>CM061140.1:140627183-141827183 GCA_030789695.1 Scilla litardierei | reverse complement strand
ATCGCTAAAAACAGATTTTTATTGTTTTTAGGCATGCAGATCTAATAAAAAATTGAATTTTACCGTGTTTATAAACTTTTTGATCCTAAAACATGCAGATCTAATGAGAAAAGCAAGTTTAGATCTAAAAAGTTTTGATTTTTACCTCTAGATTCGACGAGGAATCTAGGAGACGGTTGGTGAAGGATGCCCTTTTCGCTCCCCGTTGAGAAGATTACGATCTTCTTGAATCTGAGCGATTGATGGATCTCCTTCCCCGCGAGCCGCCGTCTCCTCCTACGAGCGTGATCGTGCTAATAACGTGTTATGAACGAGAAACAGATTTGGAGAAGGGTTGAGGCTAGGAAACCCCTAGCCTCCTTTATATAGTATTCATAATGGGTACTCATGTGGGTGGATACCCAATAGGCCCAATGGGTCCTATTCATAACAAGCACTATTTTTTCCAACGTTTTTAGCTTTATTCAAAATTTTATCAGATGACACATATTTACATAAATAAATAATAAAATCTCCTAATTTATTCACCAAGCAATCAAAAATATTCCATTTTTTATTTAAGCATTATTGTTCTGGTTATTTTTAATATATAAATATCATCTAATAATATTTTTCATTAAATATTATCTTGTTATCATGTATATGATGTGGTTGTAATTATTGCGAAAATAAAAAATATTCAATAATCTATTCTATATTTGATGAAAATTTTGAATGTTGTCCTACTAGGACAAGTGACTATGACAAAGGGGCTTATGACTAGAATAAGGGCTTATGACTAGGACTGGGATAAGTTTGGGGGGGAAATTTCTGGGGAAGATCGGAATTTGGGGGGAGGTTAAATTTTGGGGGGAAACTTGAAATTTTGGGGGAAAACTTAAAATTTGGGGGTACTTGAAATTTGTTGGGGGGTGGGAGGGACTCGGCCATTAAATAAACCGTGCCCTATGGACACGGGTAATAACTAGTGTATCAATAAGAAACTTCAACACTTATTTATATCTTTTTATTTCTTGTAACTAGTTCTTGGGTTAATAACTTTTTAAAACTATAAAGTTGCCTTTTGACAATTTCAAATAAATGAAAAATCATATTTAAAAGTGCATGAAGATGGCAAATACCGCTTTTTAAATTAAAAATTATATTAATTTAAGAAAAGAACTATCCATTATGCTAAAATTGTTGAGAATCTTTAATCATTCTTCAAGTTATCTTTAATTAATTTTTTATAGCAGGATCTAATTCTTTCTTTTTTTCCTTTTATCACAGCCATATGTAATCGTCATTACTTTTCATTGGTTCGGGAAGCAACATTTACTCTCTTCATCCTATATCTATTATATACTAACTAGTTATAACCAGTGCCTGCAGGCACGATTCATTTGAGATTTTTTCCCGCGAAATTTTTGTTCCCCAAAAAATTATTTCCACATCCAAAATTGCACAGAACAACAAATTAGTATAAAAATATTTATAGGCGCAGAACAACAATTCGGCGCGGGCCCCTTCGGCGCAGAACAACAAATTCGGTGCGGGCCCCTTCGACGCAGAACAACAAATTCGGCATATAAATAAAAATTTGGCGCGGGACAACAAATTAGCATAAAAAAATTAGCGGACTCCTTCGGCGTGAAACAACAAATTCGGTGTAGAACAACAAATTCGGCGCGAGTGCTTTCGGTGCAGAAAATTATGCTCATCTTGTTGCCATATCCGTCGAAGAGACGGTGGGCCCCGCGTTGAGGGAGAGATCATTCAATCTGCGGCAGCATTCGATCTGTCGTATCAAGTGCAAGTTAAAGTTTTTTTCCCAAATGCATTAATTGTGTGCACTCTGTTATTCACCAGAAACTTTCATTCCCCAAAACGTTTTATTTTTCCAGAAACTTTCATTTCCCTAGAAATGTTTTTCCCTCCAAAACTTTTCAGAAAATCTCATCTCAACCATTCATTCTTCAAGATTAATTTCAAGCCGTCTTTCAATCAACCTGTTTGTCCTAGTCAGTCCTAGGATTCAAAAACAATTATCAAATGTAATATAAATGTAATTTTTTCTACATCGTTGAATGTTATCATCGTATCTTTTTACCAATTTTTCACAATAAATTATATATTTTAATTAAAATTTTGACATCTCATTTTGACTTAAAATAAATAAACAAGTTTAGGTTCATTGGGTACTAATACCAATATGATTTTCATTTATTTAAAAATTTATCTTAGCTTGTCTGGGCATATATACCTTTTAATATCATCAGTTACATATATGTTTATTTTCGTTTCCCTCTATTGTTAAAATAATGTTTAATCCATAAAAATGATCTTTGCTTATCGATATGTACTCTAAAAGCAAATGCCAATTATTAAAAGGCAAAGTTTAAAATATTAAAAATTAAATGCTAATTGCTTTCTTTCCATCTCTTACACTCTCATCTTCTTTCATCCTATTAATCAAATATTTGAATTTTAGTAATTTAATTACAATTTAACTAGTCATGTTTAAGCTATTTAAAAAGTTCATTTGATATCTAGATTATTTTAGATTATTTAAAATTGATAATTCCTTTCCAACTTAAAGTTTCAAAGTAAGAAAGCAATTGTTTAATTTCAATGTACATATCACTCGCTTATGTATGATGCTACTTGTGTAGTTCTATTTTTTATTCATAGAAGAAAGAGAGAATAAAGAAATATTTTATATTTATTTTATACTAGTTTTTAGGCACATGTGTTACACGTGAAAAAGAAATTATCTACAATTACAAATCATTTATTTTATAAAATGTTAAGATTTTTATTGGATTGATAATCTAAACCTGTTATGAATCAACTACTGGGGGAGGAACCCCTAGCCCTTTATTTATATGCATGGTAGGAGAGTAGAAAGATAAAATACATAGATATGGGCGTATCTCTATGATACCGGCAATCTTAATCGACTCTGGTATTTCCATTCACAACACTCCTCCTTATACAGCCATAGGTGTGGACTCTGCTCAAGAGTACTTCGGGATTCTGAGCGTAATAGGAGTCTCACATAGGGTGGATACTCCAGGATCCTGAGTTGATGAGGTTTGCCTCGTTAAAACCTTTAGTTATGAAAAACCCTGTGGGAGAAACCATAATTAAGGAAAAAGAGTATAAACGCTCTTTAACTCCCCATGATTTGTACAAGTGACCCTGCTCATGAATACTTCTGGATTCTAAGCGTCACAGCGGGATGGATACTTTAGGATCCAGAGTTGATGTGATTTGCCTCGTTAAAACCTTTGGCTATGGAATACCCAGTGGAAAAAACCATAGCTAAGGGAAAAGAGTACAAATTCCCTCAACTCCCCCTGATCTATAAAATCTCTTAGGCTTTCAAATCTCTTAGGCTTCTCTCATCACTCCTATTTACAACATTCCGAAAATATACATAGATTACAAAGTTATCACAATTAAGCAGCTGCTGAATCCAGAAACTCTGGAGAGGTGTGCTAAGTATCGTTGCCTCTGATGTGGTCTTCAGACTATGTGGTTAGCTCCACAATACTAGCCTCTATCCCAATCGTCACTGGGATGTGATTGTCACGCCCCATTCCCCAGAATACCCAGCGTCTAAATTTTTTTATCCAAGTATCCTGAAGAGTGAGGGTGATGGAAGAGAAAAAGAGGGAGGAAGGAGAAACTTAAATATGCAGGCCACTGCGCACATGCTGGGATAGTACAAGTAAAGCTCCATAAACATACCCAAAAACAACCTCATAGTACATAGAATAACAACAACAATCATATATATAACAACTTCCATACATGTACATAGCCCAGGTGTGACACTACACAAACACCACCACTCTCCATCTCCCAAAACAACCCAGTCATAATATAACTACAACTCTCACCAAGACTATCCCTGAAACCCAACTCCAAGTCACCACCAACCATACTGCCACTGCTACCTGAAAAATAAGGAGGAACACGTCAATGCGTGCCCCAGTAGGAACCAACTTGGATTTGGAACATCATTTTAAGGTTATTAATCCACAAGGCAAGGCACGGAAAATATGACATGCAACTAAATATATAGCAAAGAGTAAATATCCAAGTAAGAGGATCATACCTGCGGTCCAATGTCGAGTTACTGCAAGAAAAGGGTTAGCACGAATAGTAATACAAATATTTATACAACCACATACACAAATCTATTATACATTTGACAGTGTTTTTTGAATTCTAGGGCTGACTAGGACAAGATAAAGAGCGGACAGGATTAAATCTTCAAAAATGAACGGCTGAAACTCCATCTTTTAACATTAAGTATTTTTGTTTTTAAACGAGTTCTGCAAACAACTCATCATTTCGGTCTTTGTTCTGTGCATCGGGACTCTAATAGCCATATGACATCGGTTGCCCAAAAAGAAATCATTAATAAAAAACGCTTCGGTATCTCCACTGGCCAGAGGGATACTACATGCTTTGGGTTTCAAAATGCATATGGATGCTTGACAGAAGCTGGGAAAGTTCGGGAAGGGGCTCAAGTATGGATGCTTGACAGAGGTGTGAAGACGTTCTTGATGGAGGGGTGGGGGGCAGCGTGGCACACCTGAGCGCTGGCAAGATCGAGGGCTACCGGAGCGCCGTCAGGGACCGAGTCACCGTGATGCACCGTCACCGTGATGCGCCGGCAAGATCGATTTTTGCTCGAGGGCAAGATCGAGGGCAAGATCGATTTTTGCTCAAAAAATTTTAATTCTCTCCTCCATACATGCTGGTGAATTATTAGATCTTGGTTCCCTTGCAAGAAATCCTTTCTTGATTTTTACTAATTTTTCTTCTGGATTTAAGCCCTTTTAATTAGTTTGGATTTAAGATCTAAAATGTCCCCAAAAAGCTCATCGTTCCGAGGAGACTCTCTCTCTAAAATTCTTCTCCTTCTATCTCTCTCTCCATCGTTCCCCTTCACAGTCAGCCAAGAATCGATCCGAGCGATTTGAGGGAGTATATGGAGGACTGGCGAGTGATGTCGAAGGTCACCGACGACGTACTGTGAAGAAGCGATTTGAGGGAGTATATGGCATCACGCCAGATTCTGATTTTTCTACGGTCAGGGTAAGGGTTTTGGATTCTTTTTGGTTGTCCGTCGGTAATTTTGCCGCTTCGGTCAGACCTTCACAGTACGACGATGGCTTTGGGAGCAGGTTTTGGGGTTTTCTGAGGTTGGGTGCAATTTTGGGTGTCAATATTTGGTGTCTTTTTTTAACAATAGTACACTAGGACAGGTGGACGGGCAGAGATTGGGCAAGAAAATATGCGGTGGAGTTTTGGACGGTTGGACTTTTGCGTTATGTGTCCATACAATTCAACCAGATCTGCAAGCAACAAGAAATCATTGCAGACCTGGCACCGCGAAGAAGCTCAGGGAGGAGATCGGAGCAAACCATATCTGAAGAGGACCAGATCTGCAAGAAAATCGTGGAGCCACATCAGCCGCAGATCGCAAGAGGAAGCTGGAGGATCTGGAAGGCGATGGCGATAAGGATGGGGAGGGCGGTGCCGAAGAGAGCGAGAAGAAGATACCGGGGGCTGATGATGCTGCAGATGCAAAGAGGCAACGTTTTGATGATTTCTGACTTCCCTCGCTAATGGTGACTCTCATCGGACCACTCGCCTGCGATGAGCGCCGCTTTCTCCCTATTCAGATTAGGCAATACGAAGCTTTATTCCATTTAATGCTTGATTTTATCTATCATTTTCCCCTCGAATTAAAACCCCCTTCAAAAATTAGATTGAAAAGTTAATTGGTTGTAGTTTTATAATCCCATTGGTTGTGTTTTGACTCTTTGATACGTTGAAGTTTTCTGTGATTCTGTAATTTGATATGGATGCAATCAGATTATGTTTTACATTTCTTAAAATCTTATAGTTAGATATCTTGCGATGCAGATTTGAAACTCTCATGCTGCTTTAGAAATTTTGTTATGTTGGTCAATACGTTCATGCACAAATAAGCTCGCATGATAAGCCTGGAAATTTGTACCATGATATTTTTCTGAAAAATTGAAATGACCAGAAATATGCTTAGACTCTGGTTCTGCGGTCCTCAGGTGCTGAAGGAGGCCAAGACATACAAAAAGAAGAAGGGCCTTTGGCTTTGGTGGGGAATGGGCAGCAAGGCAACCTGGGCATGTCGAGACCGTTCAGAACCATATTGAAGATGGTTCTGAGCAAGGCAATCTCCCGAAGAATCAAAATTCCTAACAATAAGGTGTTCTTTCTACCTTTACCAATCCAGTGTGTTAATTTGTGAAATTGGAGGTAGTAAAACTGTATAGACTAAATCGGTCAAACAAACAAAAGAATTATTTTTTTGCTTTTAGTTTAATTTCTTTTTCTCGATTGATCGATAAATTGTGCCAAATCTTCCGACAAAATAAACTTGCAACATCTTCATTATCATGAGCTGGTTAAATATCTAGGATCAAGAATGCCATAACGTGGTTTTTGATTGAAGAAAATGGAATAAGATTGATACCAAATTGTTGTGAGATGGCTTGATGGCTAATGTTTTGTATTCGCTATGTGAGGCGGTGACCGAACCTGACGAGTCGATGGACAGCTGTAAGCAGTTTTTAGGATACGTGTCGAAATCTTGCATGAGTTGTCCCTGGCGGTTACATTTGCGATGCTTCACGTGGGTAGGGGTGAAAAGGGAATTTTAATTATTTATTTAAATTTTCTCTTTAGATAGTTGTCTCGCAATCTCAACGATATGAATCATAGGTTGGAGAAAGCATTTCAAGTGACTTTATTTCATATGCCCAATATATTACCCGCGCACCGAAGGCGTCTGCGCGCCGATTTTTGTTCTTCTAAATTTGTAGGGGTGAATAATTTTTGGGGTGAACAAAGATTTTGAGGGGAAATCTTAAATGAACCGTGCCCGAGGGCACGGGTTATGACTAGTCTATATTACAATTGAGAGCTGTTTTTAAACTTTGTCCTATGTGACAATGTCACATTAAGTTTTGGGAGGGGAAATTTTTTGGGTTGGGAGAAAATTTGTTGGGAGAATACAAAAGCTTTTCTTATTGAAATTGGCATAATCATCACTTAATACTCTTCATTCAAAAATGACCCAAAAAAATGAGACCCAAAAAAATACAGCGAATGTGCATTCAAAGAGGCGGGTTGAGTTTTTTGGGCGTCAAGCAGAGGTCTAACCAACCTATCCGCGCCGAGGGCGCCCGCTAAATTTTTTTACGCTAAATTTTTTTACGCTAATTTGTTGTTCTTTTAAATTTTGGCTGTAGAAATATTTTTTGGGGGACAAAGATTTCGCGGAAAAAAAACTTAAATGCACCGTGCCCGCGGGCACGGGTTATAACTAGTACACATACAAGACACAAACATATAAATATACATACCATGCACAACACACAACACACTTACATTGCATTTATGTAACACATCACACACAATGGATATAATGATGCATAATGATGCACATGATGCAACATGAGATACAATGCAATACAATGTAATGGGATCCCATGTATGTTCCGGCGTGCAAGTGTATCGTGATCTACTCCGTTCTCAATCTGTGGCAACTACCGATGGAGTCAAGAGGTGCCTACACGGTCACGGCCCACAGCGAATTTCCACTCCTCCTACTGTGGCTCTCGCTCCATGTAGTGCCATCTGTGTCCTAAAACATTGCTCATTCTCATCATTTCTCATATTACAAATATATACATGCACGTTCCGCATGTTTCTCAACTTTTGTTTCATTGAAGCATTTCAATGAACACATGACGGGCGTAATTCATATCAAGGCAACACAATGTCATTTACATGTGCTAAGGGCATGACGATTTATTCCACTACACAACCATACTAAGCAAGAGTAATTATGACCAATTAACCACAAATAATGAATAAGAGCAACACTAAATGAATTCAGCTTGCAGAGATTGCAGGAAATGACAATACATGGCCATATAACATCAGTTTTCCTTAAGAATTTGATGAATTGTCCCAAATGAAAGTTATAGATATAGTAGTCCGGGATTCACAGATAAAATTTCAGGCAAAAGTATTAAGTAGGTGATTTATGATGAATTATTTGGTAAAGTGTGTCAAGTCTGTTTTCCAGACAGATTTCAGGGTCTATAAAGATTGCTGTTTTTGGACATGTTTTAGCCAGAATTTCGAAATATAAGCACTCTGATGAAATTACAGATAAACTTGTTAACTTTTCAACGTGACCAAAGACATAAAATTCTATAGAGTATACATGGACTGAGCTATGTTTTGTCAAACTGTGTCCAGACTGGATGAAAATCCGATATGTTGTGAAGATAGAATTTTTACTCCTAATTACTGTGCTGAACATATGGTACATTTTATATGATTTTGGGGTAGAAATTCAAGGGCTATACGAATATAATTTTTCCAGAATTTAATTCTAGACACAACTCAGAATTACTCACCGCGCACAACCATACAAATTCTGAATTGCTCATTGCACAAAACCATACAAAACTCAGATTTGCTCAACGCACAAAACCATACAAAATTCAGAATTGCTCAACGCACAAAACCATACAAGATTCAGAATTGCTCAACGCACAAAACCATACAAGATTCAGAATTGCTCAACGCACAAAACCATACAAGATTCAGAATTTCCAAAGGGATGAGTTTGCTTGGAATTTCAAGGGGAAATTTGTGAAATTGAATCATGGCACATAAATTTGATTATCCATACTATAAATTGAGTAAAACATAATATGAAATATAATAGAAAGAAACCCTAAAGAGATTTCCAAATTCAAGTTAGTTTCCTACCTCAAAACTTGAATTTTCCTCTTTTTCCTCTCTTCTTTCTTCTCCACCTTCTTCTATCTTGCAACCACTTGTGTTTCATGATTGTTGGGAGAAAGAATTAGGGTCTTGAGTTAAAGAGGATGGAGAAAAGAGAGAGGGAGTGACCAGCCATAGCTAGGGGAAAGAGGAAAGGAGAAAAGGAGAAGAGAAGAGAAAGTTCACGAAAAGAAAGAAAAATGATTTCCTTTTAGAAAAATCTACACACCCTTACTTGCTCCCCAAGCCATGAATCACCTAAAATGACTAAAATACCCTTCCAAAAATGCCCCTCAATTTTTAGGTATTTACAAGTTTGTCATTACTTTACGCACCGACCACTTAAGTTGTATGCACCGCACTTTTGGTCCAAACGAACATTTTGCCCCTCGCCTTTCTAAAAATTTACGGGGGTTGTCATTGACCCCTAATCCCTTTCACACTTGCATGGCTTCCCTACACATACCCATGCATGTCTACACATGCATGCATGACCCACGCACACACATCCAACACATTCCTGTTGTTTTACACCCATGACGTCATTTGCACTTCTCCCGCATTCACATTTCGCATTCTCTTCCCTTAGCCACGTATTACGGTCCAATCCCCCTTGCACTACGTTACATACATCGATATCCGTATTTATTTCATGCCTACGTATGCACCGTAGGTAGAAATACCACGTGTGTTCAGTCGAATATACGTATAGTGCTCAATAGGCATGACATCCTACCCATCTTAAAATAAAGTCCGTCCCCGGAATTTCTAAGGTATGAACACTGACAAAGGTCAGCTAGGTATGATGGTCTTTCTACACATGAAGCACAAACAAGATTACATATCTACCCCACACTTATATACATTGCATGCTTCACTATCATCCATACACATCCGCACCGCACACATATCACAGATACATCCGATTACTCATCTAGTTGCACATCCATATCACTATATGCATCACTACACCTACATACACATATGTCTTTCACATAAACATCTAGGTACACATATTCACACAAACCACAAATAAGTCTCTATACATATTATTATACGTATTTTGATCACTACTCATATCTATTTGCGTACGACATCACATCATATCTGTTGCGGGGTAGAACTCCCGTACAATGAATTTATATTATGGGAAACCAAGGGCACGGTGGTTATGCTAATGACAGGATTAGGGTATGCTATTTGACAGGTGATTAGTGGGTTGATGAGGCTAAACTTGTTGCGGAAGCCCACCACGGTGTCGAATTCGGGAGGATGCAGTGAAGGGACCGGACTGCCTAGTTCGATGGCGAGCACGACATATGACGATGAGCTGACCTGCGCAAGGAGCAACTCGTCAGAAAGGCCGGGTTGGGGTCCAACCCTTAGCCTCTCCAATGCCTAAGTCAGTAACAGGACTTAAAGCGGGGGCTAGGCACGTAGGTCGGACTGAGGGTGAGTCGACCGTACGTGACGAGCTATGAGTGGAAGAACAACGATATGGACGACCTTTGCTCTTGTGTGTGAGTAATAAGATTCAGAGTAAGTTTGCCAACCCCCTCCCCGTAAGAAGTGAAGGGGTATTTATACCTGTCAGAAGGCGGTTAGGTGGGTCTGATCTGGCATGCTGACTCGGCGTGCTGAGCTGGCCCTGCCGTCAGCGGAAGCTTCAGACGAGGATGCCAGGAACTGGAGTGTCAACCACGCTTTTGTCAGACGACGCAATGGCCAGGGGTGCTTTTGTCAGGGTATCAGGGCCGAAAGCATTAAGTGTCAGGGGGCGCAACGGCCAGGGGGTGCTTTGGCAGATGGTCGGGCGGCGTTAGTGTTAGTCGCGTCCTTTGTACTAGGTTGTTTGTCGTGTCTGATGTGCCAAAGAGTCGTCGGTGCGCGTCCGAGGTACGGCGCTACCAATGGGGTCGCCAGCTCACCCCGGTTGGAGGGCACGTTGTCCGACAATGCGCTTTGCGCGTTGTTCTCGGCGAGCAGGTGGGGAGGCGAGTCGGTTGACGACCGGGACCCTAGGGGAGTGCGGCTCCACCACCGCCCATAGTAGGGTGCGCCCTTCCTTCGGCCGTGTCGGGCTCTGGGGTGGCCTGGCGCTCTGCTGTGGGCGAGTTAAGTGTACGGTCTCTGATGTCGTGGGATTGGCGCCCTAGCACTTGGCCCACCGGCCTTTGGGACAGAAGAATGAAGTAGTTGGGGTGTTTGGTGACTGGGGATAGAAAGTCGGGCTATCACGATCTTTAGGTCGTAACAATTGCCCCCGGCATTCGAGTTCGGGGTGGTTCCCCGACTCGACTCGAATGATGTATCGCCTTCCCTTCCCAAAGATAACAGCTCGGACCTTGCTCCGTGTTAGGAGGAGGTAGCTAAGGTCTCGGGGTTCCTGCCTCGATGGCCATTATTGCGATTTGAAAGTACGGCAGAAGTCGATGCATCTATGCCACTGGACGAGTGACGCGTGGTTGAAATGACTGTCGCGGCAGACGAGGTGTCAGAGGTGTGTCGATGGACGCCACGTGGCAGCGTAGCGACGGTCGGGATGGCCTGAGGTTTGCTATAAGTATGGAGGGAGAGGATTGGTGGAAAGTTTCTCGCGATTTCAGTATCCGCTCGTGCTTCCCAGCTTCCGGTCATCGTTTGCCGACGCCGCCGTCGGTGCCTTTATCGGGGATCTGCCTCCGACCATCTCCTCAGTTCGGCGGTTCGGCCAGGTATTTTCCCAGTTCATCTATCGATGTCTTCTTTCTTTGAGTGCGGCAGTAGTAGTGCCGTAGTGGGATGAGGCGGGGGGAATCGATGGAGGAGGGTGGCGGACGGCGTAGAGGCCGAACAGACGCACCGAGGTCGGTCGCGGCTATCCCGTGTAAGCTGGATCGAGTTAACATCCTGGAGATCCGTGCATGGTTCTTTCGTCCGCCCTGTGAAGTGCAGCTGCCCGGGCCTGAAGAGAGGGTGTGTTGGGCCCGCGACGATGAAGTTGGAGTTTATGTCCGGTCCCTCGAGTTTGGGCTCCGCTTCCCCCTTTATCCTCAGCTTCTCCATCTTCTGAATTTCATGGAGCTGCCAATCTGCGCGCTGGTGCCCAGCTCCTTTAGTCTGTTGGTTGGGTTCACAGTCTTGTGTCTCACCAGTTCTTTGAGTCCGTCCTTAGCGTTGTTTTAGTATTTCTTTGGGGTGAGGAAGTGTGGGACGTATTATTGCGTCCATGCGAGGAGGGGAGGAGAACTTATTGTCGGGGTGCCGGACACTGATGATGGTTGGGCAGAGAGCTTCGTTTTTGTTGTGATGCCGACAGACACAGTGTTGATGTCGAACTGGGGGGCTCTGAATCCTCTGGTGAGCGAGGAGGTGGCAATGACGGACGAACTCTTGGTGAATGCCCAGATTTTGGCAGCGTTACCTGAGGGGGACCGCCGGCTGACGGACTTGACACAGGATGATCGGCTCGCCCAGGAGCTTTGGCCCATAGGTAGTCTCCTTCTGGCAGGCCTTTACGTAGACTTACGCTGATTTCTCCTTTTCTGCAGGGGAGGACCCGATGCTTTCGCGGGAGGAAGTGCTGAGGGCGGCCGGAGTGAGGGTAACGAAAAAGACCGTCCCCGTGGATAAGGGCAAGGGCGTGATGCGCGAGGAAGCACCAGCAGAGGTGGCCGCCCAAGAGCGGAACGTCGAGGTTCCTATTGCGGAGGAGGCGAACAAGAAGCCGCAGGGGCTCGAGCCTGGTGCTCATTTCCTTTGGACTGGCGGGGTCGTGCCAGATGCTTCAGCCGATCTGGACGCAGTCAGCACTGTCCCCGAGGCTCCGGTCATAGACGAGGTGAACAGGAAGCGGTAGGGGTCCAACCCAGACGTTCCTTCCGCTCGAGCTGGCGGGACCGTATCCGGTGGCCCGCCCTACCCGGAGATAGTCAGCTCGGCTTCCTCGAGGGTTCTGACCTCAGGCAAGCGTTGTCGGCCCCCTCCGGTTGAGAAGTGGCCCTATGGAGTTCTTCCGTGGGAGATGGGGAGAGAGACACACTTAGGTTGCGAGAGGGCGCTCGCCTGCTTCAAGCTGACGAGGGCAGAGGCTGAGGCCATGCCCGGTGAGGACCTTCACCGAATGCTCTATCAGGTAAGCCGGGAGGAGTCGGTCTTCGAGGATGCTGGGGTTACGGCCCGGCTGTCAGAGTATTTCGTGCTACCCCAGGATCGCGAATCCTTAACCAACGCGGGGACGGAGAGGTTGTACGACACCGCTGTGTGGCATATCCTGCAGGTAAGCCGAACTTCTTACTATGCGTTCGGTGTCTCCTAATTTGCGTCCTGACTGGGTAGTGTTCTTTGGCAGGCGATGTCGGCCACGGTGGCCTTGCAGCACCACACCCCTGTGGCCTCGGTCCGGGCTTCTCGAGATG
Organism: Scilla litardierei; assembly: GCA_030789695.1. NCBI lineage: Eukaryota > Viridiplantae > Streptophyta > Magnoliopsida > Asparagales > Asparagaceae > Scilla > Scilla litardierei. The sequence goes on along the minus strand of CM061140.1, from coordinate 141,813,942 downwards.
GGGTGAGGGACGAACTTCTGGAGGTGCGGAGCCAATTGCGAGGGAAGGAAGAGGATTTGGAGCAGGCAATCCAGCTTTGTGTCGGTGATGGGGCGCGGCTCGAGCTCCTAGAGGCGTAGGTGGCCAGGCTCACCCACCAGTTGAAGGGTGAAGAGGGCAAGGGGGCTAGGCTCACCCACAATCTGAAGGAAGAAGAGGGCAGGGGGCCTTGCTCGCCCGCCAGCTGGAGGAAGAGAAGGATCGATGAGCCCGGCTTGCCCGCCAGCTCGATGAAGAGAAGGAGCGAGGGGCTTGGCTTGCCCCGCCAGCTTGAGGAAGAGAAGGGGAGGGGGGCCCGACTCGCTCGCCGTCTTCAGGAGGAAGAGGAGACGCGGAATGATATCTTGAAGCGGAACGCAGTGGCGGCGGCCAGCAAGAAAAACATGATCGACGTTCAGCAGAGGAGGATAGCTGAACTGAACCGGGCAATCGAGTTGGGAATGAAGGAGAAGGCCATCTTGAAGAAGTAGCTAGAGGGCGGGGCGATGATCAGTCAGGACGCGATCAATGTCGCAGTCCGCCGTTATCAAGATGAGGAGCTAGTCCCTATGATGACGGAGGCGAGGGAGGCGGGAGTTCTCCAAGGAATGGAGAAGATGAAAGCCTAATTGGCGAGCCTGCACCCCGAGCTAAAGGCCTATTTTCCTAGACTGGACGTGCCCTCGCCGGGAGAGATAGAGGAGGAAGTGACAGAGCAGGGGCCCTCGTAATCGTGGGGGAGTGAGGGAGATTTTGTATGGCCAGGTGTGATCCCGCATTGTAAGCAGATGATCTAAAAAGTTAAATGAAATATATATTTTATGGTTTTGCTCGGTCGCTGGTCTTCTTGTTATGCGTAAGACCGTGTGATGAATGCCCCCAATGTTCCAATTAGGACGAGCACCGGGGTGAGGAGTAGGGGGAAAGTTGTGACAAAGTAGGTGTGTATGTTTCTGGTCATCCTACGCGGGTGGGCTGAGCTGATTCTTGCGTCCATGAGTCGGACTTGTCGTACTCATACATGTTCCTGACTTCTTGGTCGGAGCGCCTCATGCCGATCCGCTGGCTCAGCCTGCCTCGATGGCTCGGACGTCGGTGGGGTAGTTACAAAGTCCAAACGAAGGGAAAAGGTGGGGATATGTTTTGAATTTCCTGTCTCGAATCGTCGTCGAATCGCAGAGGTCACATCGGATTAAAGATGGGCAGGAATCGAAGCGTCCCGACCGTTTATCGAGAGACGCGTGGGGGGATGTGACAAGGGGCGTCAGGTGAAGCGTCAGGCTGCCTGGATGTGTGACACGTGGCTAGGTGTGAGCGATGAAGATCGGAGAGCGGATGCCTATAAGTAGGGGTGGGAGTTGCTGCTGGAGATTTTCTTGCTTCCGAGTGTGATAGAGCAGATTTCTTGAGTCCAGCGATTCCCTTTGTGGAGGCCGAGTTCTTTGCCGGAGTTTGCGTCGTCTTCGTCGCTGCAGCGGCCGCCGTAGTGAGTAATCGATGGGTATATTTCTTTTCTTTTCTCTGGTATGGTTTCGTCATCTTCAGCCTCGTCGTCGGGGTCGACGGGTAGCTCCACGGCAGAGTCAGTGGAGGCTGTTGGTGGGGTTTCGCCTGGGTGTCGGGGCCGTGTTGGGTCTGGGTCCGTAGCAGGGGGCGGGGGGCCTAGGAAGGGGAAGATGCCCCTAGGGGTGCAAGCGGGATCATCCGTGCGGGCCCACGAGACCATCGCCGAAGCCGGGGGAGTGCCTACCGAGATAACCAGTCAGAAGTTAGAGGCGTGGACAGACGTCGTGCCCAAGGTGCGTGCAAAGTACATCAGACCGCCTTATGAGGTCCGTCTCCCGACAGCGTCAGAGCGTATCTGCTTTGTGAGGGATGGTGAGGTCGGGATCTACATGGCGTGTTTCGAATAAGGTTTGTGTTTCCCCTGCATCCGTTATACCCTGAGATCCTAGAGTTCCTCGGGCTGCCGCTCTGTCAGCTAATGCCTAACTCTGTTAGCGCGATAGTCGGGTTCCTCGTTCTCTGCGTGAGGACTAGAGTCAGGCAGACGCTCTCTTTGTTCCGATATTTGTTCTCGGCTAAGAAGTTCAAGTCGCATTATTATTTGTCGACGAGGACGAATCATCCCCTCATCTGGGATCTGCTGGGTAAGATCAAAGGATGGCGGAGGTCGTACGTATTTATCTCACTGCCTGCTGATCTAATGCTAAGGTCGAGGTGGGGAACGCTCAACCCTGAAGTAAAGTAGAAAGTCCGCCTTAGCGAGGCCGAGGCAGAGCTGGCGGTGTGGCTTGAGGCGCTACCCCCCGAGGGCCGGCAATACGCTCGTCTTGCCAGGCCGGAGATGATAACTCGATTTATCTGGCCTGAAGGTAATCTTAGCGGAGTAAGTTTTACTTCGAATTTGCTCACCCTGAACTTCTCCTTTTTTGCAAATTCGACGATGAGCCTTTCGTTCGAGGACCTTGACCAGATCGCCGAAGAGATGATAGCCGGAGAGCAGGGGGCGGCCGTTCAAGTTGCCCCGCTCCTTGCTGGGAGTGGGAAGAAGAGATCGAGGCCGAGTGAGGGGAAGCGGGCCCAAAAGGTCGAGTGGACTAGTGGGCAGAAGAAGAAGAAGAAGATGGTGGGTAGGCCGACCGCCGTCGGTGTTGGCGTTGGGGGATGCGTCAAAGGTGGACGGCATATCGATGTCCCCCCGACCATCAACCTCAAGGCCGAGGAGGTGCAGGGCGGCCTTCTACACGACAAGGCATCTTTCAGTGAAGGGCAAAATGAGGGGCAGACAGCGTCGTCGGTGGCTCCTGATCCAGTGTCGGCTCCTCAAGGGGGCCCCACAGGGCCGTGCTTGGGCACAGGGTCGGCCATTGAGGAAACGTGGCCTTACGACTGTCCCCGGTATGGTCTGGAGAGGCCCGTGCCTCCCAGTTGCAATGAGAAGCTGGCGTCGTTCAAGTTGAAGAAGGCTGACATCGAGCGCTTTCCGGAGGACGACCTCCTAAAGACGATCTACCCAATTGGAGGGGCGAGTCGGTCTTCGAGGAATTAGCCAAACAGGACATGGCCAAGATGGGAGACTTGGAGTCGTGGATGAAGGCTACCGAGGAGGCGTTGGCGAAGAAGACGGAGGAGTTCTGGGTGTATCAAGTGCAGATCGTTGCACCTTGATCGACGCCCCGGTATGTGTTGGATATGGAAGACGTTAGTACACCCTTGTAAGGGATGTACGAGGGAATACGGACCTCGAACGTCGCGTACACGAAGTCGTGCGCAAAGGGAATATGTTCCCTTGCGGAGAGGATCTCTAGATTGATGGGAAAGTCGCATTATATGTGCATAAATGCATGCGACATATGGCTAATAAAGGGGTAATATATTAAGCTTATGTTGTACCATGCATATGGTATAACTTAAGCTTATAATATGCCATGTACGATGGTACACCTTAGTTAAATTGTTCCAAAGGAACAATTGCTCCTAAAATAACTACCTTGGGGGCTATAAATAAGACCCAAGGGTTAGCCATTTCCTTACACTTTTGCATGGCATTCTTGCATGTATTTTCATTCTAGCGAAGCTCTGCCGAAATACTTCCTCTCCCTTTATCCAAGTTCTTAATCTAAAAGTAGAGATTTAGATTGTGGATTTAGTAGCCTTACTCCGTTCGTGAGAAGACTCGATCCGTCGTGGCGAATCCGAAGGAGAAGTTCGTAGACTACCGTGCCGCATACGCAAGCGTAAGTCTAAACTTCATTTATCGATCCTAACTCTGTTTTGGCAGGATCCTACATTGGTATCGGAGCCATACGGGTTCGCCCCGGTCAAACCGCCGCCCCGTCGAAACTATGAACGAGTCGTTGTCTTTTTCACGAATGGGTAGCCTACCATTACGGATATGGTAGGAACGCTTCGTGACGGAGAGAACGCAGCGGTTGTTCTTTTCACATTAGGGTCTCCTATCATTACGGATATGGTAGGAACTCTCCGTGACGAGAAGAACCGACCGTTCACGTAGTATGTCATTTTTCATTTTTGGCACACGGCCATTAGAAAATAACCACTTTCTCGACGAACGGGTGCTTCATCGACGAACGGGTGCTTCATCGAGGAAGAAGGTGGTGGTTATTCCCATCGGGGAAGATGAATTTTAGTGCATGTGCACCATGGCCAAATGGGCTATAAAGGCCATGCACCCCCCTCCCCATGCGGAGGGGGTTGGCTACGGCCAATAACCACCGCGGCAACCCCCACCGGCGGGGGTGTGCGGCCACCCCACACAAGGGGAGGCCGGCCATGGCCAAAGGGCCATGGCCGGCCAAGGCAAAAATGGCCTTGGCCATGACCGGCCATGGCCAAGCAGTGGCCGGCCATGGCCAGGCCGGCAGTGGCCGGCCCCGGCCAAGGCCAGGGGCTGGCCTGGCCGGCCCTGGCAGAGGCCAGGGCCGGTGCCGGCCCCGGCCAAGGCCAGGGGCTGGCCTGGCCGGCCCTGGCAGAGGCCAGGGCCTGGCCGGCCCTGGCCGGCCTCGGCCAGGGCAGAGGCCCGGGCCGAGGGGGCCAGGGCCCCTGGCCGGCCAGGGCAGAGGCCCTGGCCGGCCCTTGGCCAAGCCTCGGTCAGGGCAGAGGCCCTGACTGGGAGAAGTTGCAGACCAAATAATTGGTCGACCAATTTGGTTGTTTTGGTCGACCAATCCGGCAGAAGGTCTTGGTCGATCGCAAACTTGCCGACTGACCCATACGGGGTGACAAAAGGCCTTGGTCAAACTCGAATGTGCCGATTAGCCCATACGGGGCTAACCACAGTGCCGACTAGCCCATACGGGGCTAACATTTTAATGAAGTTTTTCCTTGGGCTCTACTCCTTGAAGATTAGCCATAGTGCTCTACTTCATGCAAGATTAGCCATGTCATTGTGCTCTACTCTACGGAGATTAGCCAATGTACTTATGACGTTGTGCTCTACTCTACGGAGATTAGCCAATGTATTTTAAATTTTTTTTTGAAAAAGATGTTTTCAAATAGGTTATGTCCCGTCCTTAATCGGGATAGCGCAATTTAGAATTCCAAGTCCTACCACGATCCGGCCATGGTTATCTAACCCATGGGTGTGTAGAACAGGTCTCGTGGCTTGGCAATTGTTGCGCTAAAATTCTTTGCACAAATTCTCACCTATTCCATTTTGAAAGATATGTTTTTCAAAAGTAATTTTCCGCTGCGAAGTACTATAAGAGTACGATTGTTTGATAAGTGATGGGGGAATATTGAAGGTTGTTCTAGATGGTGATTGGAATCATAGAGACCTTTTCGATTCTAGAACAACATCTTCAATATTTTTCGAAAGTAACTTATCAAATATAATATAATTCCAAGTGGGATTTGAATTTTTAGAACTATCCAAATGGGATATGCTATTATCATTTCAAGTGGGAGTTATATTTTAAGAATTTTTATGCAATGTTTTGATCAAACCTTCGGTTTTTGTGTCTTTTGCAGCATTTTAAAAGTAAAATGTCTTCCGCTTCAAAGAATATCGTCGCTGAGTTAAACAGAGGTGAAAAACTCAACGGCGATAATTACAAAATTTGGTCCATCAAGATACAATACGTTCTAGAGGAGCAAGAAGTGCTCGAAACTCTAAAGAACGTTATGATTGAACCCGAGTTGGGCACTACGGCCCAACACCGACGAGACAAGGAAGCTTTTGATGCTTGGTCTCAGAAGAACAAGATAGCACGCATTACGTTATTAAGCAGTATGGCTGATGACATAATGCGCATCTTCCGAGAACATGACCTAGCCATGGACATATGGTCCAAGCTAGAGGAGAAGTTCGGTGGCACATCGGTGTCCAAACTTCGCTCCTTAACTATAAGGTTCGATTCATATAAGAAACGTCCAGATCATTCCATGGGGAAACATCTGCGACATATGGCGAACCTTATCTCGGAGTTAAAGGATGCAGGTCATGTGCTCACAGATGAGCAACAAATCCAAGCAGTCATACGTTCCCTACCAAATGGGTGGGATCAGATGAAGATGCACCTCACTCATAATGAGAGCATCAAGACCTTCAACGATGTTTCCAAGCACCTCGAATTAGAGGAAGAGCGGCTTGCGGCTGCCAAGCCAAGTGCAGAAGTGCACATGGTTGCTAGTTCCTCACACGGGGGAAAGAAACGTAAAGATCGTTCGAAGTCTTCTAATGAACATAATAAGCAACCTGAGTCTACCAAGGAACCCAAACATAAGGGTGGGCACAAGAAATGGCATAAGAAGAAAGACTTGAAAAGGATCAAATGCTTCAAGTGCAACAAGCTCGGTCACTATGCTCGTTCGTGTACGAGTGGAAGTGACGAGGTGCCACCGACCACATAGCAAAGGACAGACGGTCCTTCGTGGAGTATCACCGGATACCCCAAGGAATGAAGTGGATCAATGTAGGAAACAACACACGTGTTGAAGTGAAAGGCGTTGGGACTCGCAAGCTAGTCTTGGACAAAGGCCGCACTCTCCTACTTCATGATGTTCTCTTCATTCCATATATTCAAAGGAATATTAAAAAACTGTGGTCAATTTAATGGGTCTTGGTTATAGTTGGTTCCTTCATGATTGTAATATGGACCTATTTTGTAATAATTCCTTTATTGGTACTGGGTTTGTATTTCAAAGGATTTATTGTAATAAGTACAATGTATGATTCCTCATGTAATGAAAATTTCCTTGTGACAAATTCTTTGACTAATGAGTCTAAAATAATTTGTTGGCACACAAGGCTTGGTCATATTGGACCAATGCGTATGGATAGATTTGCCAAACGTGGCCTTCTATCAAATGTTTCAAAGGTTGAAATGTCGACATGCATACATTGCCTTGTGGGGAAATCTTGTCGCAAGCCGTTTGGAACCAGCACAAGGGCCGAGGTTCCATTACAGCTTATCCATTCGGACATATGAGGTCCGATGAATGTCAAGACAAGACGCGTAAAGTCCTATTTCATCACTTTTATTGATGATTTCACCCAATTCGGACATATCTATTTGGTATCCCATAAAAGTGAAGCTTTGGCTTGCTTTAAAAACTATATGAGTTTAGTGGAGAATCAATTAGATCGCAAGATTAAGGTCTTGCGAACCGATAGGGGCGGTGAATATCAATCAACAAGTTTTAAGGAACTTTGTGATGAAAAAGGCATGGTACATCAGGTAACTATGCCTTATACTCCTCAACAAAACGGTGTTGCAGAAAGGAGAAATAGGACTTTAATGGAAATGGTCCGTTCAATGATGGCGCAAGCTAACTTGCCAATCACCTTTTGGGGTGATGCATTATTGACGGCCGTTTTTCATTTTAAACCGCGTATCCTCGAAATCAGTTAGCTCCACTCCTTATGAGTTGTGGAACCAAAGGTCTCCTGACTTAAACATTTTGAAACCTTGGGGTTGTGCATTCTACGCACATATTTCCTCCCATAAATATGGCAAACTTGGGCCAAGGGGAAGGAAATGTATCTTTAAACGATACGCAGAAAACTCCAAAGGTTATGTTTTTGTTAGTCAGGAAGACAATGGTGGGCTAATTGAGTTTGAGTCGAGGGATGTCACTTTCTTGGAAAACGAGTTTCCAAGACAGGACGAGATAAGTCAGGACTTATCTCTATTTGAGATTTATGATCAAGAAGGATTACCTCATTCGAGTGGGAGAATTCTTGGTGAAAACGAAGATACGTTTCAACCTTCACCAATGGATTATACGAATGACGATTATCCTATTCCATACGGGAATAATGATCCAAGTGGGAGCAATTCTAAACGACATTTCAAGTGGGAGTGATATTAGAATTGATCTAACTTCGAGTCAACAAGGACTTGAAGAATCTCAAATACGACGTAGTATTCATACAAGGTTGGCTCCTCTAACATTTGAGGTTGAAATTTCCGCAAACCTTTATGATTTTACTACAAGAAAATGACGAGCCTGCTACTTTCAAACAGGCCGTATTTTGCCCTGCAAAAGACAAATGGATGGAAGCGATGAAGGAGGAATTGAAATCCATGAAAGTTAACCAAGTCTGGGACTTAGTTAGCTTACCCAGAGGACATAGAGCAATTGGGAACAAATGGGTTCTCAAGATTAAGCATAAGGCTGATGGCTCTATAGATAGATATAAAGCTCGCCTTGTCGCGAAAGGTTTTACGCAACAGGAAGGGATAGACTACGAAGAGACCTTCTCACCTGTTGTGTGTTTTACCTCGATTCGCCTGATTCTGGCAATGATAGCTTGCTTAAACCTCGAATTACATCAGATGGATGTAAAGACTGCCTTTCTCAATGGAGAATTGGACGAGGAGATCTATATGGAACAACCAACAGGGTCTGTAAAAGAAGGAAATGAACATAAGGTTTGTAAACTTCGTAAGTCCATATATGGTCTTAAATAATCCTCGAGGCAATGGTATATACGATTTCAAGAAGTTGTCTTATCAAATGGATTTTCTATGATTGATGAAGATAACTGCGTATATATCAAGAGGATTAAAAGCAAGCACGTTATTATGTCTCTATATGTAGATGACATTTTACTAACCAGAAATGACAAGGGCTTTGTGATGGATATCAAGGCTTGACTTTCATCAGTTTTGAGATGAAAGACATGGGGAAGTCACATATATCCTTGGAATTAAGATTTCAAGGAATCGTTCGAAGAAACTTCTTTTTCTTTCACAAGAGACTTATATAAAGAAGGTTCTAGAACGGTTTAATATGTAGGACTACAAGTCAAATTGATACTCTTATAAGCAGATGCGATAATTTATATCTGAAATCATGTCCAAAGAACCAAAAGGAAAGGTAAAATTATGGAAAAAGTTCCATATTCCAGTGCAGTTGTTAGTCTTATGTACGCTATGATGCATACAAGACCAAACATCTGTTTTACCGTTGGAATGGTAAGACGTTACCAATCCAACCCAGGGCAAGAACACTGGAAAGCGGTTAAGAGCATAATGCAGTATCTTAAAGGAACTGCAGATTTACAAAAGACTATGATAAAACCAAGAAGGTAGACATAAGGTACATATCTACGCATGAGATGATAGAGGATCAGCTTACGAAAGCGATCCCCAGAAATGTGTTTTACAAACACTTATCATCTCAAGGATTGTGTAAGAGATGATTTGTACCAATGTAGATTCCCATGTCTGTAAATGATCAAAATTAATAAAAGAATAAGTTCTTTTTCAAACATTGCATATGAATTTCTTAAGAAATGTTTGTGTACATTTTTGAAATCTCAGCTGAATTGTGTGTATGTCGGACAGATTAAGGTTGGCTCTCTCACATGAGCAATCGCCTTATCTTATCAGATGGATAAGATAGAGATGAGACTAGTTTAAAGTCAAAATCATTAGACGAATGATTTAGAGTCGTGACTTAAACAAGATAGTCGAATGAAAGATCTGCATCATATGGATGCTTACAAAAGATCTGAGATCTGTATCACAAGGATATTTTAAAAAGGATCTCATAGGATTTTTTAAATCCTATCTGTCTTATGCAAGATGAGAGTCCGGGAATATTTCATGGGTAGTAAGGGGACTCAAAAGATAGGCACTGTGGTGTCTGATCTTTCATCCGTACAACACCATTAAGACATACTCTCCCTGGGAAAGGAGTGATGTTGTAATACGTGTTCATACCACGTATGCATTTCGACCACTGAGTTAGTAGTAATAGTGTTTGCTATTATGTGAGACTCAAAGGCCATATGGGCCTTAACTCTTACCCTCAAGGACTCCAATTGGTTCCTTTAGATTTGACGAGATGATCGCTATCTTAGCGTGTTGCTAATGGGCTATGATAATTCGGCTCGGCGGGGCACGTTAGAAAAGCGAATCAAGTCAAGATCAGAAGGTTCGCAAGAAGAGGAAGATTGATTTCATATTCACATTTGGACTTTAATGATTCAAAGCTGGCCAGCCAATTGTGATCCAGATGGGATTCATTTGTTGAATATAAAGTATAAGAAATGTGAAGAAATAATCTAGGGTAAAGCATGCGTTGAACTACTCAACTTTGCACCTTCGAGGTCGTTGTGTATCTCTAACAAGTGCACAACAACAAACTCTACGCGCATGACGGTCGCACGGTCTATTTCTCGGTATGATAGATGAAAGAACTAAGAGAAAGACGTTCTCTTACAATCCCCTCAAGTGTGAGTGGGAGATGTTGGATATGGAAGACGTTAGTACACCCTTGTAGGGGATGTACGAGGGAATACGGACCTCGAACGTCGCGTACACGAAGTCGTGCGCAAAGGGAATATGTTCCCTTGCGGAGAGGATCTCTAGATTGATGGGAAAATCGCATTATATGTGCATAAATGCATGCGACATATGGCTAATAAAGGGGTAATATCTTAAGCTTATGTTGTACCATGCATATGGTACAACTTAAGCTTATAATATGCCATGTACGATGGTACACCTTAGTTATATTGTTCCAAAGGAACAATTGCTCCTAAAATAACTACCTTGGGGGCTATAAATAAGACCCAAGGGTTAGCCATTTCCTTACACTTTTGCATGGCATTCTTGCATGCATTTTCATTCTAGCGAAGCTCTACCGAAATACTTCCTCTCCCTTTATCCAAGTTCTTAATCTAAAAGTAGAGATTTAGATTGTGGATTTAGTAGCCTTACTCCGTTCGTGAGAAGACTCGATCCGTCGTGGCGAATCCGAAGGCGAAGTTCGTTGACTACCGTGCCGCATACGTAAGCGTAAGTCTAAACTTCATTTATCGATCCTAACTCTGTTTTGGCAGGATCCTACAGTATGCACATGCACCCGGGACGAGCAACTCATAGTCTTACCGCAAGCGCACGGCGTAGTGGCGAGTGGGTATCGAACTCAGGGAGGAACAATGACAGTGTCTCTTTCCAATCACCTAGCTATCAAAATGGTCGAAAATAATTTGGGGTAAAATTGTCACAATCGTTCGAATGTCGATAGAAATATCAATGAAATAAAGCGCCTAGGGATAAGGAATCCCTGCTACGGACCGTATCTCATCGTTGTGATTCGTGGGTTACATCATTGCTAGACTTGAATTTTAGGTGAACTAGTCGCAACTAAATGTAGAACCAAGCTCACGCTCTCGCGCTATTGTCGGTCTATAGCGAACCTAGGGTAGGGCCCATTCTCTTGCAAACCCTAACCTAAGCCGCTAGCGTGAAGAATGACATCATCGTTCAACTGTATCTCGAGCCCACTCTCGTGCAAACTTGAGCTATGACCTAGGTTAAGATAGTTCCTACCCGTCCAATCTCTTGCAAACAGGTATTGGTATAGAATTACTATTGAAAACCCTAGCCTTGGTCCAATCTCTTGCAAACTAATTCTAGAAAAGTCCAATCGTAAATCTAAATCGAATTTCTAGGGCTTCCTATCAATTGGGATCCAATCTCTTACAAATCCCAATCAATTTGGATCCCTAGCTATCCGTAATTAATCAATCCCAACCTAACCCTAATCAATTCTAGCAAGAATTTCACCAATTCATCACAATTTAGAAATAGGGTTCATAGGGTTCATCCCTATGCCCTAGGACAATAAAACTATTCACTAATCATCATGCAATTCATGAGAAAATCAATATCAAAATCTACACAATTCATTGCAATAGAGAAATTATCAACAAAAATAGGGTTTTTGATAAGAAGAGAGACAAACCAATGAGAACCCAATAGCATCCAACAAAAATAACCTTTTAATCTCTAAGTGAAAAGCTAAATCTATTGATCTAAAAAGCTCTCTAAAAAGGCTGCCAAAAGTACCAAAAAGTTCTTCTAAACTAGGGCAAAAACTGGGTTTAAATACCCCTCAAAATCGCCCAAAAAATCGTGACAAAAACGCCCATGTGCAGCCCAGAAATCGCAGTTTACGCAGCAGGCAGGGCGGCTCACTCGGCCGAGTGATAAATGTCACTCGGTCGAGTGACAAACCCTGTACAATTACAGTAAGTTCGGGATTTAGGGGTCTGTCTTCGGAGGTGACTCGGCCGAGTGGCTTTACTCACTCGGCTGAGGGGCATTTCTTGCTCGGCCGAGTCGGAACCGTCAAAAGCCTGTACATTTCCAGTAAGTCGGCCTTTTTTGATGGTGGATTTTCCATGCCACTCGGGCGATGCGATCTTCATACTCGGCCGAGTGGGATATCGTCCCTCGGCCGAGTGCATGCCCAATTCCTTCTGTTGGAGCGTGTCCGGTCTGGTCGGCCGAGTGGTCTACTGGCTCGGCCGAGTGAGTGATTCACTCGACCGAGTGAGATGCTGCAAATGCCAAATCTTCATCGTTTCGCTTCCTCGTCGCTCCTACGAAGTTCCTTCCTCTTCCACTTGCCTCCCATCGCCGAATAGTCCTCAGAGGAGCCTTGGGTGACACTCTGAAGTTGGTGCAAATCCTCTTGATCTCAAAATCACTCTGAATCGCTCAATATCTCCTGAATTACAACAAAAACAAGAAATCGTGAAAAGCATCGCAATATTGTCGAATAATCGTGAAAAACGCGATATGATCGATCAAAGCGGCATGCAAACATGTAAAAAAAGGGTGTAAAATACGGAGTGATCAAAATCCCCCAAGCTTACCTCTTACTCGTCCTCGAGGAAGATGAGTAAAAAGTAAACCCGATGGGCAAAATAATGGAAAAGAAGTAAAATAAAAATAGAATAGAAAGCAAAGAAGAGATGTGCTAGATCATTTTTCTCAGGACGTGGGTTTCGTTTACTCATATAGCATACATCGAATGTAAAACACATGTCACACACTTTTATTTCGATATCATAGTATAATGATGCATTCGAAATAGAAAACCCCGAAAATATCAAAATAGCATGAAATATGGAATCATTCTAGGATTAGCATCGTATGAAGCATCTAAAGTGGTATGCATAACCATAGATCACACACTTTTCAATTGAATGCTTTCTATAAGGAGTATAAGAGATATCACACGATATGGAATAGTAAGAATAGAAAAGTATGGTTTTCATGAAATGAAGCATCTAAAGTGGTATGCATAACCATAGATCACACACTTTTCAATTGAATGCTTTCTATAAGGAGTATAAGAGATATCACACGATATGGAATAGTAAGAATAGAAAAGTATGGTTTTCATGAAATGAATGCTAAGTGTCGATTTCTGGATTTCGTGAAACTTTAGCAATCTCACCGAGTATAGAAGATTACTTAGCCTAGGTTGTCATGCACCATCAAGTAGTCACTCACACACACATCATTGGATCCTCTCCCCCAAGCTTATCCATAAGCGTGATGGCATAAACAAATCAATATGTACATTCCCCATTTCTTTTGAAGCTCCAAAAAAAGGTAAAAATAAAAACAAAAAGAGGGAAGAAAGAGAGAAATAGTATGAGATGGGATCGTTATGAACTTCTTTTCTCTTTTCTTTTCTTTTTCTCAAATTTTCTCTTTTTCCTTTTTTTAGAATAAACATATATACATAAGCGATCCCAAATCAAAAGAGAGAAAGATATACAAGCATATATTTTTTTTCTTTTTGATTTTGGGGATTTGGAGCATGAAAATTAATAGCGGGGGAAATGCCGATAATAGACTTGCTAAGGTGAGGATTCACCAATGAATTTCAAATAGAGAAATGATGCTCAAGATATGTGGAGAAAGAAATAAATGTATCACTCGGTTCACTCTATAAGACGTGCACGACAACTTTCAGCAGAGTAATATAATCTACTCAGTTTAATCTCAAAAAGTAAACTAGTCCAGATATATCATCCTAGCAATCATTCGATCAACCTGAAGGTGAAGAGTACAATTCATGCAATAAGAAGTGATATGAGAAAGGAAAGCAGTACTCCAGATATAAGCAATCAATGCGTGAAGCTTGGTGTGTTTTCTATGAAAAGCATACATATGAATCATTAGACATCAGCTAATAACAGAATTGCATCCATATTCATACAGAAAAAGAGCGGGTTACTATTTCAAAATGCAAAGCAGAACATAGCATATGATATCTGAAACAAAAGCTAGGACATGACAAAAATAGCATGCACATAGAGATAAGCTAACACCACGTCATCATCATCACAGAAAAGTCATCTCTAGCAAAAGATAAAAGATAAAAGATAAAAGAAAATGGAACTATATATACAATGCAGCATACTCAAAAAGGATAAGAAAACGTGATGCTTGATAAAAAAAATGAAAAAGTGGTGAAAATAAGTGCAAAAGTGGAAAGAAAATGTGAGAAATCAAAAATAAAGGGTGGCAAAAAATAAATAACGTGAGAACTCACTCCCCCAAGCTGAAGTGCACAGTGTCCTCAATGTGCGAAGTGTGGCACACCGAGATACGTGAAGTGGGTGGGGTGGGTGAGGATGCATGCATGATGAAAAAGAAAGAAAAATAAAAAGAAAATAAGATGTGAATGAATGGGATGCATGCAAAGATCAGGATGCACTACTAGAAAACGGACCAAAAAGGACGGATTAAAATTCCGTCCTATAGCCGTCCTTTAATTTTTAATAAATTTGGACGGAAATAGGACAGAAATAAGACGGCATTTTAAAAAGAACGGATATAGGATGGAATGCTCATTATTTTCCTTTTTCTTTTTAAAAATGAAAAATTACAATTTTGGGATACAGTAAAGGACGGTTATTGGACAGCGAAAGAACGGACTAATATTTTTTTAAGTTATTATTTATTTAAAAAAATTTAAAAAAATTATTCTAGCATAAAGGACGGTCATAGGACGGACCTTTATTAATTATTATTTCTTATTTATATAAAATAAAAAATAATTTTTATATACACATAAAAGGACGGAAAGAGGACGAATAAAGGACGGATTTCTTAATCAAAAAAAGATTAAGTTGTCCGTCCTAAATCCGTCCCTTATTTAAGTTAATTTATTTCAGTTATTACGTTAATTTATTTCACTTATTAAATCAATAGATCTTAAGCCAAATAAAAACACCGGCAGAAAGAATAAGATTTGGAATTGAAAACTATGAATTATTTGAAGTGGGTCATTTTAGGGTGTGATTGAAGGGTTTTGGAGATGCACCGGTTCGATGGTTTTTGAGAAAATTACGACTTTAATTTTTCCAATCGGCAGTTTATTCCGCGGCCTATAGGACGGATTTAGGACAGACAGCTTCCGTCGTTCTTTTCTAAAAAATACTCTGTCCTACCAGTCCATATTCCGTCTTATTTCCGTTGTACATTTTTAAGATATAAAGGTCGGACTAAAATTTGTTAGCGGGAATTAAAAATTGTTAGCGGGAAATCGAAAATTCAAACAATGTAGGACGGATATAGGACGGATATTGAAATTTTTTGGCGGGATATGAAAATATCAAACCTATGAAACCGTCCTTTCGTTCTTTTCTAAAAAATATTCTGTCCTACCAGTCCATATTCCGTCCTATTTCCGTCGTACATTTTTAAGATATAAAGGTCGGACTAAAATTTGTTAGCGGGAATTAAAAAATTGTTGGCGGGAAATCGAAAATTCAAACAATATAGGACGGAGATAGCACGGATATTGAAATTTTTTGGCGGGATATGAAAATATCAAACCTATGAAACCGTCCTTTCGTTCTTTTCTAAAAAAATACTCTGTCCTACCCGTCCATATTCCGTCCTATTTCCGTCATACATTTTTGAGATATAAAGGTCGGACTAAAATTTGTTAGCGGGAATTAAAAAATTGTTGGCGGGAAATCGAAAATTCAAATAATATAGGACGGATATTGAAATTTTTTGGCGGGATATGAAAATATCAAACCTATGAAACCGTCCTTTATCCTTACCGTCCGTCCTAAATCTGTCCTTGAGTATTACACGATTTTTCTTTCCCAGAATCCAATCTTCTATAAATACTATGACTTTTCTTATCTCGACTGTTCTTTTCTCTTTCTTTCCAGAATCCAATCTGTCATGGTGAAGTTTTTTGCTCTTTGTTCCTTATAAATTTATTTTATTTGTTTTATAAATACTAACAATCAATTCTTGTTTGGTTTTTGTTTAGGAAAACTTGATATGACTAAAAGAGGTATGATTACAATTATTTTTCAGATCCTTTGTTTATATTTTCATATTGATTTGTCTTTTTGTTTATATTTTGATGAATGACTGTAATTTTATTTGTGTTTGGGGAATTTTTGTTTATTGTAATTTTGTTGATTTCGTTTTTGTTTGGTATGTGTGTTAAATTTTGTGTTTGATGAATTGAATCTTATTTGTGTTTGTGTTTGGGGATGAATTTTTGATTTTTAGGTATGAATTTTGATGGATTTTTGATGTTTGGGTATGATTTTTGATGTTTGGGTATGAATCTTGATGAATTTTCTATGTTTGGGTATGAACACCGCCGAACAACGGCGGCGGCGACAACGCAGCCGGCTATTGCCGGCTGCGGATTTTTTAATTAATTTATTACATTATAGGACGGATATAGGGCGGATTTAGAACGGATAATTAACAACCAAACAACTCATATAGGACGGAATTAAGACGGTTTCAGGACGGATATAGGACGGAATATAGAAAATTTTTAGGAAGATATAGGACGGATTGAGGACGGAAATCTTAATTAATTTGTCGCTTTAAAGGACGTATATAGGACGGAATAGTTAATTAATTAAGACTAATTACTTAGTTACTTAGAAGTAATTAATTAAGATATAGGACGGAATTAGGACGAAAATTGTCCGAATTAAGTCTTTTTTGCGACGGTTTTTATCTGTCCTATATCCGTCCTTAGGGTTAAAATATAGGACGGAAATAGGACAGACTGAAATATAGGACGTCGCTGAATGGACGGAAAATGTCCGTCCTATATCCGTCCTTTTCGACCTAAAAGGACGGAATTTGGGCAAAAAGGACGGATATTTGCCGTCCTTTTTGCTCTGTTTTCCTGTAGTGATGGTGCAAATATAAGTGTCCCCAAAAAGTCTCTCCCTCGCTCCCAAAAAGATATATAAAAAAAGATATGATCAGGAAGGCACCAAAATAGTACGTGGAGGAGGGGGGTAAAAAATCACCAGGCCCAAGATCAAACAGGCAGCAAAACGACAAAAAATATCAGAGGCATCAAGAGTGTGCCTAAGCTGGTGGTGGGGCTGCACCAGCACCGTCCTGTGGTGGAGGTGGTGGTGGAGGTGGTGGGTGTGGTATCTGCTGGGTGGGTGTCGGTGGTGGTGGTAGACGCGCCAGAATCTGATTCAGGCAATCCTGAATATCAGGAAGCATGGCGACGCGGGTCTGCACAAAACTGACCGTGGCAGAGAGAGCCCTAAAGTCTCCTCGAAGTCCACTAACAGCCTCCTCAAGAGCACGAATGCTCTGAACTAGAGTGTCAGGGGGTGGTGGAGCGGAGGGACGCACAGCTCTAACAGGTGAGGTGCGGGGCTGTATCTGGCGGGCAGTGTATAGGATGGGGCCAGCAGGGTAGTGTGGAAGGGGTGCTATGCTCGGTAAGTGATGCCCAGCCTCGGTGTGAGGCTGGGACGCAGGCTGTGTCGAAGCGGAAGCAGCAGCAGCTGTGGAAGTCAAAACGGTCGACGAGACATCAGGAGAGGTCAGTGACGCAGAAGTGGGGACAGATGTCACGACGCTCTCGGTAAAAACAGGGGCGGTAGAGACCGTAAGGTCGACAACTGGGGAGGCTGTGTAGGGCACAAAAGATGACTCCCCAGGAGCCGTCGACAACAATCGGGAGAGGGTCTCCACGACAGCAGAAAAGGAAGACTCGCCGCTCTCAAGAATGGTGGGTGGACGCTCGGGACTCAGAGAGGTGATAGGCTCAACGGACATAGGCTCAGTAGTGGTGGTGGTGGTGGTGTGCTCAGCTAAAGTGCTCCCGACACTAACAGACGTGTGGACAGAGGTGTCGGGAGGTGCAGAAAGTGCAGGCGCGGGCTGAGGGATCACGGGGTAGGCAGGGGGTGTAGGGGGTGCAGGGGGTGCCTGCTCAGCACCCTCGGGCTCAAGCACATAGGCGGCGGGGATAAGAAGATCCATCGCTGGAATCCAGTCCCCGTGAGCCGGTCCAATGTGTGTCTGAGTGGGGCTCGGGAGACCCATGTAGTCAGCGCTGAAGGGACCGTGCAACCACACCCAGTGCTGGCAACCGTGGGGACGAAGTATCTTCATCCGGGCCATAACATCTATCGAAAGTGAGGTGGGCCCAGAGCTCGACGCAAGTCGTCAGGTAGGTCCATGCCGGTCATAAGGGCCAAAAGAGTGATCAGACTGCCACAACAGATAGGTGAGCGAGCGCTCACTGAAATGATGATGCAGTCCAAAAACCAACTGGCAATATCTATCTCGACGGCGGGAACCAAGTCGTCGCTACCCCTATCCAGAACCCTAGGGCGAGTCATCGCGTAGAGCATATATAGCTCTGGCGTAGACATGGTCCCGGGCTCGTACCTCGCTAGGAAAGTAGTCGCCATGAGGTGTTGTGCAATGCGGAGGCAGGGGTGCAGGATAGCTGAGGCCTTGGCCCTACTAGGGTCAAAGGCAAGTGGGGATCTCGTGATCTGTGTCCAGAATGTGCGGGTGTCGAACGACGGGGGTGGGATGTGCATGGGAGCGTAGGCGCGGTCAGGGACAGGGACGGCGGGCCACTGGAAGAATGATTTAAGCATGTCGAGAGTGATCTCGCACTCTCGATCCATCAAGCAGAATGTGTATCCTCCAGGGGTCCGATCAATAAAGCTCAGGACCTCTAGTGTCAGACGGATGTAAGTATCCGCCGACACTGACAAAAAATCATGCCATCCCACGTTGTCGTACAACGTGAGAAGCCCCTCGAGTACCCCTAGGCGGTCAAGGTCAGCTAGGTGTGCAAACCTAGAGGGTACTATCGAGCGATGGCAGATACGCTCGAATCTGGCGCGGTGTGCGTCATTTCGAAACGTAATCCCCATCGACCCGACGACGGGAGCGGGTGGAGGGACAAGATCGGCAGGGATCGGCTGAGTGGGTGGGGGTGGGGGTGGCGGGCTAGGTGGAGGGAAGTCCTCCCTAGCGGAAGAGGGACCAGGATCATCGGTCCTCTTCCGCTTGGCAGCGGATCCCCGTGTACGTGGCCTAGTACGTGGTGGCATGTGTGCCACGAGATGTGTCCCAACCTAATATATAATGCGGCGTGCTAAGTGATGGAACGAGTGTATCTGAACACGCCACGAGAGCAATAAGTAGTGTGTGCGAAGAGACGCCTCCGCCGCGAAGCTCAAAGCACGTCCAAAAGCTCCCCAAAGCTCCCTTAAGCTAGCCTGCAAATCAAACGATCAAATCAGCGAATAATATTCAATATATATAGGGGAGATGGGGGATAATAGATAGATATAAAAATTAATTTGGGTTAGGGGCTCAACGGGCGTATGAATCAGGAGAAACGGGGAGAAACGGGGCGTTTTGGGGCAAAACAGCGTGAACGGAGGCGGTGGCGGCCGGCGCCGGCGAGGGGAGTCGGCGGTCGGTCGTCGACGGTCGCGGGCAGGCGATCGCCGGTGAAGGGGGGACCGGCTCGGGCGTGGCAACGGTCGCAGCGGGCGAGGGAGCTCAAGCGACAGCGGCTCGGGCAGAATTGGGGGATTTTTTGTTTCGATTTTCGCGCAGCCCGCAGCCGCATATATATAGGATTTACGACTCGACCGAGTGACAATGTCACTCGGCCGAGTGCATAAATGAAAATAAAAATTTCAAAAACCTCATTGCCACTTACGACTCGACCGAGTGACGTTGCTTCACTCGGCCGAATGGAAAAACTCCACTCGGCCGAGTGGCTCTGCCACTCAGCAATATTTGAGCTAGGAGTGTATCTGTTCCACTCGGCCGAGTGACAAGTCACTCGCCCGAGTGGAAATTAAAACTAAAACTTACAGAAATTGACAGAGAGTTGGTCTGCAAAAACGTCCCTGTTTGGTGCACCACTCGACCGAGTGAAGTCTTTGCTCGGCCGAGTGACATAAGCTACTCGGCCGAGTGAAGTCCCATTTTCTGCATCAGCTCTCTATTTTCGCTCCAGTCTCTGTTTTTCTTTCTCCAGTCAGCTTCTTTCTCCTCCTAAGGCCTGAGCACGTTTCTGGGGCACTCTTCCTTGCCTCGATCATCCTCCATATGATTGGTTTCCCTTTCTCCTTTTCCTGTCATGAAAATTAAGACCCGTTGTCACGATTTTCATGGACTTAAGACTCTAAAAACTAATAAAAGGCTAAACCAAAAATGAAAAATCAAATAAAAACAATGCAAAAACCGTCAGGTTGCCTCCCGACAAGCGCTCGTTTAAGGTCGTGAGCTCGACCCCTTAAGATATTCATTTAGCTCGTGATGTTGGGCGCAAACGAGATGCGCCCGTCAAACTTACCGGTAAGGCCGCTTGGATTTGGGTCGTGATGATCATCGGTCTTCCTCGACGCCCCCTCATCATGGGTAATGTTGGGGGATAAATCCCCCAAGCTAGAGCTTGTTCCTATCTTCTTCTTGGCCGGTGACACCGATCTTCCATTCGGTGGAGCTTTCTTTGGATTCTTGGCCTTTAAGAGCTTGCAAAGCTCTCGTATTCTTACGACATCAGCGTCGCCTTCATCATCATCCGTGGAGCTATCTGGAGGGTCCTCCAGCTTCTCTTATTCACCCGAAGCTTGGCCTTCTTCGAAGCCATCGTCATGGAGAGCACCAATAGAATGGGGGATTGCTTCTTCAATCACTTCATCGAGGAGATCCACATAGTCTAACTCCTCGTGATAGGGCATATGTTTTATGGCCTTGGGTATATGAAGCTCGACTTCTATGTTCCCGACATTCAAGGCTAGTGTTCCTTCACGCACATCGACGATAACACCGACGGTTGCGAGGAACGGGCGTCCAAGTATGCGCGAAGTGTCGTCCTCTTCCTTGATGTCCATTATGACAAAATCACAAGGCAAGCATATCCCTCCCAGAACTTGGAGTGGAATATTCTATGCGATCCCTACCGGCCTAGTAATCCGACCGTCCGCAAGTTGAATTCTCATGTCGGTCGTCCGCAAGTTGAATTCTCATGTCGGTCGGCTTCAAGTCGGTGCCCGTGTTCAACTTCTGGAACATGTTAAGGGGCATAAGGCTCACACTCGTGCCCAAGTCAACTAGAACTTTTTGCAAAGGGACGCCTCATAGTGTGCAAGGGATGCGGAAACTCCCGGGATCCTTCAATTTCACCTGCTCCTTCTCCTTCCGGGTAAACCAAGTTCCTTGTTCCGCAAGCATGATTTTCTCCTTCCTTTTCTTTCCCGATATCAAGTCTTTCAAGAACTTTACGTAAGACGGGATCTCAACAATTGCATCTAAGAAGGGAATATTGAGGCTTACCCCCCTCAAGTATTCTAGGAACTTGACGAGCCTTTTCTCTATCTTGTCTCTAGCTAGCCGTTATGGAAACGGCACCGGCGGCATGTAGTGGCGATCATCATTTGGCATGTAGTGGCCACTTCAGAATTTCCTGCTCCAATCGGCTCCTTTTGGCTCTCTTCTTCAATTGCCGGTTCTTTTTCTTCCAAAATTTCCACCACGGGTTGCTTGCTTTGGGTCATAGCGGGAGTGGTATCCTTCCCTCCCCTTGTTGTAACTGCAACCACCGCATTGATGTGTCCGGTGTTGCTCCGTGGATTGGGCTCGGGTTGAGTCGGTAATTGTTGGGCGTTCTTGTTGAGCAACGCAAGTTGCTCTCCAAGTTGAGCGACGATGGTATTTAGTGACTCTTGTCCCACCGCCAATCTAGCATTGATCTTTCTTTGCTCCACCATAAATTCCTCCACCCTAGCTTCGTGGTCCGATCGTGGTTGAGCTTGAGGTGGGTTGGGAGCTCTCCAACCTTGATTGTAACCGGGAGGTCTATATGGTCCCACTTGTTGCCTCGACGGGTAATTTTGTTGCAGTGGCCCCCTCGGTTGATATTGAGGTTGTGGTAGTGGATGTCGAGCTTGAGGAAGTTGTTGTGGCGGGAGGTTCAAAGCACCATCATTGTTTGCATATGAAAAGCCCAGATGGTTTCTAGCAGCCGGGTTGGCCCAATATCCGGAGTTACCCGCGACATATTGTACTTGCTCCAAGGCTCCCTCTCCATGCTCTCCTCCTACATACATGTCTTGAGATTGGTCTTGTCAATCACTCATATTGCTTATAGGTGTAGATGTAGAGGGTGCTCCATGTGGCTCGGTGATATATTTCTCCAATCTCTCCACTACCTTGTGGAGAGAGTCAAATTTATTTGAAAGCTCTGCCACGGCCTTGGCCTCATATATACTAGTGGGCTTCAAAGAGGACGAAGAATGTCCTCGCTCGTCCCCCCATTGTTGGTTATTAGAGGACATCTCCTCCAACAAGGCCGTAGCTTCATCCGGGGTCTTTGATAATATGGCTCCATTGGCGGTTGCGTCTATAATTTTCTTTGTTCCGGGTTGGAGTCCATTGTAGAAACTGTGAACAAGCTCCCAATCTTCTATACTGTGATGGGGGCATTGATGTTGTAAATCCTTGAAGCGCTCCCATGCTTTATATAGGGTCTCTTGCGGTCCTTGCTTGAAAGACATGAGAGCACTCCGTATTTTCACCGTCTTGGATGGCTGGTAGAATTTGTCGACGAAGGCGCTTGCCAACTCGTCCCAAGTGGTGAATGTACCTTCCGCTTGCGTCCTCAGCCAATATAAAGCTTTATCTTTAAGTGTGAAGGGGAAGAGTCACAGTCGGATTGCATCAACGGAAACGCCCGGCATTTGGAAGGTGGCGCATTTGGACAAGAAAAGCTGGATGTGATAGTGCGGATTCTCATGGGAGTTCCCATGAAACGGGTCTTGTTGCATCAATACTACCAAGCCCGTCTTTAGCTCAAAATTCTTGTCCGCTGCCAATTCCGGCATAGCGATGGATGATGTGGTGGAAGAAGTCTTAGGCCGAAGCCTATCTCTGATGGATATGATCCTCGCCATTTGTGCCGCTAGCTCCTCCGGTGTCTCTGCATTGTTCATACAATTGTCCTCTGTAGCGTGCCTTCTCTCGGCTCTGATCCTCCTCACGGTACGTTCGATCTCCGGATCAAATAGTATTTCCTCGGGGTTCGCCGTAGATCTCGTGTACATGCAAAGGAAAACAGAGTTTCAAAGTAATTGTTAGCACGAATAAGGAGTAAAAAGATAAAAGTAATAAAATAAAAAGAAGACACTAAGTAAAGAGAATAAAACACTGTCGCCTCCTCGGCAATGGCGCCAAAAACTTGATCGATGCCCCGGTATGCACACGCACCCGGGACGAGCGACTCATAGTCTTACCGCAAGCGCACGACGTAGTGGCGAGCGGGTATCGAACTCAGGGAGGAACAATGACAGTGTCTCTTTCCAATCACCTAGCTATCAAAATGGTCGAATATAATTTGGGGTAAAATTGTCACAATCGTTCGAATGTCGATAGAAATATCAATGAAATAAAGCCCCTAGGGATAGGGAATCCCCGCTACGGACCGTATCTCATTGTTGTGATTCGTGGGTTACATCATTGCTAGACTTGAATTTTAGGTGAACTAGTCGCAACTAAATGTAGAACCAAGCTCACGCTCTCGCGCTATTGTCGGTCTATAGCGAACCTAGGGTAGGGCCCATTCTCTTGCAAACCCTAACCTAAGCCGCTAGCGTGAAGAATGACATCATCGTTCAACCGCATCTCGAGCCCACTCTCGTGCAAACTCGAGCTACGACCTAGGTTGAGATAGTTCCTACCCGTCCAATCTCTTGCAAACGGGTATTGGTATAGAATTACTATTGAAAACCCTAGCCTTGGTCCAATCTCTTGCAAACCAATTCTAGAAAAGTCCAATCATAAATCTAAGTCGAATTTCTAGGGCTTCCTATCAATTGGGATCCAATCTCTTGTAAATCCCAATCAATTTGGATCCCTAGCTATCCGTAATTAATCAATCCCAACCTAACCCTAATCAATTCTATCAAGAATTTCACGAATTCATCACAATTTAGAAATAGGGTTCATATGGTTCATCCCTATGTCCTAGGACAATAAAACTACTCACTAATCATCATGCAATTCATGAGAAAATCAATAGCAAAATCAACACAATTCATTGCAATAGAGAAATTATCAACAAAAATAGGGTTTTTTGATAAGAAGAGAGACAAACCAATGAGAACCCAAAGCATCCAACAAAAATAACCTTTTAATCTCCAAGTGAAAAGCTAAATCTATTGATCTAAAAAGCTCTCTAAAAAGGCTGCCAAAAGTACCAAAAAGTTCTTCTAAACTAGGGCAAAAACTGGGTTTAAATACCCCTCAAAATCGCCCAAAAAATCGTGATAAAAACGCCCATGCGCAGCCCAGAAATCACAGTTTACGCAGCAGTCGGGGCGGCTCACTCGGCCGAGTGACAAACCCTGTACAATTACAGTAAGTTCGGGATTTTGGGGGTCTGTCTTCAGAGGTGACTCGGCCGAGTGGTTTTACTCACTCGGCCGAGGGGCATTTCTTGCTCAGCCGAGTCGGAACCGTCAAAAGCCTGTACATTTCCAGTAAGTCGGCCTTTTTTGATGGTGGATTTTCCATGCCACTCGGGCGATGCGATCTTCATACTCGGCCGAGTGGGATATCGTCCCTCGGCCGAGTGCACGCCCAATTCCTTCTGTTGGAGCGTGTCCGGTCTGGTCGGCCGAGTGGTCTACTGGCTCGGCCGAGTGAGTGATTCACTCGGCCGAGTGAGATGCTGCAAATGCCCAATCTTCATCGTTTCGCTTCCTCGTCGCTCCTACAAAGTTCCTTCCTCTTCCACTTGCCTCCCATCGCCGAATAGTCCTCAGAGGAGCCTTGGGTGACACTCCGGAGTGGGTGTAAATCCTCTTGATCTCAAAATCACTCCGAATCGCTCCATATCTCTTGAAATACGACAAAAACAAGAAATCGTGAAAAGCATCGCAATATTGTCGAATAATCGTGAAAAACGCGATATGAGCGATCAAAGCGACATGCAAACATGCAGAAAAAGGGTGTAAAATACGGAGTGATCACGCCTCAGCTTGCCCAAGTCAAGATAAGGGAGCGGGAGAAGGGCCGGAAGGAGGGATTGGAGACTGGCTGGGAAGAAGGGTGGAGGGCATGTCTCCAGAGGGTTAAGGTAAGCGCTCTCTCTCTCTTCAGCCTCCGCTGGAGGTTGACTTCGAGGCGTTGGTGGCCTCAAAGGAGGAAGATGAGGAGGGAGAAGACCTCGAGGTGAATGCGGAGGGGCCAGGGGCCGGAGAGCAAGGGTCAGGCAGCGTTCCGCGGGATGGCCCTGAAGGAGGCAAATGGGCGGAACAGTAGGGGGACCTATTAGGGAACTTGACCTTGTCGTATTACCTTTTGTAATGGGTAGGGGGATATGGAAGGAGGCCCGTCTTGTCAATTCGCCTCACTATATTTGTAGGACATCTTGCTTTCTAATATAACGCGGATTTTTGCCATGACATGTGTTAATATTTGTTGTCTGTTTATAATTCAAGTATAATTCAAAGGTAGCGCTACACATCGAGCCACGTGGGTGGGGGTGGGTGAGCGCGTAGCTCGGCCCGTTCCCTAATCAGGTCTGGGTGTTGGTTTGCGAGCTCACCACGGGGGCCGGCCAGGGTCGCTCCTGAGTTAGGACGTGCTTAGATGGCGCTTGGGTGTTGAACTATTTCGTGAGCACCTTTTTCATTGATCTTTATAGGAATTTAAACTTATCTATTACATGAAGTCTTGATAAAGTCGGCAGTAGTTAGTTAAGTGCGATCCGATCCATTGGCGGGCTGGTGGGTCCTTTCATCCTGTTGTAAACTGCATCAGGATGAGCGAACTCCTATTCACAGGACGCCCCTCCTTCTCTTCCATTGCTCATTGCATCCTTCTGTGCTTCCCCTATGCAGAATGGTTGCAAGGTCTCCTCGGCTTCTAGGCCTCGGAGGTCGGAGGAAAACCCTGGGAGAGGAGGAGCACGAGGTGGCGGTGGTGCGCTACACAGTCTTTCGCTGCCCTGCCCATGAAGGTTTGCAAGGTCTCCTTGAAGAGTACTTACATCGAAGGTAAACCCTGGAGGAGGCGGAGGACGAGGTGGGGGTGGTGGCGGGGGTCGGGGTGGAGCGGATGCTGGTTTGGGGGGAGCGAGCCGTCGCAAGTCATCCGATTTGACTGTTTCATCTGGTCCAGAGCAGACGGAGGAGTGGAAGGCGGGGCTCCCCTTGTGTAAGAGTTCCGATGTGTAAGAGGAATAGCCTATCAGCAATCCGTATGTAAGAGAAATAGCCTATCGACGTGTAGTCACAAACCATTCCTCCCCGGCAACGGCGCCAAAAACTTGGTGGGACGAAAAAGGTGCTCTCTCTTAAGCGCAAGAGTCCGTACAAGTAATATAATCTGGGAGTCCAAATGTCGAATCCTCGGGAGGAAATCTGTTGCAACCACAGCTCAAATCAAATAGAAATCCTACGAAAAGAAACTAACCACTTCAACAATGATGACGGTGATAGTGATGTGAACACGTGAACAATATGAACAAGGAAAATCGTGTAAGAAAATATCTATAAAAAGTATGCACATGGTATGGGTTCGTTAGGATCAATGATTCGTATTAATTTGGTTGACAAGTATAACGCAATGAATTCTCCTTTTGGGAGCAATTCACCGGAAAATACCCAATATAACTCAATGAATTCTCCTTTTGGGAGCAATTCATCGGAAGATACCCTTTTGGGGGTTCAAGCACAATATTCAATAAGATCGTCGCTAAAGATATAATACGATATGAAACTCTCTTTTGGAAAGATCAAAACTACGATATGAAACTCCCTTTTGGGGAGATCAAAACTCACCCTTTTGGGGCGATCATCAACTCAATCACTTCTTTTGGAAGATGAAAAAGACGATTTAATAACAAAGATTACAACTTTAACGACGTTTAACGGTTTAGCACAAGGATTATTCAACCAAACAAACACAAATGATATCTCCTAACTACGCCATACCATGCACAATAAGACTTAGCTACTCATGGTGCAAGAATAAACAAGTTTCATAGCAAAATACATCAATCTAATAGCAAAATACTATAGAAAAGCACCAAAAACGGAGTTTAAGTTAAGAAATTTATCACCAAATATCCTTGAAAAGACACCAAAACCCTATGGAAATAAGAAAATAGCCTCTGGAATTTTACAGAATTTTGTGGTGGCGAAATACGGCTCCAAGAGCCTCCAATACGCTCAAAATACGCCAGAATCTGCTTGAATACGCCCAAAAAAACCCTAGGAATACCTTAAATAGAGGCATTGCGGGTTTGGGAAGCTTATTGGGTTCGAAACCTGATCACTCCTTATTTTACACCTTTTTTCCGCATGTTTGCATGCCATTTGGATCGCCCAAATCATGTTTTGCACTTGCGGTAAAACTACAACCGTTCTTTGGGTGTATACTCGGGACCGATCAAGTTTTTGGCGCCGTTGCCGGGTGTATACTCGGGACACTTACTCTTGCTTCTATGAATCGTCTGATGTGCTACTTGATTCCAGGAACGAACCGGTGCTGAATGAAAACTCTGACGATGCTAGCACAGAATCGGAGCACGCCTACTTTGATGCATTTTCCTCGCTAAACAGCGAGTCTGACTCTTCACAAGAGAGCACGCCACCTTAGCACGAGCTAGACCCGGATGGCAAGGAAGGAGCGGAACTCATGCGAGCCGATGAAGTAGAAGGAGAGG
This sequence comes from Scilla litardierei, assembly GCA_030789695.1. Taxonomy (NCBI): domain Eukaryota; kingdom Viridiplantae; phylum Streptophyta; class Magnoliopsida; order Asparagales; family Asparagaceae; genus Scilla; species Scilla litardierei. The sequence goes on along the minus strand of CM061140.1, from coordinate 141,786,123 downwards.
CGCCTCTTCAGGTAGAACTTAAACAATTACCTCCGAATCTAAGGTACGCCTTTTTGGGGAACAAGTTAACTTTCCCGGTGATAGTGAACTCCCACCTCACGCCAGACCAACTTGAAAAACTCCTAGACGTTCTTAGGAGCCACAAAGATGTCTTGGGATACACTATCTCTGATCTAAAAGGGATAAGCCCTAGGCTTTGCACGCATAGGATCCACTTGGAGGATACCGACGCCACCTCCATAGAGCCTCAAAGGCGGTTAAACCCGAATATGAAGGAGGTGGTTAAAAAGGAAATCCTAAAATTGCTAGAAGCCGGTATAATCTATCCTATTTCAGACAGTAGGTGGGTTAGCCCCGTTCACGTCGTCCCCAAGAAAGGGGGGATGACTGTCGTAAAAAATGAAAAAGGCAAGCCCATATCTACGCGCACCGTCACGGGATGGCGAATGTGCATTGACTATAGGAAACTCAATAAAGCTACCCGAAAGGACCATTACCCGTTGCCCTTCATCGATCAAATGCTTGAACGACTTGCGAAACATAAATACTTTTGCTATCTAGATGGGTATTCGGGATTCTTCCAAATCCCTTTGCATGAAGATGACCAAGAGAAGACGACTTTCACTTGTCCCTATGGCACCTACGCCTACCGCAGGATGCCGTTTGGCCTTTGTAATGCTCCCGCTACTTTCCAGAGGTGTATGACATCCATATTTTCCGATTACATTGAAAATATTATGGAAGTTTTCATGGATGACTTCTCGGTTTACGGAAGTGAATTTGACTCTTGTTTGGAAAATCTTACTAAAGTCCTAAAAAGGTGCCAACAAAACAATCTCACTCTCAATTGGGAGAAGTGTCACTTCATGGTTACGGAAGGTATAGTTCTCGGACATCTTGTCTCCTCGAGAGGAATTGAGGTAGATAAAGCAAAGATTGAGGTAATCGAGAAACTCCCTCCTCCTATTAATGTCAAGGGCATTAGAGGCTTCCTTGGTCACGCGGGGTTTTACCGCCGCTTCATAAAGGATTTCGCCTCGATTGCCCGACCACTTACTTCTTTGCTCGCTAAAGATATCCCTTTTGTTTTTTCAGGTGAATGCTTACAAGCCTTCAACGCCTTGAAAGAAGCACTAGTCTCAGCGCCCATCATACAACCGCCGGATTGGAGCCTTCCTTTTGAGCTAATGTGTGATGCTAGCGACCAAGCCATTGGAGCGGTATTGGGGCAAAGAAAAGATAAGAAGCTTCATGCGATATACTATGCGAGCAAGACATTGGATGACGCGCAGAAAAACTACACAACTACCGAGAAAGAGCTTCTAGCGGTCGTCTATTCCATAGAGAAGTTTCGCTCCTACCTCCTCGGTTCCAATGTGATTGTCCACACCGACCATGCGGCATTGAAGTATCTTTTAAACAAGAAGGAGGCCAAACCTCGGTTGATTAGGTGGATACTCTTGTTGCAAGAATTCGTCCTAGAGATAAGAGATAAGAAGGGTACGGACAACGTCGTGGAGGATCATTTATCTAGGCTCATTCGCGACAAGGATGATGAGAGCTTACCTATTGATGACACATTTGTTGATGAGAGGCTATATGCGGTAAGGACCGGTGAAGTACCTTGGTACGCAGACTTCGTCAACTACTTGGCTTGCGGAATCAAACCGCATGGGATGTCCACGCAACAAAAGAGGAGATTTATGCATGAGGTCCGTAGCTATTTTTGGGAAGATCCTTACCTTTTCAAGATATGCAAAGATAGTGTCATCCGTAGGTGTGTTTCTAAGGAGGAGGCGACATCGATCATTTTGCATTGCCACGGTCTACCGTGCGGAGGACATCATGCCGCCTCTAAAACAACCGCTAAGATCTTGCAGAGCGGGTTCTTCTGGCCGACAATGTTTAAAGACACCCACAACTTTGTAAAGGGATGCGATAGATGCCAACGGACCGGGAATATCTCCAAGCGCAATGAAATGCCAATGAGGCCCATCCAAGAAATTGAGCTTTTCGATTGTTGGGGAGTGGACTTCATGGGACCATTTCCATCGAGCAATGGCAACAAATACATCCTATTGGCCGTCGACTACGTCTCCAAATGGGTGGAAGCAATTGCCACCCCTACTAATGATGCAAGAGTCGTCTCCAAGTTCTTCAAGCAAAATATCTTCCCGCGCTTCGGAGTGCCTCGTACCTTGATAAGCGACGGGGAAGCCACTTCATAGAGAACAAGTTTGAAGCCATGCTAAAGAAGTACGGAGTAAACCATAGAGTTAGCATGGCCTATCACCCCCAGACGAGCGGCCAAGTGGAAGTCTCAAATAGAGAGATCAAGCAAATTCTCAAGAAAACCGTGGATCGGTCTAGAAAGGATTGGTCAATGAAGCTAAACGATGCTCTATGGGCATATCGTACGGCCTTTCGCACTCACATAGGCACCACACCGTTCCGACTAGTTTACGGGAAGGCTTGCCACTTGCCGGTAGAGTTGGAGCACCGCGCATATTGGGCCATCAAGACCTTTAACTACGACTACAAGAGTGCGGCGGTGAGGCGACTCTTGGACATCAACGAGCTTGATGAAATAAGGAGAGACGCCTATGAGAGCTCGAGAATCTACAAGGAAAGGACCAAGATTCTCCACGATGCCCGCATAACCGTCACAGACTTCAAAGTAGGAGACAAAGTCTTGCTCTACAATTCCCGGCTCCGACTATTTCCCGGTAAGTTGAGGTCACGTTGGTCCGGACCTTTCACCATCAAGCATATACAACCGGGAGGAGCTTTCGAGTTGGAGAGCAAGGACGGTTCCACGTTCAAAGTAAATGGTCAAAGGCTCAAGCACTATTCCGAAGGAATCCCGACGGGCGAAACCAATAGGGTGTATTTGCTCAAGGAACGGTCGGATGATCTCTCGGACCTCCTTGATGAGGTGATAGAGGAGGCGATTCCTCACTCAATTGGCGCTCTTTTTGATGGAGAATTTGAAGAAGGCCCGGATTTAGGCCATGAAGAGAATAAAGATGATTCCCTCGACTTCTCCGCTGAAGAAGATGAAGGCGACGCTGATGTCGCAAGGATTCGAGAGCTCTGCAAGCTCTCGAAACAAAAGTCTCCAAAGAAAGCTCCGCCGGCACGGAAATCGGCACCACCGGCAAAACCGTTGACCGGAGCAAATGCTAGCTTGGGGGAGCCTCCCCCCAACACTATTCGAGATAGGAGACCACCGAGGGAGAACGCGCCGCCGCCACATCCAAATCCAAGCGCGCTCCCCGGAAAGTTTTATGGGTGCATCTCATATGCACCAAACATCCCGCATTGATTGAAAATTATAGGGGGTCGAGCTCACGACCTTAAACGAGCGCTTGTCGGGAGGCAACCCGACGGTTTTTGCTTTATTTTTACTTTTCCCTTATTTTCGTTTTAGAAATTTTCGGTGTTTTGAGTCGTTCGCCCAAAAATTTTGTGATAACGGGTCCTATTTTTCTTGGCAGGAGAGGAGATAGGTAGATCCATCATGAGGAGGATGAACGAGTCGACGAGGAGCGTCCCAAGAAGGCGCTTGACGCTTAGGAGGAAGATGAAATCGATTGGAGGAAGAAAGACAGAGTTTAGAGCCAAAACGAAGACAAACAGCAGAACACAAGGCTCACTCGGCCGAGTATACTAGTCACTCGGCCGAGTACAGAAGTTCGTCCGGCCGAGCCGCTCACGAACGAGGAAAGTCTGCTGTACCCAACTCTCTGTTTATTTTCTTAATTTCGATATAACTGCTACTCGGCCGAGTATATATGTTCACTCGTCCGAGTGAAACGGATACCCTCCTAGGGCGAGTCATGCCGAGTAGCTTGAGTCACTCGGCCGAATGGACTTACTCCACTCGGCCGAGGCTGGCAAAGCCACTCGGCTGAAGCGATAGCGGGGAGGAAATTTTCATTGGTCTCGCTCGGCCGAGTGACCACGTCACTCGGCCGAGTCGTAACTTCTATTATATAAGGACCGAGGGGGGGCGCGTTTTTCGAAACCGCAAAATTCCCAAATCGCCCGACCCCTCGGATTCCCCTCGCCCGATACCGCTCGTTCTCACCCTCACTTGCCCGACCAAGCCCGCGCGCGCCGCCGCTCAGCCAGCCACCGCCAGCCGACCATCGCCGCGCCCCGCCCGAGTCGCCGCCGGCGGCCTTGTCTCCGGTCACCTCCGGTATAGCTTGTTTTGCCCGTTTTCTCCTCTTTTTGCGTATTTTTCGAGGATCCGTGTATTAATCGAACCCCTAACCCAAATCAATTTCTACATCTATCCATTATACCCCTATTGCTCCATACATTTTGATTATTACTCGCTGATATCGCTTTTTCATGCGCAGGTTGCTTTTTGGAGCTTAGGGGAGCTCAGGGGAGCTCCTACAGGCTGATCCGGACTTCGTGGAGGCGCTGACTTCGCACGCTTCCACTGCTTAGCACTCGCGGCGTGTTTGGGTATACTTTTTCCACTCTTTTACACGCACCACACTTTTTTCACTTTTCGGCGCGCGCTCGGGGCCGAAATGCCGCCCCGGACACGGCCGCGGTCGAAGAGAGCTTCCGCCAAGCGGAAGCGGTCGGATGATGCCGGCCCCTCCCACGAGTTGGAGGACTCTCCTCCACCATCCCCCACACACCCCGCACAGCCTGTAGTGCACCCACAGCCCGCACAGCCTCTCCCTGCCGACCCACAGCCACCACCACCGGCTCCACTGGTCGGGCCGCTCGGGATTACGTTCCGCGACGACGCACACCGCGCCGTCTTCGAGCGTATCTCCCAGCGCTCGATCGTACCCTCCAGGTTTGCACACCTCGCTGACCTAGGACGCCTGGGGGTACTAGAGGGGATGCTCACGTTGTACGACAACGTGGGCTGGCGAGATTTTTTCCAGGTGTCGGCGGATACTTTTACCCGCCCGACACTTGAGGTTTTGAGTTCGATCGCCCGGACCGATGAGGGATGCTCATTCCGGTTCATGGATCGAGAGTGCCAGGTCACTCTCGATATGATGAGAGCGTTCTTCTCATGCCCGCCGTCCCCGGAGCCGATCGCGGTTACGGCCCCACCCATATCCCCCCACCTTCCTTTGACGCCGGTGCCTTCTGGGCCCGGATTACAGGCCACCACGCCGCCTTTGACCCTAGTAGGGCCAAGGCCTCGGCCATTGTCCACCCCTGCCTACGCATTGCCCAGCGCCTCATGGCGACCACCTTTTTGGCCAGATATGAGCCGGGCACGATGTCTACGCCAGAGCTCTACATGCTCTATGCGATGACACGTCCCAGAGCTCTATCTAGGGATGGACACGAGCTTGTCCCCGCCGTCGTGATCGACATTGCGGCTTGGTTTTTAGACCGCATCATTGTATCGGTGGGCACTCGCTCACCGATCTGCTGCGGCGGTCTAATCACCCTGCTTACCATGATGACCGGCGAGGACCTACCTGACGACCTGCGACGCGTCCCGGGCCCCACTTCTCTGTCGATAGACGTTATGGCCCGGATGAAGATGCTTCGTCCGCATGGTGAGCGTCACTGGGTCTGGTTGCACGGCCCTTACGGTGCCGACTACATGATTCTCCCGAGCCCTGCTCGGACTCAGATTGCACCAGCCCACGTCGACTGGCTCCCGGCGATGGATGTGCTCATCCCCGCCGCCTACGTGCTCGAGGCCGAGGAGGCCGAGCAGGCCCACGCTGCCCACGCCGCCCAGGCTGCCCCCGCAGACCCTGCTGCACACCCTGTCGAGCCTGCCACCGACCCTGTTTACCCAGTGGCCCCTCAGCCCATACCAGATGTTTTCGCTGCTCCTGACACCGCTGTGGGTGTCGAGAGTACTTTTGCTGAGCCCACTTCCACCACTGTCACCACTTCCGAGGCTGTCCCCACCACTCCCGCTGCCACCTCTGGCCCTCTGTCCGTGGAGCCTCTTTGCTCCGCACTCCCCGAGCGCCCGCCGACCTTTGTCGAGAGTGGAGAGCCCTCGTTTGTCGCGGTCGTGGAGACCATGGCTAGCATGATCTCCGCTGGGGTTGCGCCTTTTGGTCCACACAGTTCCGCCCCAGCGGTAGTTACCTCTGTCTCCACCCCCGTTGTATTTTCCGAGAGTGTCGTGGCGTCTGTCCACACTTCTGTGCCACTGACCTCTCTGGCCGCCTCGTTGCCACCTTTGCACACTTCTTTCGCTGCCGCTGCCTCCACTTCCCACCAGCCGGTGCCCCGGCCTCACACTGAGGCCAGGCCCACATTTGCAGGCGCGACACCTTTTGTCCCCTTCCCTGCTGAGCCCGTTACATACTCCACTCGCGTACGCCAGCCTCGCCCTGCACATCCTAGACCGGTGCGTCCCTCTGCACCACCCCCGCCCGACACTGTACTGCAGAGCATACGTGCTCTTGAGTTGGCGGTGAGTGGTCTTAGAGGTGACCTTAGGACCCTGTCCTCCACCGTCTCTACGATGGTTAGACGCTTCGAGCTGATCCCCCAGATCCACTACTGCCTTACACAGGTCTTGGAGCGTCTCCCACGCGTACCCCCACCCACCCAGCAGGTTCCCACACACACTTCCACACACACTAGACCTGCTTCCACTTCCACGCCCACCCCAGCTCAGCAGCCTACACCACCACCACCACCACCTCCGCCTCAGGACGGAGACGGCGCAGCACCACCTTCTTCGGCACCCTTGATGCCTTGATCCATTCCTGCCGTTGTGCTGCCCGTTTCTGCTGGGTCCTGTCGCACTTTTTGTCCACCCCCCTCCCCTCACTTATTATGGTATTCTCTTTTTGATCACATCTTTTTATATCTATTCCGGGAGAGAGGGAGAGTTTTTGGTGACACTTATATATATGTATCGCTCCTATTTGTGCATGCATCATGTCCGCATCATATTTTCATTTCTTTATTTTACCCTTCTTCTTTTCATTTTTCCATGCATGCATCCTCACTTGCCCCTCCCATCGCTTGTCTCTCGGTGTGCCACACTTTGCACATTGAGGACACTGTGCCATTTAGCTTGGGGGAGTGAGTTCTCACGTTCTTTTTCGATTTGCCACCTTTATTTTTAGTTTTTCACACCATTTTTTTTCGCTTTTGCACTTATTTTTCATCACTTTTCTTTTATTTTGCCATGCATCACGTTTTTCTTATTTTCCTGTGTGCCGCATTGCATAGTTTCTATTTTCCCTTTATCTTTATTTCTTTTTCATCTCATGCTAGAGATGACTTTTCTGTGATGATGATGACGTTGGATTTAGCCTATTCTATATGCATGCTATATTTGTCATGTCTTAGGTTTTATTTCAGATATCAGATGCTATGACTTGCTTTGCATTTAGAATAGTAACCCACACCTTTTTCCGCATGAAAATGGATGAAATTTTATTATTAGCTAAGTCTGAATATTCATATGTATGCTATCACAGAAAACACACCAAGATTCACGCATTGAATGCCTATATCTGGAGTACTGATTTCTTTTCCTATATCATTTCTATATGCATGAATTGTACACTTCACTTCAGGATGATTGAATGGTGTTAGCTATGATATATCTGGATTAGTTAGCTTTTTTGTGATCGAAACTGAGTAGATTAGATTACCCTGCTGAAGTTGTCGTGCATGTCTTATAGAGTGAGCCGAGAGTTATATTTATTTCTTTCTCCACAATTCTTGAACATCATTTCTCTACTTTTAAAATCATTGGTGAATCTCCCCTTAGTGATTCTATTTTATGGCATTTTCCCCCGCTACTAATTTCTAGCTCCAAATCTCTTATTCTAAAAAAAAAGAGAGAAAAACATTCTTGTACATCATTATCTCTCTCTGAGTTGGGATCGTTGTGTATATATTGCTTATTGCAAAGAAAAATAAAACACAAAAAAAAATCCTCAATAAAAGATCCCATCTCACCTTCTTTCTTTCTTCTTTCTTTTCGTTGCTTTTGGAGCTATATGTATAAAAAATGGGGATGTAAATATTTTTTATGCCACCACGCTTATAGATAAGCTTGGGGGAGGGGATCCATTGATGTGTGAGAGTGTGACTACTTGACATTGCACGACAACCTAGGCTAAGTAATATTCTATACTCGGTGAGATTATTTTTAGTTTTACGAAATCCAGAAATCTAAGCCTAGCGTTCATTTCATGAAATCCATACTTTTCTATTCTCCCTACTCTATAGTGTGATACTCTTATACTCCAGATAGAAAGCGTTCAATTGAAAAGTGTGTGATCTGTGATATGTATACCGCTTTAAATGATTCAGACGACGTTAATTTTAAAATCATTCCGTTTTTCATGATTATATCGCTTTTCGTGGGTTTTCTATCTCTATTTGCATTATTATACTATGATATCAAAATAAAATCCTTTGACATGAGTTTTTCATTCGGTGCATGCTATAAGAGTAAGTGAAACCCACGTCCTGAGAAAATGATCTAGCATCCTACCTCTTCGTTTCTTTCTTTCTTTCTTTCTTTCTTTCTTTATTTTCATTTCATTTTCATTCTTCTTCGTTTTTCGTTTTTCGTTTTTCGCCATTTTCATTTTCCGAATCCACCGGGTTCGCCTTTTACTTATCTTCCTCGAGGACGAGTAAGAGGCAAGCTTGGGGGATTTTGATCACTCCTTATTTTACACCTTTTTTCCGCATGTTTGCATGCCATTTGGATCGCCCAAATCATGTTTTTCACGATATATCGACGATATTGCGATGCTTTTCACGATTTGTTGTTTTTGTCGCATTTCAGGTGATTTGGCGCGATTTGGAGTGATCCCGAGATGCGCTTACTCTAGACGGTCACCGACGACCTCCCCGAGGGGTATTTTGCTGTTGGAGGGGAGCGGAAGAAGAATGGACGTCGCAGGAGCGACGAGGAGGCCAAAATAAGCAGATTGGGCATTTTTTGTGTCCCACTCGGCCGAGTGGAGGAGCCACTCGGCCGACCAGCAAGACACTGCTCGGCCGACCAGTTCAGACACGAGTTACCTATGCACTCGGCCGAGCACAGAAGACCCACTCGGCCGAGTGACGATACCACGTCCGCCCGAGTGGCGCCCAGACGAGGCCCTTCCAAAACATCGAAGTTACTGTTTTTCGGCTGTCTGAGCTTCAGAAGACCCACTCGGCCGAGTGGTAAACCCCGTCCGCCCGAGTGCAGTGAAGCCATCGGCCGAGTGACGACAACTCACTCGGCCGAGCCGCCTCCGAACTGAAGACCCCTGAAAGCCCCGACTTTCTGGAAAATTGCAGGGTTTTCACTCGGCCGAGCGACTTTTGTCACTCGGCCGAGTGCGATGCGCTGCCTGTAGCGAAAACTGCGGAAAACAGGCTGTGCAGGGGTATTTTGGTCACGATTTTTGGACGATTTTTGGGGCTATTTAAGCCCTGTTTTTACCCTAGTTTTAAGAGCCATCTCTTAGATTTTTTGCAGCTTTTTAGATTACTTTTTAGCTTTATTATTGTGATTGGAGAAGAGGAAAAACTTGGATTTTTGTTGGATTAAATTGAAGAACTCCATTGGTTTGCATCTCTCTTCCCTAAAAATTCTATTTTTATTGTTTATCTCAATATTTATGATGAATTCTATTGCTTATTTCATTGATTATTTTTGTGCTATTGCTATGATTTGTGAGTAGTCTCCATGTCTTGGGGCGTGGGGATGAACCCTACAAGCCCTATTTCCTATTTGTGATGAATTGGTAGAAATTGAGCTAGAATTGCTATTAGGGATTAGATTGGGATCGATTTACTACGGATAGCTAGGAATTCATATCAATTGGGATTTGCAAGAGATTGGATCCTAATTTGATAGGAAGCCCTAGAAATCCGAATTGGGTTGGAGTCGGATTTTCGAAGTATCGGTTTGCAAGAGATTGGACCGATACCAGGATTTCCGATTGCAATTCCATGCCAATACCCGTTTGCAAGAGATTGGACGGGTAGGAACTATCCTAATTTAGATTGTGGACCGAGTTTGCAAGAGATTGGGCTCGGTGCGCAATTGGACGATGATGTTGATCCTAATGCTAGCTCCCCTAGGCTAGGGTTTGCAAGAGATTGGACCCAAACCTAGGATAGCTATAGACCGGCAACAGCACGAGAGCGTGAGCTTGGTTCTACATTCAGTTGCAACTAGTTCATCCGAAATCTCATTCTAGCAATTTTGATATCGACGAACCACATTTATGAAGTACGGTGAGTAGCGGGAATTCCCCATTCCCTAGGCGTTCTTTATTTGGTTTGATATTTCGCGCATTTGTCTGACGATTGTGACAGGATCGCCCAAGGCAATTTTCTCTGTTCTCAAATAGCCAGGTTGATTCGGAGCAAGCACAGTCATTCGTCCTCCCTGTGTTCGATACCCGCTCGCTGCTACACCGTGCACTTGCGGTAAAACTACAACCGTTCTTTGGGTGTATACTCGGGACCGATCAAAACCCGCTTCATTTCCGCCCAAAACCCGAACCACTCGCTGCTTCAAGTATCAGACGTCCGATTTAGTGCGGGATGGCACAAGAATTGGACACGTGTCTCTTTATCGGATCTTCGCCCGCGCCCAACCCTTGTTAGCAATACGTAATACGGGAAATATTCGGGACGTGAATAAAACGTGTTTAATTCGATCAATTTTAAAAGACGATTGGTCAAAAATTCGGTGAAATATGCGCAATACGGGAATAATACATAAACGGGTTAAATTGTGTTTAATTCATTCACCCAAATAAAAAACTCGACTAAAAATACGATTACTGTTCAGATATCACTCATCCACATGAACTTAAAAATCAATAATATCAATATGAAATAAGAGTAAAATAAGTTCTATATTCATGATTTAAATTGTATTCATAGGTTTAACCAAAATCATGACATGATCATACTATTATATTCCATGTAGCATGCACTAAACCAAAGTATGATCATTAAATCATAGTTCAAAATGATTTAAAAGTGTCCCTAAAATGTGTTTAAAACGCATAAAATGCGTAATACGGGAATAAAACGTGTTTTGTTCGTTAACCCCTAAAAAAGCGTGTGTTTTTTCAAATAATTCAAATGGACGGCCGTTTAATACGGGAACCATTTTAGACGGGTTTTAAACGCAAAAAACATAAAAATTCACGTTTTTTACTAACAAGACGCCCAACTTCGCATCCGAGTACACTTCGGATTTAATACAGACCGTCGGATCTGAAATCCAACTGCCGTCGTCTCGCCACGTCGCCTACCAAATATTATGCTGCTTTGAAATTGCGGGGTAAATCTCGGCTGTTAGATCATGATCGGATGGTGCAGAACGCGCCACGTCGCGTCGAGCGGGGCTGCATTTCGAGTTCGCCGCGGGCGCTCGACAGCCGTTGGATCTCAATCCAACGGCGGAGAATGAGACGCGTAGCCCGAAGTTTGTAGCCGTTAGATGGAGCGGGAATCGGCTGGATGGCCTCCACGTGTTCATCAAGATTCGTGCCAACTTTATTTTATTTCCGATAAATGGTATTCTGTATTCAAAAATTCACAGTAATTAGCACAGATCTCAGAAAAATACAAATAAATAACCGTTGGAATCGTGAGATCGAGACCAAGCTAGGAAAAATATAAAGAGTACAGAAATACTCCATTAATTGCTGTTTTGTGCTCAAATAGAGGTGTTTTCTCTAATAAATAATTGTATAGAAAATACGAATATATTAGAGAACAATATAGCATCACATGAGCACAAAATAGGGCTAAATGGGGGGTTAAATATGTAATATTGAACCCGAATCACACCCCCCAACTAGCGATTTGCTAGTCTCTAGCAAAAAGAGCGATGAATACGGATGATCAGTAAAACAATAAATTCTATCAATCGCTTATGGCATGGCTCAATAATGCGCTTTCCAACATGATCTAGACTATCAATATACATCATCCATGAACAAAATCAATCACATGATATTTTTTCTAATTTAGTTTGAATAAATAACATGCAAGCATTGTTTTGCGCAAGCGAAAGTATAACACGTCGTTTTTCTCTAGTTTTCTTATTTCCAAGGAATTGGCATCTCACAACGATCGTTCAAGTCATGGGCATTGAGGTTGCTTAGCTTATTCGCCACTTCTTTTCTTTTATTAGTTCTGCGTAACGCGCATCAAGCAACATTCGCAGAAAAATGTATAACTTGGATCGCTCCATCAAATGAGTGAGGTTCCGGTCAATGGCTCCCAAATCAGACGATAATAGGGCATTAGGCCAAAAGGGACCCCTCGGACTGTACTACTCAAGCTAACCAAGTTATTTATCAGTGACATACTTATTCATTCATTTTTCTTTTCTTTTCTTTTTTCTTTGTAAGCAAATCAATGCCCATATTTTCGAACATAAACATTAATAACCATGGCCACATTCCTCTTCAACTTGAAAACTTTTCCAATAAATCGCGTATACTTAAGCTTTTTCATCACATTAGCATGCATGAAATAAATTCAAACTATTTCAAGATATTAATCATGGCAATTGAAAGTTTTAATGAATAGCATATTAACGGGTAATTCCATGAAGGAAAAATAATTTAATCAAGCCATAAACAATTTTTAGAACTCAATTAATGCGTAATCATCCGTATTTGAGGCATGTGAAGAGTTTTAAAATGATGAGATTTGGTGATTTATTCTTCTCAAAAAAAATCCTAAGGTCTCATACACACCCCCCAACTAAAGATGGACATTGTCCTCAATGTCGAAAGGGGCACGAGTTTATTCAAGCAAGCATCCTAGAAAGCATTTGAAAACTACACTACTGGAAAGAACACACCGTGATCAAATGGCGGATCCCGAATCTTTAATTGTGGAGGAAGTTGTTCAATTTGCTCCTTGCGCTCCTCAGCGAGTAATTTTCCTCCAATGACTAAATTGGATCCCAGCAACGAACTCCCAGCATCTCGATAAGATGTTCACATGTATCCTATAAGAGATGAGTTACGTCAATCCATTTTAGTCTACGATTCTTCTCAATAAAAATATTCCAAACGTAGTCGTCAAAATAGTTGAAATAAATTAAAGCAAGTTGACGACTACTCCCTGAAAGATATGCACTACTCTCCGTACGATGCTCGATCAATGGAGAGAGGGGTAAATGATTTTGGGACAAAACTGGAGGAGGGCATGGTTCTGACTCCATGGCGATAATCTCAAAACCCTCGTCCCTAGCTGTCTCCTCCTCTCGTTCATCCAAAATTGCTAGCTCGTCCTCTCTTTTGCACACACTCTCTGCCATGTGGATATTTTTATTCGTGTCCTCAATGTGACACGGTTCGCTCGATATACCTGCAATAGAAGATAAACTCGTATTAGATTCTTGAAATTGAGTTTCAAAAGCATTACTTTCTTCTAGGCAAGTGGCAATCAAGTTGAGATCTTCAATGGATTTCTGAATCTACCGACTCCGAGCAAGGAAATTCTCTTGGAATTGATGGGATGTGGCCTCATGTGTCTGAATAATCAGGTAAACTTCCTCTTTCAAGGATTGCAAAGGTACGTCTACGCTTTGCTCTTCTTGATCAAGGCACGAAGGCTCCGTTGAATCGCTCTCTGAAGTCTCTTCCATGGTTTCTTCATTTTCTTACAGAGACTCCATGTATTCCCACGCCTCTGTCGGCGTCATGACACCCAAGAATTCCTGCAGCTGGGGTTGTAGTCCATCTAGGAGGGACTCCATAAGCTCTTCATTTGTGTACCCATGCTGCGGATAGCTCGATACTATATCTGTGAACCTCCTTCAGGCCTGAAAGAAAGTTTCACAGTCAGTTTGATTAAAATTAACAATTTTGAGCTTCTCCATTCTATGTTTGTGTGCATTAGCATACCTTGCATCATACAGATTGTTTGTGCAATAGAAATTCATATATTCCATTTTTAAAAATAAAATAAAATAAGAAAACAAAAGTTTATGTACAGTAAAGTGGAAAGATCTCACCGAAAGTCCTCTAAATGAAATAAACCGTAGTCACAAACCATTCCTCCCCGGCAACGGCGCCAAAAACTTGGTGGGACCAAAAAGGTGCTCTCTCTCAAGCGCAAGAGTCCGTACAAGTAATATAATCTGGGAGTCCAGATGTCGAATCCTCGGGAGGAAATCTGTTGCAACCACAGCTCAAATCAAATAGAAATCCTACGAAAAGAAACTAACAACTTCAATAATGATGACAGTGATAGTGATGTGAACACATGAACAATATGAACAAGTAAAATCGTGTAAGAAAATATCTATAAAAAGTATGCACATGGTATGGGTTCGTTAGGATCAAAAAGTATGCACATGGTATGGGTTCGTTAGGATCAATGATTCGTATTAATTTGGTTGACAAATATAACGCAATGAATTCTCCTTTTGGGAGAAATTCACCGAAAAATACCCAATATAACTCAATGAATTCTCCTTTTGGGAGCAATTCATCGGAAGATACCCTTTATGGGGTTCAAGCACAATATTCAATAAAATCGTCGCTAAAGCTATACTACGATATGAAACTCTCTTTTGGAGAGATCAAAACTACGATATGAAACTCCCTTTTGGGGAGATCAAAACTCACCCTTTTGGGGCGATCATCAACTCAATCACTTCTTTTGGAAGATGAAAAAGACGATTTAATAACAAAGATTACAACTTTAACGACGTTTAACGGTTTAGCACAAGGATTATTCAACCAAACGAACACAAATAATATCCCCTAACTACGTCATACCATGCACAATAAGACTTAGCTACTCATGGTGCAAGAATAAACAAGTTTCATAGCAAAATACATCAGTCTAATAGCAAAATACTATAGAAAAGCACCAAAAACGGGGTTTAAGTTAAGAAATTTATCACCAAATATCCTTGAAAAGACACCAAAACTCTCTGGAAATAAGAAAATAGCCTCTGAAATTTTACAGAATTTTGTGGTGGTGAAATACGGCTCCTAGAGCCTCCAATACGCTCAAAATACGCCAGAATCTGCTTGAATACGCCCAAAAAACCATAAGAATACCTTAAATAGAGGCATTGCGGGTTTGGGAAGCTTATTGGGTTCGAAACCCGCTTCATTTCCGCCCAAAACCCGAACCGCTCGCTGCTTCAAGTATCAGCCGTCCGATTTCGTGCGGGATCGCACAAGAATTGGACACGTGTCTCTTTATCGGATCTTCGCCCGCGCCCAACTCCGCATCCGAGTACACTTCGGATTTAATACAGACCGTCGGATCTGAAATCCAACTGCCGTCGTCTCGCCACGTCGCCTACCAAATATTATGCTGCTTTGAAATTGCGGGGTAAATCTCGGTTGTTAGATCACGATCAGATGGTGCAGAATGCGCCACGTCGCGTCGAGCGGGGCTGCGTTTCGAGTTCGCAGTGGGGCGCTCGACAGCCGTTGGATCTCAATCCAACGGCGGAGAATGAGCCGTGTAGCCCGAAGTTTGTAGCCGTCAGATGAAGCGGGAATCAGCTGGATGGCCTCCACGTGTTCATCAAGATTCAAGCCAACTTTATTTTATTTCCAATAAATGGTATTCTGCATTCAAAAATTCACAGTAATTAGCACAGATCTCAGAAAAATACAAATAAATAGTCGTTGGAATCGTGAGATCGAGACCAAGCTAGGAAAAATATAAAAAGTGCAGAAATACTCCATTAATTGCTATTTTGTGCTCAAATAGAGTGTTTTCTCTAATAAATAATTGTATAGAAAATACGAATATATTAGAGAACAATATAGCATCACATGAGCACAAAATAGGGCTAAATGGGGGGTTAAATATGTAATATTGAACCCGAATCAGTGGGCCGTTGGGAGGCGGGCCTGCGGTTGCTGGTACGCCCTAGCTGAGGCTGGAATGCCCAATGGGGTGATCTGGCAAGGCTGCCCCATCCTTCTGGTTCTTGGCCCGGAGCGCCGGTGCTCGTCGGGCATCAGAAGAGGGGAGTGGTCCGCCATTGGAGCTCCAGTTCCCTTGCCTCAAGTTGTCTAAGGGAAGTCGAAGACCGATAGGCGGGCTGTCCCCTGGGTAAGAGGAGTAGTACATCGGCGACCGCCGTGTGGAAGCGATCGCCTGTCGGTGCGGGATCCATTGATGGCCGGGGGCCTCCCTTTTGTTCGAGCAGGTGTCTTGAACCCTTTCATACTTGGTGGTGGGGATTGAGATCGATCCTCATATTTTCTTTTTTCTTTCTTTCCTTCGGAAGGGAGGGGGGTATTTATAGATGGATTTTGTTGATGGTTTCCCTGAAGTTAATGCGATGAGCTGGCATCATTAATGGGCTCCTCAGAATCACGTCCTTTGGGAACCGCCTTTGCCAGGTGGCGCTGAACACGATTCATCAATCATTGCCTCTCTGGGTGTGTGTTGTCATTAATGGCGCATTTCTCGAGTGTCCTTTCGTTTCGACGAGTCGCACCGGGGGCCTGCTTTATCGGGGCCCGACGTTGTCCAACGATTCTTGGCCCACGTGAGGCCTGCCTCAACCCACGTGTCCTTGTCCTTTTCCTGAGGTCTGAGTTTTCGAGGATCATGGGTCTGCTTGGGAGAATGGTGAGCGAGTGATATCCCAGTCCGCGCTTCTCCTCGGCTCGGGTGGTCGGACCTTGTCAGACCTTCCCCGGTCGTAGGGTGGCGAGGGTTGGGCCTGCCCCAGAGTCTGGAGGGGGGAGTGAGCACGTAGCTCGGCCCGTGCCCTCCTCTGGTTTGGGTGGCAAGGGTTGGCCCTGCCCAGAGTCTGGAGGTGGGAGCGAGCACTTAGCTCGACCCGTGCCCTTCTCTGGTTTGGGTGACGAGGGTTGGCCCTGCCCCAGAGTCTGGAGGGGGAGCGAGCACGTAGCTCGGCCCGTGCCTTTCTCTGGTTTGGGTGACGAGGGTTAGCCCTGCCCCAGAGTCTGGATGGGGGAGCGAGCGCGTTGCTCGCCCCGTGCCCGTCTCTGGTTTGGGTAGCGAGGGTTGGCCCTGCCCCAGAGTCTAGAGGGGGAGCGAGCGCGTAGCTCGGCCCGTGCCCTTCTCTGGTTTGGGTGGCGAGGGTTGACCCCGCCCCAGAGTCTGGAGGGGAGAGCGAGCGCGTAGCTCGGCCCATGCCCTTCTCTGGTTTGGGTGGCGAGGGTTGGCCATACCCCAGAGCCTGGAGGGGGGGAGCGAGCGCATAGCACAGCCCGTGCCCTTCTTTGGTTTGGGTGGCGAGGGTTGGCCCTGCCCCAGAGCCTGGAGGGGGGAGCGAGCGCGTAGCTCAGCCTGTGCTCTTCTCTGGTTTGGGTAGCGAAGGTTGGCCCTACCCCAGAGCCTGGAGGGGGAGCGAGCGCGTAGCTCGGCCCGTGACCTTCTCTGGTTTGGGTGACGAGGGTTGGCCCTGCCCCAGAGTCTGGAGGGGGAGCGAGCGTGTAGCTCGGCCCGTGCCCTTCTCTGGTTTGGGTGGCGAGGGTTGGCCCTGCCCCAGAGTCTGGATGCGGGAGCGAGCACGTAGCTCGGCCCGTGCCTTTCTCTGGTTTGGGTGGCGAGGGTTGGCCCTACCCCAGAGTCTGGAGGGTGGGAGCGATGATCGGTCCATATTTTACACCTTTTTTCTGCATATTTGCATGCCATTTCGATCGCCCATATCACGCTTTTCAAGATTATTCGACGATATTGCGTTACTTTTCACTATTTCTTGTTTTTGTCGGAGTTCAGGAAATATGGAGCGATCGGAAGAAAAAATGAGCTTAAAGGATTTGCACCCACTCCGGAGTGTTAACCATGGCTCTTTTGAGGGTTATTCTGCAATGGAAGACGAGTGGAAGAAGAACGAACGTCGTAGGAGCGACGAGGAAGCGAAAAGATGGAGATTGGACATTTTCAGAATGCCACTCGGCCGAGTGAAGGAGTCACTCGGCCGAGCATTGAGACCCCGCTCGGCCGGCCAGATCGGACACACAACAGAGATGTATCAGCGTGCACTCGGCCGAGCATCGCACGCCCACTCGGTCGAGTTCAGAGACTCCGTCCGCCCGAGTGGCACCCAGACGACGGCGAGCCAAAATGTCCAACTCTCTGTAATCCGTCAGTCGAATACGAGCTCTGACTCGGCCGAGTTCCAAAAGCCCCTCGGCCGAGTGACATTTGCCACTCGGCCGAGTGATGCCGAGGACACGAAGCGCCCAGATTTTCAGACATCCTCCAACTCTTTTGAAATCTGCTATCATTCCAGTGGGTAAATTATTTTTCTCATATTTTTATGGATAGTAGACTTCATGACGATTCCAACGCCGCCAAGAACACACAAATCAGAGGTCGGATGAAATCTGGGGAATTTCTGCAAGTCGATGCTGCAGTGCTGGAATTCTCACTCGGCCGAGTGAGCTTTCCCCACTCGGCCGAGTCGTAACTTTCCCAGAATCTGGGTTGTACGCGGACTTGATTTTGTGCGTGAGTTTGAGAGGGTTTTGGGGGCTTTTTGCTAGGGTTTTTTGGGGGCTATTTAAGGGGGTTTGTAGCCACCATTAGAGGAGGTTCCAAGATGTTTTATTAGTGATTATTTTAGAGGTTAGGCCATGCCCTAGGCCCCCTCTTGGATCTAAAAGCTTGTATTTGGATTGAAGATCTTCATCAAAGATAAGTATTTTGTTCTTGTTATTTGAATCTTTGTTTTTCTATCTTTTTGTATGCAAGCAATGGTTTTTATTGATTTCTATATCATTATTGCTATGCTTGAGTAGATTTGATGTTCTAGGGCATGTGGATGAACCCTATGGGTCTAATTTCATATTTGTGATGAATGAACCTCTAATTTTCTAGAATTGCTAGGAGATTAGGTTGTGATTGATTTATTACGAATGGCTAGGGATTTCCATCGATTGGGGTTTGCAAGAGATTGGATTCTAATCGATGGGAAGGCCTAGATATTTGATTTAGATTTACAATTGGATTTCTCTAGATTTGGTTTGCAAGAGATTGGACCAAAGCTAGGATTTTTAATTGTAAATCTATACACATATTCGTTTGCAAGAGATTGGACGAATACGAGCTATCACAACCTAGATCGTGACTCGAGTTTGCACGAGAGTGGGCTCGAAGAGCGATTGAACGATGATGTCGATCCTAATGCTAGTGGCTTAGGTTAGGGTTTGCAAGAGATTGGGCCCTATCCTATGTTGCTATAGACTGGCAATAGCGCGAGAGCGTGAGCTTGGTTCTCTATTCAGTTACGACTAGTTCACCTCAACACAAGTCTAGTAATATTGAGATTCACTATTTACAATGATGTATGACGATCCGTAGTGGGGATTTACTAGCTCTAGACTCTTTTATTATCTTGTATTTAAATCGATACTTATCCGACTTCTCTATCTCCGACTCCGACATCCATCACCACTGCCATTACATCATACCATAGCCATCTCCACCAATAAAGCATTCGTAGTCAAGCCAACCTAGGATAGATTGGAACCAACACCACCTCCTCGTGTTCGATACCCGCTCGCCACTTTACCGTGCGCTTGCGGTAAAACTACAATCGTTCTCCGGGTGTATATCCGGGGCCGACCAAGTTTTCGGTTGTGCTCTAGGGTTGCATTTCGGGGCCGATCAAGCGAGTGCATAGCTCGGCCCGTGCCCTTCTCTGGTTTGGTGGCGAGGGTTGGCCCTGCCCCAGAGTCTGGAGGGGAGCGAGCACGTAGCTCGGCACGTGCCCTTCTCTGGTTTGGGTGGAGAGGGTTGGCCATGCCCCAGAGGCTGGAGGGGGGAGCGAGCGCGTAGCTCGGCCCGTGCCATTCTCTGGTTTGGGTGGCGAGGGTTGGCCCTGCCCTAGAGTCTGGAGGGGGGAGCGAGCGCGTAGCTCGGCCCGTGCCCTTCTCTGGTTTGGGCGGCGAGGGTTGGCCCTGCCCCAAAGTCTGGAGGGGGAGCGAGCACTAGCTCGGCCCGTGCCCTTCTCTGGTTTGGGTGGCGAGGGTTGGCCCTGCCCCAGAGTCTGGATGGTGGGAGCGAGCACATAGCTCGGCCCGTGCCCTTCTCTGGTTTGGGTGGCGAGGGTTGGCCCTGCCCCAGAGTCTGGAGGGTGGGAGCGAGCACGTAGCTCGGCCCGTGCCCTTCTCTGGTTTGGGTGGCGAGGGTTGGCCATGCTCCAGAGTCTGGAGGGGGGAGCGAGCGCGTAGCTCGGCCCGTGCCCTTCTCTGGTTTGGGTGGCGAGGGTTGGCCCTACCCCAGAGTCTGGAGGGGGGAGGGAGCGTGTATCTCAGCCCGTGTCCTTCTCTGGTTTGGGTGGCGAGGGTTGGCCCTGCCCCAGAGTCTGGAAGAGGGAGCGAGCGTGCAGCTCGGCCCGTGCCCTTCTCTGCTTTGGGTGGCGAGGCTTGGCCCTGCCCCAGAGTCTTGTGTGTTCAAACTAAAATACTCAAGTGGAGACAGCAAGGTTTGGAAATGTGTGGAAAAGAAAATATTTTATTAAAAAGACTCACAATCACTGATAGTACTTTAGTAAGTGCTCTGTGTTCCATGGGTGAGCCAGTTCGCTTCCGTCCAGGGTCACCATGATGTACGTGGCTGGCTCGACGACATCGACGATCTCGTAGGGTCCCTCCCATTTGACAGCCAACTTCCCTCGGCTAGCGGTCTCGGGTTTGAAGGTGGCGTCTCTGAGGACCAAGTCGCCGACTCTGAAGGTCCGCTTCTTCACCCTGGAGTTGTAGTGCCGGGCCATCATCTGGCTGTGCCGGACGAGGTTCGTCTGGGCTCGATCCCTCACTTCGTCCATGAGTTCGAGACTGCGGCTGAGGCCCTCCCAATTGATATCTTCATCGAAGAACTTCAACCGAAGTGTCTCCTCTCCGATCTCCACGGAAACAACCGCTTCTGACCCGTACGCCAGCATGAACGGGCTCTCTCCAGTCGAAGCCTTGTGGGTGGTATGGTAGGACCAGAGAATGTCCGGTAGCTCGTCCACCCACGTCCCGAGAGTGGCATCGACCTTCTTCTTCAGGGGGCCCCAAGATGTATTTGTTTGCGGCCTCCGCCATCCCATTGCACTGCGGGTGGGTGACGGATGCAAAATGAAGCTTGATTCCCCAGCCCGAACAGAAGTCACTGAAGCCTTCACAGTCGAACTGTCTCCCGTTGTCCGTTACTATAGAGCGGGGTATCCCGAAGTGACATATCACGGACTGCCAAATAAAGCCCTTCATATCCGTCCATGTGATGCGTGCTAATGGCTCAGCTTTGACCCACTTAGTGAAGTAGTCCACGGCGACGACCAGGTACTTTCTTCCCCCAGAAGCCTTTGGAAAAGGTCCGAGTATGTCAAGTCCCCATTTGGTGAATGGGACCGGGCTTATAATAGGCACCAAGTCAGCTGGAGGCGCCGTCGTATGTCGGCCAAATTTCTGGCACGCCTCGCACTTCTTGACGTATCGAGCCGTGTCATGGACCATGGTCGGCCAGTAGTACCCTTGGCGCATTATCTTATGGACGATAGGGCAGTCCCCGTGGTGGTTCTCGCAAAAGCCTTTGTGCACTTTGCGGATGACTTGCTCAGCCTGCTCCGGCCCCAAGCATTTCAGGAACGGCAGGACGTCGAAGCTGGCGCGGCGCCGACGGTATAATACTCCGTCGAGGAGTACGAATGATAAGGCCCACCTCTCTACCTTCTTGGCCTACGACCGCTCCTCAGGCAAGGCTCCTGTCTCCAGATACTTCACTATCGGGGTCATCCATGTCGGCGTCGGGCCGACACACATTAATTCTTCTTCGTCGACAGTGGGCACCCGCAAACTTTCGACGTAGATTGCCTTTCCGATCTCGGCTACGGAGGAGGAGGCTAGCTTGGATAGGACATCTGCCTGGAGGTTGTTGGAGCGGGGCAAGTGTCTGACCTCGGCCCTCTCGAACTTCTGGAGCTCGGCCAGGATGCGCTTAAGGTAGCGCTTCATCGTTTCTTCTTGGGTCTCGAAGATCCCGTGGTTCTGTTGAACGACGAACCGTGAGTCACTGAGCAAAAGCATGGCTCCCCCACCGCTCTACAAAGCTTCAGCTCATTAACCGCGGCCTCAATCTTCGCGACGTTATTGGTTGCCGGGAAGTTGAAGCGCAGGGCGTACTCCAGCAGGCATCCGTCGGGGGTTTGTATGACGATTCTTGCCCCCGTCCCGAATCCTGTCGTCGAGCCATCGACGTGAATGGTCCATAATTTGTCCGTGTCTCCCTGGGCGGGCTCTGAGGGCCCAGCCACCCCCATCACTTGTGGGGATGCGGCCGTGGGTGGTACGCCCGGTGGGTTCTCTGGGAGGTCCTCGATAGTGCATCCACCACGGAGTCTGCCAGCGCCTGGCCCTTGATCGTCGTACAGGCCTTGTACGTTATGTCGAACTCACTGAGCTCGACACTCTAGTTGAGCATCCTGCCCGACCGTTCTAACCTCTTCAGGTTTTTCTCGAGGGGCAGGTTGGTGTGGACGGCGATGGTATGGGCCTGGAAGTATGGCCGGAGCTTCCTCGCCGTTGTGAATAGGTAGTAGGCGGCCTTCTCGATGGGACTGTAGCGGGTCTCTGCCTCTCAGAGAATCTGGCTCGCGTAGTATACTGGCCGTTGCACCCCCTTCTTCTTTGATTAAGAAGGAACTGACGGCCTCTTCATTGGTCGCCAGGTACAACTCTAGATGTTCTCCTTCTTCTGGCTTGGCGAGCAGCGGCGGGCTCTGCAGGTAGGCCCTCATCTCCGCAAACGCTTGGACGCAGTCGTCGTCCTACGGGATCATCTTCCTTTTGTCCTTTGCTTCGCTGAAGGCCGTGCGCAGGACTCTGAAGAAGGGGAGAGACCTCTCCGTGGACTTCGACAAGAATCGTCCCAGAGCTGCGATCCGGTCGTTCAGTCGCTGCAAGTCACGGATGGTACGTGGCTCTGCCATATTGACGAAAGTCGATACTTTGTCGGGGTTCGCCTCAATCCCCTGCTTTGTTATCATGAAGCCAAGGAATTTCCCCGACAGCACGTCGAAGACGCACTTTGCCAGGTTTAGCCTCAGGCCGTACTGGCGTACCTTCTGGAACGTCTCCCGCAAGTCGGCTAGGTGGTCCGAGGCTCTCTTGCTTTTCATTAACATGTCATCGATATAGACCTCCAGGTTTCGCCCGACCTGCGAGCTGAATATCATGTCCACCATCCGCTGGTATGTTGCCCCAGCATTCTTCAGTCCGAAGGGCATCTTCGTGTAACAGAAGGTGCCGCTATCGGTGATGAAGGACGTTTTCTCCTCGTCCTCCTTTGCCATCGGGATCGGGTTGTAGCCCGAGAAGGCGTCCATTAAGCTCAACAACTCGTACCCGGACGCCTGATCGACTAAGTGGTCGATCCTCAGGAGGGGGAAGCTGTCCTTCGGACACACCTTGTTGAGGTCTGTGAAGTCGATGCACATACGCCACTTTCCATTGGCCTTTTTCACCAGGACGACATTGGCGAGCCAGTCCGGATAGTCCACTGGCCTAATAAACTGGGCCTGGAGAAGCCGCTCCACTTCTTCTTCGGCTACCCTTTTCTTCTCTCCTCCGGTGCTCCTCTTCTTCTGTCGGATCGGTCAAGACCCCGGGTCCGCATTCAACTTATGGGAGATTACCGTTGGGTCGATCCCTGGCATGTCCGCGAGCGACCAGGCGAATACGTCCATGTTTTCTCGAAGGAAGCTGATGAGGGCTGCCCTCAGAGAAACCGGGAGCTTAGTACCGATGGAGACAGTCTTGCCCTCCTCCGCGGTTACGGGGACCACCTCGACTTCATCCACTGGGGTTGGCCGCTGGTCACAAAAGTCCTCCCTTTCGTCAAGGAGGTCGACCGACAAGGCCCGCTCTGGGCCCTTGTACTTGGTCGACCCCACGTAGCAGCTTCGGGACAACTTCTGGTCCCCCGCACTAGCCCCACCCCTCGCGGAGTTTGGAATTTCACCATCTGGTGGAGCACACTGGGGAACGCCTCAATGGCCATTATGTAGGTCACCCAATGATCCCGTTGTATGCCAACGTAATGTCGACGACAACGAATTGTGTCATGCGAGTGACGACCCTCGTTTCCTCTCCAAGTGACACCGGCAGGGTGACCAACCCCACAATGGGGACCGAGTGACCAATGAAACCGACGATGGGCCCCGTGCAGGGCCTCAAGTCTGCCTGCTTCAACCCTATCTTCTCTACTGTCGACATAAACAGGATGTCGCAAGAGCTACCCGTGTCGATCAGGAGTCGGCTGATGATGGCCGTCCCGATCTGAGCTTCGATGACGATGGCGTCGTCATGTGGAAGCTCGACTCCTTCTAGGTCCTCGTCGGTAAAGGTGATGGGGGGCCACGCCACTCTTCTCCGCTTCTCCTGGCTATCGAGGCCCGCCGCCATCACCTGCCGGGCATACGTCTTCTTGCTTGACGATGACGCTCCCCCAGAGGATGGTCTGCCACATATCACATCTATGCGCATGACTGACTTTGGCTGGCGGGGTTCTTCTTGCTCATCATGCGGTGGAAGATCTGCTCTTTGCGCCTTTCGCGAGGTTCTCTCTTCTCGGACTAGTCTTCTGCCCTCGATGAAGCCCCCGAGGTGATCCGCCTGGATCAACCGCTCGATCTCTCTCTTGAGGGTGAAGCAGTCGTCAGTGCCATGGCCGTCGTCCCGGTGATATCGGCAATATTTCCGTAGATCTCACCGCGCCGGGTCCAATCTCATCCCCCTGGGCGGCTCTGGCAACAGTCCGGCCCTCGTTGTCTCGGTCAACACCTCTATCATGGGGGCATTGAGCTATGTGTAGTGAGCATGTGAGGGTCCCTCTAGCCTCAGGACCACTTGGGGGGCTCCCTGGCGGGGGCGAATTCTCGTGCCGGGCCTGGGCGATCGTGCGGGCGACGCCCGGCGGGGTCACGCCTTGGTTGATTCAGCTGGTCGCGGCCTCGGGACCCATCTTCTTGCTTCAGCCCGGGGTAGGACCGAGGCTCGCCCTGGGACAATCTCGTCAGGACGACCGGTTCCTTTGCGCCGAGAGTTTCCTCGGTCAGCGCGTACCTCTCTGCCTGTGCGATTAACGCGTCGTAGTCGGCCGGCGGGTCTCGGAGCAAGGATTTGCGGAGGCTTCAATTCCGTAGTCCTGTCTTGAAAGCTAGCATAAGCACTTCATCGCCACAGGCCACCACCGCCCGCCTCTCATCCTGGAAGCGGCGCATGTATTTCCCAGTCGTCTCTCCTTCCCTTTGAATGATCGTGCTGAGGTAGTCCAGGGGCTTCTTCTTTACGCGCCTGGC
This sequence comes from Scilla litardierei, assembly GCA_030789695.1. Classification (NCBI taxonomy): domain Eukaryota; kingdom Viridiplantae; phylum Streptophyta; class Magnoliopsida; order Asparagales; family Asparagaceae; genus Scilla; species Scilla litardierei. Next base: position 141,760,850 of record CM061140.1, on the reverse strand, counting down.
CCGGAACTCTTGGCAGAACTTATGGGATAGTTCGCCAAAGCTCCCAATGGATTTTTCCGGCAAGCCATAGTACCATTCCAGCGTCGTGTCCTTCAGGCTCTGCGAGAAAAGCCGACACAGGAATGCGTCATCCACATCTTGTGCCTCCATCGCCCCCCGGTACTATTGTACGTGGGAGAGGGGGTCGCCTCTCCCGCCGTAGGTGACCAGATGGGGGCCTTGAACCTCACAGGTCTTGGGGCCGACGTGATCCACCGTGCCAATGGCGTGGCCTCCTCGTGGTAGGCGGGGCATTCTGGTGCGTGCCCTCTCCGCCACTCCGGGGTTTGGCTCCGGTCCCACCTCGGCTGCCGATGGTCATCATGCCCCGGGACTGACGAAGAGGTCGCCGGGGAGGACTTCTTCCACGTGTTGGGCTTTCGACGGCCGACGGGCTATGGTCGTTCCAATATCGTCAGCCCGCAACCGTCGCCTCAGGGAGCTCTCTCCGCTCTAGGTTCTCCCTTAAGAGTCTTTCGCGCTCCATGGTGAGGAAGCGGAGCTGTTGACGAACGGCCTCCTCGTCTAGACGATCAGGGGAGAAACGTCGACGGGGCGGACTTCGCCCCCGAGGTGGGGTCCCGGTGATCGACAGGCTGCGCTCGTTTATGTGTCGCCTACCCGTCATCGACACCTTCGAGATCTCCCGGTTCACCTCATTCTCCCTTCAGAGCCTTTCGCGTTCCACGGTAATGAAGTGGAGCTGGCGTCGGGCCGTCTCTTCGGTGCAGAGGGCTTGGCGGGTGGCCTCGGTCGCCTCATTCAGATGCCTCTGAGCAGCCGCCGCTTCCTCTTGGCGCCTTCGCAGCTGGGCGATCTCCATTTCTTCCTCCAAGGGCTTCTGTTGGGCCGCAATCTCCTCGACGAGCCCTTTGTCCCCCATCTCTTCGACGAACTGAGGGTGGAGGTTTCGCCTCACGTTCGGGGGCTCAGAGGGGCCCGGGGGTACCTCGCCTCTAGCCGTTGTGAAACCCCCATCATATTGGCGAAGGCCTCGAAGCTCTGCTATACCGCGCAGGCCGAGGCCTGGACCATTTCGACCTCCACCTCCGGGGGTGGATTAATCGCAGGAGTTACGGGATGGGAGTGAGATTCTTGATCCATGGGATCCTTTCCGTGGTCAGGGTTTCGGTTGACTGGTATGGGATTTGACATGGGTGTGACCCTTCGTTTCCACAGACGGCGCCAATTGTTGCGGGGTAGAACTCGCGTACAATGAATTTATATTTTGGGGAACCAAGGGCACGGTGGTTATGCTAATGATAGGATTAGGGTAGGCTATTTGACAGGTGATTAGTGGGGGAGGCAAAATTTATTGTGGAAGCCGACTACGGTGTCGAACCCGGGAGGATGCAGTGAAGGGACCGGACTGCCTAGGTCGATGGCGAGCACGACCGGTGACGATGAGCTGACCTGCGCAAGGAGGAACTCGTCAAAAAGGCCGGGTTGGGGGTCCAACCCTTAGCCTCTCCGATGCCTAAGTCAGTAACAGGACTTAAAGCGGGGCCTATGCACGTAGGTCGAACTGAGGGTGAGTCGACCGTACATGACGAGCTATGAGTGGAAGAACAAAGATATGGATGACCTTTGCTCTTATGTATGAGTAATAAGATTCAGAGTAAGTTTGCCAACCCCCTCCCCGTAAGAAGTGAAGGGGTATTTATACATGTCAGAAGGCGGTTAGGTGGGGCTGATCTGGCATGCTGACTCGACGTGCTGAGCTGGCTCTACCGTCAGTGAAAGCTTCGGACGAGGATGTCAGGAACTGGAGTGTCAGCCACGCTTTTGTCAGACGGTGCAACGGCCAACGACGCTTTTGTCAGGGTGTCAGGGCCGAAAGCATTAAGTGTCAGGGGGCACAGCGGCCAGGGGATGCTTTGCCAGATGGTCAGGCGGCGTTAGTGTTAGTCACGTCCTTGGTACTAGGTTGTTTGTCGCGTCCGATGTGCCAAAGAGTCGTCGGTGCGCGTCCAAGGTACGTCGCTACCGATGGGGTCGCCAAGTCGCCCCGGTTGGAGGGCACGTTGTCCGACAACGCGCTTTGCACGTTGTTCCCAGCGAGCAGGTGGGGAGGCGAGTCGGTTGACGACCGGGACCCTGGGGGAGTGCGGCTCCGCCACCGCCCACAGTAGGGTGTGCCCTTCCTTCGACCGTGTCGGGCTCCAGGGTGGCCTGGCGCTCTGCTGTGGGCGAGTTAAGTGTACGGTCTCTGAAGTCACGGGATTGGCACCCTAGCACTGGGCCCACCGACCTTCGGGACGGAAGAATGACGTAGGTGGGGTGTTTAGTGAACGGGGATAGAAAGTCGGGCTATCACGATCTTTAGGTCGTAACAATATCCATATCACGATACATAAGGCATTCATACATGGCATGATTTTAGATACATCACAATACATTCGAGTATAAACGATTTATATTCTATCTCTTTATATATATACATATACGTCTACATCCATGCACAGACACCCATCAACACACATCAATCTACACACCATGGCTTGATAAACAGGGTCACTATCACGGTGTCACATCGTATGTACACTGGATCCATATACTCCCAATACGTAGTCACATGGGCTCACTCACATTCATAGGCACATAAATACCTATATACACACAATATTTAGTCACATCCATACATACATTCACGTGCACGTACTAACACATGCATGATCAAGTCACATAAGTTTCACAACCATAACTATAAATAAATATACACATATCCTCACATCCATAGCAGTGCACCTACCGCCTCACGCAGATAGGTACATATACCACACACAATACACACAAGAGTGCACAAACATAATACGTTTCCCCCATATGTTATATATAAATAGTTACCCTTGCACATCCTACGCACATACTGCCATGATAGTCAAATAATTATAAACATCCATATACACCCCCACACGTGCGTATACATATAAATATGTAACCAAATACACACAGTCCAATAGTCACATATCAAACAGTTTCATTCACTTACATTCATTAAACATATACATACACATATATTTCATACTCATCACATTCATATCCACACTATATATGTCTGTAATACACGCATGCACTAGTACAGACCTACACATACATGTATACCCACAGGGATACGTTTCTCCCAGATACACATAGATAAGCAACCACGTTGGAAAAATTCACAGATAAACAAACAAGGATATATATATAAGAATATATTTATTCAACCAATATACACACAACCATATATTGCCTCTACTGCACACTGCACATGCATGAACACATCCCTACACCCCATTATAACACGTATATTAGAAATCCATACAACCATAATACATATTCACATATACACATCAACCAATACACCACAGATACTCTTTATGACCTAATTATATGTACATACGCATTATGTACACGAAGAGGTATACATATCAATTCCATATATAGATATTTAAGACTACAAATTGCCAAATACATGTTTGCTCATACACATCAGATTATTATTCTAATAGTAGGTATACACATAGACATTTATATATACATATTAGGATCCATACAACCATGCACATACATTACCATGTATGGGCACACGCACCCATTCACATATGCCATACATATCCTGCTATTACACACCTATACAGTCATCTACTCAGCTACACTAGAAGGTAGTCGGTAGCTACCCCTACCACTATATATCTAACATTCAATATGTCCACACTCTTACCAACATACTAGTATACACACAAATAAGTGTTTTTCAACATTCGTACACATTCAGTTGATAGTCACACTCCATACACGTACACATCCATATAGCGATACATGCATATCAGAATAGGGATCATTCACATACATATCCGTATAACCACTCATAAGACATATACCAATACACATTCAATAATAACAACACATATACACAATCACACCACGCTTACTACAACACACCTACATACATTCAATACATGGTCCCCATCATGCCACTATATACGAAAGGGTGCATGCACTACACATGCATCCGAATGGTCCTATAAACACCATTCTACGGGGTAACGTATACACACATATATACATATACAGTAACTCCACTTAACCGTGCAAACCCCTAGCCATCCCACTTATACACACCATGTATAATCTCAAATACTTATATCCATCACATCTTACCTGCGTTACATGTCACACTTATATCCGTATCCCATACTAGGCATGGCATAGAGCTAAGTGCCTGAACTTAGGGTGGACGGGTCTAAAGCACACCTACCCACCTTACGATACATCTACTCTAAATACCCTGGAGCATTACTTGTATTATTCATACGTCCATTACTTAGCTATATCGCTATATACACACCATATATGGCCATGGCACATCACCTATCTCCACGCAATAATACGCCCATGACCATATACCTAAGTAAAATAATATACTAACTCATATATGTACATAGGCAGCACATACATATATTCTCATATATTTAAACCTTTTTTTAACACTCTAGGAATTCATATCCTAGCTACGCAACACTAGCGACATATATATATACACACTAACTTCCCTCGCATATATCGACACCCTCTACCCATACAAGCTCACATATATTCACAAAGGTACATTTTCCCCTATATGTCCAAAGACAATATAGACATTCCGCTACTTTATCCATACAAGGGTAAATGTGCACACATTAATGTACTCCCCACATGGAACACAACTATAATTTAAGAGATAATGATCCGCATACATGCACTCACATCACATACGTACACACTTTCGTCCACGTCTCTACAAACATAAATATCCCTGCTAGCTGACATGTATCCACCAGTATACATCCACTAATAAACATATACTTATCACCTATACCTCAGAGTCACACAAGTATAACACATACCTACTCACATACATGTATCATGTATCTATGTATAAATGCACATACATATTCATATACCACTATAACCCTTCAAGATACATGTAACTTTCATGTCATTCAAATAGAAATACATATACTGACTACATATATACCACATCATATATAATTCTAATATCCAAGCACAACCAACGAACTCATACATGCGGATTCACACAATTATAAATACAACCGTATATCCACAAATACTCATCTATAGTATAATACATCGCAGGAAGTTCATCCCTGAACTCCCAAAAGTTAGGGGTTCAATGTTGGATCACTTAAACTCTAAGGTCACTAAGATCACTACCCACCTTAGGGTAATTATATCCCAATCAACATTGAAGCATTACATGTACTATCCTTACGCACATCGCAGTGCGGTGACCTGCATGGGTCACCAAAAACTGTCACGCCCCATTCCCCAGAATACCCGGCGTCTAAATTTTTTTATCCAAGTATCCTGAAGAGTGAGGGTGATGTGAGAGGAAAAGAGGGAGGAATGAGAAACTTAAATATGCAGGCCACTGCGCACATGCTGGGATAGTATAAGTAAAGCTCCATAAACATACCAAAAACAACCTCATAGTACATAGAATAACAACAACAATCATATATATAACAACTTCCATACATGTACAGTGTGACACTACACAAACACCATCACTCTCCATCTCCCAAAACAACCCAGTCACAATACAACTACAACTCTCACCAAGACTATCCCTGAAACCCAACTCCAAGTCACCACCAACCATACTGCCCCTGCCACCTGAAAAATAAGGAGGAACACGTCAATGAGTGCCCCAGTAGGAACCAACTTGGATTTGGAACATCATTTTAAGGTTATTAATCCACTAGGCAAGGCACTGAAAATATGACATGTAACTAAATATATAGCGAAGAGTAAATAGCCAAGTAAGTGGATCATACCTGCGGTCCAATGTCGAGTTACTGCAAGAAAAGGGTTAGCACGAATAGTAATACAAATATTTATACAACCACATACACAAATACACATACAAGGCACAAACATATATATATATATACATACCATGCACAACACACAACACACTTACATTGCATTTATGTAACACATCACACACAATGGATATAATGATGCACATGATGCAACATGAGATGCAATGCAATGCAATGTAATGGGATCCCATGAATGTGCCGGCGTGCAAGTGTATCGTGATCTACTCCGTTCTCAATCTGTGGCAACTACCGATTGAGTCAAGAGGTGCCTACACGGTCACGGCCCACAGCGAATTCCACCGCCTCCTACTGTGGCTCTCGCTCCATGTAGTGCCATCCGTGTCCTAAAACATTGCTCATTCTCATCATTTCTCATATTACAAATATATACATGCACGTTCCGCATGTTTCTCAACTTTTGTTTCATTGAGGCATTTCAATGAACACATGACGGGCGTAATTCATATCAAGGCAACACAATGTCATTTACATGTGCTAAGGGCATGAACATTCATTCCACTATACAACCATAATAAGCAAGAGTAATGATGACCAATTAACCACAAATAATGAATAAGAGCAACACTTAATGAATTCAGCTTGCTGAGATTGCAGGAAATGACAATACATGGCCATATAACATCAGTTTCCCTTGAGAATTTGATGAATTGTCCCAAATGAAAGTTATAGATATACTAGTCCGGGATTCACAAATAAAATTTCAGGCAAAAATATTAAGTAGGTGATTTATGGTGAATTATTTGGTAAATTGTGTCAAGTCTGTTTTCCAGACAGATTTCAGGGTCTATAAAGATTGCTGTTTTTGTATATGTTTTAGCCAGAATTTCGAAATATAAGCACTCTGATGAAATTACAGATAAACTTGCTAACTTTCCAACGTGACGAAGAATATAAAATTCTATAGAGTATACATGGACTGAGCTACATTTTGTCAAACTGTGTCCAGACTGGATGAAAATCCGACATGTTGTGAAGATAGAATTTTTATTCCTAAGTACTGTACTGAACTTATGGCATATTTTATATGATTTTGGGGTAGAATTTCAAGGGCTATACGAATATAATTTTTCCAGAATTTAATTCTAGACACAACTCAGGATTACTCACCGTGCACAACCATACAAATTCTGGATTGTTCAACGCACAAAACCATACAAAACTCAAATTTGCTCAACGCACAAAACCATACAAGATTCAGAATTGCTCAACGCACAAAACCATACAAGATTTAGAATTGCTTAATGCATAAAACCATACAAGATTCAGAATTGCTCAACGCACAAAACCATACAAAATTCAGAATTGCTCAATGCACAAAACCATACAAAATTCAGAATTTCCAAAGGGAAGAGTTTGATTGGAATTTTAAGGGGAAATTTGTGAAATTGAATCATGGCACATAAATTTGATTATCCATACTATAAATTGAGTAAAACATAATATGAAATATAATAGAAGGAAACCCTAAAGAGATTTCCAAATCCAAGTTAGTTTCATACCTCAAAACTTGAATTTTCCTCTTTTTCCTCTCTTCTTTCTTCTCCACCTTCTTCTATCTTGCAACCACTTGTGTTTCATGATTGTTGGGAGAAGGAATTAGGGTTTTGAGTTAAAGAGGATGGAGAAAAGAGAGAGGAGTGACCAGCCATAGCTAGGGGAAAGAGGAAAGGAGAAAAGGAGAAGAGAATAGAAAGTTCACGAAAAGAACGAAAAAATGATTTCCTTTTAGAAAAATCTACACACCCTTACTTGCTCCCCAAGCCATGAATCACCCAAAATGACTAAAATACCCTTCCAAAAATGCCCCTCAACTTTTAGGTATTTACAAGTTTGTCATTACTTTACGCACCGACCACTTAAGTATGTACGCACAGCACTTTTGGTCCAAATGACCATTTTGCCCCTCGCCTTTCTAAAAATTTACGGGGGTTGCCATTGATCCCTAACCCCTTTCATACTTGCATGGCTTCCCTACACTTACCCATGCATGTCTACACATGCATACATGACCCACGCATACACGTCCAACACATTCCTGTTGTTTTACACCCATGACGTCATTTGCACTTCTCCCGCATTCACATTTCGCATTCTCTTCCCTTAGCGACGTATTACGGCCCAATCTCCCTTGCACTACTTTACATACATCGATATCCACGTTTATTTCATGCCTACGTATGCACCGTAGGTAGAAATACCACGTGTATTCAGTCGAATATACGTATAGTGCTCAATAGGGCATGACAGTGATGTACCAGCAGGCGTCCTCAAATACACCATTGGTGTGGTGAGGATCTCGGAATGATATGATGATGTTGCCTTCATGAATTGCTTTGCAGATCTGCAGTAGATGGCCATCCCACTGTAGGTACCCATTCTGTGATTTCTCAGTATATGGACTAAACCTGTAACCTGCATTTGCATGAACATTGGAGGATGATACTTCATATTGTAAGTCCAAATCTTTCGACCCTTGGAGAAAGCGCAGAAGGCTTAACTCTGGTCTAATGGCCCTTTTTAGGTGCCAACTATCTCTGGCTAATGAGTTTACTGCAATAGCTATATCAGGACGCATGCATTTAGCCAGGAGTGCCTGAATGCACTTAGATAAGGGACTTTAGGACCAGTTATATCCTCCCCCTCTTGCAGCGATCAGAAGGGTTCTTTTTGTACATCCATTAAGTATACTACCGTAGGTGTACTTTGGATGACAATGATCCTTAAAATTTCTTCAACGCACTTCTGGGCGTTTGTAACAGGATTCTATAAGCCATGACTGTATATTTGCATAGGTCTTTTTATTTCATGTTTAAAAGTCAGGCTTGAACAGATGTTTTGGTTTTCTCTTCAGGAGATTCGATGAGATTTTAGTTGTTTACAACTGTGATCTCAAATCCTGCTCTTTGCTCGGGTGCAAAGACAACCATCATTAGGAATCATTGCTTTGTCAAGCGATTCTCTTGGTTTTACATTATTATTATTTTTTTTCTTCAATAGAATAGACGTCCCGAAGTCTATTCAGGCATTTAAGGAAATGTGGAAATTATCTTTACCAAGATATTCACGAAGGTTTGCCGTCACAGCATCCAATAATAGTATATCCAAAATTTTCCTTCGCCAAATCGTAAGGTGTTCACTTTTGTTAACTTAGGGAGACTGATGCATCATTTATGAGGCATGCTCATTTTAATTTGTTCGATCCCTAAATTCAGCGAAATTTTCCTTGGGCTATATGTCGTACCTTATAGCATATGATTTTGTATTTATTTTTCTTATGTGTGTAATACTTTATTTTATCCACAGGTTTGACACCTTTTGGTGTCTGGACTTCAGGTCTGAACATTTCACATTTAATAAGTGAGTCCAGCTCATCTTTTATTGCCACGTTCCACATTTGGCCAATCTCTATGTTTGCCTTCAAGAAACAGAGTATGGAACGATAATTTATAAACATCATCGCTTTTGCGATGTATATGACAATATGATACATGAATACATTGTCGACAATTTATGTTCTATCTGTCCAACATCTTCCCAGTACGTACAACACTTTCAATTTCACTTTTTCCCGGCAGTTCCTCTGCAGTGGATTCCGGGAAGGGTGAGGGTGTGGACATGAGCTCATTGCCCTGTGTTAGTATTGTCTTAAGGTCTCCAGGAGTTTTTGTCATTGGAGCCTGGTGGTCTGCCTCTTTTCTGTTGAGGATTAGCCACTTCTGCTGCTGGTGGATTGCATCTATTCTCGGTGATGTCAATCCTAGCTGGAGTTTTTGCTGCAGGGATGTGTGATCTGATAATCTTCTGGTTGTCAGTAAATGAGTTTGGTAAGTGGTGAACATTGTTCTGTGGAGGATCTTCAGGATCGCATCATCACATTTGTTTTGTTACCGAATCATAGTAGGTCAAGCTTTTTGTATCCCACGTTATAATTTGTTTCGCGCCAGATTTTCCAGTATCTGGGCCTATATTGGGAAAACTCGTCTCATCGAGATCACAGTCTTCAAGGTGTGCCTTAAATGCGTCCTTCGTTTGGGGTTCTAGGTATCTTATAAGTGAGGGTGAGTCAAACCTTGCATGGATACCTAGGTGACATTAAGGACCGTTTTGGTCCTCTGTGGTGGTGCGCTGGGGATTTAAACTGCGTGACCAAAGATTCTCAGATGAGAAATGTTCGGTGGCATTCCATATGCAAGTTGCATTGGAGACTCTGACCTCCAGATGGTCTTTTATTTACGATGCAGCATGCAAAATTTGCATGTCCCCGTGCATCCATTAGCAATCGAGATTTAATGGACGTTCAATCCAGTGGAGTTTACTTATCAGTGATTCTTCCAACCTATTTTGGGTTTGAACATGCAGCACTGTATGTTCATTTTCTATTCCCGTTGCTTGACAGTACTATTAAAATACCGGGAAGTATATTTCCCAACATTAACCAGACTTATTTTCTATATTTGATTGTCTGGAATATGTGCCCGCAATATTTTTAATTTTGTGCCAATAGCTTTGGAAAAGCTAGGATGCGGGTCTGTAGCAGACACACATACGAATATTCTGAGGATGCATTTATCAGTACAATGAAGTACCGAAATAGCCCACTGGGGGTGGATTTTATCCACATCTATCTCCTTATATTCTTTTTGAGGAAGCGTGAAGATTATTTTTCAACTTTTCGTAGAGATGGCCTTGTAATTAGTTTTCCCTTGTAGCAAGGGATGCGAGGGAATTCTTCCTTCTAAAGAATCTTCTAGTTCTTCAAGTCATACCCATAGGATAAGATGCGGTGCATCATCACTGGTCTAGGGTGGCTAAGTCTATCATGCCAGAGTAAAAACTTGGTTGATGTCGGGCACTTTAGGTGCTCCGTTTAATTCCGCTTCCTTTCTCCGAATCTTTGTCTGGTAGAGTCCTGTAAGGCTCTCAAAACGTTCAAGTATGGATTTTAATCCTTTTTCTTGAGACGTTGCATACAATAATTTGTTTTTCATTTAAATTTGATGTTTCCAAATGGAATCCGTCGAAACGGATGTCCTTGAAACTTAGTAAGTTTCTTTTGTAATTCGGAGAGAATAGTGCATCCTTTATTTTTATTTCTGTGTCATTTGGGGGCAACAGTGTTACGTTCTCAGAACCTTCAATATGGCCCTGATATTGGGCTTTGTATTGGAGGATCGTATGTGTTTATTGTCTACTAATCATTCATGAGAGCAGCTCATCTATTAAAAGATGAATTATATATGCACATTTTCCGAGAAAACATTTTCATTCAAAATCAGAATACATAATATGAAAGCTCTCATAACAAGAAATGTTCTAAACAGTTTGCTAAGATAAAAATAGAAGGCTAATCAAGCAGATCATCATATTCGAAGTCGTCAGCTGTAAACTTGACTGGAGCATCAGAGGTCATCAGGTTTGTTTCAGCTTTATTTTTCTTGTTCTATTTATACAAATCCTGGAGATGCAGTGGAGTTCTACACACTCTGGACCAGTGGCCTTTCATGCCACAGCTAGGCACTGGTCTTCCCATTACCTCTTGGGTGGGGGTGCATCATCTCTATTTTTGTCGTTTCTGCGCCAGGTGAACTTCCGCTTACTTTCATTTCTTCGTTGCTGGACTTGGCCCCTAGCCCTTTTGTTCTGTCCCCCTCTCTGTGGTCTTTCTTTTCTTTTATTATCTCTCTTTTTTTGGAAGAAGAGGCATTATGAGCTTCTAGGAGGGGGCAGTGCCGGGGGCGCATGTTATGAGTGGCGAGGAGAAGCTCTCTGTTTTGTTCAGCCATGAGTAAACATGACATCAGCTCAGAATACTTGGTGAACTTTCGTTCACGGTATTGCTGCATAAGTATCGCATCTTTCTCATGGAAAGACGTGTACGTCTTTTCCAGCATGCGATCTTCTGAGACTTTTCACCACACAACTTCAGGCGTGAGGTGATGCTAAAAAGAGCTGAGGTGTACTCAGTTATGGACTTAAAGTCCTGCAGTCTCAGGTTCTCTCACTCATATCGTGCCGTTGGGTATAACATCTTTCTGATGTTTATACCTATCCTCAAGGGCAGTCCATAGCTCAAGTGGATCTTCGACCGTAAGATATTCAGCCTTTAGGGTCTTGTCCATATGGCGGAAAATATAGATAATGGCTTGCGTCTTTTCTATATCGCTTACATTTTCATTATTAGTCACAGCAGAAATGAGCGATTTTGCCCGCAAATGAAACTTCACATCGAGCTGCCAGCTCAGATAGTTTCTTCCTGATGCATCCAGCACTTCGAAATAGACACTTGCGATTTTAGCCATTTTATCTAGCAGAGCACAAATATGCATGAATTAATAATTTAAACATAGACATTTTCATGCGAGGCAATTTTAATATGAAGGGCTAATTACGTGGATCGGCCAGTCCCACATAAATAAGAGTCCAAAGTCCCATTACAGTCCATATTACACAAATGAAGGCTTTAAAAAGAAATTACAACTTTGGAAACCCCGTGGGTCCCATATAAGATCTTCAGCTTCAATTGTGGCCTCCGTCTCAATAGAAAAAGGTCTTCGGTCATGGACATTTACATAATTTCCTCACTACAATTTCTCTCAAAAGTAAAAGAAAAGTGCAGGAAAATAAAATGTGGGACTTAAACAGCCGATCCAAAAACCGCAATTAGCCATCCATGCAGAAATTTTGTGCTCATCAGACATTTTCACCAGACATTTTCATCATCGGCATTAATATTTGCAGAGATGGATAAACAATTTAATTACTTAATAATTATTGGACCGCTGGGCAACGTCATACGCCGTTAGGTTAGGTAACTAACGGCAGAGCGGTCGCAGGATCTTCCTAATTATTAAGTTTAAATATAATGCACAACCACACATAAAACATCCACAGAATAAGCCAGTGATGCAACACATGAAATAATGATTTTTAGAAGAAATCATTTAATAGAGGGTTATGCAAGTTGAGTTTATCCAAAAAAATGGAAAAGAGCTCAAAACATTTAAACATGTTCTTCCTTTTTAATTCATCCCCAATAACCCCCAATAGTCCCCAATAATCCCTTATATGTTCACATATTGTCTCATAATATACCGTGATTTTTCACAAATTTTTAGGCTCACAAACGCCCTTTATAATTAATTTTTAGCCTAAAAAGTCTTTTAAGGCTTATTTTTAGCCTTCGCCCCCCGTTTTTTCTTTCTTTCCTTTTTTTTGAAGATAAACTGGCCTGCAGGCCTGAAGCCCGCAAGCAATCTGCAGGCTTCAGGCCTGCAGTCAATTTTTTTTGAAACAAGGCCTGCGGACCTGAGGCCCGCAGTTTGCTTGCGGGCTTCAGGCCCGTAAATTTTTTTTGAATCTGGGCTCGAGGCCCAGTAGGGTTTTGGGGCGGCGGCTAGGGTTAGCCGCCGCCGCCGCCTTACAGCCGCTGAACGGTGGTAAGAGGGGGGTCGGCCGTCCCCCTGCAAGGGAAACGGCTGCAGGGCACCGTCGCCCCCTACAGGGGGGTCGGCGGCATGGGGGTCGCCGCCCCCTTGCAGGGAGGTCGACGGCAGGGCGTCGCTGCCGCCCCCTGCTGGGGGGAGCAGGCGCGGCACCGGCTGCCCCCTATAGGGGGGTGCGGCCATGGACGATGGGGTGGGGGGAAGAAGGCTGTCGGCTAGGCCGTCGGCGGGTATGTGGAATGACCCCAAAATTCTTATACGTGTATTAATACGTATTCTTCGACGTATATATGTGCGTATAAATTTTTGGGAGTTCTTATATATTTTATTTAATTTTGTCAAGCTAAAAATTATTTTTAAATTATTTTGTATGACATATGATTTTATTAAATAAAATATATGATTGGAATACTAATGTCCTGATGAGTATTACGTATTGTATGTGTATTAAGTGGGTAAAGTTATTTTTCTAAAAAAACAAAATCCTAATTTTTCCTAAGGGACACCTCCACCTTTGATGTGTTAAGAGCTCCTTGATTCTTACCTAACCCAAGTCTTGGTGGCAAGCGAAAAGAATTTTAGGGAAATGAGGTTGCTACTCTAGGAGTAAAGAAAGAAGGTTTCATTCACTCACTCTCTCCCCAAAGATCAGGCCGAATTCATCTTTTTCCCTTGCTCTCTCTTAGACTTTAGGGAGGCTGAGCACCCGTAGGGCTACGCCACCCTCACTCTGCACACCCCCGTAGCATCCCTGTCGTCGTCTGTGTGTTGTTGCTCATTCTGGGAGCCTGTGGAGGAGGAGAAGGATTTAGAAAAGGAAGAGGGTTTGAAGAAGGAGGAGCCATAGGGATTTGGACTACCCCCTTGTCTCTCATCACTCCTAATGTAGGATTTCCATGTCAACTAGTATTAGAGTTGCATGTTTAGTTTCATAAGAAAGCTTGCATCTTTATTTATCCAAGACAACGCATGTACCGTTCATATATCCTGAGCTTGTATGGTTGTGTGTATTGAGTAATCCTAAGCTTGTATGGTTGTGAGCGTTGAGTAATCCTGAGCTTTGGGTGGTTGTGTGCGGTGAGCAAATCTGGACAGATTTATATGCTGATTGTTTTGCTTAGTCCTTCCAATCTAGAATTGAGTTTGCTCTGTAATTTTTATGGCCAAAATATTGGACTGTTATCTATAACTTTCATGTTGTGAACTTTTACTAATTCAGACTGTAATTAGGACTTAAAATTCTATCTTTACAACATGTCGGAATTTCATCCAGTCTGGACACAGTTTGGGAAAACGTAGATGAGTCCCTGTACACTCCATAGAATTTGATGATCTTGGTCTCGTTGGAAAGATAAAAAATTTTTCTACAACTTTCCATAAGTATACATTTTTGAGATTCTAACTGCAACATGTCTTTAAATAGCAATTGTTACAGCCTTCAGAATCTGTCTGAAAAACAGTTTCGTCAGGTCTCACCAAACAATTCACCATAAATCACCCAGTTCATATTTCTGCATGAAAATTTATAGGTGAATCCAACACAACTATATCTACAACTTTCATTTATATTGTATGTGCATGTTTGATACAAAATTATGGATAAATGTGCTTCTTAATCTAACTGTTCTGTTTTTCCAGCAAGCTGAAAGATTTGAATGTTGTTTTAAGCTCTTTTTGAGGTTAAACTTGTCATCAATGTTCTTGTTTATTTCTATTACATGGTGATATGTGATTTATGTTCTTGGCACATGCAAAATGATGATGTGAATTTGGTTATATGTTTCATGTATATTATGAGAAATGAGAAAAGGAATGCACAAGGCGATGCATGTCCCAAATGTGTGGTGAAATGTGGAAAGAAAAGAAATGGAAGGTGTTATGTTTCATGAAAATGACTAAGTCCTCTTAAAGGATGGTGATACGGGGTTTGGGAGAAACACGGGTAAATTAAAGGAGTTAAGGAGCGGACAGATTATATGAATTCTCACCCGATGTGTCACTTCTAGAAGGGGGAGTTGAGAGGGTTAGAGAGGCCGGTGGTGTGCTCGTGTCGCACCATGTCTGGTAATTGATGGTTTTCTCTATTTTTCACAGAAAAACCGAGATGAGTCTCGCTCTAGTACCTTGCCCCGTTCGGGTACAGGGTTACAAGAGGCCCCTCCAGTGCTCGTGTCGCTGGTTGCGGTACGACTTTTCACCCACCCTGGATGAAGTCCGACTCCTTAGCGTCCTAAGATTTACTCGGGTTCCAAAATGCTAACCAATGAATTAATTGTTAACCATCATGATTCTTGTAGCAATAGTAAATGTATGTGTTGTTTACTTGGGTTTCTTTATTATAGTTCTTTTATGTTGTATACCATTGTTGTACACATTGCCTGTTGCACGTGCACGCTTTCACATGTTCATAACTATAGTTGTTACCTCCTTTACTACAGTAGCTGTTGTTGAGTATTGGTGTTTCATGCCAATCTTATTTTGATGATGATCACAACATTATGTTGTTGCTAATGAATCTCATGTTTTAGTCTCTCAGTTTATTTCAATGATATCTTTCTTGGAGACTAATCACTTGGTGTAAGGATGGACATCATGTGAAGAAGGGCCAAAGTTTAGACTCAAGGAGTGCCAAAGCTTGGAGATGATGGAGAGCAATCAAGGCATCAAGATTGAAGACTTAGACCCTTAAGAAAGCATTGTAATCCATGTAATTTACTTTATTGCTTCTCTCTCTTTTGAGTCTAGGGTTGATGTAATGCCTTGCTAGATGGTTTGCTCATACATGCACATGCATTTAACCAACTTAGTGAACTTTAGGATTATCATAGAATCCAACCCAATAGGTTCACTCTTTCCGTCAGTCGCCTGTTGCGGGAAACACATCCGACTGGGTGATTTCCAATCGCATGTAGATCCTTCTACAGTCGCCTGATATGCACTGCTCAAGTCAACATTTCTATTGACTCAAACTTGAGCTTTACGCACAGTCGTCTGTCGATCAGTTTCCAGTCGCCTGTATATTTACAGTCACCTGGATATTGTCCAACAGTCGCCTGTCTAGCGTAAGTACAATCTCTGCATCTCTCTGTCTTCTCTCCATACTTTACAGTAGTCGACTGATGAAGAATGTACAGTCGCCTGACTATTTGACAGTCGACTGTATTATTAACATCAGTCGCCTATGCGAAGAATTGGAGAAAGAGTGCAGCTCTCTATTTCGATCCATCCCCTGCAGCAGTCGTCTGCTGAAGGAATAACAGGCGCATGTCCTGTTAGTCAATCGACTGTATTGACCTTGTTAGTCGACTGTCCTGGCTCAGATTATAGCCGTTGGATATTTTCTAGCCGTTGATCAGTCGACTGTCTCTTGATCATCAGTCGACTGTTCCTGTCGTTTTCAACCAGTTTCTAGCCGTTGCAGATTTGATTATTTGGCTGTTTCTTTGGGTTTTTGGGCTTGATATAGGATTCCTATATATATGAGTGTGCTGCCTTTACTTAAACTGCTTGATTGATTCTTGATTACTCTTGATTCTATTGAATATCTCAAGAGATTTTTAAAGCCACTCTCAAGCTCCCTCATTTCCCTCTTTTGAGCATTCATCTTCCTTCATGCATTGAAGTCCAGCTCAAGGGAAATCATCCAAGTGCTCTCAAGCATATTCCAACACTTAGAGATCCTCTTCCATCCCTTGCATTCATTCATGAGTAAGCATCTCAAGGCATATGTAAGAGTATTTACTTTACATGGTGTAATTTGTTTTCCTATTTCTCTTTGTGGGATTTGGATACTCTCTTTGTGGGAGTTTCTCTCTTTGTGAGAGGTTGTCTCTTTGTGGGGCTAGGGAATTCTCTTTGTGGGAATTAACTCTCTTTGTGGGAGTTTGAGTGTCCTAGTGTAGGGCTAACCCTAATTCTCTGAGTGGGAGTTAGTGATTCTCTGTGTGGGAGTCTTGATCCTTGTGTAGGATTGGTTGGGTCCTTGTGTAGGGCATAAATCCTCTTTGTGGGGTATCTCCTAGTGAGATTTGTATTCACTTCTCTGTGTGGGAATATAGTGACTATTGGTGTGGCTGGATGTACCCAAGTTTGGGGAACCAGGGTAAAACTTTGTGTTTGCGTTTGGATTGATTGTGCCTTTTAATTCCTCTTGCATTTATAATTCCGTATTTGCAAGTTAAATTTTAATTGGACAATTTTATTGCCATTACACTATTCACCCCCCCCTCTAGTATGTGTTGTTAGTATTGCAAGGGTTAAACGATCCCTACAATTGGTATCAGAGCGAGATTAAAGCATACTGCAACGATGGCATTCAACGCCTCTTCCGCGTCTCATGAAGAAGGTCACTCAACCGTTCGACCCCCGCTCTTCAACGGCACCAACTACCCTAGTTGGAAGATCAGAATGATGATCTACATGGAGGGTCAAGACCTATGGGACATCACGGAGGTGCCATTCGAGAAGCCCTCTACTCCTGCGACTTCAAGGACAAAGGCGGAGAAGGACTCAATCAAGTTCAATGCGAGAGCTATGAATGCTTTACATTGCGCTATCTTATCTAATGAGTTCAACCGCATCTCCATGTGCAAAACGGCAAATGATATTTGGCACACCTTGGAAATTTGTCATGAAGGGACAACGAAGGTAAAGAAATATAAACAAACTGTGTTTAGATCTAAATATGAAATGTTTAAGATGCAGGAAGGCGAAAGCATTTCAGAGATGTTCACAAGGTTCACCGAGATTGTGAACGCTTTGGAGGGACTCGGGAAGATGATTTCCTAAGAGGATCGTGTTGAGAAGATCCTAGACTCTTTTACGCCTCGTTGGGAGTCAAAGGCCAACGGAATTTTGGAATCATATGACACGTCCAAATATACCGTTGAGGAGTGCATTGGAAATCTCATGGCGTATGAAGTAAAGCTTCAACACAAGAAGGAAATCCAACCAACAAAGCCCGAGAAGCTTGAGAAGCAAAAGGGGGTTGCATTCCATGTCAAGGAGGAGCCAATCAAGTGGAGGAGAAAATTCCATCGAGAAGCTCCTAGCGAAGAAGATGAGCAAGAAGATGCAAGTGAAGAAGAAATTGAGGATCTTGCCGAGCAATTCAAAGCATTCCTCAAATGCAAGCAAGGTAAGTCTTTGTCAAAGTTTACCTCCAATTCTAACAAGGTTCCTACTTGTTACACTTGCAGTGGAAAAGGTCACTTGTCCACCGAATGCCCTTCCAAACCCATCAAAGAAACTTACAAGGGTAAAGGGAAGAAGCATTGGAAAGGGAGGTCCAAGTTCAAGAATCAAAAGAAAGGACTTGTCGGGACCTTTGATGATTCAAGCGAGGACACTTCGAGTAACGAAGAAGAGGATACAAAGGAGAATGCTCACGCATGCTTTGTAGCCACGGATGGTCCTACACCAATCCCCTCCGGATTAAACGAAGAAGAGTTGGATGCTTGGCTTGATGCATACAATTCCTATGAGGATTCGTCCCTCACAGATAAGGAGGAGAAGTCGTCATCAAGCTCTTGCAAGGGTGATGATGTTGTTGTTGAGATCGAGGAAGAAAAGATCTCATACGAGGAGCTCAAGTTCAATTTTGACTTGGTCTCCGAAAAGGCTAGTAAGTGCATCAACTCTTACAATAGATTAAAAGCAAAATATAAGATTGCTAAGAGTAGATTGCATGAACTAGTTATTGCAAGTGTAATTCATGATGAAAGGCATGTGTATGACACTTGTGAGAGAGACACACTTCTCTCTCAAGTTAAGGAATTGAGTATTTCTAATGAAAATCTCATTGCTCAAAACCTTAGCTTAGATGCTCACATTCAACAACTTACGTTAAAATGTGAAGAGGAATCCCGGAAGCTCATAAACTTTGTGTATTCTAGGGATTCACTCCACGATTTGTTGGAAAAACAACATCCGGCAAATCATAGAGGATGTTTGGGTTATATTCAAAATGTGGTTCCCAAACCCACCTCTAATTCTTCTTTTGGTGCAAATTCAAGAAATATTGCCAAAGCACCTAAGAAGAATCACCATGCTTTCTTGTACAACAATAACACCCACAAGAAGCATGTAGATCACAAGGTGATGAGGAAGAATGAAGAATCTTCATTTTTTGCTAAGAAGCAAAATCCTCATTCTTTGCATGCTAAGAAATTTGTTTCTACACCTAAGCATGCCACATCCTTCCCTCTTGCTAAGGCAAAACCATTGCCTAGGAAGTCCTTGAGATTGTGGATTCCCACTAAGGGTAGTGTGCAAGAGAGAGATAGTTACATCAACTCTCTAGTTAGGGATGTGATCATCTCGTGTGATTACGTTAGGAAATCAAACTCCTCTTGGGTTTGGTTACCTAATGTTTAGGTTCCTCACACATTTGCATATTGCATGGGTATTGTGCTTCTATGTTTATTTTAAGCATACCCATTGATTGTGTGTGTTTCATGATTTTGAAAATATTTTTCAAATTTATTTCTTTTCATGAAAATTGGGACCTTGGGGTTTATTGACATACATGCATTGTTAATCCATGTGTATGTCAATGGAGGAGTTAATATATTATATGTTTAAATTATCTTAAGACATATTTTAACTCTCATTTCGGAGGTTATTTGAGATCATTATTTTCATTTGGTTATTTTGGGTCTCAAACCAAACCTCTTGTTTTTTTTGCCAACTTGTTTCATGATATATTTGTTTTTGGCAATCTCTTTGTGTATCTTTGAAGCTTGAATTATCCATATCTATTGCTTTGATACACTTTCGAGGCCCATTGCTCCATTAATTAATTTGTTTTAGATCCTAGAAGTCAAAGATAGACCGTTTCTATGATCTAGGGGGAGCATGGGATAGTGAATTGATACCCACTAAATTTTTAAATTTGGTATCATACATATCTTTATTTTCTTGCATATTGTCACATCTTGGTTAAGATGACAAAAGGGGGATGTTTTTTTATGTCCACCTTTTTGACGATGTCAAGGGGGAGAGATATATGCATTATGTGATCATGATCATATCTATAGGGGGGAGAGATATATACATATGCATATGTGGAGAGATATCTCTATCGGGGAGAGATATATGGGATTAGATAAACCCTTCTTGTTTGCATATTTTTATTCCTTGCAATTGGTTTATGTAATCCATGCCTATTATATGTCACCTTGTTGTTATTGGTATTATGAGTATTTACCTTTGTGTAGCTCATTATATATTTAGTGCATATAAGTAGGGGGAGATCATTAGCATTGTGCTTTAATTCTTTATGATTTACATAATGTGTGTCATCATCAAAAGGGGGGAGATTGTTGAGTATTGGTGTTTCATACCATTCTTATTTTGATGATGATCACAACATTATGTTGTTGCTAATGAATCTCATGTTTTAGTCTCTCAGTTTATTTCAATGATATCTTTCTTGGAGACTAATCACTTGGTGTAAGGATGGACATCATGTGAAGAAGTGCCAAAGTTTGGACTCAAGGAGTGCCAAAGCTTGGAGATGATGGAGAGCAATCAAGGCATCAGGATTGAAGACTTAGACCCTTAAGAAAGCATTGTAATCCATGTAATTTACTTTATTGCTTTCTCTCTCTTTTGAGTCTAGGGTTGATGTAATGCCTTGCTAGATGGTTTGCTCATACATGCACATGCATTTAACCATCTTAGTGAACCTTAGGATTATCATAGAATCCAACCCAATAGGTTCTCTCTTTCCGTCAGTCGCCTGTTGCGGGAAACACAGCCGACTGGGTGATTTCCAATCGCATGTAGATCCTTCTACAGTCGCCTGATATGCACTGCTCAAGTCAACATTTCTATTGACTCAAACTTGAGCTTTACGCACAGTCGTCTGTCGATCAGTTTCCAGTCGCCTGTATATTTACAGTCACCTGGATATTGTCCAAGAGTCGCCTGTCTAGCGTAAGTGCAATCTCTGCATCTCTCTGTCTTCTCTCCATACTTTACAGTAGTCGACTGATGAAGAATGTACAGTCGCCTGACTATTTGACAGTCGACTGTATTATTAATATCAGTCGCCTGTGCGAAGAATTGGAGAAAGAGTGCAGCTCTCTGTTTCGATCCATCCCCTGCAGCAGTCGTCTGCTGAAGGAGTAACAGGCGCATGTCATGTTTGTCAGTCGACTGTATTGACTTTGTCAGTCGACTGTCCTGGCTAAGATTATAGCCGTTGGATATTTTCTAGCCGTTGATTAGTCGACTGTCTCTTAATCATCAGTCGACTGTTCCTGTCGTTTTCACCCAGTTTCTAGCCGTTGCAGATTTGATTATTTGGCTGTTTCTTTGGGTTTTTGGGCTTGATATAGGATTCCTATATATATGAGTGTGCTGCCTTTGCTTAAACTACTTGATTGATTCTTGATTACTCTTGATTCTATTGAATATCTCAAGAGATTTTTAAATCCACTCTCAAGCTCCCTCATTTCCCTCTTTTGAGCATTCATCTTCCTTCATGCATTGAAGTCCAGCTCAAGGGAAATCATCCAAGTGCTCTCAAGCATATTCCAACACTTGGAGATCCTCTTCCATCCCTTGCATTCATTCATGAGTAAGCATCTCAAGGCATATGTAAGAGTATTTACTTTACAGGGTGTAATTTGTTTTCCTATTTCTCTTTGTGGGATTTGGATACTCTCTTTGTGGGAGTTTCTCTCTTTGTGAGAGGTTGTCTCTTTGTGGGACTAGGGAATTCTCTTTGTGGGAATTAACTCTCTTTGTGGGAGTTTGAGTGTCCTAGTGTAGGGCTAACCCTAATTCTCTGAGTGGGAGTTAGTGATTCTCTGTGTGGGAGTCTTGATCCTTGTGTAGGATTGGTTGGGTCCTTGTATAGGGCATAAATCCTCTTTGTGGGGTATCTCCTAGTGAGATTTGTATTCACTTCTCTGTGTGGGAATATAGGGAATATTGGTGTGGCTGGATGTACCCAAGTTTGGGGAATCAAGGTAAAACTTTGTGTTTGCGTTTGGATTGATTGTGCCTTTTAATTCCTCTTGCATTTATAATTCCGCATTTGCAAGTTAAATTTTAATTGGACAATTTTGTTGCCATTACACTATTCACCCCCCCTCTAGTGTGTGTTGTTAGTATTGCAAGGGTTAGACGACCCCTACAGCTGTTTATGCCATGACATACACTCTGCCTGTTCACGAGCACCCTTTTCCACACTTCATGTAAGGACTAGTTGAGATATGGAATTCCTACTGGGTTACGCATTGACGTGCCCCACCGTTGACTTTTCAAGTGTTGGTGATGGAGTTGGTTGATGGCTAGGAGGTGGAGCAGTGGAGTTTTGGTGGATGAGTTAGTTTGGGATGGCAAGGGGTAAGGAGAGGGTGTTTGTACTTTTGGGATTTTGTTTGGGTAGTGACGAGATGTTGATGACGGATGTATGTACAGATGGATGATGTATATAAAGCTTAGACTTTTCTTTGGGATTAGTGGTTGTACAGTTTCCCTCAGTGTTTCTTTTTGCGTTTATGTTATTGGTTACTTGGTTATGCTTTGGGAACATTACAGGTACTATCCCAGCAGTGCGCAGTGGACCTGCTGCTTGTGTTTTTAATTTTGTATTTCCTTCGTAACACTTGCTGCTCGGGAATACCTGATATGGATTCGTACTTATCGGGCATCCCGGGGAGCGGGGTGTTACAGTATGTGTTAGGGTTTATACAAGAAAACCCCTAAAATTTTGATTTTTGGGATGAAAAGTTCGTCGTTTTTTGGCGATCAAGCGAATTCCCATATCGATCTTGCGAGATCTAGGGTAGAACAATCATACGTATGATTAAAAACATCGTTTTTAGCGATTTTTACCACTATATCTGGTCTCTGGATATAGCGATAGTTGAACGAAGCCCTACGCGGATGACGACGCTCGATTGAGGAAGCCTTGCACAACGCGCGTGGATCTCCCATCTCCCTTCGCATTCGTAACGAATGAAAAAAAATTTGCGGAAAATTTTCTAGAGGCTCATGCTGATAATGTGTTATGGATCAACTACTAGGGGAGGAACCCCCCCAGCCCTTTATTTATATGCATGGTAGGAGAGTAGAAAGATAAAATACATAGATATGAGCATATCTCTAAGATACCCGCAATCCTAACCGACTCTGGTATTTCCATTCACAACAAAACCAATAAACTTCTGTTTTGATATGTTTTCTTTTTCAATGGATTAGAATCTAGTTCTAGTTTGATTGAATTTTTATTCTTTTTGTTGGCATGTCCCCTTTTCAAGCCAAATAGAATTCTGCTATGTTTACATTTTTTAATTATCGAATTATTTGTTATTTAAAATTTAATTTTTTTGATTTATTTTTTACTTTGTTTTATTAAATTAATTATATATCTAAGAGTTTCATTAAATTATGATTCTAACTTATCATGATTCTATTATGCTATGTATAACTATTTGACGGGATTGAAATTTTAAGTGAATACAAATTTAAGTTCTATAGTTTAGGTATATTTCCGGTTGAGCCATCTGGTTCTAAGCTATTTGAAATTTTAATTTGATGTAAGTTACTATTTTATATTTATTAGATATTTAAGTTATTTGATATTTATTTTTTATTTATAGATCATTTTATTTTAAATGTTATATATTTCTTAATATCTACATATGGTATTTATTAAATGCAAACACATGATATATGATTGTTTAAAATAATGAGAATATGGTTTTAAATGATGATATAAAAAAGTAATTCTTATAAATTCTTATAAAATACACGAATCAGAAAATCGAGAGGAAAATAAATGAAATCTATATACAAATGAGGACTTTTTTGAATTTTGTCCTACGTGACCATTTTTGTCCCAATCATATTTTGGTTGCCGACTAGGACACTGACTAGGACGCTGCTCTCCTTTGAAAGCAGATCACTAAGGTGTGTTTTTTTTTCATTTATTTATTTTTTCATCGCGTGGCACAAACATTGAGTCATCGCATGTCACGAACTCCGCTATTCACGCACGAGACGGTGGATCAGACGTTTCCATGAGGATTTGCATTTTGATCCTACGCATTTTAACCGGGGTTTTTTTAAAAGTTTAGTGGAACGTAGATCAAGAATTGATAATTGCCTGAATTCTCTTTCATTCTCTTTTATTGTCCTCAGCAAATTGGAAGTCATGATTCATACCAAACCTTATACAACTTTTTTCATTAACATTTTTAAAAGTTGAATGCGTTACATCTTTAAGATTAGTAGCAACATCCCGTTCAGAAAAACATGGGTTCAGAAAAACGGCCACGTGATTTGGTGCCCACCCTCCACACCTAATTGGGAAAAACCCGAATCGGGACAAAAACCCACGCCGAAGAAGGCGCCCGCTAAATTGTTTTAATTTTTTCTTCTCCGTGCACGTGTGCACAGGAATTTACTAGTAAATCAACAAAATTGAACTATTTAGAATTTTAGTTTTATTTTCATTAATATTTTTTAATTTATAAATTAAGAGGAAGAGTGCAATGATTTAAAATTATATTTATCTACGTGCTTAAATCTAATTCAAGATAAATAGATTACAAGGTTATTATTTTGGAGAAAAAAGTGAAATAAATTTATAAGTAATTTAAATATTCATGTATAATTTATTAAATTCATATGTTGAATGTATAATCTGATAAATTTAGAGTCATATTGTACTACATGTTTAAATCTAATTTTGAAATAAACAAATTGATAAATTATTAGTTTGTCAAAAAAATTAGAATATCTAAATCACTAATCTCAATCAATTCGACAATGTCTCAATTCAACAATGTCTAGTCAAACAACAACAACAACAAAACAAATAACAAAAGACAAAAGCATATCAATTGAACAAGGGAATTGCTACGCACACCTATCATTATACCTTGCCCACGACGTTAATTTACAAGTTTGTCATTGGAATTACTTATCGTGCACAACTGGGACAAATTTCTGAAAATGTCATTAGATCTGTGACGTGAGTAAAATGGCCGAACGGCGACCGTTCCTTCGCCACCCCCTCCTCCGACATCTCCAGCCCCCTCTCCATCCTCTGACCTCCTCAGCCCTACCCCATTTGCTGCTCCCTCCTTCGACCTCCCAATCCCCCCTCTTCTAAACCGTAGTAAATCGGCGGCGGCGGCGGCGGGAGCAACGACGGCAGTGGGGCGACGACGACGGAGAAGAGACAGATGAGGGTAAAATAGAAATAATGGCAAACTTGTAAATGAGTGGGTTGTAGGCGGGAGTAATGGCAAACTTATAAATAAGCGGTCGTGTGCAGATTAAAAAAGATCGTGCGCGTAGCAATTACTATTGAACAAAGATATTGTTGTGAATGGAAATATCAGAGTTGGTTAGGATTGTGGGTATCTTAGAGATACGCCGATATCTTTATATCTTATCTTTCTATTCTCCTATCATGCCTATAATAAAGGGTTGGGGCTCCTCCCACAATATGATGATTCATAACACGTTATCAGCACGAGTCTCTAAACTAATATTCTACACAAAATCGATCGTTGCGAAAGCGAAGAAAGGCGGGAGATTCACACGCGCGGCGTCAAGCTTCATAAAACGAGCATCGTCATCCACGTAGGCTTCGTTCAACCGTCGCTATATCCGGATGACGGATATAGAAATAAATCTCGCTAAATATGTCGTTTTTATCATACGTATGATAGTATTTTCCATAAATCTCGCAACATCGAAGTGGAATCTGGGATAATCGTCCAAAAATCATGTTTTTAACATGTTTTTAAATCTTTAAATAAGATAAAAATAGGTTTTTTACCCTATCCTAGCCCCGCCGACGGCCTTGCCGCCGGCCGCTCCCCCTCCACCACCCATCCCCGCCTGCGTTCCCTATGCCTGAAGCGAGGGGGGTAGCCGCCGGCATTCCCCCTGAAGGGGGGCACCACCGTTCCCCCCACGAAGAGGGGGGCGGTGTGCTAGCCGCCGGCGTTCCCCCCGAAGGGGGACGCCACCCCCCTCGAAGAGGGGGACGACATTCTTGCCACTGGCGATTCCCCCCCGAAGGGGGGCCGTCCCGGCGCCGCATCAGTTCCCCCCCGAAGGTGGGGGGCCGCCCCGGTCGTCGCGTCCCTGCCCCCCCCCGCCTGAAGCGGGGGAGGCCGTCAACTTCTCCCCCATCCCCCTCGCTACGGTGAGAGGGGCGCCGCCGCCCATCCCCTCTTCCCACTACGGAGGAGGGGGGACGCACCCCCATCCCCCTGCCTGCTACGGCGGGGTGACCGCCACCCCTCCGGGGGCGTAATAACAGGCGACGACGGAGGAAAACCCTAGCTGGCATCGCGCCCCCAATTACCTTTGGGCCCGAAGCCCAGACAGAGAGAAAAAAAGAATTAAAGCCTTACGGGCCTTAAGCCCGCAGGCAAACTGCGGGCCTCAGGCCCGCATGCCTATTATTCACACAAAAAAACGGGGGTCTAATGACTGCAGGCCTGAAGCCTGCAGCCACACTGCGGGCTTCAGGCCCTCAGGCCAGTTTTCTTTTTCCGAAAAAAAAGTTGGGATGGCTAAAATAAGCGTTAAAAGGGCTTTTTGGGGGCTAAAAATTGATTAAAAGGCTTTTGGGGGCCTATAAAATTGCAGAAAATTAAATAAAAATGGTGGACTGAAATGTGATATTATGGAGACATTTGGGGACTTGACGGGGTTTATTGGGGGTAAATTAAAAATAAAAAATTCTTCTTTTTTACGAAGAAACATGTCAAAAATTGGGATATTTTTCAATCTTTTTGAATAAACCCATCCTAGCACAACCTTAACATTATATGATACTATTTGTAGAATCATTAATATATGCTATGCATCATTTTAGGCTTATTCTGTGGATAAACTATGTTTAGTTGTGTAAATTTTAAAACTTAATAATTAGGAAGATCCAACGACCGCTCTGCCGTTAGTCGGCTAACTTAACGGTGTATGACGTTGCCCAGTGGTCCAATAATTATTAAGTGATTAAATTGTTTATCCTTCTGCGAATATAAATGTATGTGATGCTTGTGATGAAAATGTTTGCTGAAAATGTATGATGAAAATGTCTGATGAAAATATTTGATGAGCATAAATTTTTGCATGAATGGCTAAATGCAGTTTTGGATCGCCTGTTTAAGTCCCACATTTTATTTCATGCACTTTTATTTTTGAGAGAAACTGTAGTGAGGAATTTATGTAAATGTCCAAGACCGAAGACCACTTTCCATGGAGACGGATGCCACAATTGAAGCAGAAGATCTTATATGAGACCCACGGGGTTTCCAAAGTTGTAATTTCTTTTTTAATGCTTTCATTTGTGTAATATTGACTATACTGGACTTTGGACTTTTTATTTATGTGAGACTGGCCGATCCCCGCAATTAGCTCTTCATTTAAAAATTGCCTCCGCATGAAAATGTTTATTGTTTAAAATATTAACTCATGCAAATTTGTGCTCTGTTAGATAAAATGGCTAAAATTACCAGTGTCGATTTCGAAGTACTGGATGCATTAGGAAGAAACTATCTGAGCTAGCAGCTCGATGTGAAGTTTCATCTGTGGGCAAAGTCCCTCATTTCTATTGTGACTGATAATGGAAATGTAAGCGATATAGAAAAGGCGCAATCCATTATCTATATTCGCCGTCATGTGGACAAGACCCTAAAGGCTGAATACCTTACGGTCGAAGATCCACTTGAGCTATAGACTGCCCTTGAGGATATGTATAAACATCAGAAAGATGTTATACTTCCAAATGCACGATATGAGTGGGAGAACCTGCGACTGCAGGACTTTAAGTCCATTACTGAGTACAACTCAGCACTTTTTAGCATCACCTCACACCTGAAGTTATGTGATGAAAAAGTCTCAGAAGATCGCATGCTGGAAAAGACGTACACGTCCTTCCATGATAAAGATGTGATCCTAATGCAGCAATACCGTGAACGCAAGTTCACCAAGTATTCTGAGCTATTGTCATGTTTACTCATGGCTGAACAAAACAGAGAGCTTCTTCTCGCCACTCACAACTTGCGCCCCCTGGCACTGCCCCCCCTCCCAGAAGCTCATAAAGCCTCTTCTTCTCGAAAGAAGAGAGACAACAAAAGAAAAGAAAGACCACATAAGGGTGGACAGAACAAAAGGGCTAGGGGCCAAGTCCAACATCGAAGAAATGAAGAGAAGCGCAAGTTCACCTGTCACAAAAATGACAATAATAGAAATGATGCACCCTCACCCAAGAGGGAATGGGAAGAGCAGTGTCATAGCTATGACATGAAAGGCCATTGGTCTAAAGTGTGCCGAACTTCGCAACATCTCTAGGAACTGTATAAAGAAAATAAGAAAAAGAAAGCTGAAACAACCCTGGTGATCTCTGATGCTTCAGTCAAGTTTATAGCTGACGACTTCAAAAATGATGACATGCTTGATTAAGCCTTCAATTTTTATCTTAGCTACTTATTTTAAGAACATTTCATGTTATGAGAGCTTTTGAATTATGTAATTTGATGTTGAATGAAAATGTTTCTCTGAAAATGTGCCTATATGATTCATCTTTTAATAGATGAATTGCTCTCATGACTAATTAGTAAACAATAAATAAACACATACAATCCTTCAATACAAAGCCCAATATCAGGGCCATATTGAAGGTTCTAGAAACGCAACACTGTTGCTCCCAAATGACATAAAAATAAAGGATGCACTAATCTCTCCGAATCCCAACCGAAACTTACTAAGTTTCAAGGACACCCGTTTCAACGGATTCCATTTGGAAACAACAAATGTAAATGAAAAACAAATTACTGTACATAATGTCTCAAGAAAAAGGAGTAAATATCTTCGATCCAACGGCCCAGATTTATTCCCTCTTTATATATTCTTCGCGACGGTTCATTTCGACACTCACGTTTCTCTCTCCTCCGATTGAACCGCTTCGACTTCCCGCTCTTTTCCTCTACTGTCACCGTCGATCTCCTCCTCCCCGCAAGTCGATTGATTCGCCGTTGCTTCTTCGTTTCTTCTCGACTTGGTTTGTCTTTCCTTTTTCAAGTCTATCGTTCGATTTTTGTCTTTCGATTTTTTTCTTTCGATTTCATCGTTTGTCGCTTATCTCCCTTTCGATTGACTGCCTCCATGGCACCCAAGACCAAGGGTAAGAGGAAGATCATGGCTTCTAAGAATCCTAGGGCTCATAGGAAACCTATAGCCAAGAACAAGAAGCCCTACAAAGCTTGTACCAAACATGCCGATTCTCCCTCGCTGTCTGCTTCGCATGGATACTCTCCCTCGTCGTCTTCTTCCGACGCTCAGCCCCTGCTCAAGCGTCAGTGGAAGCCCATTGGTGTTACCATCAATGAGCCTATTGTTGTTGCTCCCCATCAGTCTGCTTCTGATTCGAGCTCTGGAGACGAGTCTCCTGTTGTGCCCCGACTGATCCCCTTGTTCCCGTTTGCCGAGATTATCTTTGCTTGGCAAAATTCCATTCTCTCTTAGGGATCAAGCTTCTTAGGGAACGTTACATCTGTTGAATATTGGACTCCCCGGATTTGGTTTTGATGATGAGCAAACATAAATAATCCATGAACTAACAATTTGTGAGCGCAGTATTGGAGATCGTTGCCAAATTCTCGAGAACATTCAAAGCGACATCTCAACACTTCCCAAAACTCGTATTCATGCCTAAAGCATCGTTGAAGCTCTTGCGCCGTTTTGGAAGTTATGAAGAATCAATCGAAGCTCTCGAAGACCGTTTATTAAGGTTTTATTTATAGTCTTTTTAGCTTCGATATATAGAATGTTAAGCCTTGAGTATATCTTACCATTCTAACTTCATAACGCTCATATCGTAGCTCTAGGATCTTAGTACAAGTTCATTCTAACTTCCTCGAAGCGTCGCGCTTCGATTCGGACTTGTTTGTGCATGTTAGTTGGTACAAGAACAAGTACTGACCGACTAGATGGTGATCTAGTCGGTCAGCAACTCTTCTTGGACCGACTAGTTTGATTCCTTAATTTCTTGGACTTTACTGTTTACAGTTAGTCGGTCTACGTTGACTCACCGACCGACTAGTTTGTGAACTAGTCGGTCAGTGATGCTTCTTTGACCGACTAGTTGTGACTTACTGTTCATGCTAAATTTCTCCTAAGCTACTGTTTATCGTTAGTCGGTCTAAGAATGTTTGGTGACCGACTAGTTGACAATCTAGTCGGTCAACTTTTGTTCTTGGACCGACTAAGTCAACTTGTGTTCAGACTATTTCATTTTACCTCTTAGTCGGTCTACGTTCACTGACTGACCGACTAGTTGTGAAACTAGTCGGTCAGAAAGTCTTCTTGGACCGACTAGATTTCTAGGTCTGAAATTCTCTTTCTTCTCAGTTCCTCTCTTAGTCGGTCCATGCTGTTTGACTGACCGACTAGTTGATGAACTAGTCGGTCAGTGATTGTTCTTTGACCGACTAATTCTCCCAGATTTCTATCCATTGGAGAATGACCTAAGTTGTTTTTATGGGACCCTATAAATACGAACCTAGGTCATTTCTATCTAGGTTAGAGCTTCCATTCAGAGATTCATTGAGATCAAAAGAGATAGCTATTCTCACTCAAATCAAAAGCTCTCTTCCTCACAAGAAACCCATTCTCTCTCATTTCTAGATCTAGAATCCATCTAGAGAGAAGCTTGTTCTTGGTGAGCTCTTCAAGCTATTGCTTGATCCAAGTCTCCAAATCATCCCTAGGCACCGATTGCTGGTCATTTCCTTGGTGCTAGGTCTTGGTGACTTCATCTTCCTCAAATCCTCCATTTCACCTATTGGGTAAGAAAAACTCAAGGTATAGGATTTTGTGGTAAGTTTGCTTATTTCAATATAACTCATTTATATTGCTTGTTAATTCTCTCGGTTGTGAGAGAAGGTTGTGATCCCGGGTTGTGGGATTCACTATTGCCGTTGTTGTATGATTTGATCTTGTGAAGGTTTTTCACAAGATATTCATAGTGGAAATCTTGAGTTAGGGTTTCTAACTCAAGTATCCGGAGGGGATCCGGGTGGTTGGGACGTAGGATCACCGGGAACAAGTCGGGGAGACTTGGGTGGATCCGAACCCATTAACATCATTTGTTTGCATTGTTAATTTTGTTGTTGTCATTCAATTTAAGCTTCCGCAAATTGATTTGGTAGTTGTTTGCAATTTAATTTGGAATTATACTCCTTATTATTTTAAAATACTATTCACCCCCCCCTCTAGTACTTGTGCAGTAGCTGGTAGGGCATTACATTTGGTATCAGGGCCAGATACTTAGCTATGTCTGCCAACGACAACAAGACCGTGCGTCCACCTTCCAACTATGACACCTTCAGGAACCGAGAAGGAGCATCTTCGGTGATGGAAGGACATTCCTCTACGAGGCCTCCATTCTTCAACGGTACCAACTACGGGTACTGGAAATGCCGGATGGAAACCTTCCTCCGGAGTGCATCCTTATGGAGGACCACAATGAAGGAATACATTGAACCCGAAGAAGAAGACTTTGAGAAATGGACTACCGCGGAGGTCGCCGCGGAGGTAAGCAATGCCAAGGCAATGAACGCCTTGCAATGCGCATTGGAGCCCGAGGATTTCAATAAGATATGCACATGTAAGAGTGCATATCAAATTTGGAACTCCCTCCTCATTCTTCATGAAGGGACGAGTAGGGTAAGAGACTCTAAACTCGTAGTCGTAAACAAAGATTACGAAATGTTTCATATGCAACAGGGCGAGAAGATGAAAGAATATTACGCTCGCTTCGTTGACATAATAAACGAGTTAGAGGCCCTCGGCAAGTCCTACACTCAAAAGGAGAAGTGCTCAAAGCTTATTGAAGGACTTCCCTCTTCTTGGAAAAAACGTACCTTCGCCATCGAGGAAGGTAATGACATGAACAAATATACCGTAGTTCAACTAATGGGTACTTTGATGTCATACGAGGTACACAAAGATAGCAAAGTGAAGTTACAAGAAAAGATGAAGTCCTATTTGAACCAAGATGCGCCTAAGAAAAAGGTGATTGCATTCAAGGCGGCTTCATCCACCTCTACCGATGATGAGGACTCGGAAGAAGAAGTGGACATGGAATCCATTGCACTCATGGCAAAGAATTTCAATCGCTTCTTCCGAAAGGGTAACTTCAAACAAAAATCTAAATTTACTTCTACTAACGCCTCTCCACCTTTGTGCTTTAAATGCAATAAGCCAGGACACATCAAAGCGGATTGTCCTCAAAACAAGCAAAAGGAGAAGTGGAAGGCGCCAAAGTTCGACAAGTCAAAGAAGTACAAAAAGGGGTACAAAAAGGGACTTGTCGGAGCAACATTCACTGACTCCGAGGATTCCTC
The DNA here is from genome assembly GCA_030789695.1 of Scilla litardierei. Taxonomy (NCBI): domain Eukaryota; kingdom Viridiplantae; phylum Streptophyta; class Magnoliopsida; order Asparagales; family Asparagaceae; genus Scilla; species Scilla litardierei. Next base: position 141,728,084 of record CM061140.1, on the reverse strand, counting down.
AAGCGGAGAGTCGGATGATGAGAAAGTGGAGCAAGCGCACATGTGCTTCATGGCAAGAGATGAGCATGATCAAGGATCTTCCTCCTCCGCTGATAGCGACGACGAAGGCGATGAGGTAACTATGGATGATCTTAGGGATGCTAACTCTCATTTATGGTCTAAATACACTAAATTAGTAAATCGATATACTAAAGTAAAAGATGACCTAGCTAGCATTCAAACCTCGCCTAAGACTATCATCACCAACAACGACACCGTTGTTGAAGAGTTAAGAAATGAGATTGTTAATCTCAAATCTAAACTTGAACATGTTAGCATTGATGATCCGGAAGAACATAGGATAGCGGATTTAACTTCTCAAAACTCGACTTTGAGTATTGAGAACGAAAATCTTAAATCTCGTGTTTATGTGCTCACATCGCAAGTATCCACATTAGATACTTCTATGCGTTCTCTCAAAGAGAAATATGAGAACACATTAGGCCGAATCAATAGATTCAATAAGGGTAAGGACCATTTGGATAAAATCCTAAGTGACTAACTTCCGGCCAATCACCACATTGGTTTGGGGTATACGATGGGATGTCCATCCAAAGCGGCCACTACTTTTGTTAGGCCAACTTCCGGTGACTCTACGAGTGGTAGCAAACACTCTATTGGTAGTTTATCTACCAATGGTGCTTCCACCTCGTCCACACCCTCTTTTGGAAAGAAACCCACTTTGGGTGGACCTCCAAAGATGGGGCATGCTTATATGTACACAAATACCATGCCACATAGGAACACACGTCCTACTCCACCATCTCACACATATGATGATTTCTATGCTACACGTTCACGGGCACGTGCACACCATGTGAGACACCCTCACGCACGTGTTCCCACACATGCATATGTTCACCCACCTCATCATATGAATAATTCTCGTCGTGCACCATTCCATCATGTTCCGTATGCCTATCCACGACATGCATCACGTAGAAACCAACAACGTATGCATGCACCCAATAGGATGATGGCTCCCAAAATTTTCACTATTTGGAGCCCAAAGGACATAAGCATGGATGAAAAACAAGTATATATGAATGCTTATTTTTCGGATGTTGTGCATAGTAGAAATTATGTGGGTGTTTCAGAGTGTTTTCTCACTACAAAGCGTTGACCGTGGAGAACCCGGTCAACGTGGTCAAGGGGCCCGCTTTGGGTCCCTTGGGGGGGCTTCGAATTGGTGCAGAAGGGGCGAGGGGAAGCCTCGGCCCTTGTTGAGATGCTCGGCCTCGGATAGTCGTGCTCGTCCTCAGCCGAAAGGGTGACGAGGGGTAGCCTCAGGTGCCCGGGTAGATGCACGGCCGACGGGAGGCGAGGGGAATCTCGGACCTGACTAAGACGCTCGGCCTCGGTGGGGCGTGCTCGGCCTCGGCAGGTTGACGGTGAGGGGAAGCCTCACTATCCAGTCGGACGAGTGGTCGGAGATGGGCGAGGGGTAGCCTCGGCCCGTTGATCAGCTGTCCACCTGCGTAGACGAGAACGCTCGTCAGGGGGCCGGACCTTGGTTCCGGCCAAATCCCCTCCGATGCCTAAGTCAGATAGTGATCTGAGAAAGGAGGCCTGGCGGAGACGGTTCGACTCGTGAGGAGATCGTAACGGCGTCTCTCGGCACGAGCGGGGGAGGAAGGAGATGAATTGGGGGAACGAGGTCGTTGATGGAGTACCTTAGGTTTTGTTACCTCAGATGCGGTCCCTTTCTTCGTCGTCCTCCGAGCCCTTTTGTAGAGCTCCCTGCGTGATTGCCTCTGGCCCACGTCCCACACCCGCCCTCGATCGTGCCCCATCAATCTGCCCCCTCGCCGCCGCTCTCTTCGCCATTCCAGCACCTCCCCATTACCGCCATTTAGTGGTCGCGCGTTCCGGGGAACGGTTTTCGCAGGAGTGGGTGAGTGTCCAGCGGGTTATCGGGGCCGGGTCGGATCGACATCCGAGAAGATCCCTTACAGGGCCTTCGTTGAATGGGCTTGAGGTTGCAGGTGGGCCTTCGACCAGTAGTCGGGCTCCTGGGCTCGTGTCTTTTGGGGTCTCGGTCAAATAGGCGTAAAAATTGCCCCCATCGGTCGAGTTGATCGGCTTCGGCCTGTTCGGCTCGGCCGATGTGACCTCTGCCGATTTTGACAAGCTCGCCAGTCGATGCCAACTCATTTATTAGTCGTCATCATGGGTGGGCCCGTTCGATATTTTTAAGGCGCGGGCTCCGAAGCGCCGTTGGTCCTCTGATGCCGCCACGTGTGGCTGCAAACTTACCCCCTCCGTTCGTGGGGCCGTCTTCAGTTGAGAAGCTGAGGGGTTCGGGCGCCGCCATCAGTGGGATCGATCGGCCTCGTCTAGCTTGGTATAACCGCTCCGCCTCCTGGGGTTCCGAGTGGCGCTTCAGCCGAGGCGTGGTCATAAATGTAGGTCATGATGAGGCGGATCGATTGGACTTCCCCTGGCGCCGGTTTCGAAACGCCGCCAGTTCTTCGAAGCCTGCCGCGCGTTCTTGTCAGCCGCTTCGAATTCACCCCTGCGCCCGGTATATAAAAATCCTCAGCCGCGTTGATCTCCACTTCTCTTTTGCTTCTCCCGGTATTTCAAAGCTTTCCACAACTCGGAGTTTCCCGTCGCCTTCGCTTCCTTGCCTTCTCCAGACCAGTCGAAAAAAGGTAATTCCTCTCTCGCTTTTCATCTCATGGCTGCCCTTAGGATAGGCGGTTCTGGTCAAAGGGCAAGGGATCCTTCGGAGTCCAGGCGGGGTGAGCCCCGGCTAGGGGGATCAGGTTCCCCCGCCGGGAGTCGTTCTCTTCAGGATAAGGGGAAGGAGAAACTTTTTCCAGACTACGCCCGTGATGACGTGGCGTCGGCTACCGTACGGCTTAATGTGCCCCCGGTTGTCCTCCGTACACCGTCGAGGACCCCTCCTTCGGTGTCCGCGGAGATCCGGGAGAGATATCTCTGCTTCCCATACGAGGTTCGGGTTCCATTTGTCGACGAGCGGATTTGCCTTCCGAGGAGCAATGAGGTCGGCGTCTACGTCGAGATGTTCCGCCTGGGTCTTCGCTTCCCGCTCCATCCCTTCTTCATCCAGGTCATGGAACATTTCACAGTGTCCCTATGTCAGTTCACCCCGTGTTCGATCGCGGTACTGACGGGCTTCGTAACGCTCTGCTGTTCCCGCGGTCTGGAGCCGACTCTCCCCCTTCTCTTCCACTTTTACCAGGTCCAGACGGTCGGTCCGGGGTCATGGCTGCTACTCCGAGCTCGTTCGAGGAGGGAATGTCTGATCGGGTTACCCCGCTGGTCAGGGGATTGGAACTCGGATTATGTTTTCATGGTCTTCTTGGGGGAGGCCCAGATTCTAACAAGTTGGGGCAGTTCTATCCATCCTCGCCCGTCGTTAGTTCTCTCAGACGCCGACCGGGCAGCCGCTGCGCTTCTGTTGGCTCTTCCTTTGGAAACGAAGTCCATCTGGTCTTTGTTGGACGACCTACTCCTGAAGGCCGTCTTGTGGTCTCCGGGTAGGTCGCTTTTTCATCCCCGGATCGCCCTATGACTCATCCTGATTTCGGTCTCCTTTGCAGGAATGGCTGGCCGCGAATTCGTCCATGACGTCGATGAGCTGATCCGTCGTGGAGCCGCTCGGAGCCGAGGTAGTACCTCTGGAAGGGCGCCTCGGAGGACCGTTGAGGAGGAAGTGCGCCAAGCCGAGCCTTCCGTGGGTAAGGTGGTGGCCGCGCCTCCCGCCTCTTCTTCTGGCGATCCCCTTCCGGGGGGTGAGGATGGTGCGAGGCGGAAGCGTTCCCCTCCGGCGCCTTCGGAGCCCCACGGTGGAAAGAAGAGGAAGGAGGACGTGGATCCCTCCGGTCCAGAAGGTTCCGCGCTTCCCGTGGCGTCCGCTGGGGATCCTTCGATAGCTTTGCCAGCCACCCCCCTCGCAGCATCTTCGCCCGTATCACCAGGGGTCGGGGCCTTGTTGGCGAGCGACTTGGCTTCGATCGTCGTCCCTGGGAGTTCGATGTTTGCTGACCGAGCCCTGGCCCAGCAGGTTGCCGAGGTCTCCGTCCCTCCCCGGGACCGCAGCCTCCTCAAGAAGATCCCGGCCGACAAGATGTCGGATTCCTTGGTCTGGATCCTTCAACAGGTTCGGTTATTTTGCTATCCTCTCTTTCTCTTTATTCTCTTCTTAGCCCATGTCTCGTCTTTTCAGAATTCAGCGCTCGCTGTGGAGTTGTAGTGTCGAGCCGTCCGCTTGAGGGAGCTGGAGGAGTCCTCCATGAGGGCTCAGGAGCGGGCCGGGGCGGCTGAGGTGGCTATGACGGAGGCCCAGATGGAGTCTCGGCGTCTCAACCTCCGTGTGGCCGAGTTGGAGGGACGAGTGGGTGACCTCCAGGGAAAGCTGGAGGATGCTCATCAGTCGGCTGAGGAAGCGGCGGAGTCGTTCTGCCTGGAGAGGGAGGAGCTTCAGAGGGAACTGTCGGATCGGCGCCAGGTGGTGCGGCTTGCAGAGGAGGTGGAGAAGGGCGTCGTCGAGACCCTGGGGAAGAGGATCTTCGAGGTTCTTAGGGGGGCTTTCGGTAAGTATGAAGACCTCATCGCCCCTCGGATCGTCGAAGTCGTCCAGTCTTCTTTCCGGGAATGTGCGGAGCGTGTTCAGCAAGCCCCACCGCCGGTCGATCCCCCTCGCTCCGAGCAGGGCGAAGTGCCCGAGGATGTGTCCTCCTGAGCTCGATCTCCCTAAGCCGTCCCTCCCGGCCTTATCCTCAAATTTTTAAGCATTCGCTTCGCTTTGGGCCAGTCTACTTGAAATGGATCCCTGGCCCCCGCTATCTCCTTCAGCTTCGCTATCGGCTCCATGGCCAATAATTGCTGGTTGCATGGCTGCTAGCTTTGGCTACTTACTTCGGGTCTTTTGTCAACCAATTTTGCTATGTCGGTGTCGATCTAGCTTCTGTAGGCGAAGAACTCTGTCTTTTGTCGCAAGTAGATTGTTTGTAGGGTGTTTCCTTCGCCTTGCTCCCCTGTAAATAAGACGCAATTTTGTATTCGGGTTAGCTATTATAAATGAAATCGACTTACTTGGACTTCTTGTGTACTTTGCGTTGTCGCCTTGTTCTTGGCTTAGGAATGGACGAAGCTGGCGTTGGCTGGGGGGATCCTCCCCAGACTTAGGGGCGCAGGAGTCGGTCAGCGAGGGCAAAGCTCCTCGGCCTAGGACCGATCGGCGTCCGTGTCTGCTGGGGGAATTGCCCCCAGACTTATGAGCGCTGGCGTCGGTCGGCGAGGGCTAAGCTCCTCGGCTTAGGACCGGTGAGTCGGTCAGCGAGGGCGGAGCTCCTCAGCCTAGGACCGGTCGGCGTCCGTGTCTGCTGGGGGAATTGCCCCCAGACTTATGAGCGCTGGTGTCGGTCGGCGAGGGCTAAGCTCCTCGGCTTAGGACCGGTCTTGGGGGGATTCTCCCCAGACTTAGGGGCGCAGGAGTCGGTCAGCGAGGGCAAAGCTCCTCGGCTTAGGACCGGTCGGCGTCCGTGTCTGCTGGGGGGAATTGCCCCCAGACTTATGAGCGCTGGCGTCGGTCGGCGAGGGCTAAGCTCCTCGGCTTAGGACCGGTCGGCGTCCGTGCCTGCTGGGGGAATTTCCCCCAGACTTATGAGCGCTGGTGTCGGTCGGCGAGGGCTAAGCTCCTCGGCTTAGGACCGGTCGGCGTCCGTGCCTGCTGGGGGAATTGCCCCCGGTCTTATGGGTGCTGGAGTCGGTCGGCGAGGGCAAAGCTCCTCTTCCTCCTCCCGTGAGGCGGCGGTCCCCAACCTTTCATGCTATTGGTGTCATGTCAACTCCATCAGGGTTTTAAATGAAGATAACAAAAAGGGATGCATTTGTACTCTCAAGAGTCCTGCCGGACCGGTACATTTGGAGGAAATGGAAAAAAGAAATGAAGCTAGACAGAGGGATGTAAACTTAGATAACTCCCTCATACTAGGCCGCTTCCGGGGGGAGAGACGTCGCCCGCTCACTCTATGATGCGGAGGGGGCCTTGGATGGTGTTGATCTTCTTCCCCTTGTCTGGCGGTGCGGAGGTCCCTTCTCCGTGGGCCGGCTCGTCGGCCTGATTCCTGGCGTGCCCTCGGCTCATCAGCTTCTCAATGTCCTTTTTCAAATGCCAGCAATCTTCTGTGTCATGACCATCGTCCTTGTGGTACTTGCAGTACTTCTCCCTGTTCTTCCCGCCTCTTTTAGCCTTCGGTGGGGGGCGATCAGCTCGCTCTTCCTTCTGTACTTGGGCGAGAATGGCGTCCGGGGTGATGTCCCTTGCGCTTTCTCCCCGCTGCCTGTTCCTCTGCCTCTTCTCGGTCCGGTACCCTTCGGGGCTAGCTCGTCCGACGTCGCCACGCTTGGTCCCTCGAGCGGTTTTTCCTGCATCCTCGACCAAGGCCTCCTCGGTCAGCATGAAGCGTTCGGCCCTTGTCATGATCCCGGGGAGGTCCTTTGGGGGGTCGTTGTGTAGGGACTTCTTGAGGCCCCTGTGGCGAAGCCCTTTCTTAAGAGCCGTCTGGACCACCAGGTCGGGTGGGTTGTTCACGTTTAGCCTTTCCGCATTGAAGCGGCGCATGAACTGTCAGAGTGGCTCGGCCGGGCCTTGCACTATGTTGAACAGATGTTCGGCACCAGGTTTGATCAACCTCCCCGCCATGAACTGTTTGCAGAATAACTGGGCGAATTGCTCGAAACTGTCGATGGAGCGGCCGGGCAGGCCGTGGTACCAGATCCTCGCCGCTCCCCTGAGAGTAGAATAGAAGCCCCGGCAAAGCAGGTCATCGTCAGCTCCCTGGAAGGCCATGTCCCCCTCGTAGTCCATCACGTGGTGTGCCGGGTCTCCTATTCCGTCGTACTTTCCCAGCACCGGGATCCTGAATCGAGAGGGGACCCGGGCGTCGGTTATTATCCGTGATAAGGGACACCGGTCCCCGTGGATGCCTCCGGGGATGCGGTATTCGCCTGCTTCCGGCTCGATCGGGGGTGGAGGTAGCACCGGTGCCGGCGGGGCTGGCTCCGCAGCCTTCGCCACGCTGGGGGTCGGGCTGACCCGACGCTCCCGACTCCTCCTGCGGGAGCTCCTGCTCCGCCGTGATCGGTCTCTTGAGTGGTGTCGTTCGCTTCTCCTGCGGCGGGACGACCGTGATCGACGAGAAGATGCCGTCATCGATTCGCCGTTCGTCCCTTCGGTCTCTCTTCGGCTCCTTTCACGATAGGGCGAGGAGGCGCGTGACCTCGCCTGACGAGAGCTGGACAGCGTGTACCGACGCTCCGTGTTCGGTTTCTGGGCCCCGTGGTCATCGACCACGGCAGACCGCAAGTGCGGGGGACCCCCTGTCCATCGATGGCTATCGTCCAGCGTGCCTACGTTGGGCGGCGCAGGGCCAACGAGCTGCTGCACCGTCACGACCAACGTCTGGAGGCTTGCGTTGGTCTCCTGAGCCAGGGCGTGGAGCTGTCCTTGCGTGGCCAGTTCTGAGCCGCCGGTCTTCTCGGTTGAGAGGGCAGGGTGGTCGCCGACGGGTACGTCCTCGGGGTTGCCGTTCGACGCGCCATTCCCCTCCTCCGGGATGGGGGGCATGCGCTTCCTTCCATTGCTGGCTCGTGCCATTGTTGGTGTGGTTTTCTGCTTCGTGGGATGATTTTTCGTTCCCACAGACGGCGCCAGATGTTTCAGAGTGTTTTCTCACTACAAAGCGTTGACCGTGGAGAACCCGGTCAACATGGTCAAGGGGCCCGCTTTGGGTCCCTTGGGGGGGCTTCGAATTGGTGCAGAAGGGGTGAGGGGAAGCCTCGGCCCTTGTTGAGATGCTCGGCCTCGGATAGTCATGCTCGTCCTCGGTCGAAAGGGTGACGAGGGGTAGCCTCAGGTGCCCGGGTAGATGCACGGCCGACGGGAGGTGAGGGGAATCTCGGACCTGACTAAGACGCTTGGCCTCGGTGGGGCGTGCTCGGCCTCGGCAGGTTGACGGTGAGGGGAAGCCTCACTATCCAGTCGGACGAGTGGTCGGAGATGGGCGAGGGGTAGCCTCGGCCCGTTGATCAGCTGTCCACCTGCGTAGACGAGAACGCTCGTCAGGGGGCCGGACCTTGGTTCCGGCCAAATCCCCTCCGATGCCTAAGTCAGATAGTGATCTGAGAAAGGAGGCCCGGCGGAGACGGTTCGACTCGTGAGGAGATCGTAACGGCGTCTCTCGGCGCGAGCGGGGGAGGAAGGAGATGAATTGGGGGAACGAGGTCGTTGATGGAGTACCTTAGGTTTTGTTACCTCAGATGCGGTCCCTTTCTTCGTCGTCCTCCGAGCCCTTTTGTAGAGCTCCCTGCGTGATTGCCTCTGGCCCACGTACCACACCCGCCCTCGATCGTGCCCCATCAATCTGCCCCCTCGCCGCCGCTCTCTTCGCCATTCCAGCACCTCCCCATTACCGCCATTTAGTGGTCGCGCGTTCCGGGGAACGGTTTTCGCAGGAGTGGGTGAGTGTCCAGCGGGTTATCAGGGCCGGGTCGGATCGACATCCGAGAAGATCCCTTACAGGGCCTTCGTTGAATGGGCTTGAGGTTGCAGGTGGGCCTTCGACCAGTAGTCGGGCTCCTGGGCTCGTGTCTTTTGGGGTCTCGGTCAAATAGGCGTAACAGTGGGGAAGTCAAAGTCCAATTGGACTTGGCTTCCAAAGGTCTAACTTTTGAGGACCCAATGACCTTGGGTACCATGATATGAAAGTTTCTATCTTTAGGTACTCAAGGAAAAGAAAAAGAAGAGGAGCAACAAATTTAAATTTAGCTCCAAAGGGAATTGGATACTCGATAGCGGGTGTTCAAAACACATGACGAGTGACGCACAATTGCTCTCCGGAGTGGTTCCCATTGCAAATGGAAATCGCGTCGTATTTGGAGGCAACGAGAGCGGAACCATCGTCGGTGTTGGTAAAGTGGGTAACCCTTCTAAACCCTTAATTAGTGATGTCTATCTAGTTAATGGTTTAAATCATAATCTTATTTCAATAAGCCAACTTTGTGACAAAGGTTACAAAGTTAGCTTTGCGAAAGGATTGTGTCATATTTCAAATGATAATAATAAATTATTATTTTCCGGCACACGCCATAAAGATATTTATATTTTGGATCTTCCTAAGTCATATGAACAATGTCTCGTTGCCAACACAGGTGAACAACACTTATGGCATCGACGCTTTGGACATGTGAACTTTGGAACACTTTATAAGCTTTCGAAATTAAATTCCATTAAAGGTTTTCCGAAGCTCGTTTTCGAAAAGAAAAGTTTTTGTGATTCTTGTCAACGTGGCAAGCTTCCTAAATCTTCATTTAAACCTAAGAAAAGCATTTCTACGAAACGGCCACTAGAGCTATTACATCTAGATTTATTTGGGCCAACTAGAGTTGCTTCCTTAGGAAATGCAAGATATGGACTAGTCATCGTTGATGATTATTCAAGATTTACATGGGTATTTTTCTTATGTAATAAAAATGAAGCTTTTGAAAACTTCACAATATTTGTGAAGAAAGTACAAAATCTCATCGGAACCACCATTGTCACTATTCGTAGTGATCATGGGGGTGAATTTGAGAATGAGTCTTTCTCAAATTTTTGTGATGATCTTGGAATTACTCACACGTTTTCTTTCCCTCGCGCACCTCCTCAAAATGGTGTTGTTGAGAGGAAGAATAGAACGCTTGTGGAGTGTGCTCGCACTATACTCGAAGATAGTCAACTTGGTTATCAATTTTGGGCGGAAGCAGTACACACCGCTTGTTATGTGTTTAATAGAATACTTTTGAGGCCCGGCACCAAACAAACTTGCTATGAATTGTTGTTTGGTAGATTGCCTCAAGTTAAACATTTTCGTGTTTTCGGCGCAAAATGTTTTATTAAAAACACATATGATAATTTGGACAAGTTTGATCCGAGATCGGATGAGGGGATATTTGTTGGGTATTCCTCACGTAGCAAAGCCTACCGGATATACAACAAAAGATCCTCTACGATCGAGGAATCACCTCATGTCTCTTTTAATGAGAATTTTACTACTTCTAGAATTTCAAATGATAATGATTCTATGGATGTTTTATGTGATTCGTTTGAAAATTCTAAGTCTATTGATTCAATTGATTCTATTGAGACTAACCCGACTAATGAAGTTGTTGAGAATGTGCCTAGTGATCAAGGTATTCCCAAGCGGCTTCATACCGTTCGCGACCATCCCCATGAGCAAGTCATTGGCAATATTAATGATAGTGTCAAGACGAGATCTCAAGTCCACCACTTCGCCAATTGTGCCTTTGCCTCATCGATAGAGCCAAAGAATATCGTTGAAGCGTGCGAAGATAGTGCTTGGATCCTTGCCATGGAGGAGGAACTCATTCAATTCGAGAGGAATGAGGTATGGGAGCTTGTTCCTTTGCCATCGAAGAACCACACCATCATAGGGACAAAGTGGATCTTCAAGAACAAAACCGACGAAAATCAAGTCGTCGTCCGGAACAAAGCTCGGTTAGTTGCTCAAGTCTATCGCCAAGAGGAAGGTATCGATTTCGAAGAATCCTTCGCTCCGGTAGCTAGATTAGAATCAATTAGACTTTTATTGTCTTATGCATGCCATAAAAATTTTAAGTTATTTCAAATGGATGTTAAAAGTGCATTTTTAAACGGAGATGTTGTTGAGGAAGTTTACGTTTCTCAACCTCCGGGCTTCATAAATGAAAAATTTCCAAATCATGTTTTTAAACTAAAGAAAGCTCTTTATGGTTTGAGACAAGCTCCTCGAGCTTGGTATGATCGCCTAAAGAATTTTCTTTTGGATTTGAATTTTAAAATGGGCGAAGCCGATTCTACACTTTTTGTTAAGCATGCGAATAATGATATTTTATTAGTTCAAATTTATGTTGATGATATCATTTTCGGTGCTACTAACTTCACTCTTTGCGAAGAGTTTTCTAATGTTATGAAGGACCAATTTGAGATGAGCCACATGGGCGAACTCAAATATTTCTTAGGTCTCCAAATTCGCCAATTGAACGATGCAATCTTCATCCACCAAACGAAGTATACGGTGGAGTTGCTTAAGCGATTTGGAATGGAAAGTGCTTCCGGGAAAAAGACTCCAATGAGCACGACTACGCATCTTGACAAGGATACGGGCGGTAAGGATGTAGACATTCGTCTATATCGAGGTATGATAGGTAGTTTACTTTATCTTACCGCAAGTAGGCCCGATATTATGTTTGCCGTATGCATATGTGCTCGTTATCAGTCTCAACCTAAGGAGTCTCACTTATTAGCAGTAAAACGTATTTTCCGTTATCTAAGTTATACACTTGATTTTGGATTACTTTATCCAAAATCTAGCACGTATGAGTTAGTCTCATACAGTGATGCCGATTATGCGGGATGCAAATCCGACAGGAAAAGTACTAGTGGCAATTGCCATTTTCTAGGAAATTCTCTTGTCTCTTGGTTTTCCAAGAAGCAAAATTCCGTATCACTTTCAACCACCGAGACGGAATATATTGCCGCCGGTGCCGCTTGTGCCCAGGTTCTTTGGATGAGACACACTTTGAAGGATTTTGGTATTCACTGTGATATTAGCCCTATCATGGTGGATAACCAAAGTGCTATCTGTCTTTCAAAGAATCCAGTGCACCATTTCCGATCAAAACACATAGATGTCCGACACCACTTTTTAGATGATCATGTTGCTAAAAAGGACATCATTTTAGTGTACGTTGAAACCCAAAAGCAAATCGCCGATATTTTCACGAAACCCCTAAAGGAGGACTCCTTTGTGCGGTTGCGTCGAGAATTGGGGATTATGGGTGAATCCGAGATATAGGATTCATATTTCATTCAATTATCTTGCATGCTATTATATTTTGCGATATTTCGTTCATGCTAGATTTATTGAATTTTTGGGAATTTTATGTGATATGTTTGAATTTATGATCGAATTCGTATTTAAATGTCGTATTTAAGATTTTGACGTTTTATGGGGTAATTTAGATGACTAATGAGAGTGTTAAGATGTTTCATCCAAGTGGTTTGTGAAGAGAAATCAATTATCAATTTTTAGACTCTTCTAGTCGGTTTCAGTTCATTTGTCAACCGACTAGATGCTCATCTAGTCGGTCAGCAAGTGAACTCAGACCGACTAAATCAAGCTTTTATCTAACTCCTTTCATTTTCTTTCTTTAGTCGGTCATAGTACACTTACCGACCGACTAGATTGAAAACTAGTCGGTCAGTGAATATATTGCGACCGACTAAATCTAGCCCTAAAACTCCCTGTTTGCCTCTGTTTCGACTTAGTCGGTTCAAGCTCATTGACCGACCGACTAGATCGTAATCTAGTCGGTCAATGCTTGAACTGTGACCGACTAAGTGGGTTAGGGCAAATGCGTCTTTTCGCTTCCAGACCGACTTAAACTCATTTTCAGTCGACTAAAATTCATTTTAGTCGGTTGTTTTTCTCAGCTCAAGCCCGCAAAACCCTCTTCCCTCTCGAGACCTTTCGACTTCCAGCCATCTCTCCGGCCATCGCCGCCGTCCGCCGCCGTCGACTCCTCCTCCTAGGTAAAACCCCCTCCTCCTAGGTCTAATTTCCTATTCTAGGGTTTGCTCTCCTTGATTTCAACTTCTAGTTGCTAGGGTTTCAAATTTAACCTAGGGCTTGTATATTTCGGATTTTCTTTTCTTAGGGCTGTGTGCTAGGGTATTTGATCTTCCGTCATCATTAGCTTGTACTCGTCGTGCCACGACCATGGCAAAGACGAGGATTCCTATCGCCTCTTCTGGGGCTTCTCCTATGTCTATAGGGCCTTCCGACCCTTGGAATCCACCTAAGCCTAAACGTCGTGCCAAATCAACCCAAGCTTCTCCGTCTTCGCCTCCTCTGAAGAAGCAGAGGACGGCGACCGTCAAACCCAGAAAATCTAAGACTAAAAAGGCCATACTTCACTCACCCTCTACTCCTCCCGATTCCGATACTGAGTTTATCCCTGAGGATGAGCCTAGCCATAGGGAACTCACTCCTCCACTTCGTCCTAGGACTCGCCAGCCAAAGGGAAAGGGCCCAATGCCAGCGGGTGGTGTTGACATATCGTTGTGTCGCGACGACCCTATGTGTCTCGCGGCCTACAACCGTATTGAACATTGCCCGATGCTATTGGAGCACTATGTTTAGTTTTCGGATTTCCTAGGCTTAGCTGACCTCCTCTCCTATAGTGGTCTCCTTGATTATCTCCGATACGATCTTAAGGCCAATCCTAAACCATATCCTCGCCTAGTGAAATTGTTCTATGCCAATCGTGTTCGAGGCCAATACGATGCTAGTCACTCCATCGAGACTACTGTCTTAGGAACTCCTATAGTTCTCACGGCAGAAATCTTGGGGGAGATTCTTGGCTGCTCGTCGTCTGGTCTCCTGCCTTCAGACATTTCCGTCGACGATATATCTTCCTTGGATCAGTCCGTTCTTTCTGACATCTTCCATGTGATCCCTCCTGCCTTTATTGGAGTTCCTTCAAAGTCGTTCAAGCCAAATGCCTGGGTTCTGAATCTCATTCTGAAGTCGTGCTTGCTTCCCAAGTACGGCTCATCTTCACTTCCATCCCAGCCATTTTTGAAGCTCATATACGCTCTTTTCTTGGGTTGCGAGATTAATTGGGCTCGCGTAATACTCGATAAGATGGACTCTTTCGAGTGTATACGCAAGACCAATAAATCTGCGCATATTCCATATCCGTGTCTGCTGACCCTTGTCTTTCGTCATTTCCGAGTCCCTCTCCCTCCTGACGATGAGCGTCCCTTGGGTACTCCTCTGAACGCGACGGCCGTTAAGAAATCTCTAGCGGCGCTTCGTCACGTGCAGAGGTCTACCGCATCTGCTTCCCAGTCTACTCCCTCAGCTGCTGCAGCCCCCGCTCCTCCTGCCACATTAGACGATGTCGTACGCCTTCTTCGTCAGCACGACTCACGTTTGGCTCGTACTGAGGAGGTCGTCTGTCGTATGGCTCGTATGATGGGGATTGATCTTCCTCCTTCAGTTTCTGAGGCCGAGGAGATGGACGATGAGGAGCTTGACGAGCTTGTCACTTCCTTAGCCCGTGGCGATGAGGCCACTACTGCTGCTGCTGCTGCTACCACTTCAGCTCCTGGAGATGGCACCACTTCCGGTGCTCCAGAGACTTCTGCTTCAGCACTTCAGACTTCTGAGCCTGCTGCTGACCCTGCTGTCGAGCCTGCACATCTATCACCTGCTCCTGTCTCACCTGCTGCTGTTGCGACCCCTGCTGTTGCGACCCCTGCTGTTGAGCCAGTTGTTTCCACACCTACCCCGACGATCCCGTCTGTTGAGACACCTCTTCTCCCTGCAGAGCCTGAGTCCACTCCGTCGACTGGACCCACGGAGACTGCAGATCCAGCCACTTCCTCGTGATCGTTTGTTCCGAGGACTCTCCACTGCTCATTGGATGATTTACCTTTTTGAGAGTGTTTTTGGGTTAGGATAGGATGGAGTTTGAGGGTTGTTTTGATGTACTTTTGAGTTTTCTGGATGTCGGTGTTGGCTATTTTGATGTTCTTTGGATGATGTTGATGATGATGTTGTATCTTTTTTGATGTTGATATAGATGATGTGTCGCACTTGATATGATGTACTTTTTATATTCGATATCTTTTTGGATGTACTCATCATGTTATCATTTCTATGTATACATCGATGTTCATGTTGTGATATTTACTTCGTCGTGCACATTAATTCTCATTCAATGTCCATGCAATGTGATTTCGTCGCTCGATGCTAAAATGCTTGGTTAAATAGATTGAAAGTCTATAATTATATTGAATTGTTTTCCATGCACAAATTTAACCAAGAATATTGAATATTGGAGAGTATGTTTCATTATTCAATAAATAAAAAAAATTTATTACCAAATACTATTTTTTTATGATTTTGATTATCGCTTTTTGATAATGGACAATTTGGCACACCTTGATTTGATTTCATCATTTTTCCCTTGGTGTCAATTAGTTCCATCGTCATTGTCTACGACTCCCGATGTTGGATTTTCCATTTCCTAGTTGTTGTCGTTGTATGCCCCCCATTTTTTGGGATAATGCCAAAGGGGGAGAGATAATGATAATAAATAGCGCAAATGAAAATTTAACTCAATTTCCAAGAATCTACTTTGATATGTTAGATTCAGGGGGAGTTAAGATATATATAAGGATTTTCAAAATCCGATATTTCGAAAATCGATTCTCTTTATTTACCTTACTCATCTGATTGATGCAATTCATATATATTCATTTTGGAATTAACGTGTCATCAATGCAGGGGGAGTAAGTATTTTACATTTGAATCATTATTTTTGATTATTATTTATGTTGGTTTGTCATCACCAAAAAGGGGGAGAATGTTGAATATTGGACTCCCCGGATTTGGTTTTGATGATGAGCAAACATAAATAATCCATGAACTAACAATTTGTGAGCGCAGTATTGGAGATCGTCGCCAAATTCTCGAGAACATTCAAAGCGACATCTCAACACTTCCCAAAACTCGTATTCATGCCTAAAGCATCGTTGAAGCTCTTGCGCCGTTTTGGAAGTTATGAAGAATCAATCGAAGCTCTCGAAGACCGTTTATTAAGGTTTTATTTATAGTCTTTTTAGCTTCGATATATAGAATGTTAAGCCTTGAGTATATCTTACCATTCTAACTTCATAACGCTCATATCGTAGCTCTAGGATCTTAGTACAAGTTCATTCTAACTTCCTCGAAGCGTCGCGCTTCGATTCGGACTTGTTTGTGCATGTTAGTTGGTACAAGAACAAGTACTGACCGACTAGATGGTGATCTAGTCGGTTAGCAACTCTTCTTGGACCGACTAGTTTGATTCCTTAATTTCTTGGACTTTACTGTTTACAGTTAGTCGGTCTACGTTGACTCACCGACCGACTAGTTTGTGAACTAGTCGGTCAGTGATGCTTCTTTGACCGACTAGTTGTGACTTACTGTTCATGCTAAATTTCTCCTAAGCTACTGTTTATCGTTAGTCGGTCTAAGAACGTTTGGTGACTGACTAGTTGACAATCTAGTCGGTCAACTTTTGTTCTTGGACCGACTAAGTCAACTTGTGTTCAGACTATTTCATTTTGCCTCTTAGTCGGTCTACGTTCACTGACTGACCGACTAGTTGTGAAACTAGTCGGTCAGAAAGTCTTCTTGGACCGACTAGATTTCTAGGTCTGAAATTCTCTTTTTTCTCAGTTCCTCTCTTAGTCGGTCCATGCTGTTTGACTGACCGACTAGTTGATGAACTAGTCGGTCAGTGATTGTTCTTTGACCGACTAATTCTCCCAGATATCTATCCGTTGGAGAATGACCTAAGTTGTTTTTATGGGACCCTATAAATACGAACCTAGGTCATTTCTATCTAGGTTAGAGCTTCCATTCAGAGATTCATTGAGATCAAAAGAGATAGCTATTCTCACTCAAATCAAAAGCTCTCTTCCTCACAAGAAATCCATTCTCTCTCATTTCTAGATCTAGAATCCATCTAGAGAGAAGCTTGTTCTTGGTGAGCTCTTCAAGCTATTGCTTGATCCAAGTCTCCAAATCATCCCTAGGCACCGATTGCTAGTCATTTCCTTGGTGCTAGGTCTTGGTGACTTCATCTTCCTCAAATCCTCCATTTCACCTATTGGGTAAGAAAAATTCAAGGTATAGGATTTTGTGGTAAGTTTGCTTATTTCAATATAACTCATTTATATTGCTTGTTAATTCTCTCGGTTGTGAGAGAAGGTTGTGATCCCGGGTTGTGGGATTCACTATTGCCGTTGTTGTATGATTTGATCTTGTGAAGGTTTTTCACAAGATATTCATAGTGGAAATCTTGAGTTAGGGTTTCTAACTCAAGTATCCGGAGGGGATCCGGGTGGTTGGGACGTAGGATCACCGGGAACAAGTCGGGGAGACTTGGGTGGATCCGAACCCATTAACATCATTTGTTTGCATTGTTAATTTTGTTGTTGTCATTCAATTTAAGCTTCCGCAAATTGATTTGGTAGTTGTTTGCAATTTAATTTGGAATTATACTCCTTATTATTTTAAAGTACTATTCACCCCCCCTCTAGTACTTGTGCAGTAGCTGGTAGGGCATTACAACATCACTTTTCCTGCCTTTACTGCTGAGAGACTTTCAGACGTTCTATCTGCTACCCACTTGGCCGATCTTTTTCGCTTCTCTCAGAGCGAGTCCTCCCGAGCCTACCCATTTCTGGTGAAGCTCTTCTATGCTAACCGCATTCGCGGTGAGTATTCTACCACCGGTGTTCTTGACACTGTTGTTCAGGGATCCCACATCCAGATTACTCTCACTCTGTTAGGGACCATTCTTAGGATTCCCTCTACCGGTTCTCTTCCTTCAGATATTTCCATCTCTGATATTGACGAGCTTGACCAGTCTGTCCTTCGAGATATGTTTCGTGAGATACCTTTAGCCCTGGATTCTGGTGTCAGATCATCTATGTTTTCTGTTAGAGGTTGGGCAGTTCACCTAGTGATGAAGTCTAATATCCTGCCGAGGTATGGATCATCTGACCAGCCTTCCCAGGATATTCTTAAGTGTATGTATGCGATTTTCTCTGGGATATCCGTGAACTGGGCCGGTGTCCTCCTTGACAGGATGGACAAAGTCGAGTTTACTTCTTTCTCAGCTCACATTCCATACAGTGGTCTTTTGTCTCTTGTCTTTCATCATGTTGGTGTTGTTTTGTCTCGCTAGGAGCCCATGCCTTTTGCTCCTTTCCTCGATGCATCTACAAAGTCGAAGTCTTCTTCGGCTCTGCAGTCTGCCTCGAAGAAGAGGAAATCCACTTCAGCTCCGTCCTCCTCCACTATTCCTCCTCAGCCCTCTGATGTCGTTGTGCATCCTGGTGTAGCCTCTACTCAGGATGCTGCTGATGCTGCTGCTGTTGCTCCTTCTGACCCTCCTCCAGAGGATACACCTGCTGTCACAGAGCCTGTTTCTTCTTCTGCAGCCCCTGGAGATGCTCACTTTTAGACATGTGTTTGTGTGGTTTTAGCTTGTTGATGGTTGTATCTTGATGTGTGATGGATATTGTGATACTGATGTATGATGATGTATGATGGTATCATGATGTATTTTTTTGATCATGATGTATTATTTTTTTTGGACATGGTGATGTCCATCTGATATGTACTCACATCTTTATGATATATATATATATATATGATGTTGCTAATTAATCTTGTGTCACACCTTGTATAACTGATTATCTTATCTGTGTGATGTTTGCCATATTGTCTCCATGAATGATTTATTCTCTTATGATGTGCTTGTGAGACAATATAGGATTGGATATTGGTTTATTAATGCTATCTCTGATGTGATGCATTTTTGAAACTATTTTTGTTCCGTATATCTAAAATATTGATATTGAACCTGAATTTCTCTATTCACATAAGTATCTGATGTGCTTTTATGAGTTTTTGATTCCATATATCTTTATACTCCTTGATTGCTGTTAGTTCGTATTTAGCACGATTATTGTTGTTGTTATTTACTCCCACCTTTTTGGATAATGCCATAGGGGGAGAGAAATAAACATACAAGATTCATAATGAATGTGCTAAGTATATTCTAACACTTGGAATATAAGATTGAAGTTGTCTTAGATTCAGGGGGAGTAAGATTACATTGAATAGGGATTTTAATTCCTAGATTTCTTGAATTAAAATCATAAGTATCTTACTCATTTGCTTCAATTTATATGTAGATGCCCAAATATTTGTTGACTAACTTGATTGGCATCTATGTAGGGGGAGTAAGTTTTTCAAAAGCATAATTATTTATCTTTTTGTTTATGTTTGTTTGTCATCATCAAAAAGGGGGAGAATATTGAGTATTGGACTTCTCCCTACTTGGTGTTAATGATGAGCAAACATAAATACTTGTGACTAATCCCCTATTTTGTAGTTAATCCATTGCCTAAGCTATTTATGAAGATCTACTAGCAATGGATGACTCTCAAATTGATTGAAGGCAAATGACATGGATTGGATGATCGTAGATGATGATTGAAGCTCCATGAAGTCTTCAAGCTCATACGATGGTTAGAAGAGAGGATTCGTCAATGTAATTTTCTTTTATCTCTTCTAGTATGTAGCTTAGAAGTAGAACTTTGATGGAGCACTCACACACATCTTCATTTTAGTCTTAGGACATCATTAGATCAATTGTCCTTTGACCCCAATTCATTTCTTTAGTGATTGTGCTTGGATTGTTTATAACCGTCGACTGCTGAACGTTTTACAGTCGTCTGTCTCAAAAACAGTCAACTGTGTTTTGTTCTACAGTCACCTGTTATGCACAAACTTTTACAATCTAGTTTTGGGCATCTCTGTTTATTTCACACAGGCTACTGATGAACGATTCACAGGCTCCTGTCCAAGTGACAGTCGACTGTGTTTTGTAAATCAGTCGCATGTCTGTCTTTTGCCTAAAACTTTGTTGATCTGATTTTTACGGCCAGTCGACTGTACCTTGGATCAGTCGACTGTGTATGCTACAACAGTCGTCTGTCTGTGAGCCAACTTATTGACTCAGCTCTCTGGAAATTCTCAGGGTATTTGACAGTCATCTGTATAAGGATTTACAGTCGCCTGTTCTGATTAACAGACGACTGTATTATTTGCATCAGTCGTCTGTCCTGTTATCTTACAGGATTTCCAGATTTCATTCAACTTACCATCTCTCGGCCAGTCGCCTGTATAAGGATTTACAGTCGCCTGTTGTTTTAACAGTCGACTGTCTTTGCTTCATCAGTCGACTGTCCACGTGGTAAGTTACCGTTATAAATTTTTACCTACACATGCTGACTGTGCAATAGTCGACTGTGGTTTCTTCAACAGTCGACTGTCTCGAGTTCAGATTCTATCCGTTGAGAATTTTCTCACGGTTTCCAAAAGAGTTTTTGCCTAAACTGTTTTGTGGATTTAAGAAATCTATAAATGGGGCTTCTATTGTTCCATTGAGAGGTTACCAATTCTTCCAAGTTTTCTCTTAAGCTTTCATTTCCAAAGTTTAAAGCTCTCAAATCCAAAGCCCTAAGAATTCCTATCTTTGATCTCTTGCTCTCCAACCTAGAACCAAAGAGTGATCCTCTAGGTATTTGGTGCAGTCAAGAGATAGGGCTTTCTCCTCTCTTCCAAGAGAGTCTTCAACACACAACACACCACTCCTTCAAGTTCTACTTCAAGGCATAAGTGATTGTAAGTGTTGCTTTCAATATTTCATTACTTTCGTAATTTGAATTTGCTCTCGGGTTATGAGAGCGGTTTTGCTTGCTCCCAAGTTGTGGGAGTCAAGAACATCGATTGTATTCGATTTCACTGTAGGGTTGCTACAAGTGGGTTTTAAGGATACCTCAAGTTAGGGTTCTAACTTGAGTAGCTGGAGGTATCCGGGTGAAAGGGACGTAGGATTACTGGGAACAAGTCGGAAAGTGACTTGTGTAATCCGAACCCTAGAAACATAATTGTGTTTGCATTTGTTTCTTATTTGGGTTTAATTCTAATTCTGCACTATATTGTTGGTTAGCATTTTAATTTGGTGTAACAATCGTTTTAAATTGCTTAAACACTATTCAACCCCCCTTTAGCATTTTCTCCATAGACAGAATCCTTACAATTGGTATCAGAGCGCAAGGTTATACCTATGGCATCCAACAACAACAACATTCCTCCGTCGACTTCGTACAACAATCACGATCGTGATGGAGCGTCCACACTTTTCGAAGGTCAATCTACGGTACGTCCTACACGTTTCAATGGTACTAATTTTGGCTATTGGAAGTGTATGATGGAGACGTTCCTTAGGAGTGCTTCTCTTTGGAGAACCCTCCACAAGGAGTACGTCGAGCCCACCGAAGAGGATTTCGAGAAATGGACATCTTCCGAGAAGTCCGTCGAAGTCAACAACGCTAAAGCAATGAGCGCTCTTCATTGTGCGTTGGACCCGAATGAGTTCAACAAGATATGCACATGTAAGAGTGCATATCAAATTTGGAACCATCTCATCATTACCCATGAGGGAACGAATAAGGTAAAACTTTCAAAGTTATATGTTGCCCTGCAAAACTTCGATTTATTTCATATGCAAGAAAATGAGAGCATTGCATCGATGTACGGACGTTTTACCGACATCACAAATGAATTGGAAGCCCTTGGCCAAACATACACCGAAGCTGAAAAGGTAAGGATGATCATCATGGGAATGACCTCCAAATGAGAAAGGAGAGCGATCGCCATCAAGGAGGTCAATGATCTGAAGAATTACACAGTTGGGAATCTTATCGGGACTCTCATGTCTTATGAGGTAAGACGAGAGAACCGATTAAAGATTCGAGCCATGATAAACCCTTCGGAGGCCAAGAAGAAGGCTTTGGCATTCAACGCCAATTCATTATCCTCCGATAGCGAAGAATCGGAAGATGAGATGGATTTGGGTGAAATGGCCCAAATGGCGAAGAAGTTCCAACGCTTCTTTCGCAAAGGTAAATTTCCCCTCAACAAACGTTTTGAGTCTACTAATGGTACTTCCTCTTTTTGTTTTAAGTGTAATAAATCAGGGCACATCAAGAGGGATTGCCCAATGCTAAAGAACAAAGAGAAGTGGAAGGCACCTAAGTACCATAAGTCCGATAAGAACAAGAGAGACAAGAAGAAAGGACTCGAAGGTACATTCGATGACTCAAGTGAAGAATCATCAAGTGATTTCGATGATGAGAAGGGTGAGAGCGCCCACATGTGTTTCATGGCCCGAGAGGATCCACTCTCCGATGAGAGTGATTCCGACACGGATGAAACCGAAGTACCCAAGAGAAAAAAGAAGAGCAATAAAGGTCAAACTTGCTCTAAAGGAAAAGGATGGATTCTCGATAGTGGTTGCTCCAAACATATGACGGGAGATCCCTCATTGCTCTCCAAAGTGATTAGCATCAAGGATGGTGCAACAGTCACTTTTGGAGGTAATCAAAAGGGAACCATCATAGGAGTAGGTATCGTTGGTAATCCTTCAAAACCCTTAATTACTAACGTTTATCTTGTTAGTGATTTGTGTCACAATCTCATTTTCATTAGTCAACTTTGTGACAAAGGTTACAAGGTTAACTTTGGAGAAGGATTGTGTATTATTGTTGATTGTGATTCAAATGTTTTATTTTCCGGTATTAGGCGTAAAAATATTTATTATTTGAGCTTGCCTAAAACCGTAGAACATTGCTTAGTTGCTAACACAAGTGAACAACTACTATGGCATCGCCGTTTTGGTCATGTTCACTTCAAGCACTTATATAAGTTAGCTAAGCATGATCTAGTCAAATGTTTTCCTAAAATTGCTTTTAATAAGAAAAACTTTTGTGATTCATGTCAAAGAGGTAAACTTAGTAAATCATCTTTTAAGCTTAAAGAAGGGATTACTTCTAAGAGGCCCCTAGAACTTCTTCATCTAGATTTGTTTGGGCCAACTAGAACCGCTTTTTTAGGTAATGCTTATTATGGATTAGTTGTCGTTGACGACTTTTCTAGATTTACTTTGGTTTCATTCTTAACTAATAAGAATGGAGCTTATGAAGAGTTTACAAACTTGCAAAGAAGATTCAGAATCTCTTAGGATCCACCATTATCACTATCCGTAGTGATCATGGAGGAGAATTTAAGAATGAATCTTTTACTAAGTTTTGTGATGACACCTGGATAACTCATAACTTTTCCTTCCCTCGGGCCCCACCACAAAATGGTGTTGTAGAGAGAAAGAATAGGACTCTTATTGAGTGTGCATGCACTATGCTCCATGATAGTCATCTTGGACTATAATTTTGGGCAGAGACGGTGCACACGGCATGTTATGTGCTCAATAGGATCCTAGTGAGACCCCGGACGAACAAAACTTGTTTTGAGTTGTTTTATGACAAAAAGCCTCAAGTAAAATATTTTCGTGTTTTTGGTTCAAAATGTTTTATCAAGAACACTTTTGGTAATCTAGATAAATTTGAGCCAAGATCCGATGAAGGAATTTTTGTTGGATATTCCACACGTAGCAAAGCCTACCGGATATACAACAAAACTTCTTCAACGATTGAGGAGTCACTACACGTTTCATTTAATGAAGATTTGATTTTCCTCGTGTTGATGATGATAGTGTAGATGTTATTTGTGATACTCTTAGTAATGTTAAGATCAATGATTCGATTATTGAGACTAACAATACTAACGAAATTGTTGAAGATGTTCCTAGTGATGCAAGTATACTCAAAGCTTATCCGACCGTTCGCAATCATCCCCATAACCAAATTATTGGAGATATTGGTGTGGGTGGTCGAGCGAGGTTGAGGATTGAAGAATTCTCTCATTACACATTTGTCTCTATCATTGAGCCAAAGAACATCCAAGAAGCTTGTGAGGATAGCTCTTGGATAGTGGCAATGGAAGAAGAACCAATGCAATTCGAGAGAAATGAAGTTTGGGAACTCATTCCTCTTCCAAGTGGTCACCAAGTCATTGGGACCAAATGGATCTTCAAGAACAAACGGATGAGAACGAGGTCATCACAAGGAACAAAGCAAGGTTAGTAGTTCAAGGCTACCGGCAAGAGGAAGGTATTGATTTCGAAGATCTTTTGCCCCCGTAGCTAGATTAGAAGCTATTAGGTTGTTTTTATCTTTTGCATCCCATAAGAATTTTAAACTATTTCAAATGGATGTTAAAAGTTCATTTTAAATGGGTTTGTCAATGAAGAAGTTTATGTTTCATAACCTCCCGGTTTTATTCATGAAAAATTTCCAAATCATGTTTTCGAACTTAAGAAAGCGTTGTATGGGTTGAGACAAGCTCCTAGAGCTTGGTATGATCGACTCAAGATCTTTCTTTTGAATTTAGGTTTTAAAATGGGAGAAGTTGATTCTACACTCTTAATTAACGATTATGAAAATGACATTCTCTTGATTCAAGTTTATGTAGACGATATTATTTTTGGTTCTACTAACTTTAATCTTTGTCAAGAATTTTCTAAGTCAATGAAGTATGAATTCGAGATGAGCCACATGGGAAAGCTCACTTATTTCCTTGGACTGCAAATTCGACAAATGGAGAATGTCACCTTCATACATCAGACAAAGTACACAGGGGAGCTTATAAAGCGATTCGGGATGGAATCGTCGTCAAGCAAACGGACTCCCATGAGTACTACTACCCACCTTCACAAAGATGAAAACGGAAAAGATGTAGACGTTCGTCTATATCGAGGTATGATCAGTAGCTTACTTAACTTAACTACTAGTAGGCCCGATATCATGTTTTTCGTATGCTTGTGTGCTAGATATCAAGCTAGACCTAAGGAGTCACACTTGATTGCGGTTAAATGAATATTTCGTTATCTCGATCAATCTCTAGATTATGAGTTACTTTATCCTAAATCTAACACATATGAGTTAATCTCATATAGTGATGCCGACTTTGCTGGATGCAAGTCCGACAGGAAAAGTACTAGTGGCACTTGCCATTTTCTAGGGAATTCCTTAGTTTCTTGGTTATCTAAGAAATAGAATTCGGTGTCATTGTCCACAACTGAAGCGGAATATATTGCTGCGGGTCTTGCATATGCACAAGTTCTTTGGATGAGACACACTCTTATAGACTATGGTGTCAATTGTGATACTTGCCCTATCATGGTTAATAACCAAAGTGCCATATGTCTTTCCAAGAATCAAGTACACCACTCCCGTACCAAACATATAGACGTGAGACACCATTTTATAAATGATCATGTAGCTAAGAAGGACATCATCTTAGAGTACATTGAAACCCAAAAACAAATTGCCGACATCTTCACCAAACCTCTTAAAGAAGATTCATTTGCGAGGTTGCGTGGAGAATTAGGAATTATGAGTGAATTTGAAATCTAGAAGCTCAACATACTTTTTATAATACTCTTTGAGCTCATATCATCTTGTTGCCTATCTTGATTTGATTTATCTTGATTATGTGTTTAAGAAAGGCAATTGTGATTTATGTGATTTTATGATTTCTTTGAGATTGATCTTAAAGATTTGTGTTTCAATTGATTTATCATTTTATATTGTTTTTATGATGAGTTTGTGATTAGAGTATAGGTCCTAGGGTGAGTGTTCTTATTCTCTGGATTTGTATCTCACTGTGTATTTTTGGACCAGGACAGACGACTGTCTTTCCTTCGACAGTCGACTGCCCTACTCTATCTCCTCAGTCTGAGAATTTGTATCTTTCGCACAGACGACTGATGACTGGTTTCTAGTCGACTGTTATTTTAACAGGCGACTGAATTTTAGTCATTAGGCGACTGTTCTCTTTGTCGAAATTTTACAGTGCTCTCTGTCTTTTTAATGAAGTTTATTGATTCTCGGTCAGTCGACTGATGTGTGTCGACTGTCTATTGGACAGATGACTATATGTTGCTCAACAGTCGACTGTCTGTCATCCTTAGCTTATTTCGTATCCCTTCATCCAGTCGAATGACTTTTGTTCATCAGTCGACTGTCTACTGTTGTGACGGTTCACTGCTTTGATCTGAGCCGTCGATTCTTCGATCCAACGGCCCATATTTATTCCCTCTTTCATATATTCTTCGAGACGGTTCATTTCGACACTTGCGTTTCTCTCTCCTCCGATTGAACCGCTTCGACTTCCCGCTCTTTTCCTCTGCTGTCGCCGTCGATCTCCTCCTCCCCGCAAGTCGATTGATTCGCCGTTGCTTCTTCATTTCTTCTCAACTTGGTTTGTCTTTCCTTTTTCAAGTCTATCGTTCGATTTTTGTCTTTCGATTTCATCGTTTGTCGCTTATCTCTCTTTCGATTGACTAACTCCATGGCACCCAAGACCAAGGGTAAGGGGAAGATCATGGCTTCTAAGAATCCTAGGGCTCCTAGGAAACCTATAGCCAAGAACAAGAAGCCCTACAAAGCTCGTACCAAACATGCTGATTCTCCCTCGCTGTCTGCTTCGCAGGGATACTCTCCCTCGTCGTCTTCTTCCGACGCTCAGCCCCTGATCAAGCGTCAGCAGAAGCACATTGGTGCTACCATCAATGAGCCTACTGCTGCCGCTCCCCATCAGTCTGCTTCTGATTCGAGCTCTGGAGACGAGTCTCCCGTTGTGCCCCCTATTGATCCCCTTGTTCCCGTTTGCCGAGATGATCTTTGCTTGGCAAAATTCCATTCTCTCTTAGGGATCAAGCTTCTTAGGGAGCGTTACATCGCTTTTCCCGCCTTTACTACTGAGAGACTTTCAGACATTCTATCTGCTAGACATTCTATCTGATACCCACTTAGCCGATCTTTTTCGCTTCTCTCAGAGCGAGTCCCCCCGAGCCTACCCATTTTTGGTGAAGCTCTTCTATGCTAACCGCATTCGCGGTGAGTATTCTACCACCAGTGTTCTTGATACCGTTGTTCAGTGATCCCACATCCAGATTACTCCCACTCTGTTAGGGACTGTAACGACCACTTTTCGTCGTACTTTGTTCGTGCACGTGCTTTTGACCGTGCACGTGTTTATTTTAGACTTCGTTTGTTTGTGAACACTTTCGTGAGATATACCGTTGTGAACGTCTCCGAGAGTATTAAATAGTGGCACTAATTTGGAACGACGTTTCTCGAGTCGTTTTCCCACAATTTAATCTTATTTGATGAGACGTCTCGATTTTCACTTTTGACGGGAGACGTTTCTATTTTTAGTTTCGTCGTCCGACGTTGAAATTGAGATCCGTCTTCTTAGTTAGCTCACTTTCGTCATCACGATCATCCCGATATTTATTTTATAATTTTTGGAGTTTATTTGACCACTTTTATATTTTTAACAAGGTTTATAATATTTTTAATAATTAATTTTTAAATTATTTTTGGAAATATAAAATTTATTTGAGTTTTAAACGTATTAAAGAATTTTTGAGCCAATTTCCAGCTCATTTGGACCGCATCAAATCCTTGTGAGAGTTGGAGAAGTTGAGATTCAAATTTTAAATATTTTCGAACTTCTAATCCTATTAGATTTAGCCCTAGACCAAGTCAACCCATCTACACTATATAAACAACCCCTAGGAAGACCTATTTTCGCAAGAAAATAACCCTAGCCGCTTCCAAAACTCAAATTTGACGTTGCGACGATTCGTCGCAACGTTGCGACGAACAGCTACCGCACGACCGAGAAAACCAAGGCCGTTCCCCCGCTCCGACCGCTAGCCGCCCCCGCACCAAGCCCCGTCCGCATCGCAGCACAGCCGCCCCCGTTCGTCCGCAACGACCGAGAGAAGCCCTCGGTCTGACCGAGAGCTTGGCCCGCTCACGCCGCATCCCCGCATCGCACCGACCCCCGCTTCTGTCGCCCGCCTCCGCTCGTGTCTGACCGAGCGGGTCGCCCGCACCGACCGACGTTGCAACGTTGCAACCCCCGCATCCAAGGCGCCTGACCGAGCCCCTCCTCCGCACCGACCGAGAGGAGGCCCCGCACCAAGCACGCCCCCGCACCGCTGCACACCCCCAAGCGTTGCAACCCCGCATCCCTAGTGCCCGACCGACGGATCTCCCCGCCCCGAGGCTGTACGACCGAGAGCCATTCGTCGCAACCCCGCAACCGTCGCACCACTTGCCACCGTAGGGCCCCCAAGTTCTTCAGAGGTATTGTGGGTCCCCCATAGGTCCCTAGGACTACTGTGGGCCCCACCTAGGTGCTTTCTCTTCTAGGATTCGTCGCGTACAACGTTGCGACACGTCGTAGGCCGTCGTCGCACGTGCTAGCTTTGGAATCTGGATTCGTTGCTCCAGTTGATTGCTCTGAAATTTCCAGCGAGGAATCTAATTGGAATCTGGACTTGGAGCGTGATATTATTATTCCAACTCCCGGCGTCGCTACCCGACGCCAGTGTAGCTTTCGCGTCGTATTGAGGTAACGCTTTGCACCCCTAGGACCCCCAACCCAATGCATGCTAATCAAGACTAAAATCAGTATTTTTAAAGTATTTTAAATGTTTTAGAATTCACTAATCAAGATTAATAAAACGGATGTAGGCCGGTGGACTTGTGCACGTAGGGTTATTGTGATTTTGGACTCGTTGGACGGTGTTGCTCAGACGTGATACTTGCAGGCAAGTGAAACTTGCCAACTCTTGTGTAGGGCCATGTTTTTAGGCCACTTCCTTGCTTTTAGCGTAAAAGAGACTAGTCAGTGAAATGATAGCTGGCTAGACGCCTACTTGATCTAGTTTGACAACGAAACTAGATCTGTCACCTAAATGATCTAGCTTGACAACGAAGCTAGATCCAACTCTTTAAACTTGTTGATCATGCATACTAAACTGTCATGTTTACTTTCCTTACCTGTACTCTTTACTACTTGCCGTGTCATGACATCCATGCATTGAATGTCGCATTCGTAGCACACGCTACATACTTGTACTTGCTTGTCCCGGGCTAGGTGCACCCCTACACCATACTTGTTAAAAAACACTTCCTGGCTCGTGATCCAGAAGCGAGCATTCCCGTTCGGGGGTAAGGCCCTGGCTCGATACACGTGGAGGGGTAGGGTTGAGCGACCAATCAGCGTAGAAGTGTGCCCGTACAGCCTCTTCAGCTGTAAGGCGTGAACTCTGTGCACGAGGTGCTTACTTTACTTGTCTTGTACTAGTGAGTGTTACTTTTATAACTTGTCATCCATGCCATGTTTAAATGCCATGCTCGTACTTTACTTTACTTTACCTTACTTGTTGCACTCATACTTCAACTGCCATGTCATTGCATTCATGCTAGAACTGCTAGGTTGCTTACCTCCACTTTCAGTTTCCTTGCACAAGTATCTTGTAGACTTGCTGACATGTGCCCCTTGCTCTTTTGGGTGTCACATGTTAGACCCTGAGCCAGAGACCGTTGCTGAGTACGTGATGTTTTGCTGACGCTGAGTCTGAGTCCATGTTTGCCCAGGAGGAGTTTTGCAGACACCTGTGACCTTTTCTGAGTGACTTTGCTGAGCTTTCTTGTGCTTTAGGTTTTGCTGTTAGTTGTTGGTGCGTGGCACCTTTGTTTTGTGCGTTGTACTTTTGTTGGCCATGTGTGGGCCTTTAGACTCTTTTATTTCAGCCTGGTGGTTTTTTTCTGTGATGTTGAAACTTATTTTATGGATATTCTGAGATATCTCTTTGTCTCATTTCATTATTATTATCTTTGTTTCGTTCGCGTTGCAAGGACCTGCAGTTTTTAAAGATTGATTGAAGCTTATCGGACTTGCAGCTTTACAGCTTCAAGTCTGAGCGGACCTTCTCACGCTTCGCCTCCACATTTTTGGAAGGCGGGGCGTGACAGGTTTTGTTGGTGGCCCATGCAGGTCCAGTCTTGCAATTGCGAATTAACGGAACAACGATAATAACGGAATGTCCATTAAATAAATTGCAACATCCGAGTCCTAAGCCCTGAGTCTAGTCGTTTTCTTATGACACTAGGTGATAAGAAGACTTAGTTAGACGTCTGTGCTTGCTAGTTAGAGGCCTCTGTTTGTTAGTTAGACTCACTTCTAGCAATTGATCGTCATAGGAGTTGCCTTAGTGGTCCTTGTCTACCCCTGACCATATTAGACTTCTAGAATTTCCTTCAGTCGTTCGCTTGGGTTCATCGACTTCGGACCAAGCTGAACGCATTTCATTACCGTCTAGCTCCTTAGAGAGTCTTAGCGCTTAGTTCTTAGTCTTTAGTTGGTCGACTGTAGGAGTTTCCCCGTAGATTTTCCTGACTCATGATCATCCGACTATTTTCCTTGCCTCGATTCATGAGATCGCCTCATGACGATCGTCGTCAATTTTCGAACCTCTCCATTACAAGTCTTGAATTTTCTGAAAGTATTTTTCGATCTTCTCTTTCACTAAGTTTAAATTTGTCCAAATTTTTAATATATATATCTTATATTTCATACTCCTTCGTTGATTTAAAATTTTAAAAACTTTTGCTGAAATTTTTGAACACTAGTTTATAATATTTTTCCAGCCTATGTTTTCGTACTTATGTAAATGCGTTGTCCCTTCATATATTAATTTTATTCTGAACCGTACTTTTGCTTTGCCCAATTCGATTTATAATTTTCCTTCTTATTTGTGTTATACGAATGATACGTCGTGTTTACTTTAATATACTCTCAAGACACATGGAATTTCAGCTTTCAGCAAGTTGGTTTTTGCTCGTCGTTTTCGCTACTTTAGATTTTTGCAAAATTACTATTTTCATAACCACTTCCTGCTTTAGACCCTCCCCGATTTGATTTTAAATATTTGCTATTTGATCTTGATAATTCTTATACTAAGTCATTATTATATTCTTTCCGCTCACCATACACGCTTTTAGAAAAAAAAATTTCTAAACCAAATTGAATTTCAATTATTTTTATACCCATACCAGGCTCGTTGTGCTTGTACGCTAAGAGCTTAGTGTAACCAGTTTTATTTTTGATGAATCCTGATTTCTCTCAAAGAAGTTTCAATATTGATTATCCATAGCCTAAAAGTTTTGAAAGCATTTAACATGAGTTTACACTCTTCCGTTACTTGATTTCATTCTCTGACTTTCAAAAACTTTTGACAACATTATATTAATTTATTGACGTATAAGATTTCTAAAACCTCGTCCTTAATATTCGTGTAAATGATTTTACTTCCTTTTACAATGATTTTATATAAACAAATAAACCATTTTCTCTTATCATGTACATCCGACTCAAACTTATTTTGAACAACTCGTTTTATCGATCTCCAAAAATTTTATACAAGCAAGGATTCCAATTTTTGAAGTACAACAGTTTTCAATTTCGCGTGTTTTAGTTTATGTTACTTCATTTCTCAATCCTATACAAGTATCACTACATCTCCCTTTCCCTCAACCTAAACATCACCATTGAGTCAATGTTCGTCTAACCAAGCTGTCTCCTCGTACTCGTCCTATCTGAACTCGTGCTTATCGACCCTTCCCTCGTCACGCTTTCGACCTCGACCTCCCTCTATTGCTTAGGCTTAAGTGCCCGTCAATGTCTGTGTCAACTCTAAGTTGTTAGTAGGCCCTTGGACCTTGTGAGGTAGTCGTAGTGCATGTACCTAAGTTACGTACGTAAGCTTGAATGAGTATAACCCCATAGTATATTAATGTTTGCCTATTGTGTGATATATACATACTCGGAGTTATTCGTGATATTATGAAGTTGGTTGTGTTAGTATTCATAGATTGGTGAGTGGGTAGCTATACTATACTAGGGATGCCTGTGTATATAAGAGTTAGCGTTGAAATATCTAATGGAGTGTATGTAGTTAGAGATACTTGTAATGGTTGAAATAAAATGATTGGTAAAACTATGTATATGCTAGGTGAGATAATAATAAGTGTACGTATAGTTAAGTGAGTAGGCCTATTGAGTGACCCATATATTAGTACGTGTGAGTATGTGCTCGTAGGTGGATATGTATTGTGCTTATATGTAAGTAGTTATGTTTCGTTGCATGAGTATATAGGTGATGTACATATGGTAGTAGGATTATAATTTTGATTGGTATTGCTTGCTTTTACGGGATGTTGCATGCGTGCATACCGTGAGGTATACACGACTATTGCACATCTTAATTATGTATGTGTGGATGTGTTAGTGTACTAATTATAGGTAGTAGGCCATGGTGTGAATATATACATTACTTATGTGTGACTATACGGTGAATGTTTGTACTAGGGAGGGTATTATAAATATGTGGGTGCTGATGTCTGTAATGTTATTATTATGGTATATAAATTGATTTAACTATGTGGGTGTTATCTGACTAAATATTAAGTGTGATTGACTTATGGTATGTATATGGTTGTATTGGTAGACCTATATATATTGGAAGTGGTATTGGTATAGGTATGAATGCCGTGTTACGTATATAGAATATTCTAATATGTGTATTGAGTCTCACTCAAGCTTGAGTGGGTATACTCTAAGTATATTATATGAATGTTGTAGTTTGAATATAGTAAGGTTTGATGTATGAATAGTGATTGGAGTGTTTGTGCCTGGTTGCATTACACACATGATTGTGGGTCGCTACACCAGTATATAGTTATAGGTGTTGGTCTTGTGGTATAGTTAATTACTAAGGACTTGCCTGTGTGAACGTATGTGTGCTAGCTAAACTAGGTGTGCAGATGTACTGGATATATAATGGTATGATTGGTGTTTGTAAATGAAAAGTTAGCGTGCGTGGGTATGCACCATGCACGGGTAAGTATGTGCTTAGTTATAGTTATTGGTGACTATGGTATATGTGGTGTGTCGTAAATACAGTTATAGGACAGTATGTGATGTGAATACATAGTGAACTAATTACATTTGAATGCCTATATATTGTGAAACTATAGTAGTGGTGAATGTATGTTAGATATAGTAAACTTGACTTAATAATGGTATGGGTGACTACTTATGTTGATGTGCTTAGTATTGGATGCATACTAGGAAATATTAGGGAGTAGTATACCCATGTTGTTTATGCATTGGTAGCTATCTATACGTAGAGCAATGATTGTATTTGCTAAGTGTGAGACTATCCTTATATGAGTATCTGAAATATTGTTTTGTGTTTAGGTAAGTAGTAGTTATATAAGGGATGTATGCTTATATATATGATTGAAATACATGCATGAAATTGACTGACTATAATAGGTATAAGTATATGACGTACGTGAATGTATATATATACGTGTTGGTAGTGATAATGTTTGACTACCTAGTGCGTATATAAGCACTTGTAATGGTTATACCTGGTTGAATTATAATGTGACACGATCGGGGTAGTTACTAGAGCGACTAGATATATTCGAAAGTCCGAGGACGGACTTTATTCTAAGGTGGGGAGGATGTAACGACCACTTTTCGTCGTACTTTGTTCGTGCACGTGCTTTTGACCGTGCACGTGTTTATTTTAGACTTCGTTTGTTTGTGAACACTTTCGTGAGATATGCCGTTGTGAACTTCTCCGAGAGTATTAAATAGTGGCACTAATTTGGAACGACGTTTCTCGAGTCGTTTTCCCACAATTTAATCTTATTTGATGAGACGTCGCGATTTTCACTTTTGACGGGAGACGTTTCTATTTTTAGTTTCGTCGTCCGACGTTGAAATCGAGATCCGTCTTCTTAGTTAGCTCACTTTCGTCATCACGATCACCCCGATATTTATTTTATAATTTTTGGAGTTTATTTGGCCACTTTTATATTTTTAACAAGGTTTATAATATTTTTAATAATTAATGTTTTAATTATTTTCGGCCAAATAAAGTTTATTTGATTTTTAAACGTATTAAAGAATTTTTGAGCCAATTTCCAGCTCATTTGGACCGCATCAAATCCTTGTGAGAGTTGGAGAAGTTGAGATTCAAATTTTAAATATTTTCGAACTTCTAATCCTATTAGATTTAGCCCTAGACCAAGTCAACACATCTACACTATATAAACAACCCCTAAGAAGACCTATTTTCGCAAGAAAATAACCCTAGCCGCTTCCAAAACTCAAATTTGACGTTGCGACGATTCGTCGCAACGTTGCGACGAACAGCTGCCACACGACCGAGAAAACCAAGGCCGTTCCCCCGCTCCGACCGCTAGCCGCCCCCGCACCAAGCCCCGTCCGCATCGCAGCACAGCCGCCCCCGTTCGTCCGCAACGACCGAGAGAAGCCCTCGGTCTGACCGAGAGCTTGGCCCGCTCACGCCGCATCCCAGCACCGCACCGACCCCCGCTTCTGTCGCCCGCCTCCGCTCGTGTCTGACCGAGCGGGTCGCCCGCACCGACCGACGTTGCAACGTTGCAACGTTGCAACCCCCGCATCCAAGGCGCCTGACCGAGCCCCTCCTCCGCACCGACCGAGAGGAGGCCCCGCACCAAGCACGCCCCCGCACCGCTGCACACCCCAAATCGTTGCAACCCCGCATCCCTAGTGCCCGACCGACGGATCTCCCCACACCGAGGCTGTACGACCGAGAGCCATTCGTCGCAACCCCGCACCCGTCGCACCACTTGCCACCGTGGGGCCCCCAAGTTCTCCAGAGGTATTGTGGGTCCCCCATAGGTCCCTAGGACTACTGTGGTCCCCACCTAGGTGCTTTCCCTTCGAGGATTCGTCGCGTACGACGTTGCGACACGCCGTAGGCCGTCGTCGCACGTGCTAGCTTTGGAATCTGGATTCGTTGCTCTGGTTGATTGCTCTGAAATTTCCAGCGAGGAATCTAATTGGAATCTGGACTTGGAGCGCGATATTATTATTCCAACTCCCGGCGTCGCTACCCGACGCCGGTGTAGCTTTCGCGTCGTGTTGAGGTAACGCTTTGCACCCCTAGGACCCCCAACCCAATGCATGCTAATCAAGACTAAAATCAGTATTTTTAAAGTATTTTAAATGTTTTAGAATTCACTAATCAAGATTAATAAAACGGATGTAGGCCGGTGGACTTGTGCACGTAGGGTTATTGTGATTTTGGACTCGTTGGACGGTGTTGCTCAGACGTGATACTTGCAGGCAAGTGAAACTTGCCAACTCTTGTGTAGGGCCATGTTTTTAGGCCACTTCCTTGCTTTTAGCGTAAAAGAGACTAGTCAGTGAAATGATAGCTGGCTAGACGCCTACTTGATCTAGTTTGACAACGAAACTAGATCCGTCACCTAAATGATCTAGCTTGACAACGAAGCTAGATCCAACTCTTTAAACTTGTTGATCATGCATACTAAACTGTCATGTTTACTTTCCTTACATGTACGCTTTACTACTTGCCGTGTCATGACATCCATGCATTGAATGTCGCATTCGTAGCACACGCTACATACTTGTACTTGCTTGTCCCGGGCTAGGTGCACCCCTACGCCATACTTGTTAAAAAAACACTTCCTGGCTCGTGATCCAGAAGCGAGCATTCCCGTTCGGGGGTAAGGCCCTGGCTCGATACACGTGGAGGGGTAGGGTTGAGCGACCAATCAGCGTAGAAGTGTGCCCGTACAGCCTCTTCAGCTGTAAGGCGTGAACTCTGTGCACGAGGTGCTTACTTTACTTGTCTTGTACTAGTGAGTGTTACTTGTATAACTTGTCATCCATGCCATGTTTAAATGCCATGCTCGTACTTTACTTTACTTTACCTTACTTGTTGCACTCATACTTCAACTGCCATGTCATTGCATTCATGCTAGAACTGCTAGGTTGCTTACCTCCACTTTCAGTTTCCTTGCACAAGTCTCTTGTAGACTTGCTGACATGTGCCCCTTGCTCTTTTGGGTGTCACATGTTAGACCCTGAGCCAGAGACCGTTGCTGAGTACGTGATGTTTTGCTGACGCTGAGTCTGAGTCCATGTTTGCCCAGGAGGAGTTTTGCAGACACCTGTGACCTTTTCTGAGTGACTTTGCGGAGCTTTCTTGTGCTTTAGGTTTTGCTGTTAGTTGTTGGTGCGTGGCACCTTTGTTTTGTACGTTGTACTTTTGTTGGCCATGTGTGGGCCTTTAGACTCTTTTATTTCAGCCTGGTGGTTTTTTTCTGTGATGTTGAAACTTATTTTATGGATATTCTGAGATATCTATTTGTCTCATTTCATTATTATTATCTTTGTTTCGTTCGCGTTGCAAGGACCTGCAGTTTTTAAAGATTGATTGACGCTTATCGGACTTACAGCTTTACAGCTTCAAGTCTGAGCGGACCTTCTCACGCTTCGCCTCCACATTTTTGGGAAGCGGGGCGTGACAGGTTTTGTTGGTGGCCCATGCAGGTCCAGTCTTGCAATTGCGAATTAACGGAACAACGATAATCACGGAATGTCCATTAAATAAATTGCAACATCCGAGTCCTAAGCCCTGAGTCTAGTCGTTTTCTTATGACACTAGGTGATAAGAAGACTTAGTTAGACGTCTGTGCTTGCTAGTTAGAGGCCTCTGTTTGTTAGTTAGACTCACTTCTAGCAATTGATCGTCATAGGAGTTGCCTTAGTGGTCCTTGTCTACCCCTGACCATATTAGACTTCTAGAATTTCCTTCAGTCGTTCGCTTGGGTTCATCGACTTCGGACCAAGCTGAACGCATTTCATTACCGTCTAGCTCCTTAGAGAGTCTTAGCGCTTAGTTCTTAGTCTTTAGTTGGTCGACTGTAGGAGTTTCCCCGTAGATTTTCCTGATTCATGATCATCCGACTATTTTCCTTGCCTCGATTCATGAGATCGCCTCATGACGATCGTCGTCAATTTTCGAACCTCTCCATTACAAGTCTTGAATTTTCTGAAAGTATTTTTCGATCTTCTCTTTCACTAAGTTTAAATTTGTCCAAATTTTTAATATATATATCTTATATTTCATACTCCTTCGTTGATTTAAAATTTTAAAAACTTTTGCTGAAATTTTTGAACACTAGTTTATAATATTTTTCCAGCCTATGTTTTCGTACTTATGTAAATGCGTTGTCCCTTCATATATTAATTTTATTCTGAACCGTACTTTTGCTTTGCCCAATTCGATTTATAATTTTCCTTCTTATTTGTGTTATACGAATGATACGTCGTGTTTACTTTAATATACTCTCAAGACACATGGAATTTCAGCTTTCAGCAAGTTGGTTTTTGCTCGTCGTTTTCGCTACTTCAGATTTTTGCAAAATTACTATTTTCATAACCACTTCCTGCTTTAGACCCTCCCCGATTTGATTTTAAAGATTTGCTATTCGATCTTGATAATTCTTATACTAAGTCATTATTATTTTCTTTCCGCTCACCATAAACGCTTTTAGAAAAAAAAATTTCTAAACCAAATTGAATTTCAATTATTTTTATACCCATACCAGGCTCGTTGTGCTTGTACGCTAAGATCTTAGTGTAACCAGTTTTATTTTTGACGAATCTTGATTTCTCTCAAAGAAGTTTCAATATTGATTTTCCATAGCCTAAAAGTTTTGAAAGCATTTAACATGAGTTTACACTCTTCCGTTACTTGATTTCATTCTCTGACTTTCAAAAACTTTTGACAACATTATATTAATTTATTGACGTATAAGATTTCTAAAACCTCGTCCTTAATATTCATGTAAATGATTTTACTTCCTTTTACAATGATTTTATATAAACCAATAAACCATTTTCTCTTATCATGTACATCCAACTTAAACTTATTTTGAACAACTCGTTTTATCGATCTCCAAAAATTTTATACAAGCAAGGATTCCAATTTTTGAAGTACAACAGTTTTCAATTTCGCGTGTTTTAGTTTATGTTACTTCATTTCTCAATCCTATACAAGTATCACTACATCTCCCTTTCCCTCAACCTAAACATCACCATTGAGTCAATGTTCGTCTAACCAAGCTGTCTCCTCGTACTCGTCCTATCTGAACTCGTGCTTATCGACCCTTCCCTCGTCACGCTTTCGACCTCGACCTCCCTCTATTGCTTAGGCTTAAGTGCCCGTCAATGTCTGTGTCAACTCTAAGTTGTTAGTAGGCCCTTGGACCTTGTGAGGTAGTCGTAGTGCATGTACCTAAGTTACGTACGTAAGCTTGAATGAGTATAACCCCATAGTATATTAATGTTTGCCTATTGTGTGATATATACATACTCGGAGTTATTCGTGATATTATGAAGTTGGTTGTGTTAGTATTCATAGATTGGTGAGTGGGTAGCTATACTATACTAGGGATGCCTGTGTATATAAGAGTTAGCGTTGAAATATCTAATTGAGTGTATGTAGTTAGAGATACTTATAATGGTTGAAATAAAATGATTGGTAAAACTATGTATATGCTAGGTGAGATAATAATAAGTGTACGTATAGTTAAGTGAGTAGGCCTATTGAGTGACCCATATATTAGTACGTGTGAGTATGTGCTCGTAGGTGGATATGTATTGTGCTTATATGTAAGTAGTTATGTTTCGTTGCATGAGTATATAGGTGATGTACATATGGTAGTAGGATTATAATTTTGATTGGTATTGCTTGGTTTTACGGGATGTTGCATGCGTGCATACCGTGAGGTATACACGACTATTGCACATCTTAATTATGTATGTGTGGATGTGTTAGTATACTAATTATAGGTAGTAGGCCATGGTGTGAATATATACATTACTTATGTGTGACTATACGGTGAATGTTTGTACTAGGGAGGGTATTATAAATATGTGGGTGCTGATGTCTGTAATGTTATTATTATGGTATATAAATTGATTTAACTATGTGGGTGTTATCTGACTAAATATTAAGTGTGATTGACTTATGGTATGTATATGGTTGTATTGGTAGACCTATATATATTGGAAGTGGTATTGGTATAGGTATGAATGCCGTGTTACGTATATAGAATATTCTGATATGTGTATTGAGTCTCACTCAAGCTTGAGTGGGTATACTCTAAGTATATTATATGAATGTTGTAGTTTGAATATAGTAAGGTTTGATGTATGAATAGTGATTGGAGTGTTTGTGCCTGGTTGCATTACACACATGATTGTGGGTCGCTACACCAGTATATAGTTATAGGTGTTGGTCTTGTGGTATAGTTAATTACTAAGGACTTGCCTGTGTGAACGTATGTGTGCTAGCTAAACTAGGTGTGCAGATGTACTGGATATATAATGGTATGATTGGTGTTTGTAAATGAAAAGTTAGCGTGCGTGGGTATGCACCATGCACGGGTAAGTATGTGCTTAGTTATAGTTATTGGTGACTATGGTATATGTGGTGTGTCGTAAATACAGTTATAGGACAGTATGTGATGTGAATACATAGTGAACTAATTACATTTGAATGCCTATATATTGTGAAACTATAGTAGTGGTGAATGTATGTTAGATATAGTAAACTTGACTTAATAATGGTATGGGTGACTACTTATGTTGATGTGCTTAGTATTGGATGCATACTAGGAAATATTAGGGAGTAGTATACCCATGTTGTTTGTGCATTGGTAGCTATCTATACGTAGAGCAATGATTGTATTTGCTAAGTGTGAGACTATCCTTATATGAGTATCTGAAATATTGTTTTGTGTTTAGGTAAGTAGTAGTTATATAAGGGATGTATGCTTATATATATGATTGAAATACATGCATGAAATTGACTGACTATAATAGGTATAAGTATATGACGTACGTGAATGTATATATATATACGTGTTGGTAGTGATAATGTTTGACTACCTAGTGCGTATATAAGCACTTGTAATGGTTATACCTGGTTGAATTATAATGTGACACGATCGGGGTAGTTACTAGAGCGACTAGATATATTAGAAAGTCCGAGGATGGACTTTATTCTAAGGTGGGGAGGATGTAACGACCACTTTTCGTCGTACTTTGTTCGTGCACGTGCTTTTGACCGTGCACGTGTTTATTTTAGACTTCGTTTGTTTGTGAACACTTCGTGAGATATGCTGTTGTGAACGTCTCCAAGAGTATTAAATAGTGGCACTAATTTGGAACGACGTTTCTCGAGTCGTTTTCCCACAATTTAATCTTATTTGATGAGACGTCGCGATTTTCACTTTTGACGGGAGACGTTTCTATTTTTAGTTTCGTCATCCGACGTTGAAATCGAGATCCGTCTTCTTAGTTAGCTCACTTTCGTCATCACGATCACCCCGATATTTATTTTATAATTTTTGTAGTTTATTTGGCCACTTTTATATTTTTAACAAGGTTTATAATATTTTTAATAATTAATTTTTTAATTATTTTCGGCCAAATAAAGTTTATTTGAGTTTTAAACGTATTAAAGAATTTTTGAGCCAATTTCCAGCTCATTTGGACCGCATCAAATCCTTGTGAGAGTTGGAGAAGTTGAGATTCAAATTTTAAATATTTTCGAACTTCTAATCCTATTAGATTTAGCCCTAGACCAAGTCAACCCATCTGCACTATATAAACAACCCCTAGGAAGACCTATTTTCGCAAGAAAATAACCCTAGCCGCTTCCAAAACTCAAATTTAACGTTGCGACGATTCGTCGCAACGTTGCGACGAACAGCTGCCGCACGACCGAGAAAACCAAGGCCGTTCCCCCGCTCCGACCGCTAGCCGCCCCCGCACCAAGCCCCGTCCGCATCGCAGCACAGCCGCCCCCGTTCGTCCGCAACGACCGAGAGAAGCCCTCGATCTGACCGAGAGCTTGGCCCGCTCACGCCGCATCCCAGCACCGCACCGACCCCCGCTTCTGTCGCCCGCCTCCGCTCGTGTCTGACCGAGCGGGTCGCCCGCACCGACCGACGTTGCAACGTTGCAACGTTGCAACCCCCGCATCCAAGGCGCCTGACCGAGCCCCTCCTCCGCACCGACCGAGAGGAGGCCCCGCACCAAGCACGCCCCTGCACCGCTGCACACCCCCAAGCGTTGCAACCCCGCATCCCTAGTGCCCGACCGACGGATCTCCCCGCACCGAGGCTGTACGACTGAGAGCCATTCGTCGCAACCCCGCACCCGTCGCACCACTTGCCACCGTGGGGCCCCCAAGTTCTCCAGAGGTATTGTGGGTCCCCCATAGGTCCCTAGGACTACTGTGGTCCCCACCTAGGTGCTTTCCCTTCGAGGATTCATCGCGTACGACGTTGCGACACGTCGTAGGCCGTCGTCGCACGTGCTAGCTTTGGAATCTGGATTCGTTGCTCTGGTTGATTGCTCTGAAATTTCCAGCGAGGAATCTAATTGGAATCTGGACTTGGAGCGCGATATTATTATTCCAACTCCCGGCGTCGCTACCCGACGCCGGTGTAGCTTTCGCGTCGTGTTGAGGTAACGCTTTGCACCCCTAGGACCCCCAACCCAATGCATGCTAATCAAGACTAAAATCAGTATTTTTAAAGTATTTTAAATGTTTTAGAATTCACTAATCAAGATTAATAAAACGGATGTAGGCCGGTGGACTTGTGCACGTAGGGTTATTGTGATTTTGGACTCGTTGGACGGTGTTGCTCAGACGTGATACTTGCAGGCAAGTGAAACTTGCCAACTCTTGTGTAGGGCCATGTTTTTAGGCCACTTCCTTGCTTTTAGCGTAAAAGAGACTAGTCAGTGAAATGATAGCTGGCTAGACGCCTACTTGATCTAGTTTGACAACGAAACTAGATCCGTCACCTAAATGATCTAGCTTGACAACGAAGCTAGATCCAACTCTTTAAACTTGTTGATCATGCATACTAAACTGTCATGTTTACTTTCCTTACCTGTACGCTTTACTACTTGCCGTGTCATGACATCCATGCATTGAATGTCGCATTCGTAGCACACGCTACATACTTGTACTTGCTTGTCCCGGGCTAGGTGCACCCCTACGCCATACTTGTTAAAAAACACTTCCTGGCTCGTGATCCAGAAGCGAGCATTCCCGTTCGGGGGTAAGGCCCTGGCTCGATACACGTGGAGGGGTAGGGTTGAGCGACCAATCAGCGTAGAAGTGTGCCCGTACAGCCTCTTCAGCTGTAAGGCGTGAACTCTGTGCACGAGGTGCTTACTTTACTTGTCTTGTACTAGTGAGTGTTACTTGTATAACTTGTCATCCATGCCATGTTTAAATGTCATGCTCGTACTTTACTTTACTTTACCTTACTTGTTGCACTCATACTTCAACTGCCATGTCATTGCATTCATGCTAGAACTGCTAGGTTGCTTACCTCCACTTTCAGTTTCCTTGCATAAGTCTCTTGTAGACTTGCTGACATGTGCCCCTTGCTCTTTTGGGTGTCACATGTTAGACCCTGAGCCAGAGACCGTTGCTGAGTACGTGATGTTTTGCTGACGCTGAGTCTGAGTCCATGTTTGCCCAGGAGGAGTTTTGCAGACACCTGTGACCTTTTCTGAGTGACTTTGCGGAGCTTTCTTGTGCTTTAGGTTTTGCTGTTAGTTGTTGGTGCGTGGCACCTTTGTTTTGTACGTTGTACTTTTGTTGGCCATGTGTGGGCCTTTAGACTCTTTTATTTCAGCCTGGTGGTTTTTTTCTGTGATGTTGAAACTTATTTTATGGATATTCTGAGATATCTCTTTGTCTCATTTCATTATTATTATCTTTGTTTCGTTCGCGTTGCAAGGACATGCAGTTTTTAAAGATTGATTGACGCTTATCAGACTTGCAGCTTTACAGCTTCAAGTCTGAGCGGACCTTCTCACGCTTCGCCTCCACATTTTTGGGAAGCGGGGCGTGACAGTGACCTTTCTTAGGATTCCCTCCACCGGTTCTCTTCCTTCAGATATTTCAATCTCTGATATTGACGAGCTTGACCAGTCTGTCCTTCGAGATATGTTTCATGAGATACCTTTAGCCTATGATTCTGGTGTCAGGTCATCTATGTTTTCGGTGAGAGTTTGGGCAGTTCACCTAGTGGTGAAGTCCTACATCTTGCCGAGGTATGGATCATCTGACCAGCCTTCCCAGGATATTCTGAAGTGTATGTATGCGATTTTCTCTGGGATGTCCGTGAACTGGGCCGGTGTCCTCCTTGACAGGATGGACAAGGTCGAGTTTACTTCTTACTCAGCTTACATTCCATACGGTGGTCTTTTGACTCTTGTCTTTCGTCATTTTAGTGTTGTTTTGTCTCGCTACGAGCCCATGCCTTTTGCTCCTCTCCTCGATGCATCTGCAAAGTCGAAGTCTTCTTCGAGTCTGCAGTCTGCCTCGAAGAAG
Organism: Scilla litardierei; assembly: GCA_030789695.1. Lineage (NCBI taxonomy): Eukaryota > Viridiplantae > Streptophyta > Magnoliopsida > Asparagales > Asparagaceae > Scilla > Scilla litardierei. Next base: position 141,685,271 of record CM061140.1, on the reverse strand, counting down.
AGGAAATCCACTTCAGCTCCGTCCTCCTCCACTATTCCTCCTCAGCCATCTGATGTCGTTGTACATCCTGGTGTTGCCTCTACTCAGGATGCTGTTGATGCTGCTGCTGTTGCTCCTTCTGACCCTCCTCCAGAGGATACACATGCTGTCACAAAGCCTATTTCTTCTTCTGCAGCCCCTGGAGACGCTCACTCTTAGATAGGTGTTTGTGTGGTTTTAGCGTGTTGATGGTTGTATCTTGATGTGTGATGGATATTGTGATACTGATGTATGATGATGTATGATGGTATCATGATGTATTTTTTTGTGATCATGATGTATTATTTTTGTTGGACATGGTGATGTCCATCTGATATGTACTCACATCTTTATGATATATATATATACTAGTCATAACCCGTGCCCGCGGGCACGGTTCATTTAAGATTTTCCCCCGCGAAATCTTTGTTCCCAAACATTATTTACACAGTCAAATTTGTGCGGAACAACAAATTCGGCGTAGAACAATAAATTTGGCGAGGGCGCCCTTGAGTCGGAACAACAAATTAGCGTAAAAAAAATTTAGCAGGCGCCTTCGGCGCGAAGGGTGGAAGTGCATGTGTGTGTGTGTGTATGGTGTGTGGGTAAAAAGTGAAATGAGAGGGTTTTTTAGCAAAAGGGGGAAATAGGTGGTATTCTACGCAAATGTAGTGATTGTGGGGGGTTTGAAAACAAAAGGAAAAAGTGGTGGTTTTTCTAAACATTCATCTCAACCCTTCTTTTACCAAGATTAAATCCTAGCCATTCTTCTATCGACATCTTTATACATCAGTCTGACATCAGCCTGTCCCAGTCAACCCTAAGATTCAAAAATAGTTGTGTGTTAATATATAGTTGATTGATAAGAATACCAAACCCCAAAACTACTTTTAATTTATTCAATAGTTATATTTGAAGTCACATATTTTCAACATCACCACGAATCACTGATAAGCAAATTGTGACAGCATATGGAATGGGCAACATCTGAGTTGTGACAACCTTGTTATTACCTGTCAATGAACTTGTTTATTGAACTCAAGCGGCATCAAATGTCATTTATTATACAAATGAGGGGGTTGTCCCATGTGACATGTTTGTCACATGTTGGCAATGTCACATCGCCACATGGATAACCTCCACATCGCCCCAAACGCTAAAAAAACACCCTAAAAAGTATCCAAAACACACCTATTTTCAAACAACACCCAAAAACTCGGTGGGGTCCTATTGGCGGTGTGTGGTTTTGGGCTTTGTTTTGGGGTCCTTTTATCTCCGATGATACCGACGCACACACCCATAGTTCTCAATCCTTTCGGTTGCATGCGTGCACCGCATCCTTTTCAAGTGGTTATTTTTACGATGTGCACTATATGCACAAGTTATTTCTAGTAACTCTATAATATATATCGCTTTATCGTATTTACACGGATTAATTTAATTTAATAACTAAGAAGCTGATACTCTGTGTCGATATCTTCTAAATTGGAAGATCTCTCGTACACGTATTTCATTTTCTAAAAGCTTTAACGGCTCATGCGCGTACTCCAAATTTGAACAAAGAAAACACATTAAACTTTGAGACACAAAACTGCCCAGAAATTAATGTTAATATTACGAAGCTACATTAAAAAAAGACGATACTCATGAAATCCATTTATCAAAACAATCCTTCTAGAAGGAAAATTGTGTGAGTCCTACACATACAAAAGGGTTGTTACAGTTAACACGTCATCATCCCAAGGAAACATCCAAATGCTAACTACTCAAATGCTGGTTGGCGCCAACCATTTTATCCATCATCTGTTAGCTGTCTCAACACCAAATCAATCATAGCCGCCACTTAATGAATTGGATTTCTTCCTAGAATAGTCTATTATGAAAGTCGACAGTACATTTTGACTTGCTGTGGTGGACTCACACGCAAATTATGGAAAGGGACCGCCCATTAACGGCCGTTAGCTTGGCCCTTCAACATGCCATGAGCTACATGAGCATCATGATGTATGAATGCATGGTCATGGTTCCTCATGTTTGCGAGGCCAAACATAACGGTAACTTAAATGACGATATTGTCCCTGCTTTTGAATTTTGAGCATGCGATATCACGGTAATTACTGTCAAAACTGAGGATATTTTGGCCATAACTGGTAGCGGGGCACGATTCAGGGGTGTCGCTGGAGAAAAGATCTGCAAGTGACGAATTATGGAGAAATTTCCCCATCCGAGCTTCCCCTGAACGATGTAGAGACCACCGACGAACTGACTCTAACCGCATGGTAACCTCCCTTCCTGTAAGAAATTCCCCCAAACAGTGGAGAAATTCCCCCAAAGAATTAGCGCTCGCTCAAAAACGACGATCAGAACATACACCCCCTAATTCAAAGATCCATGAAAATGGATCGAATCATTACCTGACCCTCATTATCGTAGGCGAGCCAAACAGTGGAGAAATTCCACCTTCCGAGCTTACTCTGCTCGATGTAGCAGCCACACCTACAAAACCCCCAAAAATTTTACCGAAAAGTCACCAAAACAGCAAATTTTGGTCGCGAGATCTTACCCAAGGCGAGATTCCGCGGGGGCAGCAGCTCCCTTAAGTTGAAATGAGAAAGATCTATGCCTTAATGGGGTTTGATGCTCGAAAATTGTGTCTCCTGTTGATGCTCGAAAACTAAACTCTGTGAGCAACATCAAAAACTAAACTGAGCTATCTATATATTGGTTGTAGTGATATACATACCATGTGATCGAGCCAGCAGTAGTCAGGCCCGAGTTGCAGCCGCTCGCCATCAATCCATGGCGACAAACCTCCATGAGCAGTAGTCAGGCCCGAGTTCTAGCCTCGTCTTCGGCCGTCTTCCCCTATGCTGTCGCCGCTGTCTCCGTCTCTCCGAGCTCTTCGTCTCCGGACCTGCAATCGAAATTAATCTCTAGCGTCTCTCTCGACAAATCCGGAGTTGTAGTTGTCATCGGATATGGCCATGTCATTGTCTGCTTCCTCCTTCACTTGGCCGCTCTCATCAAGATTTGCCTTGGGGTGATTATAACGGAGAAGAGAGAGGGGGGTTAAGGTCATTGGGAGATATTCAAAGACTTGATGTTGATATTTATTCTGGTCTGCCTTTCGGCAAAGCTGTTGATCTCCCCCCATAAAGTCTGTTCCTCTCCCTCATGTCACTCAATAAAGCCTCTTGCTCTTTCCCATAAAGTCTCTTGCTCTCCCCTAGGCACGCAACCAAAAAGGTTGTGTTAATATTAAAGTTTAATCAAATAGAATCCAAATGGGACCCGCAAATCTGCAAGTAAAGCTAAAATTAATCTTGCAAGTTTAATCCCAACCATCGATTCAGCAAGATTAAATCCAGACCATCTTTTATCAACCAGTTTGTCCTAGTCAGCTTGTCCTAGTCAGCCCTAGGATTCAAAAATCGCTGTCAAATGTATAATAGATATATATATATATATATATATATATGTTAATGGGCCAATGCTGACAGCGCTGGAAATTTTTCCAGCGCTGTCCGCATTTTGGGTGAGATAAAAATATTTTTTTTGAAATTTTTTTTTCAGTAGTTAGATATACGTGTTAGGAAGCTCCCCACAAAATTTCAGCTCGATCCGACACCGTTTGAGCCTCCGTTCATCGATTTCAAAAACGTTACGTAAATCTGTCCACAGTTTTGCGTAACGTTTTTGAAATCGATGAACGGTGGCTCAAACGGTGTCGGATCGAGCTGAAATTTTGTGGGGAGCTTCCTAACATGTATATTTAACTACTGCAAAAAAATATTTCATAAAAAAATACTTTTAGGTCGACCAAAATGCGGACAGCGCTGGAAAAATTTCCAGCGCTGTCCGCTCTTCTCCATTTTTCACACACACACACACACACACACACACACACACACACACACACACACACACACACACACATATATATATATATATATATATATATATATATGGGTAAAATGCGCCTGAGCTCGTGCTCAGATGGGATTCCTGCGCTCGACCCCTCCTGACCGTCCGATCCGATCAGCGATCATGGTAATATCTGACCTTTTTGTGCAATTACCAAAACGCCCTTTAAGCTCTTTTTAACGCGCCTCTGTACTAAATTACCTTTAACCCCTTTTGTACTAAAATACAATCGCCACCAATTCTTTTGCTTATTCCCGCGCAAAACGCAGAATCACTCGCAATCGCCACCAATTCTTTTGCTCACTCCAGCGCAAAACGCAGAAGCTGGAGCAATCGCCACCAATTCTTTTGCTCACTCAGGCGCAAAACGCAGAAGCTGGAGTAGATCCCCAGTTTTGCACAAGGTCTTCGATTTCAACAGCCCACGCCTAAGATCGCCCCCAAATCCAGGCCATCACACTCTCGTTGATTCCCATGTTACTCTCCTCCATCGAGGTAAGGATCGCCATCCCTAATTTGTTGGACATCTCATATTGCTCAACGCAAACAACGGGATAAATTTTTGAAGGGTTTTGCGCGGGGAGTAATTTCCAACCGTTGGACGATTAGCCTGGAAATTCCTCTCAGCGCACAATGGGCTAAATTTTTGTCCCGTTTTGCGCGATGAGTAATTTCCAAACTAGCGAAGTGTTACGATGGAAATTACTCTCCGCGCACAACCCTTCAAACATCGCACCCGTTGTGCGCGTTGAGCAATATGAGATGTCCATCAAAACTTGCCGAAGCAGCTCATATAGCACAACAACATGGAGCGAATGGCGTACATAATATTGCCCACCGCGCAAAACGGTTGATATGTTTGATTTTTTGATGGATTTGATCCGGTCATCAAATATGATGGTAACAATTAGATCAGATTGAAAAAGAATAGATATAATACGCAAGGTTTTAACATGATTAGTAATAGTAGTGTGGTTTCAACTAACATGCTGATGATGATCGACTGATACTTGGATAGACATGTATAGCAGTCATGCTGCGGCAATATTACTGATATTTTTACTTGTTTCTAATGTAGAAAATGAAAATCGAAGAGAGTGAACCCTATGTGCATGATCAGGAGATGCCAAATGAGATTGAAGCTGAAAATGACAGTGCAAACAGCGTATATCAAGAGGATAGGCATAGTGATAATGAAAAAGGCAGCCCACATGTTGGAATGACATTTCAAACAGAAGAAGATGCGTATCAATTTTATAATACATATGCAGCAATGAAAGGTTTTGCAACCCGAAAGGGATCTACGGGAAAGGGAAAAGATGGCAATACCACGAGGAGGAAGTATACGTGCAACAAAGAAGGGTATAAAAGCTTAAAAGATAAGAGGGAGATAGGGAGGGACGTTAATCGAAGGAAAAACGAGAGAGAAGGCTGTATGGCTCGAATGACAGTTCATAAAATCACCGGAGGAGTATGGCGCATAAACTCCTTTAATGATGATCATAATCATGAGTTGATAAAAAGCCCAGCGAAGATCCAGATGCTACGGTCACATAAAAGATCGCAGATGGACGGAACATGTAGGAATTTAGTTGATCAGATGCGTGGCTGTGGAGTAGGACCTGCAAAGATTGCAAGGATTCTAAATGCCACGAGTAGTAGTAATGTCAATATTACTACGCAACAATGCATTGATCATGGGAGAGTAGGTAGAAAGAACAACATTGGGAAGGAATGCATTAGAGTAATAGAACAATTTATTAAAAGGCAAGCTACAGACTCTCAGTTCTATTATGCTATTGAGCATGATGAAGAGAATGTATGCAGGAGTATATTTTGGGCTGATGGAAGGGCGAGGACATCATACAGCCAGTTTGGAGATGTTGTTGTGTTTGATGTCACTTATAAGAAAAATAGATTCATGTTGCCTTTTGCACCTTTTACAGGTGTCAATCATCATAAACAGTCTATTTTATTTGGATGTGCTCTTCTTGCTGATGAGAAGGAAGAAACCTTTGTTTGGTTATTCGGACAGTGGTTAACATGTATGTGGGATAAAGCACCAGGAGCTATCATCACCGATCAAGACCTAGCAATATGCAATGCAATCAAAAGAGTTTTTCCAAATACAAAACACAGGTATTGCATATGGCATATCAGTCTGCACGAAGATGAGCATCTACGTTCATTGCGGTCTTCTTATAACCCTGAATTTGAAGAAGACTATGCAAACTGGTGTAAGAACAGTCAAAATGTTGAAGAAGCTGAGAATTGTTGGTGCATCTTAATGGAGAAGTACCAAACGGAATTTCAGGAGCCATTGACAGAAAAACAAAAAAAGGAAATGAAAGCCTGGAAGTGGTTGCATACGATGCATGAGAAAGCACAGCATTGGATTAAGGCGTACCTACTGGATACTTTCTTTGCGGGTATGAATGTTAATACGATGGAGATTGGTGTAAAAATATATGATCAAAATAAACTCAGCACATGGTATTCATTTCTTGTTTTGTGTGTAGGCATGGCGTCCAGCCAAAGGAGTGAAAGCATGAACGCGTATTTTGATGGATACGTAAACTGTATGACTCCATTATACGAGTTCATTGATCAATATGATAAAGCCGTAAAATTTCAGCGAGACAAAGAGGAGAGAGAAGATACTTTTTGTATGCGGAACAAACCAGAATTTAGCGGCATGCATGAGTTAGAGGTTCATGCCGCAAAGGTATATACTAGAAACATATTTTCCATTTTTCAAAATCGTTTCAAAAATACTTTATACTGTCGGCACGAAAGGGTGAGCACGGATGGGGACACGAGCACGTATAGAGTAACTATGCGGATTGATGGAAAGAGCTACGTGCATAATGTTCAATGCAATATATCTAAGGGAATGTTCAGGTGTACGTGTGCAAGGGCGGTGACTGAAGGTTTGCTATGCACGTAAATTTTATATATGATGAAGCAAAAGTATGATATGCAAGCCATCCCTGAGAGATATATTTTACCCAGGTGGACTCTAAATGCAAGACATAGCATCATGAGTCTTGGGGCCTCGTCGACTAGCACAGTACACGGAGTGCGTCTAACTCAAATTACTCCACTTCAAGCCTGGAGACTTCGTTCATCATTCGATAAAGTCGTGGAGGCGGTAACAAGAGATCCCCTTCTGTTTGATGTCGTCTTTGGGTGGGCAAACAGTTTTTTGGACCAGCATAATATGACTAATAAAGCGCAAACTGCTTCTGGAGAGCCAAGATCACAGGTGGGGTCTAGTGCACCTATCAAACAAGAAGTGGGAGTAAATGATGTCATTATGCATGATCCTGCAAAAGCTAGAACTAAAGGCCGACCACGAGTGGCGTCAAGGATTCCGTCTGGAATACAAGTCTCACAAGAACAAAGTCAAACAAGAACAAGGACATGCAGTGTTTGTGCAGAAAAGGGTCATGACATGAGAACTTGTCGTATGAGCACAGCTGGTAGAAATAAGGTATATATGAGCACAGCTGGTTACTATTTTATATACTAGTATAAATTATTGTAACATCATTGCTCAATAATCTCTGTAGGAAAAATCTTCGCCCGATGACTTAACAAGGCTGTGATATGAAGAATGACATTTTTGTATCCTAAAGGCAACAATTTTGTATCAGCTTGGAAGAAATATACTACATGCATCTGTCACGGACATATCAGTGTAAATGGGTTGTAAGTAAACTGGTTCTCTTTAAAAATGGTCATCTGAAAACGGCAGCCTCCTATATTTTTAAATTTTCTCAGGAGTTACTGTTTATCGTTAGTCGGTCTAAGAAGAGTTGTTGACCGACTAGGTTGCAAACTAGTCGGTCGGCGATGCTTCTTGAACCGACTAACACATCATCTTAATTTTAGTTGAGTTACTGTTTACTCTTAGTCGGTCTAAGAAACGTTCATCGACCGACTAGTTGCTAAACTAGTCGGTCAGTAGTTGTTCATTGACCGACTAATTCTTAGTTCATGTTTTCGACTGGAGCTACTGTTTACACTTAGTCGGTCTGCGTTGGTCAACCGATCGACTAGTTCTCAAACTAGTCGGTCAGCAGTTGTTCTTTGACCGACTAAGCAGTACAGGAAACCCTAGTTTTGCCCTAGCCGCCAGCCCAACCTATAAATACCCAACCCAATCGTTTTCTTCTTCTCCAACACGACCTAAAGCCCTAATTTCTCCCCCATTGAGCCCCCATCTTCCTCCAAGCTTCAATCCTCCATTCCAAGCCCTAGAATCATCATCCAATCCATCCATTCACCCATCTACTTCTAACTTTCCCCGAATCTCCATCAAAACCCATCAATCCCCAAAATCCCCCTAAACCCTAGTTTCCCCAAACTTCTCCAATCTTCTCCAGATCTGGTCCTAGGGTTCCCCGGAGTATTCCTTCCGCCTCCTCTCGGTAAGAAATCGATCTACCGTTGTTTTCTTATCTTATTGTAATTTTTATGAAACCCTAATAAAATACTTGTGTTTTGATGATTGTTCCCCCATAACAGCGATTCCCCGTAGCCTAGCATTTGCGGAAACGAACTTTCGTAACCGTCATCCCCGGTGATAGGCAAGTGAAACTTGCATCTCTTGATTTGGGCCATGTCTTAGGCCATTACCTTGTTTTAGCGTAAAAGAGACTAAACGGTGAAAGGATAGCCGTTTAGACGCTATTGACCTAGCTTGACAACGAAGCTTGGTCCGTCACCTTCATCATGCTTGTATGTCACGTTTAAATTCAATTAACGGTACGCAATCATTTGTTCATGTCATTGCATAGTGGTTAATTATTGTGATTGTGTAGCACACGCTACAATATTATATTCATGGCTCGTGTTCCAGAAGCGAGCCCTGCAGTTGGAAACCCAACGCTCGGATACCGGCTAGGCACCTGCGTTGCGGGCACAACCCTATGCCAAATACACTTCCTGGCTCGTGATCCAGAAGCGAGCTCAGTGAGTTGGAAATCCCAACGCTCGACACATATGGGTGGGGTAAGAGATAAGCGGCCTGAGCCGAGTTGGCCTGATCCGCCACTCCGGCCAGCAGGTGGACTCTCTAGTGCACAAGTGATTAATAGTGATAGAGATAAGCGGCCTGAGCCACGAGCTGGCCAGCAGGTGGACCTCTCTATGCGCTAAGTGTTTAAGTGATTAATAGTGATAGAGATAAGCGGCCTGAGCCACGAGCGGGCCAGCAGGTGGACTCTCTATGCACTAAGTGATAAGTGATAAGTGATAAGTGATAAGTGATAAGAGATAAGTGATTTGGTAGCTTTTGCTACATCGTGCGTGTTTGCCTCTCTTTTAACTATTGCATCATACTTAACTGCCATGCCATTGTTTAACATTTAAATGCTAGGTTGTTAGTCACTTTCAGTTTCCTTGCCCAAGTCTTTTTAGACTTGCTGACATGTGCCCCCTTTCTCTTTTGGGTGACGCATGTTAGACCTTGAGCCTGAGTTGCCCGCTGAGGGTGAGGTGTTTTCGGACGCCGAGCTTGAGCCCGTGTTGGACGGGAGTACGCGGACACTGGGGACCAGTCCTAGTGTCTCCGTTGTGTTTTATTTTTGTTAAACAGTTGTTTTGTTATCGGTGCGTGGCACCTATACTTATTTATGTCGTTGCTTTTGTTTGGCCTTGTTCTGGCCCTTAGACTCCTTCCTTTAGCCTGGTGGCTTTTCTGTGATGTGAATACTTTGTGGACAACTTTGGGATTGGTGTTTCTTATCCGTCTCATATTATTATTATTGTTGTTGTTTCGATTGCAATTACAGGGACCTGCTTATACTAAATTGACGCTTATCGGGTTTGGGGCTTCACCGCTCCACTCCCGAGCGGACCTTTTCACGTCTCGCCTCCATTTTAGGGAAGCGGGTCGTGACAGGTTTTAGTGGTGGCCCATGCAGGTCCGACTGTAACTGCAATTTTCGGGATAACGATAATAATGCAAGTTTGTCCAACAAATAAATTCGACCTCTGAGCCCTAAGCTATGAGTCTAATTGTTTCGTTTTCTGTGTCATTAGATGGCAGGAAGACGGATCACCCGAGGTGGTGGTAGTGGTGCGCCCCCTCACGACGAGGAGCCTGAGCGGGAGCCCACTAATGGGGAGATGATGAGGATGATGTTGCAGATGATGCAGGTCCAGCAGGGTGTGCTTCTGCAGGTGCAGAATGCTCCGGTGGCTCGAGCTGCTCGGGGCGGTGGAAGCCCCTCGCCCTGAGCCCGGGGCGAAGTAGTTCAGAGAGCTGGGTCCTGCGTATTTTGATGGAACCGAAGGTCCCTTAGCTGCTGATGAGTGGATGAGGAATATTGAGGACAATATGAAGATGTCCCAAGGTCAACGAAGTGAGTTGGGTTGACTTGGCGAAGCACCAGCTGAAGGATAACGCCAGGAATTGGTGGGATGCTGAGGAAAAGATGTTGGTTGAGCCGATCGTCTGGGCTACTTCAAGGCCAGATTTGATGGTGAGTTCTTCCCCGAAGGCTGCCAGGGAAGAGATGCTGCAGCGTTTTATCGACCTGAAGCAGGGGAACTCGTCGGTGGACCATTATCACCAGAGTTCATGAGGCTAAGTCGGTTTGCACCAAAGATGGTGCAGGACGCTGAGGAGCGAGCTCAGAGATTTCTGCAGGGGCTTGCTTCAGAGCTCCAGAGCTTTGTGACCTCTTCTGACCGGGAATCTTATCAGAAGGTTTTGGTCGCTGCCAAGAGGCAGGAGCTGCTTGTGAACCAGAGGAAGGGGTCTATTGTTGGTGCTGGGAAGAGGCCTGTGGAGCAGGGCGAGAGCTGTGGTTCGACCTGGATTCAGGCCGAACCCGCCTGTTCAGTTTAAGAGGCCAGGAGGGCCTGTTCGGAGGACTTGTCATTTCTGTGGCAAGGAGGGCCATATCAAGGAATCATGTAGGAGGTTCTTGGGGCAATGTATTGCCTGTGGAGATCCCGCCCATGCTATCAGGGAGTGCCCGAGGTTGAGGCATCCTTGGGGGACACCTATTGCTGCCCCGCCGTTGCAGCAGAGAGCCCCGGTGCCCGCTGGTCGTGGGGTGCCCCTCGTTCCGCAGAAGCAGGCATTTCAGCGGGCTGCTCCGCCGAGGAGGCAGGCATTTCTGATGACTGAGGAGGAGGTTTTGGCCATGGATGAGGTCATTGCAGGTAACTTTCGATCTAGATTGTTCCTTCCTTAATTAATTGATTGTTAAATTATGTGAATGCTTGTGTATGGTGTTGCTAGAATAAGATTTGATCGATTAGACTGTTTGTTAGGTGTGGTTTTGGTTTGCACGTTCCCTGCACGAGTCCCTCTTTGACTCAGGTGCGTCAATGTGCATTTTGGCCCAGAGCTTCGTGGAGAAGCATTCCTTGTCGACGTCCCCTCTCTCCAAGAGTTGGAACATCGTCACAGGGAATGGAGTAGTCACGGTGCATCGTGGGTGCAGTCCTTGCTCTGTGGTGGTTTGTGGACATGAGCTTTATGCTGATTTCATTGTCCACAACATCACCAACTATGATGCGGTCCTTGGGATGCATTGGCTTGCGAGCTTCTATGCTACGATCGATTGCAGGAGGAAGAAGGTGGTGTTCGAGATTCCCGGACATCCAGTATTTGAGTTCAGTCGTGGTAGCAGTTCACTTGGTCATGTCAGATTTCGGGCCAGGCCGGTGGAGGCTGTAGCTATGCAGATGGAGTTGGAGTGGCCAGCTGTGGTGCGTGACTTTGGCGACGTCTTCCCCGAGGAGATGTCTGGTTTGCTGCCTGATCGAGCTTTGGAATTTTCTATCGATCTTCTTCCAGGTGCGCAGCCGATTTCGAAGGCGCCGTATCGTATGGCACCTGCAGAGTTGGAAGAGTTGCGGAAGCAGTTGGATGAGCTGTTGCTGAAGGGTTATATTAATCCTAGTGTGTCTCCGTGGGGAGCACCGGTGTTGCTGGTTAAGAAGAAGGATGGTTCGCGTCGCATGTGCGTGGACTATCGGGGATTGAATGCGGTAACCATTAAGAATAAATACCCGTTGCCTCGCATTGATGATATTTTTGATCAGCTTGGAGGTTCGAGGGTGTTTTCTAAGTTGGATTTGAGGAGTGGTTACCATCAGTTGAAGGTGAAGAGGGATAATGTTCCGAAGACAGCGTTCAGGACGAAGTATGGACACTATGAGTTTGTGGTTATGCCTTTCGGCGTAACTAACGCGCCCGCAGTTTTCATGAATCTGATGAACCTGATTTTCTACGACTTTTTGGATAAGTTTGTCGTTATCTTTATCGACGACATTCTGATCTATTCGAAGTCGGAGGAAGAGCATGCTTCGCACTTGAGGACGGTATTGGAAATTTTGAGGAAGCATCGTTTGTATGCTAAGTTTTCGAAGGTGCGAGTTTTGGCTGGATCGAGTTGCTTTTCTGGGGCATGTGGTGACTGGAGATGGTATTTCTGTGGATCCCGAGAAGATTAGGGCCATCAGGGAGTGGCCTGTTCCGTCGTCTGCATCTGAGATTCATAGTTTCCTTGGACTTGCTGGTTACTATCGGCGATTCATTAAGGACTTTTCCCGTATTGCTGAGCCGATGACCAGGTTGACGCGGAAGGATGTTGCTTATGTTTGGTCGGGTGATTGCGAGAGTTCTTTTGGTATTCTGAAGGAGAGTTTGACGAGTGCCCCTATTCTTGTTGTGCCTGACCGCAGTGGTGCATTTGAGATCTTTTGCGATGCTTCGGCAAGGGTCTCGGTTGTGTGTTGCATCAGCACGGGCATGTTGTTGCGTATGGCGTCTCGTCAGCTTAAGGTTCATGAGAAGAATTACCCGACGCATGATTTGGAGTTGGCTGCCGTTGTGTTTGCTCTTAAGATTTGGAGGCACTTCTTGTTGAGTGAGAAAGTGAAAATCTTCACCGATCACAAAAGCTTGAAGTATATTTTCACTCAGAAGGAGCTCAACATGCGACAACGTCGATGGTTGGAGCTTATGGCGGATTATGAGATTGATCTGCAGTATCACCCTGGCAAGGTGAATGTGGTTCCAGATGCTTTGAGTAGGCTTCCAGCGGTGATGATTTTGACCTCGCAGTGGAGATTGCAGCAGGATTTTTGCGAGTCTGGAGTGGAAATTGTTCTTCCTGGGGAGGCTTCTTCGTTGATGTACATGCAGGTACAGTCGACGATCGTGGATCGGATTAAGGCTGGCCAGGCTGAGGATCCGAAGTTGTTAAGGATTCGGGAGATGGTGGGAAGCCGGTCTGCGGACTGACTTTTTGATTCATGAGGATGGCTCGCTGAGGTTTGGAGCCAGGTTGTGTGTGCCAGCTGGGGATATCAGAGAGGAGCTGATGGTGGAGGCACACAGTTCGCCGTATTCTGTGCATCCTGGTGGCACCAAGATGTACCAGGATCTTCGTCTGAATTATTGGTGGCATGGTATGAAGAGGAGCGTGGCTCGGAGTGTAGCCAAGTGCTTGGTTTGCCAGCAAGTGAAGGCGGAGCATCAGCGTACGGCCGGGTTGCTACAACCGCTTCCGATTCCGGAGTGGAAGTGGCAGCACATCACTATGGATTTCATGACTGGACTACCTCGGAGTCCGAAGCAGAATGACGCGATTTGGGTGATCGTGGATCGATTGACCAAATCTGCGCACTTTATTCCGATCCGAGTGGGACAGTCCACGGAGGTGCTAGCGAGGAGATATATGGAGGAAATCGTGCGGCTTCATGGAGTCCCCGTGAGTATCGTGTCGGACAGAGACACGAGGTTCACATCTCAGTTTTGGCAGAGTTTGCAGAAGAGTTTGGGTACGCGTCTGAGTTTCAGCAACGGCGTACCATCCGCAGACGGATGGCCAGTCCGAGAGGACGATTCAGATTTGGGAAGACATGCTGAGGGCGTGCATGTTGGATTTCAAGGGTTCGTGGGAGGACCATCTGCATTTGGTGGAGTTTTCCTACAACAAACAGCTTCCAGGCGAGTATTGGCATGGCGCCTTTCGCCGCTCTTTATGGGAGGAAATGTCGATCGCCATTGAGTTGGGATGACGTTGGTGATCGGGAATTATTGGGACCTGAGATGATTGTGGAGGCCGTGGATATCGTCAGGAATATTTGGGAGAGGTTGAGGATTGCTCAGGACCGTTTTAAGCATTGGGCGGATGCTAAACGTCGTCCTTTGGAATTTCAGCCGGGCGACCATGTGTTCTTGAAGATTTCCCCCGAATCGTGGTGTGATTCTTTTTGGGAAGCGTGGGAAGTTGAGCCCGCGATACATTGGACCATTTGATGTTTTGGAGAGGGTTGGCGAGGTAGCGTATCGCTTGGCTTTGCCGCCATCTTTGGAAGGAGTTCACAATGTTTTCCATGTGTCGCAGCTTCGTCGATACATTAGCGATCCATCTCATGCCGTGGATTTCTCGGAGATCGCCGTTCGCTCAGATTTGACGTATGACCAGTATCCGGTGCAGATTCTGGACAGGCGTCAGAAGTCACTTCGAAACAAGGTCGTCGATCTTGTTAGAGTGATGTGGCGGCACGGTTCGCCGGGAGAGTCTACTTGGGAGAGAGAAGATGAGATGCGAGAGCGCTACCCCACTTTTGTTTCCGGACTCGTGAGTATTCGGAAATTCCGAGGACGGAATTTTTCTTAAGTTGGGGAGGATGTAACGACTGGTTTCCTTGTATCTGAATTTATTATAATATAATATATGTTTTGGTGGATTTTCTCCTCTTGCGTGGTTTTCGTCTCCGTAACTTTCATTTTCGATCGATTCGTCGTATTTTCTCGTTTCTTCCTTAGGATCGTCGATTTCGAGGTACGTCATTTGTGACGGGCTTCATAACGGTCATATCTAACTATTAGATCAAGCCTAGGAGTCTTAGGAATCGATACCGGGGCCTCGCGCTCCGTATCGGTACTTTTCTGTGCTCATTAGCCGGTGTAAGAAGGGCCATCGACCGACTAGATGACGATCCAGTCGGTCGGGCAATCCTTCTTGGACCGACTAGTGGGCTATCTAAATTTTCTCAGGAGTTACTGTTTATCGTTAGTCGGTCTAAGAAGAGTTGTTGACCGACTAGGTTGCAAACTAGTCGGTCGGCGATGCTTCTTGAACCGACTAACACATCATCTTAATTTTAGTTGAGTTACTGTTTACTCTTAGTCGGTCTAAGCATGTTCATCGACCGACTAGTTGCTAACTAGTCGGTCAGTAGTTGTTCTTTGACCGACTAATTCTTAGTTCAGGTTTTCGACTGGAGCTACTGTTTACACTTAGTCGGTCTGCGTTGGTCAACCGACCGACTAGTTCTCAAACTAGTCGGTCAGCAGTTGTTCTTTGACCGACTAAGCAGTACAGGAAACCCTAGTTTTGCCCTAGCCGCCAGCCCAACCTATAAATACCCAACCCAATCGTTTTCTTCTTCTCCAACACGACCTAAAGCCCTAATTTCTCCCCCATTGAGCCCACATCTTCCTCCAAGCTTCAATCCTCCATTCCAAGCCCTAGAATCATCATCCAATCCATCCATTCACCCTATCTACTTCTAACTTTCCCCGAATCTCCATCAAAACCCATCAAATCCCCAAAATCCCCCCTAAACCCTAGTTTCCCCAAACTTCTCCAATCTTCTCCAGATCTGGTCCTAGGGTTCCCCGGAGTATTCCTTCCGCCTCCTCTCGGTAAGAAATCGATCTACCGTTGTTTTCTTATCTTATTGTAATTTTTATGAAACCCTAATAAAATACTTGTGTTTTGATGATTGTTCCCCATAACAGCGATTCCCCGTAGCATAGCATTCGCAGAAACGAACTTTCGTAACCGTCATCCCCGGTGATAGGCAAGTGAAACTTGCATCTCTTGATTTGGGCCATGTCTTAGGCCATTACCTTGTTTTAGCGTAAAAGAGACTAAACGGTGAAAGGATAGCCGTTTAGACGCTATTGACCTAGCTTGACAACGAAGCTTGGTCCGTCACCTTCATCATGCTTGTATGTCACCGTTTAAATTCAATTAACGGTACGCAATCATTTGTTCATGTCATTGCATAGTGGTTAATTATTGTGATTGTGTAGCACACGCTACAATATTATATTCCTGGCTCGTGTTCCAGAAGCGAGCCCTGCAGTTGGAAACCCAACGCTCGGATACCGCTAGGCACCTGCGTTGCGGGCACAACCCTATGCCAAATACACTTCCTGGCTCGTGATCCAGAAGCGAGCTCAGTGAGTTGGAAATCCCAACGGCTCGACACATATGGGTGGGGTAAGAGATAAGCGGCCTGAGCCGAGTTGGCCTGATCCGCCCACTCCGGCCAGCAGGTGGACTCTCTAGTGCACAAGTGATTAATAGTGATAGAGATAAGCGGCCTGAGCCACGAGCTGGCCAGCAGGTGGACTCTCTATGCGCTAAGTGTTTAAGTGATTAATAGTGATAGAGATAAGCGGCCTGAGCCACGAGCGGGCCAGCAGGTGGACTCTCTATGCACTAAGTGATAAGTGATAAGTGATAAGTGATAAGTGATAAGAGATAAGTGATTTGGTAGCTTTTGCTACATCGTGCGTGTTTGCCTCTCTTTTAACTATTGCATCATACTTAACTGCCATGCCATTGTTTAACCATTTAAATGCTAGGTTGTTAGTCACTTTCAGTTTCCTTGCCCAAGTCCTTTTTAGACTTGCTGACATGTGCCCTTTCTCTTTTGGGTGACGCATGTTAGACCTTGAGCATGAGTTGCCCGCTGAGGGTGAGGTGTTTTCGGACGCCGAGCTTGAGCCCGTGTTGGACGGGGAGTACGCGGACACTGGGGACCAGTCCTAGTGTCTCCGTTGTGTTTTATTTTTGTTAAACAGTTGTTTTGTTATCGGTGCGTGGCACCTATACTTATTTATGTCGTTGCTTTTGTTTGGCCTTGTTCTGGGCCCTTAGACTCCTTCCTTTAGCCTGGTGGCTTTTCTGTGATGTTGAATACTTTGTGGACAACTTTGGGATTGGTGTTTCTTATCCGTCTCATATTATTATTATTGTTGTTGTTTCGATTGCAATTACAGGGACCTGCTTATACTAAATTGACGCTTATCGGGTTTGGGGCTTCACCGCTCCACTCCCGAGCGGACCTTTTCACGTCTCGCCTCCATTTTAGGGAAGCGGGTTGTGACACATATCAGTGTAAATGGGTTGTAAGTAAACTGGTTCTCTTTAAAAATGGTCATCTGAAAACGGCAGCCTCCTATATTTTTAGTCCAAAATGCAGCCATCGTGGAGTTGAATTAAGAGGGCTGGGGGTCCAAATTGAACATTAAAACAGTAAGTCTTGGTTATAAGCCTATGAGGATGATGCCTATCATTCGAGACCTATATCCGATGCTGCGGATCTCATATCTTATAATTTCTCTGTTGCTGCAGAACCTGACAAATGTCAAGAAAATTAATGGGATTAAGGAGTAAGAAGCAGAAGCAGTAGAGCGGAAGAGAATGAAGATTCAAGAGAATGAGGCATGTAGCTGTCCGCGATGAGTAATGGTGGGTAATTGTATACAGTTTAGCTCCGCGCGCACAACGTTTACAACTTTTACCAGTTGTGCGCGCTGAGCAAAACTTGGTAATTTTACAGGCTTCCTAATAAGCGCACACAACGTTCAATAATGTTACGGATGTGCGCGCTGAGTAATATGGGTAATTGTAAGCAGTTAAGCCCCACGCGCACAACGGTTCATAACTTTGACGGTTATGATCGATGAGTAAATGTTGGTAATCGTAGACAGTTGTGCTCAGCTCGCACAACGTTCAATGATGTTGCCGTTGGTGCGAGCTGAGTAATTATGAGTACTTCAAGTTAGCATCACGCAATTTTGTAATGTGATGCAATTGTACCAAATTTAATGACATTGTATTAAGATCTGTATTCCAACATGCTACAACATTTATGCATTCAAATGTACATAACACAACAAAGTAGAAACTACATCTAAACATTTTGCAACATCACAGTTTTTGCCCGACTAAGCAATTAAAGCACTAGACTATACTAGGGATACAGGGATTCCCACCATGAAAAAAATTTAAAGTTTGTTGCCATTTATGAGCTGCTCCAGCAGCTGCATCAGCGTCACTTGCTTCTTTGTATCTTGGCCATCCGTCCCCCTGTCTGCGTTGAAGAAGAATCAGTGATGAACACATAACAAAGCATAATTAAGTAAAAATATTGTACTGGTAGACTTAGAATAAGATAGAACATTTATTATCATCGAGCAGTGATGTCTGCAACGAAGTATCAAAGAGCATATACAAGCAGTGAAGAAACGGGTGTGCATGGAAGGTGATAGCTTCAATGACGACAAACAGAACATATGAAGGAGCAAAGAACATCTTCGAATCAATATATATGTGATGTATTCAATTTCTGCATCACGTCACTAGACGCTAGTATATTGTCCATCTTTGAGTGTTGAGGACGCAGCAGTGATGAAGGAAAAAATAGAATGTCGTAGAGAAAATATCATATAACTAGAATAAGATACAATAAGATAGAATAATATCATCAAGAAGTGTAGTGGTTGCCGAGGGCTTGTGGGAAGGGAAGCCATTTATAGACGACTTTGGATGCCATTGGATGAGGATGAGACTACAGTAGAGTTACTGGGAGGCAACACAAGAGACCCCGTGAGTCTACAGCAAATTGCTTGTGATTATACAGAAGAATGCCCGTGAATCTACAGCAGATTGAGTTCCCAATAATGTATGACCGTGGTGGTGCGCGTTGAGCAAACAAAATAGCTCAACGTGCACAACCGGCAAGAATATGGCCGTTTTGCGCGGAGAGCAAATAAT
The DNA here is from genome assembly GCA_030789695.1 of Scilla litardierei. Classification (NCBI taxonomy): domain Eukaryota; kingdom Viridiplantae; phylum Streptophyta; class Magnoliopsida; order Asparagales; family Asparagaceae; genus Scilla; species Scilla litardierei. The sequence continues at coordinate 141,666,495 of CM061140.1, read as the reverse complement.
TTTGGAAGATGTGCGCGATGAATAAAATCTTATGTACATTCACGATCACTGCTTTGTAGACTCACTGGGTCTCTTCTGTAGACTCATCCTCATCCAAGGGCAGTCTAATTCGTCTATAAAATGGCTTTCCTACGCACAAGCCCTCTTCAACCTCTACACTTCGAGTGATGGTTATCAGTCATGAGGAAGGAGTAATGCTACACTCGACTGTAGGCTCATCCTCATCCAAGGGCAGTCCAATTCGTCTATAAATGGCTTCCATACCCACAAATTATATTCAACCACAACACTTCGAGTGCTGTGAAAGGCATGAGAAAGAAGTAACCTTGCTCAAATATTACTCTGACCATATCAAGCTAACCCTTCCCAAACAACCAGAGACCATAGCTTAAACAAACCATCACCGGTTTGATGCAGTAGTGCAGATGGCCACCCAAACGAGGGTGAAGCTTTTCATAGACAAGGGGATGAAGAGAGTGTTGTTCGCGGAAGCGGGCAAAGAGTTTGTCAATTTCCTCTTCAGCCTTTTGGCCATGCGTGTGGGCTCAGTCAGCAAGCTCATCACCAAAGAAAAAGTGGCAGTGGTATGAAAAGCATTTATGTAATGAAGCCCATCATTAAATGTGCTGAAAACTGAATCTCTGGAAAGCTGTATCTATGAAAAATGATTTATCTGGTATTTTAGTTCAAAATGCAGCTAGTGTGGCTTTGAATTCCTAGGTCTGCGGGTACAAACTAAAACTTAATACCCAAAGTTTTAATTATGAGAGTATGAGGATGATGCCTATCATTCGAGAAATCTATATGCTGCTGTCGATCTCATATCTTATAATTTATCTGTTACAGCAGGTCACGCCAATTGTCAAGAAATCATTCTAGAAATTGTTTCCATTGATCAAAAATATCTCCAAGTACAACGAACAAAAAGGAGAAACAAAAAAGGGTTCGATCCACCTATGATGCAGGAGCTCGAGAAGAGGCGTCCCCAGGCGATTCGTCTTCTCCCGAACCAGTAGGGTGACCAGGGACAACCGGAGGTCGGGGAAGCATTCTTCGGCCCCGCGCCTCGAACGCTGCCAAACCATCCCGGAAGGACCTCTCGATCTGAGCAACAAAAATGGCCGAGAACTCCCGGAATCCCTCACGGATAGACTCCACGATCTTCGGAGCCAGGACATCCCCATAGTCCCTCTGGACCTCAGCTACGATCCGACCATGGGCCACTTCCCGCAGGTCACCTATATCGGCCCAAAGAGCGCCTTTCGCCTTTCTATGCTCCTCCCGGGCGAGGGACAGTGCATCCTCAGCATACTTGGCCGAACTCTTGGCGACAGCCAGAGCCTCCGTCAAACATCCCACCTCCGAGGTGAGCTCTGCAACTCTCAGTTTGAACTGGTGGGCCTCCTTGGCTGATTGGTCAGCCGCCTCAGCCCTCAGGCGCTCCTACGCCAAGGCCGCCTCAAGACCATCTACAGCAACCGGGTAAACCTGCAAGACCGCAGGGATGAATGTCGCCATCAACAAAACAGTCGTTGAAGAAAAAAGGGCCCGACATGCTGGATATGCCATACCAGAGAGTCTGCCAGTTTCAACCTGAAGGAGCGGTCACTCGGAAGGACAGCTGGACTACTCTCACTCCTCTTCTTCTTCCTCTCGGGACCTTCAGACCACGAGTGAGAGCGTCTCTTCTTCTCCTCATTCCCGGTTAACACACGGGAACCCTGCTCGACGGCCGCCACGTCCCCCTCTCCGAGGTCGAGACCGGAGGGTGAATCAATCTGATTCGCCACGAAGGGATAAGGTTCGGCCGTGCCCAAGGGCGGATGGTGAGGAACGTTAGGAACGTCTTCACTGAAATCCCGACCCACCATCTGAGCAAAAAAGATGAAAATCAGGGTAACGAGCAACGGGTAAAGCAGAATTTAAAAGGAGAAAGGCTTTATACTGAAGGTCCCTTCGAATCCAAGCCGTCAGTAAGGGACACGTGTCAAAGTCTCACAGAGGCGGCACTTCGAATACCACTCCCCATGGGCGGGAGAATTCGTTCGACTGGCCTTCATTCAATGCGACCCGGTCCCCGGGTTATCCGATAAGTACGAATCCTTATCATGTATTCCCGAAAAGACGAGTGTTTTTACGTAGAAAGAAATAAAAGAAGAGAGTAGAAAGAACACTGCAGGTAGTTCGTACTTGCAGGGAAGTACAAGTAAAACTCCAACACAGATAAAAAGACTGAGAAAATAACACAATATTCCATTTTAATGATACATTGATACATCTTATACATACACCAACATCTTCATATTCACAACTCACTCGAAAAAAGATGGGCAAAAGTACAAGTCTCTCATCATACATCAAATCGTAACACTAACACCCTTAGATGAGGACTACATGCATAAAATGTATTATTTGACACTTTGAATTGATTGTTTTTGTATCTCAATGATTGAATGCACCTCAGTCTTGCATTACACTCTGCCTGTTGCATGTGTCGATCCATTGTTGTACACCTTGCCTGTTGCACGTGCACGCTTTCACATGTTCATAAGTATAGTTGTTACTGCCTTTACTACAGTAGATGTATATGACATACACTCTGCCTGCTGACATGCACCATTTCCAAACTTTATGTAAGGACTAGTTGTGACATGGAATTTCTTAACAATTAAGCAACGGTGATACGAATAATAAATTTACCCTTTCACATGTAAACGTGGATGGGAAAAAAAATGGTTGTGTGCTGTGTGCAATTGTGAGTTTTGAGTGGGAGTGTGCGGAGAGCAATTATAGGGTTTGAGTCGTTTTGTGCGATGAGCAATAACCCCATCCCTTTGTGCGATGCACCATACACGGGTTCAACATTGGCCCCCGTGATTCGTTCTCGATTATAAACGCGGATCGAGGCCGACTGATAGGTAATTTCCTTTAATAGGGCACGGCATTCGAAGCATCGAATTTGGATTAAGGCCGCCAAAACCTTTCGCCTATCTCAACCGTTGTTTTTGCCAAAATTCCGACACGTTTCGCTCATCTTGTCCGTTCGTTCGCGTAATAAAAGAAATTGGAGGTGAGGCCAATGGCTTTAGCGCTCCGAGGAAATCTGAACATCTTATTATTTCTTCCAGAAACAAAAATGGCGGGAGGAGCATACAGAGAGTTTACTTCAGAGATGGAGCGGGCCAATGAAGAAGGCCGTAAGAGGAAGAGGGCAGAGGAGGAAGAGGAGGAAGAGGAGGAATGGGAGGAATGAGAGGAATCGGAGGAAACGGGGAACCGCATGCTGGAGTTGGGGGAGGCTGGATGCTCCTCAAGTCAAGCTGCGCGGTCTTTGAAGGCGGCTCCTTCTGATCCTCGAGATGGGGGTGCATCGTCCTCCAGCACGCCACACGACGGGTGGCCATACGAGGACATTGATCCTCCGGTCCCTTCCGTCGGCCCCATACCTCCAGAGTTCGGCCACCTTCTGCAGTCGAACCGCATTGGGTCTGACCATCATGGGGAGATTCACGGGGAGACCTATCGTCCACCGTACGTCGTGGGGACGGCCGAGTCGGCCCTCCTGGACTTTGGGACGGGGGTTCGTCTGGCGGAGAATATCACTCTGCCAAGGGATGTCGATTTCCTGAATGGAGTCGACCTTGAGACGATGGCCAACTACTTCGTTCGCAGTGGCCTTCAGGTTCGTTGCCAATGTGCATTCCGAATTTTGCTTCCCCTTCTAGTTTTGCTGATTGTCGCCATCTGCAGGTGACCATTTTCGGGGCAGGTCTGCGCCGCAGGGCCCGCGAACTGATCGAGGGGCAGCGCCGGGTGGCGGATGCCGAGAACGAGGCTTCTGATCTCAGAGCTCAGGTGAAGAAGCTGGCGGAAGATTTGGGGAAGATAATGGCCGCCAAGGGCAAGTCGGATTGGGCGGCCTCGGACGCGAAATCAAGCCTCGCCGCCTTGTCAAGCGCCAAGAAGCAGTTGGAAGATCAGTGGGGTAGAGAGCGTTCTCAAATCCGAGCTGATCTTGAGGCATCGAGGAAGGAGGTTGCTGCCCTTCAGGCCAAGCTTCTCGAGAAGGAGCAAGAGGTCGACGCTTTCAAATCTCGGGTCACCGCCAAGATGGAAAGGGTGGGGAGAGCGATAAAGGACCTCTTTACAGCCGACGGTGCGTCGTCTTCCTAAATTTTGGGAATCGTTACTTTTGTAAGACTGCTGCTCGCGAGCGAGTCATATGTAATTTTTTTTGGTACTTAAGTCATATGTAATTTTTTCAGAATTTAATGAAGGGGATTTTTGCAACAGACGCCGAGTGAGAGCGTTTACTTCCTCCCCCTGATTCCAGGTCGACACCCGGGAACCCTGTTGGACGGCCGACACGGCCCCGTCACCGAGGACGAGACTGGCGGGAGAATGACCTTCCGTATATGATCGCGATGAGTAATTGTGTGTAATGTGTAATTGTATACAGTTTAGCTCCGAGCGCACAACGGATTGTTAAATATCACCGTTGTGCGCGACGAGCAAAACTCGGTAATTGTAGAAAGCGTTGCTTAGCGCGAACAACTTTCATTTCTGTTGCAAGTTGTGCACGATGAGCAATTATGTGGGATGATTAATTAGTGTCCAGGGGTAAAAGGAAGCTGGTATAAACAAAAGTAGCACTTCTACTAAATAAAGGTCAACAGACGATTTCTCGTGAATATACAGAATAATCTTGTACCTCGTGTATTTATTGTATGTATTACACAGATGCTGTTCCCAAATAAAGATCCTCTGACGTGCGGAGCGATGTGAGCAGAATCGTTGGCCTCGATCAAAATTTATAAACGCGCACAACGTTCATGCCGTTTGCCAGTTGTGCGCGGTGTGTAAATCTTTGTATATTACTTTTCACTAATTTTTCCCATTAAAATTCATTGTTGGAATTTGATTTAAGCAAGCATCAATGTATATATCACTAATCACAAGTTTGTAATGGGCTGCAAATGTATCACATTAAATGACATTGTATTAAGGTCTGTGTAATGGGCTGCAAATGTATCACATTAAATGACATTATATTGAGGTCTGAATTCCAACATACTACAACATTTATGCATTCCAATGAACATAACACTCCATCTCCGCCGTTCTCTTGTTCGCTGCATCTTCTGCTTTATACTTCTTTGACTCAAGGAACATCCTTTCAATCTCCTCATGGGTCTACGTGGCACTTATCGTTAGTGATAGTGATCTTATTTTCTGCACACATACTTTCCTCTGTAGAGGCATTCAAGATACTGTCGGCATCTATCTCAAGGCAAACCATGACACTTCGAACACCCTTGGGAGCAGGAGGGATACCAGCAAGTACAAACTCCCCTAGAAAAAGATAGAATAAAAAAGTAAATATAATTAGACTTAGATAGATATAAGATAGAACAGTTGTTATCATCAAGCAGTTATGTATGCAATGATTCTGAACGGAACTTACGAAGGGTCAAAGAATTTTTGCAAGTTGGCATGGACGAGAATGAAGCTGTAATGATTGCAAGAACATGCGAAGAGAAGCAAAAGAACATCTTCGCGACGAAAATGAAGCTGTAATGAAGAAGAACAGATCATGCGAAGAGGAGCAAAAGAACATCTTTGCCGCCATATAAAGGTGATGTATACAATTTCTGCATCACGGCACTTGCCGCTAGTATATTGGCCATCTTTGTGTGCTGTAGACGACGCACTCATGAACAACAACAAAATTACAAATTTGAAGAAAAAACAATGTATTAGAAGAATCAGAGAGAATCAGTTAAAGGAACTATAATCACCTGGGGTAGTGGTTGATGAGGTCTGGTGGGTACGGAAACCATATACAGACGAGTTGGACTGACCAAGTACGAGGATGGAAACACCGTAGAGTAACAGTTCGTGCTCGTGAATATATGGCAGATGGATACCAGCCAGACGTTGTTCCAACTAGTATCCGAGTACGGTGGTGCGCGAAGAGAAAAATTGCTTGAAGGTAGACCTTTTTATACTCAACGCGCACAACGGCAAAAAAACATCTGGTTTCGATTAGCAAAAGAGAAAAATCTAAATACACCGATACTCTTGCGGTGCATGTCCAAGTTTTTCCAAAAAAAACATACAGCATCATATCAGAAGACAGTAACTGTGACAAATCACAGTATAGTTAATATTTTTGCTTAGTGGACACAAAGGTCACTACTTTTGGACGCATGGCGGGCTGATTAACTTTGAGCAATGGAATACAGTTGTGCTCATACGACAAGTTCGCATGCCGTGACCGTGTCTCCTGGGGATATTGCAGTTATGAGCAGCTCCAATAGAGATTCTTCACATTTTTGCAGTTATGGCACGCGTAAGAAATTCTTCTGAGCATGGAAACAAATGAGGATGCACAGTTTCAGAGAAGATTGCGCAGTTTGAGAGCCGATACCTTGGTGGCACCTTCAGGCTGATGGCAATGTGAAGCATTCGAAAACATCGTGTGCTTCTTCTGAAGGAGCCAACACCATCGTTGATGATATCTGAAGTAGCAGACTCCATCTTTGATGCCCATATAAATGTGACGAATTCAATTTCAGCAACACGGCAATTGCCGCAAGTTTATTGGCTATCTTTGTGTGTCGGAGACGAAGCATTCAGTAGTAAGAACAAAAATGTAGCATGTAAAAGAAAATATAGTGTATAGGTATAACCATATAGAACACTATCATCGAGAGGAGTAGTGGTTGACGATGTCTAGAGGGAAGTGAATCACTTTATATAGACGAATTGGACTGGGTATGGTCCGCATGGATGAGGCTGAGACTACAGTTGGGTTACTGTGGGCTACAGAAATTGACGCTAACAAAATTGATTGCCTCTAAGAAAATTGCTCAAAGCGCAAAACGGGTAAAAATATGGCAGTTGTGTGAGTTGAGCAAATTATTTATGTTTATACAATATTACTCATAAATCCATTTATAGCGATGTGAACGCCCCAAATCAAACAGCGTGACCCATGAGTATCAACACTTAAATGTCCGTACACCTTATTCTGTACACCCATCCATTTATATCTTATTCTGTAAACAGTAAGATATGTGTTTCTTATCACTTAAATGTCTGTACACCCATTAGTCTGAATATTATTTAATTCTCCCCCAATTTTGTATTTTCTTTATTATTGGGATTTTTTATTGAACGTTGTGCGCGCTGAGGTAATTAATTATGGGAATTTTGTATAGAACGTTGTGCGCGCAGAGTAATTATTCGTTACGACTGTTTTGCTCAACGCGCACAGCTGGGTGTATTTTGATCCGATGTGCGCGCTGTATTATATTTTATAAATGTATACCTTTTTAAATACCATGCACAATCCGCACTAAGACGCAAATTTAAACAAATCAAAGAAATGTGAATATTTTTGATATCTTATTCTGTAAACTGTCGGATATGTGTTATCTTATCACGTAAATGTCTATATACCCATCAATCAACTGCTCCGCATTTTATTTGCATCAATTTTGATTTTTTTAACTGGCATGTCAGTCTCAACATTAATTAATTCTCCACCCAATTTTGTGTTTTCTTTATAATTGGGATTTTTTATTCAACGTTGTGCGCGCTGAAGATATTAATTATGGGAATTTAGTATTGAACGTTGTGCGCGCTTGGTAATTATTCGTTACGACCGTTTTTCTCAATGCGCACAGCCGGGTGTATTTTGATCCGTTGTGCGCGCTGTATTATATATCCAAAATGTTTACAATTTAAAAACCCCGCACGGTGCGCACTAAAACTAAAATTTTAACAAATCAAAGAAATGTGAATATTTTTGCAGTCTTATTCTGTAAACTATCAGATATGTGTTGTCAAATCACTTAAATTTCCTTACACCCATCAGTCTGAATATTATTTAATTCTCCCCCAATTTTGTGTTTTCTTTATTATTGGGATTTTTTTATTGAACGTTGTGCGCGCTGAGGTAATTAATTATGGGAATTTTGTATAGAACGTTGTGCGTGCAGAGTAATTATTCGTTACGACTGTTTTGCTCAACGCGCACAGCTGGGTGTATTTTGATCCGATGTGCGCGCTGTATTATATTTTATAAATGTATACCTTTTTAAATACCATGCATAATCCGCACTAAGACGCAAATTTAAACAAATCAAAGAAATGTGAATATTTTTGCTATCTTATTCTGTAAACTGTCGGATATGTGTTGTCTTATCACGTAAATGTCTATATACCCATCAATCAACTGCTCCGCATTTTATTTGCATCAATTTTGATTTTTTTAACTGGCATGTCAGTCTCAACATTAATTAATTCTCCACCCAATTTTGTGTTTTCTTTATAATTGGGATTTTTTATTCAACGTTGTGCGCGCTGAAGATATTAATTATGGAAATTTAGTATTGAACGTTGTGCGCGCTTGGTAATTATTTGTTACGACCGTTTTTCTCAACGCGCACAGCCGGGTGTATTTTGATCCGTTGTGCGCACTGTATTATATATCCAAAATGTTTACAATTTAAAAACCCCGCACGGTGCGCACTAAAACTAAAATTTTAACAAATCAAAGAAATGTGAATATTTTTGCAGTCTTATTCTGTAAACTATCAGATATGTGTTGTCAAATCACTTAAATTTCCTTACACCCATCAATCAACTGTATTTTGATCCGTTGTGCGCGCTGTATTATATTTTATAAATGTATACCTTTTTATATACCCCGCACTAAGGATCAAATTTTAACAAATTAAAGAAATGTAGATATTTTTGCTGTCTTATTCTGAAAAAAGGTCTGATATGTGTTGTCTTATCACTTAAATGTCCATCAATCAACTATTGCGCATCAGATATGTTCAATGGTAATTTTTTTTACTAGCCTGTCAGTTTGAAGTGAATCTGACATTAATTAATTCCCCCAATTTTGTTTTCTTCTATATTATTGGGATTTTTATGGAACGTTGTGGGCGCTGAAGTTATTAATTATGGGGATTTTGTATTGAACTTTGTGGGCGCAGAGTAACTATTGGTAACGTCCACTTTTCTCAACGCGCACAGCGGGGTGTATTTTGATCGTTTTTGCGCGCAGAGCAATTATTCGTTACGAACGTTTTACGTGTAATTTGATCAGTGCTCGCAACCTTACCTAATGTTGCCCATATGGCGTGATGATTAACTGTGGATAATAGAGCATGTAATACAGTTTTGCTCAGCACGCACAACGGTCATGGCATCTGACTGTTGTGTGTGATGGTCTATTGTGTTTAATTGCATACAGTTTGGCTCTGCGAGCAAAAGTTGTGTGATTTGGGTAATGGTTGATAACAAGAAACTGTTTTGCTCATCGCACACAGCGGTCAAACAAATCGATACGAACGTTGTGCATGCTAGTAACTGTGTGCACACGTAAATAGTTTATCACAACATGTAGCATGAGCCTGTTATGCGTCCTGGGGAATTTATAGTTCGGTGAACAGTGTTTGATCAGAATATCTATGTCGGACATTGACTCAAGTAAGCATCAATGTATATATGACCTTATATCAATTTTGTATTGTCCTGTAATTGTATCAAATTAAATGACATAGTATTAAGGTCTGAATTCTAACAAACTACAGCGTTATGCATTATAGTGTACATAATGCATAAATGTTATTTATATTCGGTAAACAAGTTTGCTCAGTAATATCAACGTCGGACATATATATCACCTATATCATTTTTGTATTAGGGTCTGAATTCCAAAATACTACAACATTTATGCATTATTCTGTACATTACACAACAAAGTTGAAACTACAGCTAAACATTTTGCAACTTCACAGTTTGGAACTGGTATGAAATTCAATCACGGGAATATCCTAATGGTACATTGAATCCCGCTACGCAAAACTGTTCACAGTGACAGAGTCATGCTGAACAGCTCAAGCAAGATGGCATTTATGATCAGCTCCAATAGCACGCACCATCATCACTAGCATCCAGATCGTCCATAACGGTATAAGTAGCCACTCCTTTAACGAAGTTGGCTGATCTGGATTCTTCAGCGCATGCCACTGTATGCGTTGAAGAAGCATCAATTATGAACGATAAAAAGCATATTTAAGTAAAAAATAGGGTATAAAGACATGCAACTTTACGTTTAGGGAATGATATAAAAATATATCACGGTTGCTTCTTCTCGGAAGAATCCGCTGCTGTAGAAGAACATATGAAGGAGCAAATAACATCTTCCAGTACACGTCAATTGCCGGTAGTATATTATTCATCTTTGTGTGTTGAAGACGAAGCAGTGATGAACAACGGGAAATATTTAGCATTGTGGAGAAAAATTAGTGTATGAAGTAGAAACAGATAGAATCAGTTAGAATACTATCATTAAGAAGTGCAGTGGTTGACAAGGTCTAGTGGGAAGAGAGGCTATTTATAGACGAATTGGACTGGCCCATTGATGAGGACGATAGACTACAGTAGAGTCACTGTGCGTGATATTGTATTGGACATAAAGACGAGTGAATCTACAACATATTGTTTCAGCCAGATGATGTTCCCAAGAAGGTTTGGCCTTTACGGTGCGCGTTGAGCAAACTTGAATACCAATAACAAAATTGCTCAACGCGCACAACGGGGAAAATAATGGCTGTTGTGCAAGATGAGCAAATTATTTATGTTTGTACAATATTACTCAAGGCACTTTTAAGTATTTAATTTGTTGTTCCGCTAAATTGTTTTACACTAAATTTTTTATTTTGTTTAATTTAATGGATCATGCTTCTACATAATCTTTCCCAAGTCACTTTTTATTTCAAAGTTTAGGTTTCCAAGGCATTTCTCCCCTAAATTTAATCTTCACAATCTTTCCCAAGGCACTTCTAATTTCAAAGTTTAGGTTCCCAAGGCACGTCCCCCCCAAATTTAATCTCCACAATCTTTCCAAAGACACTTCTAATTTCAAAGTTTTGGTTTCCAAGACACTTTTCCCACTAAAATTTAAGTTTTCCAACTAAAATTTTCATAAAATCCAATCTCAGCCATTGATTTCCCAGGATCAAATCCTAGCCACTCTTTATCTTGTCCTAGTCAGCCCTAGAATTCAAAAAACGAGTTTGGCTTCTCGCGCAAAAAGGTCACAAATACGTGCAGTTGTGTGAACTGAGTAATTGTGGATAATCAGATACGGGTATGCTCACAGACCGCACATCGGTCAAACTCATTATGTGACCGTTGTGCGCGCTGAGTAATTGTGTGCAAACGTAAATGTTTTATCACAACGTATATAAGGACGGTCACAATTTATGCCCGTTGTGCTCGCTGGGTAAATCATATAACGGTAAAAAGTTTTTACATAGGTAATTTCAATTTCGGACATTGATTCAAGTAAGCATCGATGTATATATCATATATATCAATTTCATAATGTCATGCAATTGTATCAAATTAAATGACAGTGTATTAAGGTCTGAATTCTATCATACTACAACATTTATACATTACACTGTACATACCACAACAAATTTGAAACTACATTTCGTACATAATGACATAAAACACCAAAGAATATCTACCCACAAAAACTCTTCTCCGTCGATGATCAAAAATACAATATAAGACAAGAGAAAGGCTTGTGCGCCAAAGGCCCGGCCACCTCAAAAACCTGGAGGCGGAGGCGGAGGCGGAGGTGGTGATGGTGGCGCAACAGTACGGATGTCTCTAGGAGAGGGCACCAGAGTCTCCATATTCTCTTGTATGTTCGACATTATGAGCATCATAGTGTCGAAGTCGCTACGCAGAAGTGAGATCGCCAGATTGGTGTTGGAGAGATGGGTTTCAATTTCTCCTAATCTACGAGTAAAGTTCACCGGCTGATGGGAGGATGATGAAGCAGCAGATGCGGGGCTTACATTGCCTATGAGTATATCCTTAAGCTGACGTTGTTCATCTGTAAGTGCAGAGACAAACGTAGTAAGCTCCTCGAGTTTGCTACGGAGGTTGTGCAGAACAGAGTCCTGACAGCGAGACATCCCATCCATAGAGAGGAGGTCGTTACTGTTGTCCTTGAGTGGGGCTTGTTCAGCCGGAGATGGAACTGATGAACCTGCATGTAAAGGAGGAAACCCAGGAGGAGGCAACAGCACATTGTCTTCACCTTGAGTTGGACCAAGCGAAAGCGAATCACGCAGAATGGGTCTATAGGCCGGGAACGATGAGGGAAGGGGATCAACGTGTTCAGGTGACGGTGAATCATCATCACTAACTCCCCAAGGGTCAGAAAAAGTCGACTCACGAGATCGTTTTGGCGGCATGAAGAAACCCGAGTACGAAATGCGAGAGTGTTGAGATGAAGAAGAAAACGGAGCGACAGATCAAAGGAAAGAGGAATGAAATTTTCCGCGAAACCCCTCGTCTACTGACTCCACATATATATAATGATTGGTTATTTTAATCTCAGCCGCTGGATTACATATGGAAGTGGAACTGACTAAAACGATCTCATCAGACGACTGGGGTAAAGCATCCGTTCGAATGGGCAAAAAAAATCGTAATTAAGGGCATACACGGAAACCGAGGTTCTACTTGACTCATTCTCCAGTTACCACACGTGAACATTGTTGAGAAGAAAGCAGAATCATTTACTGTAATCATTACGTACCTCCGAAATAAGATTGTACGTGATGGCGGTTATACTTTCATCATTACGTGGCATACCGATTGCGTCTCGCAACCGATCTATAAATATCTATTGTTTAGTAGCCACTGCACGTTCAGGAGCAATGTGCATTCAAACGGAACGTGAATGCCCATGAGGTGCACGTATATCGGTCCAACCTAGAGCCGCCGATTGGCACCCGACCTATTACCTCGGCCTCCACCTTTACGGCAGTAGTCCTCTCTATTGACAGTGATTCATGAGTAACAGGCGGGAACTGATATAATGGAGCCGGTGCAAAGGCAGGAGCGATGTGTACTCAAACGGAACGTGAATGCCCATGAGGTGCACGTATATCGTTCCAGCGTAGAGCCGCCGTTTGGCACCCGATCTATTACCTCGGCCTCCACCTTTACGGCAGTAGACCTCTCTAGTGACAGGGAATCCTGAGTTACAGGCGGGAACTGATATAATGGAGCTGGTGCAAAGGCAGGAGCGATGTGCATTCGAACGGAACGTGAATGCCCATGAGGTGCACGTATATCGGTCCAGCCTTGAGCCGTCGATTGGCACCCGATCTATTACCTCGGCCTCCACCTTTACGGCAGTAGTCCTCTCTATTGACAGGGAATCATGAGTCACAGGCGGGAACTGATATAATAGAGCCGGTGTAAAGGCAGGAGCGATGTGCATTCGAACGGAACGTGAATGCCCATGAGTTGCACGTATATCGGTCGAGCGTAGAGCCTCTGATTGGCACCCGATCTATTACCTCGGCCTCCACCTTTACGGCAATAGACCTCTCTATTGACAGGGATTCCTGAGTAACAGGCGGGAACTGATATAATGGAGCTGGTGCAAAGGCAGGAGCGATGTGCATTCAAACAGAACGTGAATGCCCATGAGGTGCACGTATATCGGTCCAGCCTAGAGCCGCCGTTTGGCACCCGATCTATTACCTCGGCCTCCACCTTTACGGCAGTAGACCTCTCTATTGACAGGGATTCCTGAGTAACAGGCGGGAACTGATATAATGGAGCCGGTGCAAAGGCAGGAGCGATGTGCATTCGAACGGAACGTGAATGCCCATGAGGTGCACGTATATCGGTCGAGCCTAGAGCCTCCGATTGGCACCCGATCTATTACCTCGGCCTCCACCTTTACGGCAGTAGTCCTCTCTATTGACAGGGATTCATGAGTAACAGGCGGGAACAGATATAATGGAGCCGGTGCAAAGGCAGGAGCGATGTGCATTCGAACGGAACGTGAATGCCCATGAGGTGCACGTATATCAATCGAGCCTAGAGCCGCCGTTTGGCACCCGATCTATTACCTCGGCCTCCACCTTTACGGCAGTAGTCATCTCTATTGACAGGGAATCCTGAGTAACAGGCGGGAACTGATATAATGGAGCCGGTGCAAAGGCAGGAGCGATGTGCATTCGAACGGAACGTGAATGCCCATGAGGTGCACGTATATCGGTCGAGCCTAGAGCCGCCGATTGGCACCCGATCTATTACCTCGGCCTCCACCTTTACGGCAGTAGTCCTCTCTATTGACAGGGATTCATGAGTAACAGGCGGGAACTGATATAATGGAGCCGGTGCAAAGGCAGGAGCGATGTGCATTCAAATGGAACGTGAATGCCCATGAGGTGCACGTATATCGTTCCAGCATAGAGCCTCCGATTGGCACCCGATCTATTACCTCAGCCTCCACCTTTATGGCAGTAGTCCTCTCTATTGACAGGGAATCCTGAGTAACAGGCGAGAACTGATATAATGGAGACGGTGCAAAGGCAGGAGCGATGTGCATTCAAACAGAGCGTGAATGCCCATGAGGTGCACGTATATCGGTCGAGCCTAGAGCCGCCGTTTGGCACCCGATCTATTACCTCGGCCTCCACCTTTACGGCAGTAGTCCTCTCTATTGACAGGGATTCCTGAGTAACAGGCGGGAACTGATATAATGGAGCCGGTGCAAAGGCAGGAGCGATGTGCATTCGAACGGAGCGTGAATGCCCATGAGGTGCACGTATATCGGTCGAGCCTAGAGCCGCCAATTGGCACCCGATCTATTACCTCGGCCTCCACCTTTACGGCAGTAGTCCTCTCTATTGACAGGGAATCCTGAGTAACAGGCGGGAACTGATATAATGGAGCCGGTGCAAAGGCAGGAGCGATGTGTACTCAAACGGAATGTGAATGACCATGAGGTGCACGTATATCGTTCCAGCGTAGAGCCGCCGTTTGGCACCCGATCTATTACCTCGGCCTCCACCTTTACGGCAGTAGTCCTCTCTATTGACAGGGATTCCTGAGTAACAGGAGGGAACTGATATCCTGGAGCCGGTGCAAAGGCAGGAGCGATGTGTACTCAAACGGAACGTGATCGTCAATGTAATAGGTGCAGTCAAGAGAAAGGGCTTTCTCCTCTCTTCCAAGAGAGTCTTCAACACACAACACACTTCTCCTTCAAGTTCTACTTCAAGGCATATGGTATTGTAAGTGTTGCTTTCATAATTTCATAACTTTCGTTATTTTGTTTTTGTGCTAGGTTTGCGAGAGCGGTTTGCTTACTCACAAGTTGTAGGAGTGAAGGACATCGATTGTATTCGACTTCACTTGTAGGGTTGCTACAAGTGGGTTTAAAGGCAACCTCAAGTTAGTGTTCTAACTTGAGTATCCGGAGGTATCCGGGTGGAAGGGACGTAGGATAACCGGGAACAAGGCGGGAAGTTACTTGGGTAATCCGAACACTTGAAACATAATTGCGTGTGCATTTGTTTATTATTTGGGTTTAATTTTAATTCCGCACTATATTTGTTGATCATATATCATATATATGTGTGAATTTTGTGATATGGTCTCCATGTATGCTATATCTATATGTGTTGTGATTTGAGACGTTAAGTTTCCTTCGTGTATCTCAATGTTGATATCATATATCTTATTATCACCTAAGTTTATAATGTGGTTTTATGATTTTTTGGATTTTATATATATTTAGATTCTTATTTGGCACGATTGTTGTTATTTTACTGCCGCCTTTTGGATAATGCCATAGGGGGATCGAAATAAACAAACAGAATCGTAATGAATGTTCTATGTATGGTCTAGTAAACAGACATACAAAAACTGGATGTAGGTTTCTACACTGTTTTTTTATACACCGGAAGTTGCTACATTGACTCTCCAAATTTGGATGGCCCTGTAGCAAACCGGCAACATGATTCCAGTTTTGCAGGGCGGTTGATGGAGGGAAAACGCCATATTTGGCGTGTTGTTGCAGTGTGGTTTGGAGATGATATAACCGGCCAACTTCCGCTTAGACTTGCATGGAGTCGTCGAATATAGCTTAATTCACGTAAACTAAATATGGGAAAAAATACCTAATTAAATGTCACATCATCTACCAACTAGATTCAATGGGGTTGGATAGTGGGGTGTCGAGACTCGAGAATATATTGTGGGGCCCGCTAAACAATATGTGGACCTTCGCGTTCGAATGTTGTTAACTGGGCAATTTGCAGTAGGTTTCGCGTCGTTCCGCTGTCCTGCGTTGAAATATTCTATCTTTTTCCCTCTGTGGGCTCCACTTTAATGTGTTACTATTAATAAGACGAAAAGCGATGGTACGTAGAGATGGAAATTGCGGATGAGGTGAGAGGTTGGTGGGACCACAAACAAAGAATTCGACCGGTCATCTACTCATCCAACTGCCGACTTTGCTGGTACTTTGTTTGAGATAAGTTTTTCACGTAAGCGCCATATCAGCGAATATTTGTATCCATTCTGACAAGTAAAACATTTTAGTCGTTTAATATATCTCCTCACACAACTGTATACAGTAATGCCATATGTGCCCGATGAGGAAATTCGTATAATAAATCCAAATATTCGACCGTGCACAACTATCCCTCATTTGCGCATATACTGCGCGTGACTAAATTATGTTTGCTCACCGCGCACATCGGTTCAAATTTTGCCCCGTTTTGCGAGCTCAGTAATTAATCCGCCGTTTGTTTATACTTGTAATAACAAACGGAAGAGCGACAGAGTCAAGAAGCAAGATGGCCACCCATAATGCAGGGTCCGGCAAAAAATTTGAGTTGCCGCCAAACTCGGAGTATTAGCAGACCGCAAAAAAACGCCGCGAAGACCCCAGAAAACCCCGCCATGCGTCCGATCAAGTGGAGGATATCTATCCCGCCAAATTTGGGGATATATCACCATTCGCCATGATTTGTGCCTTCACTGCAGATATGGCTGAGAAATCGTGTCACTGGGACGAAGAAACTTTGCAAGGCCAGTCTTCAGAGGGAAGAAGAGACGGTGACGTAGCTGATAACCGTTCCCTTCATGACAGGGGGGATGTGCGACCGCAGTTGCCTGAGACTCATCTAAGGGATACGTGGCCATGGGGAGGTCTCGTTCCGGCAGGCTATGTCCCCCCGGTGTACGAGGGGGCATTGCTATTGAATCCGCCCACTGACGTTCCATCGGAAGGTACTAGGGGGAACCGTCACCGACCCTTCTTCCCCGTCTGGGACGGCGAGTCTGCATTGGTGGATAGGGGGGTGGCCAGTCGGCTGGTGGAGAACTCCATCCTTCCCATTGACCAAAGTGTCCTGGGTCAAATTGACATTGAAAGGCTCGCTAACTCAGTCGTTTATGGCAGTTACCAGGTTAAGTACTAATGTCGTCTCGTTGTGCTGTTGCCTTACTCTTACAGACTTACTTATCCATGATTCCCTGCAGACATCATTGGTCGGGGCGGAACTGCGTCGCCGAGTGGTGCAATTGTTGATTGCCGAGCGGAAAAAGGCGGTTTCCTTCGAATCTCAACTTAAGGATTTGAAGGAGCAGCTGATGAAAGAGAGAGACCGTAGATCTCAGGCGGAGTGGGAGGTTGCGAAAGCTAAAGATCGGGCGGCCTCTATGTCAGCGGTGCGGAAGAGCTCCGAAGAGCGATGGTACGTAGAGAAGAGCAGTCTCCTGGCTCGTATAGCCGAGTTGGAGAGAAACTCGCTTCCTCCAAACTCGATTGCAGACGTGAGGCATGAGGCTGAGGCGAGGAAGCGTCAGTGATCTGGTCGGGAGTCCGGTGGAGGATCGGCCCAAACGTAGGACTGTTTGGCTACCAACGCCCCCTCCAGCGAGGCGTCTGTGTGAATCGTGGCCATCTTAGTACCCCAAATGGTTTTCATATTTTAAGAGGTGAACATGTGATGGTTTACGCGTTAGTAATGAACCCCGAACATTCAATTGGCAATGAACACCGTCTGGTCCAGTCTTTTACCGCTTGTTAGTTTAATTATCTGTTTGCCAACCATTAGCGATCTTCGTACACCGATTGCTTAATTTCTTGTGGATATTAAAACTATTAGCATACAGCCATCACAGAAATGGTCAAGGATGGTGTGAAATATCGAAGTTTCCCGGGAATATACTTAGTGCACGTGAACTGCGTTGGAATTGAGCTTAGCATCACAGTGAACCAGATATACAATTTTTTTCTCATTGCTCACACCGGTCCCACCTTTTACCTGATGTGTATGGATGAATCTGATTTGTCAGTGTGTTTCATTGGAGTCATTTTATCCAGCATTCACATAGCCTCTACATGCATCGAGATTGTTACGTATAGAGTTTTCCTTTAAACGAACTTGGGATATTGGACTTATGCCATAGATTCAAGTAGACCATCGTCAAGGAGAGAAAGATTCAAGAATACGCAGAGGTGGAAATCACTTCATGCAACATAAATAACACATTTACTGCAGTATACGGTCTTCAACATCAATAACATACCAAAGCACACAATTATGAGTCCAACTCTTAGCATTCTCCTTTATGTCCGTTGTGCGCGGTGAGCAAATTTTTAATGCTGTAACATAAATTGCTCAAAGCTCACAACGGGCAAAATTATGCCAGGCGTGCGAATTTAGCTACTGTATCCCATAACATAAATGTTCATAGCGCACAACAAGCAAAGACATGATGGCGCGTTGAGTTCCCGTTGTGCAGAAATCCCATAGATTTTGTACAAAAATCCCAAAAAATTCAGTATATTCTTTCATTATAAACTCAGTCACTACATTTGCACAAAATTATAAATTCAATGCTCTGATGATACGGTAATTACAGTGGGAGATTTTCCTACATCTTTACAGAATAATGTCTCGAATTGTCGCATCCTCTCTTCAAGGCCTTCCACCCATCCTTCGGCCGCAGGCAGGCGGTTAGCCTTCCATTGCCTTATTACCGGTGGGACCGGGCTTCTATCTTTAAGTTGAATATTTACAAAGTGATTATTATTTACAAAACCTATGGTGAAGGGACCACGTTTCGTACCTTGGTGTGGTCCTGATCTTAACGGAAAAAATGAAAGACATTGTTGCATTGACAGCAGATGTATTACACAGTTATAACGACTTGAGATAATATGTCCAACTTCAGGGAAGGTCATCCAATATTGCATCGGGGGGTGGTCACCCATATAGTTAATTGACACTACCTGTTCTTGTGCACTTTCCTCACCCATCACCTTTGAGTACACATCATAGTGGTCACGCAGCTCTTGAAGCAAGTCTCTTCTGACCACCTTCCACTGGTCCTCTCCCATCCCTAGATGTGAAGATATAGCCCTGTAACCACAGTTCCCATCTGCCGTCACATCTGTGACGTTCGATATATATTTGGCGATTGCAGCGGGGAATTGATCAAGATAAGGTATGACTCTTTGAACGGCTCTAGCGTCCTTTGCTTCATAATTTGCTGCTGCAAATGAAGCTGTAGCAGAAACCTCAGTCATACTGCCAGATGTCGCGGCTTTGCCAGTTGGTTTCTTTCTAGCAAGTTGAGGAGGAATGGGTGGGGCAGACGTATTTTTGATCCTTTGGGACCGTCTCGGCTGGACACGGCCGACGCTTTCTTGTTTCGATGAGACTTCAGGAGGAATTTGAGCAGAGCAACTAGCCGCATCGCCGAAGTCATGATCAAAATGAGCAGGATGAATGGGGGTGGCTGTATCTTCATTTGTCAAATTATTATCCCTCTTTCTTCTTCCATTGAACACGACATTAACTTGCGGCTCTGTAATCAGATTTGTCGCCGGGGTAGCTAGCTCCTTCAACTTAATTAACAACTCCTGCTTCATCGGCCCATCAAGTTGAGCATAGAGCATGTGTATGCGCTCTAATTCAGCATGTATAAGCCCATCTTCTTCAGACATCAATTCCGGCTTAGCCTCCATGTCTAGCTGCTTCCAATGAGAATTTACGGCATCTAAGGGAATGGGGCGATTTTCCCTTGTGTATTTGCCAATCTCATTGGCACATGGTACACCATAAATCATTCTAGCTAGACAATCACCTGTGCATTGGTCCGTTCCCATAGGGTCAGATTTATCAGCTTCCACAGACATTATCTTCAACGCCGCAGCGGCTGTAAATCCTATCAGCTCCTTGAACAAGAACCCATGCACATTATGTTGCAACATGATCTTAGATTTCTCGAATGATGCCTTGATCTCGATATGATGCCCCTCTAATGATTCATGTATGGTTGGCCAAGAAGCGGATAAACTGAAGGCCGATGAACCCAATGCCCTTTTAAGCTTAGAATGTTCAGTCTGTGCTCTTTTGGTCTGCCCTCTGTTGGTACTGACATTTCCAAAGTGGAGATTGCCATCTGTCCATACAGAAATAAACTTCTCCTTGTACTTGTCCAACCAAGATGTCTTCACATAGCTCACGACCCTTGTGTAATCTTTGTACTCGGTCTCCAATGCCTTCAGTTTAGCAACATACTCCTCCTCCTTGCGTGCCCCCACCAATAAATTCCAACTAGAGATGAAACCTAACCATTTTTCTTGATCTTCAAAAGAGGGCTGGCAATTTTTGGCAATATTTTTGGATATGTGCATTCTACATATTTGGTGCACCGCAAGGGGAAATTCATGGCCAATGGCATTCATAAGTGCTGGCTCTAGTGCTGACAAAATTACACGTGGCATCCTGTATCCCTGCAGCAAAGAGCTCAACTTCCCCAAGGCCCACAAGTAGTTCTCCTCACGTACGGCCTCCGTGTAACAAAATGCCGCTGCGAACTGAAAATCTGTGGACGTCACCCCATACATCTCCATCAATGGTGGCCTGTTGCGGTTGGTCTTCAACGCGCAGTCCATAACCAGAATCTCTGGAAATTTTCGTACTAACTCAACCGACTGCGGATGTGCCCAAAATATAGTCCTCACTGCAGTTGTCACTTCGTCCACTTCATGATACACAATGTAATTACGCTGTGTCAGTAGATTAAGGAATAGCTGCATTTCTGCTCTCCAGGCCATTTCCCCTGCCTTCATCCTCTGTCTGGCTTTATAAATAGTGTTGATTGTGGTAGATGTTGCATTATCCTTTTCCTTCAGGTATTTCAAGATTTCCCTTGGCCTAAGCAGTCTATGTGACAAGTCTCTCACCGTGGCCATCTCCCCACCTCCGAACCTCCTCTCATCTGGATGTCGCTCGATGTACATTGCGGGTTTATGGTTGTGATTGCCACGTACAACTGTCAAAATCCACTTATATGTTGCCACACCATTAGCCCTCAAGTAGAAGGGACATGAACACTTCTTGCTTCGAGTTGATTTTTTGGCCGATATATCCGGCCTGTGTGGCCGATATGTCCCACTTCTTTCACAACAAAAATAATAAGTTGGGACCCTATTGCCCTTTGTACTCATATTTGATGATTTTGTAACAACCAAATTCCCGGTTTTCACACCGACCACTTTTACCCATTTACCAAGCTCTTCTATGCTGGGGAAAATTTTATTTGTTGTGAATTGATTTGTATAATCTTCATTAACCTCTGAGCCTTCAACAATACGCTGAATTAAGTCCCAGATACCAATATAGTCACTAAATGTTAAGCTTTATTTTCTAGTAAATTAGTCAGTTAACAAAGCAAAATAATTTCAAACCTTTGCTTCTTTGTCCGCTTCATCCCAGATCCCCTCAATGTGTACCGAGCCCATCTCAATCTTCGTAATTTCTACGCAATCATGTTCCAAATGTACATTGCAGCAATAAATTTCTGAAATTATTAAAAAATACCAAATTAATTAGCATCAATTAATGGCTTACCAACTTTACGATGCAGTGCGGCCGCAGTCGACTATTTTAGGGCACCCCAACCCAATGACACAAATCTTTTGCACTGCCTTAAGGACCTTCGTTTGATATAAGCAGGAACTCTTATAGTCTATATACCTCAGCGAATTAGAATAATTTCTGTTGATCAAACCCTATCTCGTTAGCTTTTCCCGCCTTAGGTCACAAAACTGATCGCATATGGAAGCTGTTACGATGCATTTGTATATACGGATGCGTAGAAATAGTGGTTCATAGTGTAAATTACTCATCGCGAACAGTGGGAGGGCAAAAATGTAAATTGCTCTCCTCTGTAAACCATCCAGCAGTTTGCCCACCGCACACAACCGCGCAAAACACGGACTTGCTCAGAGCACACAACCACGCAAAACTGGGAATTGCTCACCGCTCACAGCCAATCAAAACACGGAATTGCTCAGCGCACACAACCACGCAAAACTCGGAATTGCTCAGCGCACACAACCACTCAAAACCCGTAATTGCTCAACGCCCACAACCGTTTTGGTCAAGTCCACGTGCACATGTGGACGGGATATTTGCTAGTAATATTTCAAACTAGACTTGTTTACTCAACCAGCACAACGGGTAAATTATTGTAGACCCGATATGACCCGGTAGGACCCGAAATTGTCCCGTGATACCTTCTGCTCACAGCGAATTGACAGACAATTACACAGATTGCTCACGGCGGAATTTCAAACGGCAAGTATTTTCAAAGATCGCTCCAGTCGCCCAGACCGAAATCCAAAAGCTTTGATTTTTATTTAATTGCTCGAAGGATACATCACTTAGTCAACTGGTGAGATCAAACAAAGAGCTGAATCGAGAGAAATCGATTTAGGGGTTTTTGACCTAAATTTATCAACATCGACTCATTGGTATGTCTATACTTTTAAGTACAGTTTATCTGCCTTTCTTATTTTGATTTTACATGCATTCATCCACGGTTGAGGTTGATGAAGTCGGTACAAAAATCCAAGGTAATATTGATTTATCTTCTCGTCAATAATGCATTAAATCTTTGAGGATCAGGTTATGAATTGTTTGATACAGGATACTATGGATTTTACAACCGACTTTACCACCAATCAACTGTTCAAGGATAGAAAAGAGCTGTTTCAGTGGATACAAAACGTCGGGTTAAGTCATGGGCATGTGATTGTTACACGTTCGGGGAGATTAAGTAAAACGGCCAAAGGGCATCATGCTGTGTACTTTGCGTGTGAAAGAAGCGGTGAGTATCGGGGACACCGAAAGCTAAAAAGACCAACCAGCCTGTTAAAACCAAGAAGTGTTCATGTCCTTTCTCATTGCGTGGTTATATGGTGGGCGTGGGCGTTGAGGAGTGGAAGGTAACAGTCGTTTGTGGCAGGCACAACCATGAAGCAGCTAAATATGTCGATGGCCATTCCGATGACGGGACGTTGCAGGGAATGGAGATGGAAACAGTGCGTGACTTGGCGAATAGCAAGGTTCGGCCAGCTGAAATTTTGAAAGTACTGAAGGCAAATAAAAACTTCAGTGCTACCTCAATCAAAGCAATTTATAACGCACGAAACCGGTTACAACGGGGGAAGAAGGTTGGTATTGTAAAACAGTTGAAGGAGTTAGCATCAGCTGATAAAATTGTGGGTGCTGAGAATGTGAAGGCTGTGAATAATGAGGGGGGGATCAGAAGGTGGGGGAGGCGTTTTGGGAGAATGCAGTGCCTGCTGAGTTGTAGGAGGAGGATCATACTGGGAAGATGGGTGGGGAGGATGATAAGGTGGATCGTAATGAGGCGGAGCAGACTGCTGGGGAGGAGGAGGATGATGATGAGAATGCAGTGGCTAAGGCCTTTGAGAAGGAGCATGAGGTTCTACGTCTTCAAATTTCTACCCTGGTAGCGGAGATTGCTAAGCAGCATGCTGAGATAACGGATACGTCTACATTGACGTGTAAGCCGGGTAAGGGAAGAAGTAGACCGTTGTGGAAACGTATAATAAAGAAGCCGAAACAATCAATTTCACATGATGATAGTGACGAGGACTTGGCTGCCGACATAATAATACCATATTGGAACGCTTTTCCTGAGTGTCTACGACCCCTTATAGTGCATGTCGTAGATGTGAAAGCAGACGGAAACTGTGGGTATAGGGCTGTGGCAGCTCAGTTGGGACTGGGTGAGGACGAATGGAGGCAGGTGAAATATGACTTACGAGAAGAGATGCAGAACCACGACGGCTTGTACCGGCAACTTATGGGTGCCGTGGAATTTAAAAAGAATGTAGTGGCACTGGGCCATTTGTTAGACCGTCCAAAAGCTAAATGGTGGATGCAGATGCCAGAAATGGCACATGTCATTGCCTCATGCTACGAATGTGTAGTACATATTCTTGCACCTCATCAGTGTGTGACATATTTTCCTTTAAGAACTCCTCCAGTACCCCTATCATCCAGACGCCACATAACGTTGGGTCATGTGAACAATAATCACTTCGTTATTGTTAAACTTGCCCCATATGGTCCTGTCCCTCCGACTTCAAGTATGTGGCTAAGATACCGTTCCGATGTGTCAGCCGGATGGCCGGCTGCTTATGAGGATAGGATGCAACAATTCCAGTCAATAGTATTTGGGCACGATATTGCAACAGTTGACGTTATTGAAATATTGTAGGATAAAACGTTGTATCATTTTACTGTGGATTGTTTATTTCATATTGACATATTGGTAGCATGAAATTTTATCATGTCTGCCTAAATGTGCAAATGTTATCATCTGTATGCCGTGCTTTGGTGTATGGTATCTATAAGTTATGCCCAACAATAGACCTACTAATCAAGTTTGCCTCTTACTAACTTTTTGGTGAACGGGTACATACTGATATATACTGGATTTTGAATGCTTAATAACACACGCAATCTATCCAGATTTTCTTAAGGGTGTTAATTAATACAACTAATGATAGTTATCACGTTGGTATTATATTATTTTATATGTATCAATAATGTTGTTAACATCGGCATAAGAATATGAGGAATCCAATAGAATAAATATTAAAAACAAAATTTAGATCTCCTCAGCGCGCACCGCGGTCAAAATCGTTCTCAGCGTCGCGATTAATAACGATTACCGTTACTAATGTCAAGCCTGACAATCCATGTAATATTACTCAGCGCGCAAAACGGTTTGGATCGTGCTAAAATATAACCGTTGTGCGCGCTGAGTAAAATTTTGCCAACTAAACCACCGAATTTACTCGAAACGCGCAACGGGTTAAAATTTTTACCCGTTTGGACCCTCTTTCATCCCTTGATAAATTCTGCTCACCGCTCACAGCCATAACCTTCCACAGAATGCTCAAGGCGGAATATCAAACGGCCAGTTTTTCGTAGATTACTCAAGGCGCACAGACGGAAATTCCAAAGATTTGATTTTTATTACTGGGCTCGACATTTACATCACAGTGGCAACTACTGCGTTCAAACATATCGGTGAAGCGAGAGCAATCGATTTAGGGGTTTTCGACCTAAATTTGTCGAAATCGCGATTTGGTAAGTATACAATGTTAAGTACATTTTATTTGATATCCTTGTTACAATTACAATGTGTAGAAAGAGGAGGCGAAATTTTTGGTTTTTAATTTCCTGCAGATACAGTTGAGATCGATGGAGATGCTAAAAAATTCGGAGGTAATATTGATTTTTCTTTACGTCAATAATGTAACTAATGTTTGGTTCCCGGTCCAATTAGTTGTATGAATTGTTTGATACAGGTGTATATGGATTATACAGCCGAATTTACTACGCTTCAACGTTTTAAAAGTAGAGACGAACTCTTTCAGTGGATAAAGAGCGTCGGACGACAACAGGGGCATGTGATTGTTACCAGTGCGTCGAGTATGAATAAATCGTCCAATAGGACTCCCGCTGCCTACTATGCATGTGCAAGAAGCGGGAACTACAGGGGACACCGACCAGTACGAAAGAGCAACCGGCCAGTTAGAACCAACAAGTGTGGATGCCCGTTCAAATTGCGTGGTAAAGAGGTGGGCGATGGCGGTGAGTGGAGTTTAACGGTCGTTGATGGCAGGCACAACCATCAAGCTGCTAATTATGTCGCGGGCCATTCCGACGACGGGGTGTTGCAGGGAAAAGAGGTGGAAGCATTGCGAGACTTGGCAAATAGAAAGGTGCCGCCGTCAGCAATTTTGAAAGGCCTGAAGGAAACTAAATCCTTCAATGAAACACCAATCAAATCAATTTATAATGCACGTTCCCGATTACTAAGGGGGCAGAGTGTGGGTATGGTAAACAAGTTGAAGGAGTTAGCATCATCGTGTAGAATTGTGGGTGATGAGCTTGTGGTGCATGTGGATAATGTTGAGGAGGAGCAGAAGGGAGATGAGGAGAAGGTGGATGAGGCTGAGGAGGCGACTGCATTGGCTGCTTATTGGCAGGATGATGTGGTGGATCGTAATGCGATGGAGCAGGCTGCTGAGAAGTTGGTTCTTAGTGGGCAGGAGCATAATGCTGCGGAGGAGGATGAGGTTAATGCAGCGGATGAGAATGTGGAGCCGAGGGTGCATGATGTTTATGGGGATGATGAGGCTGAGAATGCAGTGGCTGCTGAGTTGACTGTAGATGATTATGTTATTGAGGAGATGGTGGAGACGGAGGAGACGGTTGCCCTTAACGTGGAGGTGCAGAATGCTGAGGAGGTACTGGTGGAGGATAATGCAGCGGCTGAGACTGTGGAGCCGAAGGTGTATGAGGAGAAGGCGAACGAGGAGGATGATGATAAGGAAGTGGCTACTGATTTGATTGCTGAGGAGCATACTGGGAAGTTGGTGGATACGGCGGGGACGGTGGAACGTAATGTGGCTGACCAGACTGCTGAGATGGATGAGGGGGAGAATGCAGCTGGGGAGAATGAGGAGCCGCAGGAGGATGAGGCGAATGTGGAGGATGTGGAGGATGAGAAGATAGAGGATGCTGGGTTGATGCAAGCTGAGCTTACGTTGGAGTTGGGGGCGACGGTGGAGACGGGGGATCATAATGTGAATGCGCAGACTGCTGGGAGGGAGGAGGAGACGGCTGTGGCCTCGTATTTTGATGAGCACGAAGAGATGGATGTCATGATTAAACAACTTTCTCCCCTGGTTGATGAGATTTCTGATCATTTTTCGGATGTGACGGAGAAGCCTACAGTTAGGAGGAAGCCTGTTAAGGCTCCACGGTTGCATTCAATTGCGGAGCATACGGCGGTGGCGAAGGAGAAGCCTAAATGGAAGAGGCGGCCTTCGAAGGAAAGTAGTAGGCGTCCGAAACTTCAAATAAAGAAGCCGAAACCTTCGTTTCCCCCCTGATGATTATGTTGATGATTTGCCTGCCAACTTCCTCATACCATATTATTTGGATTTTCATCGCACGCTACAACCCCTCATGGCGGGCGGCGTAGACGTGGATGCAGATGGCAACTGTGGGTACAGGGTTGTGGCAGTTCAGTTGGGCTTGAAAGATTCCGAATGGGGGACTGTCAGAGCTGATTTGCTCCGTGAGATGCGGACATACAGCGGATTGTACAGGCGTGTTCTGAGTGAGGTTTCATATAATAGTAATTTGAAGGCAGTGGACTATTTTATTACTGATAAAGGTCCAGGACGGGAAAATTGGATGCAGATGCCAGACATGGGACATGTCATTGCCTCATGCTACAACTGTGTAGTACATTTGATTTCAAATCGTATGTGTGTGACATTTTTTCCATTGAGAAGTCCTCCAGTAAACCGAGCCTCCAGACGCCACATAACGTTGGGTTATGTGAACGGAAATCACTTTTTTATCCTTAAACTTCAACCAGCAGGTGACGTCCCTCCGACTTCAGTTGTGTGGACAAGATCGCATGACCCTGTGGCCGATGGATGGCCGGCTGGTTACGAGCAGAGGATGCAGTCATTCGTTGATAGGGTAAAAGATACGAAGATTGCTACCGCTGATGGTTTTTAGTATCTGTAAGATAAAACGTTTATCAATGTAATAAGTTTTTTTTGGTATAAAAATGGACCACTTTGGCGGATGAAATTTTATCATGGCTTCCGAAATGTGCAAATGTCATCATCGGTATGGATTGATGTTGTGTATCATACCAATTACACCGAGCGCAACACTACAGTAATATTGCCCGTTTTGCGCTTTGAGTAATTAAGTCTTTACCTACCAAATTGCTCAACGCGCAGAACTAGCAATATTAGTGCCGGTTTTGCGCTCTGGGTATTTTTAATAACATCAACCTTTGTTCCAAATTGTTATGCGATGAGAATGTGTCATTGTTAGAGTGTCCAATACTCCAAGTGAGAGTAGGGTTATTGTATCATATATGTTATTGTCTGACAAAATTGCTTACCACAAACTCCCATTGATAAGTTTTGCCTGTTGAGCGCCTTTATTAGCCAATTTGTTAGTGGTTACTACAATTGCTCACCATTCACCATGATCAGAACAAATAATTTTGGCCGGTTGTGCGCGGTGAGCAATTTTGTTAGTGCGAAAAAAAACTCCTCCTCTTCCACTCAATAAAATTTTCCGATATATCCACATTTATTGCTGCTCGCACCGTGCAAATTTTTAATGGCTAACAGAAATGCTCACAGCGCACAACGGCGATATATTGGAACCTTTGGTCTTACTAATATTCTAAGAGACCCCTCGAGTCTGCAGATCAGTGTTGGTGAACATACAGAGCAGGGATCGTTAATATACAGCGGATTGCTACCAGCCGGATGTTCTGCTCTATAATGATTAATGCCTTTGCGCGTTGGGATAAACTGTAGCCTCTTAAAAAATAGCCCAACGCGCACAACGGGCAAAATAATGCCCTTAGGCTCGGGCAAAATTATGAGCACAACGGGAAAACAACGTGCACAACGGGCAAAAATTACGCGCACAACGGGCAAAACAACGCGCACAACGGGCAAAAAGGAAAGCCGGTGGTTCGCTTTTTGAGCATATAAAAGGTAGTTTATCAACAATTGTTAAACGCGCACACACCTAGTAGCCTTATGCCCGGTGTGCGCGTTGAGCAAAGTTTCGACGATAGCCCATTTGCTCAACGCGCCCCGCACGGACTAATTTTGTCAGTTGTGCGCTTTGAGCATATTTGTTGGATGCTGTAATTTTTGTTCCCACGGTTAATCATTCACACTCCTATTTTCATCATACTAAAATTGTGATTCCGCCATATGCCAACAGTCAAACTTCGCTTAGAAACTTTACCTAATTGTGATTAAGGCCAATACTTATTCATTCTGAAGACATTTTATATAAAATCTGATACCTAGTCAATCTGATTCAGAAACTGCATGCAAACCTTTAGATTAACGCTGATACATATTCAAACGGTGACAATTCCAAAATGGCCAACCCATTCTAACATACTGAAGTACGTACAGATACAGATCCAAACAGATACATATCCCTTTACTCTTACAAACTGATACATTTGAGTGTCTTCACAGATGTTTGCAATGAAGTGGCGCGTGATCTGCGTGTTTCCCCCTTCAACTTCCGCGAGTTCATCGGGCGCACATCTTCGTTGCGTTTATTAACGTCCTTGTAACCTGCAGTCAAGTATGTAGCTGTGTCAAACACAACGCCTGGAACCCCGATTCCCCTGTGGCGATGTACGACACGGGCAATGCGCTCCACATCTACGTTGCAGTTGCCGAATTTCTGCCCTGATCTGCTCAAGATGATTGTCATACCAGATGTTTGCAATGACGTGGAACTTTGTCCTTTGTAGGAGACGCCGTGAATTAAAAAGTCGTCAGACCATTTCGCTTATTACCGTCATTGCTGTCGTCGTTGTAACATGAAGTCAGGACAAAAGACAACGATTGGAACTCCGTTACCGGAGACGATGTAAAACAACACAGGGTTGCATAAGAAGTTGTGTTTGGGAGTGTAAAAGATCGGAAAGGATAGGATGGAGTGTCTGTGCGTCAAAGATGATGTATAGTGAAACGATGAAGGGTTTGATGGAGGAGATGGAGTGTAGAGATGGAGATGGATATGGAGTGTATAGCAAGACACGCAAAACAAATACATAGCCACAATTCATAATAGGAGGGAATAACAATCTATCATGGTACAACACCCAGCAGCTTACCTGAAACATGTGAGACAGCATAGCCAATATCACCCCAAAAGAATATGGTATGATCATCGAACACATTTTTCGTAGTGTTGTTTGGGAAAAATTTTCTCAACGCAGTTGCAACACCCCCCAGCATTGTCGGGGATGCTTGATTATAAATGGATGATAGCCCTTCGTTGCATAAGTTTCCAACATGAACCATTTACCTTTACGTGAAAAGAGTACTGGATGAATGCTATCGTCCATATCTATATCAAGCATGCACGAACAGCTGAAGGACTTATTGTTTCCATACGGAGGTTGTGTGGGCAAATAAAGAAGATGATAGAAGAAAGTAGACGAAGTTTAGAGAAGATGAGTGCTCGTTGTCCGCCATTTATAGGGGAAATTGGACCAATCATAATGAAGCGTATAAAAAGTCCGTGATCCTACAGTAATGCAATGGGTCTCGGGAATCGACATTTAGAGCATCTCCAAAGGGGCTCCCTAAATTATTTTAGAATGTGGAAAAAAATAGGTTAATTACTCTCCGCGCAAAACCATGAAACCCTACGGTTTTTCGCCTTGATGACATAATAGGAAAATTACACTCAACAATACTACTCTCCACTAAGATTTTTTAATACATTATATTCGCTGTGCACACCGGGCTAAATAATACAGAGGCGAGTAACTATCATAATTGCTCACCGCACAGAACGTTTAGAAAACGAGAATTGCTCAATGCGCAAAACGCAGAACGCATGACAGCGAATTGTATTGATGAGAAGAAGTAGAGTTAATGTGTGGCTACATCGAAGACCCCGTCGTGCTACAGAGGGGTTCTCGTGAATATACAAATGAATGCTCATCTACAGCGGATTGATGTCAGAGAGATGAAGAGACGTTAATTGCGATGGGAGAGAATTGATGTAGCAGGAGCGATTTGAAAGCTCTCAGGGAGACCTTTGACCCGGAAAATGACACAAATGTCCTCAAAGGCAAGAGCAATTGTGACCCAGTGGCGAACTTTGTGGCAGTTCACCCTCACCTCACTGCGACAAAATTGGTTGTGTGTGGTGAGCAATTCTGAGGTTTGAGTGGTTTTGTGCGCTGAGCAATTCTGATTTTTGAGCGGTTGTGTGCGGTGAGCACTTCTGAGTTTGAGTGGTTGTGTGCGATGAGCAATTTTGAGTTTTGAGTGGATTTGTGCGCTGATCAATTCTGAGTTTTGAGTGGGTTTTGTGCGGTGAGCTTATTCTGAGATTGAGTGGTTGTGTGCGGTGAGTAATTCTGAGGTATGAGTGGTTTTGTAGCCGCTTACTTAATTGCTCAACGCTGAGACATAATTGATCAAAGCAAAGAAAGAAAAGCCCCCGTATTCGATCTCTCCTCACAATCCCAGGGTGTTGGGGCGATTTGCCTCTAGACACTCCTCCCCTCTCAAAAGAAACCTCCCGTTGGCCCGATCGTTGGATAGGCCCTCCTTTGATACCGGACCTCTCCTTCCCGACGAATTCTTCGTCTTACAGGCGGATCGCCAACGAGTTATTACTCTTACACATGGAGCGGCCCGTCTTCCACTCCCTGACTTCCCTTGTAGAACTTACACCAGGGGACTTAGGGCGGACCGCTCCTCCCCTCCAACGCCTACTCCGTGACGACCTCCACCTCCGGGGGCGGCGTCGCCGAAACCTCCCGCTGGCCCGATACCGGACCTCTCCTTCCCGACGAATTCTTCCTTTCTCAGGCGGATCGCCGACGAGTTATTCGTCTTACACATGGAGCGGCCAGCCTTCCACTCCCCGAATTCCCTTGGATAACTAACGCCAGGGGACTTAGGGCGGACCGCTCCTCCCCTCCAGCGCCTACTCCGTGACAACCTCCACCTCCGGTGGAGGCGTCGCCGCCCGCGGGGTGTCGGTCCAAATCACCGGTGAAGGCATCGCCTTGCCAATCACCCCACTGGGCACCACCATTCCCAGACAACGGGTCCCTCCGCCATCCAACGGTCTGCCTTCCACTCATCGACCTCCCGTCGCACAGCCTGAAGTGGAACGAAACCCCAGCCCGCCATCCAACGGCATGCCTTCCACTCCTTGACGACCCGTCGCACATCCTGGTGCAGGTTATAGTAAATTGGAACGAAACCCCCGACCGCCATCCAAAGGCCTGCCTTCCACTCCTCGACCTCCCGTCGCACATCCTGATGCAGTTTACAGTAAAGTGGAACGGCCCGCCATCCAACGTCCTGCATTCAACCACTGGCGTCGTTATCGACGTATTGTAAAGAACGCGAAAATGTCCCTCCAAGCAAGTTGTTAAATTCCGTCTATGATAAAATTAACTTGTTTACATGCAAACTTTTAGATTATCTCTGAAACATAATCAATCTGAATTCTGATGACATTTTAGATTAAATCGGTGACATATTCAATCGACTTCGTATACTGATTGAAAATTTTTAGATTATATCTCAGACATATTCCAATTGATGACATTTTCAAAATGACCCCGCCATTCAACTATATGGATGTACATACTGATACAGAACAAAACATATTCATTACCCCATGCTCTTTACAAACTGATACATATGATTGTCTTCGTAAGATGTTTGCAATGAAGGTGCTCTTTACCGGATCTATTGTCGGCGTGATCTGCGTGCTTCACCCTACAACGACGCCTGCAATGACGACACTCCTATCCTGC
Organism: Scilla litardierei; assembly: GCA_030789695.1. Taxonomy (NCBI): domain Eukaryota; kingdom Viridiplantae; phylum Streptophyta; class Magnoliopsida; order Asparagales; family Asparagaceae; genus Scilla; species Scilla litardierei. The sequence goes on along the minus strand of CM061140.1, from coordinate 141,633,855 downwards.
CTACGGTTGCCGTAAGTAGGCAACGACGTTAACTAACACAACGAAGCGACCATCTTCGTTGAGTTTATGGACGTGTTTGCCAACTATCTGCCACCGTAGCCCTTATAGGAGTGTCGTCATTGCAGGCGTCCTTGTACCCGGCTGTCAAGTATGACGACGGTTCAAAGACACCAAAAAGAACTCCGATTGCCAAGAGGCGGTGAACACCGACACATGGTTCGTTATAAATAGAGGATCTATAGTACAAATATGAAGGGGATGGAGGAGAAGATAGTGTAAAAGAGGAGATGGCTGTTCCACGTGAATGCGTGAAAAAAGTACTGGTTGAATTCTATCGTCCATTTTTATCTCAAGCATCAGGCCCGAACAGTAGAAAACCATCTCATCTTTACACCCCATATCCATCTCCATCTCGTCCATTTCTACCTCATGCATCATGCTCGAACAAAAGAAGACCTTATTGTTTCCAGACGGAGGTTGTGTGGGCAAAAAGAAGAAGATGATATAAGAAGTTAGAGGAAGTTGTGGGAAGATGAGGGCTCCTTGTCCGCCAATTTATAGGGGAATTGGACCAATCAAAATGAAACTAAACGGTTTTTCGCCTTGATCAACAATGATGCCAATTGGAAAATTACTCCCAACAATACTAATCTCCACTAATCCTTTTAAAAACATTTTATTCGACGCGCACACCGTGCTAAATAATACAGGATCGAGTAACAAACTAACAATCAGAATTGCTCACCGCGCAAAACGCATGGAAAAATGGAATTGCTCAAGGCGCACAACGCATGGCAGCGATTTTTATTGGTTTATGAGGATGCGACCGAAGTAGAGTTAATGTGTGGCTCCATCGAAGACCCCGTCATGCTACAGGAGGGGTTCTCGTGAATATACAAAAGACTGCACGTCAATCTACAGCTGATTGATACCAGACATGTGCAGTTCTCAAGAATGTTTGACCGGCCGGTAGGAGGTGAGCTGGAAAAATTAATAGCTGCTAAGATAATTGCACAAAGCTAGGAACAAACAAATTTATGGCAGTTGTGCGCGATGAGCAAATTTTTAATGGTTTAAATAATTGCTCATAGCGAACAACAAGAAACGACAGGTGGAGTCGTTGTGCGCTTTAACATGTGTTCGCTTTGTGCATCTAAGGTATTTTATAGACAATGGTTTAACGCGCACAACCAATCTGAAGACATATTCAATCGAATTCAACTATATTGATGTACATACTGATACAGACCCAAACTGATTCATTAGCCTATGCTCTTACAAACTGATACATCTGATTAAGCCTGGATGGCGGCCCTTGGTCACATAGGTTGGCGGTGGATGGCTACTGTCCCTCTGGCTCTGAGGCACAAGCACTCCTTCCTGTTGTTTTCGATCTCTTGTCTCGCATCCAAATTGAAGAATAAAATGAAGCAGAATCGCGTCGGAATACGGAAAAAGGTGAAATTCGTGTAAGCATCGATCCAGAGGTTCTCGAATGCTTCATTGGCTGCGAGCCCTTGCGGTGTACATCGACCACGTTTACAGTTACCGTGCTCAGCGTATTTGTCATGCAATCCGAAGGCATCTGCTGATCCCAGTATTCTAGCGCTGAAGCTTCCGGGTCTGGAAAATCAAACATTTCATCCTGGTAACAAAACAGAATGCTTAATGCCATCATACATACATACGTAGTTTGGAATTATTCAGAGGAAATAATTAGAAAATTTGTACTTACTCCAATGACTAGATCCTCCAGGTTCGGGCAGCTATTCAGCAAGCATGACAGGATTGAAAACGTCGTTGTTGTGCAGGGTATCCGTCTGAGGGTGAGTTCTTTCATCTTCGGCAAGAGACACCACAAAGTAACGGGCATGATATAGATATCTGATATGGACGATAGCATTCATTTAGCTGTTCGTCCATTTATAATCAGGCATGCCCGAAAAAGGGTTTCCAGATGTGAGGATTTCGCCTTCCACGAACAGCTGAAGGACTTAATGTTTCAATAGGAATGTTGTGGGGGCAAATAAAGAAGAAGATGATGGAAGAAAGTAGATGAAGTTGTGAGAAGATGAGTGCTCCATGTCCGCAAATTTTATAGGGGAATTGGAGCAATCAAAATGAAGCGTATAATAAGTCCTTGATCCTACAGTAATGCAATGGATCTCGGGAATCAACAATTATTTACTCAACGTGCAAACCGTGGAATACCAACGCGAAAATCGCGTAATCCCAATTATTTTAGCATCTGGATCAAAATTGGTTAATTACTCTCCGCGCATAACAAGGAAACTCATCGATTTTTCGCCTTGATCAACATTGATGCTAATAGGAAAATTACTCCCGACAATACTACTCTCCACTAAGATTTTTTAATACATTTTATTCGACACGCACCCCGGGCTAAATAATACAGAAGAGAGAAACTATTATAATTGATCCTCGCGCAAAACGCATGGAAAATGAGAATTGCTCAATGCGCACAACGCACAACGCAAACGCAGTACCATATTAACTGTGGGGCTACATCGAAGACCCCGTCAAGCTACAGAAGGGTGCTCGTGAATAAGAAAATACTGCTCCTGAATCTACTGCTGATTGATACCAGACATATGATTTTCCCAAGAATGTATGACCAGTGGCAAGTGAGCTGGCAAAATTTATATTTTGGTCGTTGTGCGCGGTGAGCAAATTTTTAATGTTTTAAAAATTTGCTCAAAGCGCACAACAAGTATCGCCAGATGTTCACTTTGACTCGGTGTGCGCGTTCAGCAAATATAATGATGTACATACATACTGATACAGATCCAAACTGATTCATTAGCCTATGCTCTTACAAACTGAAACATGTGATTGTCGGTGTGATCTGCGTGCTTTCCCGTCAACTTCCGCGAGTTCACCGGGCGACCATCTTCGTTCTGTTTATTACCGTCGTTGCAGATTTTCTGCCATCATCGGCTGGATATGAGTGTAGTCATAGCATGCGTCGGTGTAACCTGCAGTCGGGTATGTAGCCGTTTCAAAGACACCTAGAGAAACTCCGATTCACATGAGGCATCGAACAACACCAACAGATCAAAATACTAAACACAGCTGGTCTTTGAACAACTTACAAGCTCAGATGCAGAACTGCATGCGGCGATGTGTTCCAGTAAGAGAATACTAAACCCTGCATGCGGCCCCAACCTCGTCGCATCTCTTCGTTACAACCTCCTCAAGATCTGCTAAGGCGCACGTAGGTGGAGGATCTTCGTTGTAGACAATGAAGGCGGATCCTACGGAGAACACACTGGCATTTGATGCGTCCATCACCTGGTCAACATTCATCCGGACGGTTCGACCGGCAGCTAGATCCACCTTTTCGAGGAAGCCCCTTTAAGGAGGCTCGAACTGATCGGTGAAGTAAAAGCTTAATCCAGAGAAGATCTTCACCGCCTGTAAGAGACCAATATAAGAGACAAATATGATATGTGCACTACTGGACATGGGCCTCCGCACATGCATACACAAGGAAAAGTGTTCATAAGATGGCTTCCTCCGATAATTATCCAAAGACTCAAATAGTTCAAAACATTTTCCAATTCAAATAGTTCAAAGGCGCGACATGCCATCATTGGCGTGTCATTACAGTCACTTCCATGCTCGTTTTGTAATTTCTGTCGCTTTACTTGAGCATCATCACCATCATCTGTTCGGACGAGGAAATGGATGTGTGACTCTTCACATCATTTGATTTTCTGGAAATCTGAGACAACCATGCCTTTTGTGTTTCCGCACATGTTCCAGGCTTCCAGCTTCTGCATTATGAGACAATTATGATCTGCTTTATCCACAATCAGATTTGGCCAATATGCATGCGAGCCAAGAGAACGAAAAGAAAGGAGGGAGTGCTTGTGCCTCAGAGAGACGGTACCCATGCACTGCCAACCTAATTGACCCAAAGCAGCCAATCAGGGCGCAAAGGCCCGGGGGGCCATTCTTCTCTTCGCAGACCAGGGAGAGAAGCATATTAGGGAGGCAACTGCATCAGCCTGTAGTCCTCCGATTTCATACGTTTCTCCACGGCATTCACGATCCATTTATCCTACAGTAATGCTAGGGATCTCGGGAATGAACATCTTATTTACTCAAGCTGTAATCCCACCGAGAAAAACGAGTACTCCTAAGTATTTTAGGCTCAGCTGCAAAAGAGGCAATTTACTCTCCCCACACGACAAGGAAACTGAACCGTTTTGCGCCTTGAATTACTCTCCGTCAAAGACTCGAAAAATTATTTATTTTCTAGCGCAACAAAAACAATCAAATTGTTTCTGTTGTGCGTGCGGGTTAATTGGTTCCACTATAAGCCCTTGTGTGTAATGTGGAGTCCGCAGATGTGAGACCGTGTGTGTACAGCGGTTGGATATTGATTAACACTATGACTTTTTAACCACCTCGCACGACGCGCACGACGGCTAATTGATATCAGCCCTTTGTTGCGTTTATTAACGTCATGGATTGGTAACGGCTATTTATTACAAATATTTTACAAATAACGTGACCAAATTTAATAATTTTAGTACCGATGGAAATATCTCAATTATACATACTACATGAGACCAATATTGGATATTTTTCGAGCAAATTTAAAATATTTACAACATTACAAGAAATACTAAATACTTAAAAATTAATAAAAATTAACATTGAAGAATAATATTATTTATAGTTTTCTTTCATGCAGGAACAATGTATTAGATTAACCCATTATAACGATAAATATTTTTCATTAGTAAAGCTTAAACAAAGAAAAAATAGGATTTGAAGATGGTGGGTTGGAGTTGCCCATCCTCAAAAATAGCATCTTTTAGAGATATTCCATTTTGAAAGGGTGTTTTTAGAGATTTGTGGTGGAGTTGCTATATGGAATTGGAGCGATCAAAATGAAGCGTATAATAAGTCCTTGATCCTACAGTAATGCAATGGATCTTGGGAATCAACAATTATTTACTCAACGCGCAAACCGCGGAATACCAACGCGAAAATCGCGTAATCCCAATTATTTTAGCATCTGGATCAAAATTGGTTAATTACTCTCCGCGCATAACAATGAAACTCAACGATTTTTCGCCTTGATCAACATTGATGCTAATAGGAAACTTACTCCAAACAATACTACTCTCCACTAAGATTTTTTAATACATTTTATTCGTCACGCACCCCGGGCTAAATAATACAGAAGAGAGAAACTATTATAATTGATCACCGCGCAAAACGCATGGAAAACGGGAATTGCTCAATGCGCGCAACGCAGATGGGTCAATGAGGATGTGACTGCTGAAGTACCATATTAACTGTGTGGCTACATCGAAGACCCCGTCAAGCTACAGAAGGGTGCTCGTGAATAAGAAAATACTGCTCCTGAATCTACAGCTGATTGATACCACACATATGATTTTCCCAAGAATGAGTCGTGCTTTTTACACCCCTATGCGTAGGGGTGTATGTGCATTCGTTTTCCAAAATTAGTAAAGTCTATTAGGGCCTGTTCTTTTGTAGGAAAGTATAATGAGGAAAGTTGAGAAGTGTGGAATCTGATGAGAGAGAAATTGGTGTGTAGTGTGTTCTTTTGTTGGAAAGTGGGGTTGGATTGTGGAGTTGGAAAGTTAAAGTGGGTCCCACTCCGTGTAGTGTGTTCTTTTGGTTGAAGAAAGTTGGAGGTGGAAAGTGATGTGGGGTCCACCCAAATTTAATTTGTTTTATTTATATCTAAACTAAAAACTAAAAACTAAATTAATTAATTAATATATTAACTAATTAATAATTAAAATCATTAAGTGGGTGCAAATCAAAGCAGGGGGCCCATTTGAATTCATGCGGCAGCAAATCAAAAGCCAAACAAAATACAATTCCAAGCCTGGCCTGTTTTGATTGGTGGGAGGGGAGAGAAGGGCCCCACCTGGCTTCGTTTTCTTGTGTAATCCGAGCAAATGTATCGGAAAGCAATTCCCCCGCAAGAATCCACCTGACATGGGACACGTAGGCAAAAAACAACAAAAACATCAACGCACAAAAGAACGGGGCGGAAGAAAATCAAGTGGGATTCTTTGCAATAGTGCTTAAAAAGTAACAAAATCGAGATTAAACAAAAGAACATGCCCTTAATTTCAATGTCAAAATATTTTGGATCTTTCCTATTTTAAGATCAACTTGGCACTAAATACTATATACACCCCTATGAGTAGGGGTGTTTATAGCACATATCCCAAGAATTTATGACCGGTGGCAAGTTAGGTGGAAAAATTTATAGCCGTTACATAAGGGCTCAATGTTCAGTACCAAAAAATTGCTCACAGCGCACAACAAGTAAGGCCAGGTGTTAATTTTGAGCCGGTGTGCGCGTTCAGCAAAATTTGTAATGGTTAACATAATGGCGTAAAGCGCACAACATGCAGAATTATGCCGGTTGTGCGCGTGACGCAAAAGTTGCGTCGAAGACAAATTTGCTCAACGCCCCCACGGGAATAAATTTGCCCGTTTTGCGCTTTGAGCATATTTGTGAGATGCTATAAGTTTACTCCCACTGCGCGCCACCGCAGTGAATCAATCAAATTCCAAATTTCATCATACTTAGTCTGAATTCCAACCAACCCTACATCCAAACTTTTAGATTTAAGTCTTATTATACTTGTTCAATCTGAAAACATAGTAGATTAAACTGGATACTTATTCACTGACTCAGAAACTACATACAAACTTTAAAAATAAATCTGATACCTTTTCAATCTGAAGGCATATTCAATAGAATTCAGATACTGCTTGCAAAATTTTAGATTAAATCTCATACATATTCAAATTGATGACATTTTGAAAATTAACCAGCCATTCAAATATATTGCTGTACATACAGACTGATACAGACCCAAACTGATTCATTAGCCTATGCTCTTCCAAACTGATACATATGATTAAGCCTGGATGGCGGCCCTTGGTCACATAGGTTGGCGGTTCATGGCTACCGTCCCTCTGAGGCAACAGCAATCCCTCCTTTTGTTTTCGATCTCTTGGTTCGAATCCAAATTGAATAAGAAAATGAAGAACAATCGAGTGGGAATATGGTGAAATTACGGTAACCATTGATCCAGACGTTCTAGAATGGTTATAGATTGTTATGGACGCCTCCCCCAAGCTTTTAACAGTTCATTTTTTTGCTTTTAGCGATCGAGGATCATCTCATCCTTCTTTAGATCATCGAACTTTGTCCGCTCCTTCGGAATACCCTTCAAGATTGAAGCACGAACAACGTCCTCGGGCCCAGGAAGTATCGAAATTACGGTAACCATTGATCCAGACGTTCTAGACTGCTTCGTTGGATGCGAGCCCTTGCGCCCCCCTATGTTCCAGGTTCAAAAATCCATGTTTACATTGGCGGGCGCAACGGCTCGCATCCAACGAAGCAGTCTAGAACGTCTGGATCAATGGTTACCGTAATTTCGATACTTCCTGGGCCCGAGGACGTTGTTCGTGCTTCAATCTTGAAGGGTATTCCGAAGGAGCGGACAAAGTTCGATGATCTAAAGAAGGATGAGATGATCCTCGATCGCTAAAAGCAAAAAAATGAACTGTTAAAAGCTTGGGGGAGGCGTCCATAACAATCTATAACCATCTAGTTACCTCGGTCGACCATCGTCGTTACGTTTATTATCGTCGTTGCCGACTGTCGGCAACAGTGAAACATGATAGGAGTGTCGTCATTGCATGCGTCGTTGTAACCGGCTGTCAAGTATGTATCATACTTGACACAATGTGCTGGTTATGTCCCCCTGACCAGTACTTCTTGGGCGGTTGACCTGGGTGCCCAGTTTCGGGGACGGTCATATGGAAACCCTTTTTCGGGAATGCCTGATTATAAATGGACGAACAGCTGAATGAATGCTATCGTGCATGCTTGATAGCAATATCTGATATCTATATCAAGCATGCACGAACAGCTGAAGGACTTAATGTTTCAATAGGAAGGTTGTGGGGGCAAATAAAGAAGAAGATGATGGAAGAAAGTAGATGAAGTTGTGAGAAGATGAGTGCTCCATGTCCGCCAATTTTATAGGGGAATTGGAGCAATCAAAATGAAGCGTATAATAAGTCCTTGATCCTACAGTAATGCAATGGATCTCGGGAATCAACAATTATTTACTCAACGCGCAAACCGCGGAATACCAACGCGAAAATCGCGTGATCCCAATTAATTTAGCATCTGGATCAAAATTGGTTAATTACTCTCCGCGCATAACAAGGAAACTCATCGATTTTTCGCCTTGATCAACATTGATGCTAATAGGAAAATTACTCCCGACAATACTACTCTCCACTAAGATTTTTTAATACATTTTATTCGACACGCACCCCGGGCTAAATAATACAGAAGAGAGAAACTATTATAATTGATCCTCGCGCAAAACGCATGGAAAATGGGAATTGCTCAATGCGCACAACGCACAACGCAAACGCAGTACCATATTAACTGTGGGGCTACATCGAAGACCCCGTCAAGCTACAGAAGGGTGCTCGTGAATAAGAAAATACTGCTCCTGAATCTACTGCTGATTGATACCAGACATATGATTTTCCCAAGAATGTATGACCAGTGGCAAGTGAGCTGGCAAAATTTATATTTTGGCCGTTGTGCGCGGTGAGCAAATTTTTAATGTTTTAAAAATTTGCTCAAAGCGCACAACAAGTATCGCCAGATTTTCACTTTGACCCGGTGTGCGCGTTCAGCAAATTTGTTATGGCTAACATAATTGCGCAAAGCGCACAACATGCAGAATTATGACCGTTGTGCGCGTTAAGCTCTATAGTTGCGTCGAAGACAAATTTGCTCAACGCCCCCACGGGAATAAATTTGACCGTTTTGCGCTTTGAGCATATTTGTGAATTGCATTAATTTTAATTCCACCGCCCACCAGCGCATTGAATCAACCACATTCCAAATTTCATCATACTTAATCACGCACAACCAGCAGAATTATGCCCGTTGTGCGCATTTAGGTAAAGTCATGACAAATTTGCTCAATGTCCCCACGGGAATAAATTTGACCGTTTTGCGCTTTGAGCATATTTGTGAGATGCTATAATTTTAATTCCACCTCGCATCAGCGAATTGAATCAATCACATTCCAAATTTCATCATACTTAAACACGCACAACCAGCAGAATTATGCCCGTTGTGCGCATTTAGCTAAAGTGTAGATTAAGTCTCGTACATATTCTAGTTGATGTTATTTTGAAAATGACCCAGCCATTCAAATATATTGATGTACATACTGATACAGATCCAAACTGATTCATTAGCCTATGCTCTTACAAACTGAAACATGTGATTGTCGGTGTGATCTGCGTGCTTCCCCGTCAACTTCCGCAAGTTCACCGGTCGACCATCTTCGTTCCGTTTATTACCGTCATTGCAGATTTTCTGCCATCATCGGCTAGATATGAGTGTAGTCATAGCATGCGTCGGTGTAACCTGCAGTCGGGTATGTAGCCGTTTCAAAGACACCGAGGAACTCCGATTCACATGAGGCATCGAACAACACCAAATGGTTGCATAACAAATAGAATGAGCTTTTTATCTTCGCGATCGGAAAGAACAGGAGGGAGTGTTTGTGTGTCATAGACGAGGTATAGTGAAATAATGAAGGATTTAATGGTTTGGATGGAGTTTATAAAGAGGAGATGGATATGGAGTGTATAGTCGAGGAGTGGAAGGCGAAATGCTCACATATGGAAGGCATTCATCGGGCGTGTATGCACTGGAGAAGCGTATGAAATCGGAGGCATACATGCTGATGCAGACGCCTCCCGAATATGCTTCTCTCCCTGGTCTGCGAAGTGCGAAGAGATGAATGGCCCCCCCTGGCCTTCCCTGGATGTCTGCACTGGGTCACATAGGTTGGCGGTGCATGGCTACCGGCCCTCTGAGGCACAAGCACTCCCTCCTGTTCTTTTCGATCTCTTGTCTCGCAGCCAAAATTGGAAATCCCCAGGAGGAAAGGGACAATTATGATCTGCTTCATCCACAGTCAGATTTGCCCAATTTGGCTGCGAGCCAAGAGATCGAAAAGAACAGAAGGGAGTGCTTGTGCCTCAGAGAGACGGTAGCCATGCACCGCCAACCTAATTGACCCAGAGAAGCCAACCAGGGTGCAAAGGCCCGGGGGGCCATTCTTCTCTTCGCAGACCAGGGAGAGAAGCATATTCGGGAGGCGTCTGCATCAGCCTGTAGGCCTCCGATTTCATACGCTTCTCCAGGGCATACACGGCATTCACGGTCCATTTATAGCGAAAAACGACCGATCAAATTGATGAGTATTAAGTCCGTTATCCTACAGTAATGCTAAGGATATCGGGAATGAACATCTTATTTACTCAACGCGTAATCCCACCGAGAAAAACGCGTAATCCTAAGTATTTTAGGCTCAGCTGAAAAAGAGGCAAATTACACTCCCCACACGACAAGGATACAAACTGAGGGGTTCTCTTGAATATACAAAAGACTGTTCGTAAATCTACAGCTGATTGATACCAGACATGTGCATTTCTCAAGAATGTTTGACCGGGTCGGTGGGACGTGAGCTGGAAAAATTAATAGCCGCTTACATACTTGCTCAACGCTCAGTACCAACTAATTTATGGCCGTTGTGCGCGTTGATGATATTTATAATGGTTTTTTTAATTGCGCAAAGTGCACAACAAGCACAGCCAGAGCCAGCTGTTCGCTTGGAGCATCTAAGGTATTTTATGAACAATTGTTTAACGCGCACAACCAGCAGAATTTACTCGTTGTGCGCGTTAAGCTGATGTTTCATCGATGACTAATTTTCTCAACACGACAACGTGAATAAATTTAATCATACTTATTCTGAATCCCAATCAAGGCTACATACAAGCTTTTAGATTTAAGTCTTATTATACTTGTTCAATCTGGAAACATTGTAGATTAAACCGGATACTTATTCACACTGACTCAGAAACTACATGCAAACTTTAAAATTAAATCTGATACTTATTCAAGCTGAAGGCATATTCAATCGAATTCAACTATATTGATGTACATACTCATGCAGACCCAAACTGATTCATTAGCCTATGCTCTTACAAACTGATACATATGATTGTCTACGTAGATGTTTGCAATGAAGGGCTCGCTGTAGGATAACGGACTTATACTCATCAATTTGAATGGTCAATTTCACTATAAATGGACCGTGAACGCCCACAAATATTTCGCTTTGTGTTTGAGATTACCCTCAAAAATTACTCACACCGCAACATCTGTATAGACTGTATATTCACGAGCTCAACAACTGTAGACTCACTGGTTCTTTCCATGACTCACAGTAAATCAACTATAGTCTCATCCTCATCCATGGGCAGTCTAAATCGTCTATAATAAATGGCGTCTCATTCTTAAATGTTGGTAACTGCTAATTTGATTGCAACATTCAAAACCTCTCAATAAATACGCAGTTAAAGCCTCGCTTTAATACGTAGCATTCAAAGCCTATTTTAATACTCGTTTAATATTTGACCGTTTGAATTCATAACAGCTATTTTTTGAATTCTATTTATATCCCACTGCTTTCCTCAAGAAAATACACGGAAAAATTGCTTCCTCCAAAAATTCTTCTTTGCTTCATCCCGTTCTCCTGGGTAGCTATACTGTGCAAAATCCAAAGTCTCTGGCCAAGTGTGGACGCGGCCAGAGGCTGCTGTGTTAACCTTTGGGAGCAACCGGCAACAGCGATTACCACCGAGGTCGCGCCACAGCGGTTTCAATTATACCTGCCAAGTATTCTGCTTCTCGGATCTTCCTCGTATAGCCACGGTACGTAGCCAAGTGTGGACGCGGCCAGGGGCTGCTGTGTTAACCTTCGGGAGCAACCGGCAACAGCGATTACCACCGAGGTCGCGCCACAGCGGTTTCAATTACATCTGCCAAGTATTCTGCTTCTCGGATCTTCCTCGAATAGCCACGGTATTCTACATATTTTTCTTACAATATATTTGTTTCTCAGTTTAACCGGACAAATTCTAACCATTGCTTCGTTCTACTTGATGTAGAAATATACCATGATAAATGGAAGATAAAATTGAAAGTTACTCCTGTTATTTCAATGTGGACCATTTCCTTCATGATGTAGATGCCTGTAAAGAGAATGGGATGGTGGTAGAAGATGACTCCAATGAAATCAGTCTAACTTCGCAACTAAAATGCACCTTCAAATCTTTCCAGAAGATCTCAGCGGTCAGCGTAGTAGCATTTGCAACCACAATGCACCTTCAAATCTTCCCAGAAGATCTCAGCGGTCAGAGGACCTTCTAGGATACATGAGCATTTTCTTCCTTTCTTGGGTGTGATAGTAGTGATTTTCGAGGTTTTCCATTTGGTAAGTATATACTTTTAAATACACTATAGGTGTAATTCTTATTCAATTGGGTGGAAAATGATGTAGAAATTTGGTGATTTTACATGCATGCAGATACGGTTGAGATTGCTCGAGAAGGTACAAAAATCCAAGGTACTATTTATGTCGTAAAAAAATCCAGCGTTCAGTGGAGGTTAACAGTCATTGAGGGCAGCTGGGCAGACACAACCATCAAGCTGCTAATTATGTCGAGGGCCATTCCGATGAAGGGCAGTTGCAGGGAATGGAGATGGAATCATTGAGCGATTTGGCAAATAGCACGCTGAGGCCGGCTGAAATTTTCCTGAAGGAGAATCCTACCTTCCATGCAAATAAATTTATAAATCACGTCACCGTGTAAAAAGGGACAACAAGAATGTTGTCGCTTTGCATGTAAAACTTCCGATAGGATTCCTGCTTCCCTTCATCGGAATGGCCCTCGACATAATTAGAAGCTTGATGGTTGTGCCTGCCCTCAACGACTGTTAACCTTCACTCCTCACCGCCAACGCCGACGCCCACCATTACCACGCAATGAGAACAGACATTGACACTTCTTGGTTTTAACTGGCCTGTCGGTCGTTTTTTCCTTTCGGTGTCACCTGTAAACCCCGCTTCTTTCACATGCAAAGTAAACAACTTTGCATGTGAAAGAAGCGGGGTTTACAGGTGACACCGAAAGGAAAAAACGACCGACAGGCCAGTTAAAACCAAGAAGTGTCAATGTCTGTTCTCATTGCGTGGTAATGGTGGGCGTCGGCGTTGGCGGTGAGGAGTGAAGGTTAACAGTCGTTGAGGGCAGGCACAACCATCAAGCTTCTAATTATGTCGAGTGCCATTCCGATGAAGGGCAGTAGCAGGGAATGGAGATGGATCATTGAGAGATTTGGCAAATAGCACGCTGAGACCGGCTGAGATTTTGAAAGTCCAACCTTCCACGCAAATCAATTTATAATGCACGTCACCGAGTAAAAAGGGACAACAAGAATGGTGATATTGAAAAAAAATTCGGTATAAAATTGATGTTAGGTTTTGTGCAAAATAATCACTTGTTGTAAGAAATTAAAAGATATGTTTACCCATATTGCTACCTTCGTATGGAAATTTCACCACACTTGTCACTTGTGCTTTTTAAGCCCCGCGGACGACGTGGTTATTTTGCCCGTCGTCCGCGCGGATGGAAATTGCTTCACACTTGTGCGTTTTAACCCCCGCGGACGACGTGGTTAATTTTGCCCTTCGTGCGCCCGGATGGAAATTGCTCAACACTTGTCCGTTTTAACCCACGCGCACTACGGGGGTAATATTGCCCGTCGTGCGCACGGATGGAAATTGCTCGACACTTGTGCGTTTTAAACCCCCGCGGACGACGCACACGACGGGGGTTATTTTGCCCGTCGTGCGCTCGGATGGAAATGGCTACACACTTGTGCGTTTTAACCCACGCGCACGACGGGGTTAATTTTGTCCGTCGTGCGCTCGGATGGAAATTGCACCACACTAGGAGTTTTAACCCACGCGCACAACGGGGGTAAGTTTGCCCGTCGTGCGCGCGGATGGAAATTGCTTTACAGATTGCGTTTTCCCCCTCGCGCACGACGGGGGTAATTTGGCCCGTTGTGCGCACGGCTGTAAATTGCTCCACACTTGTGCGTTTGCCCGCACACGACGGGGGTAATTTTGCCCGTCGTGCGCGCGGATGGAAATTGCTCGACACTTGTGCGTTTTAACCCCCGCGCACGACGGGGTTAATTTTGCCCGTCGTGCGCTCGGATGGAAATTGCTCCACACTAGGCGTTTTAACCAACGCGCACGACGGGGGTAAGTTTGCCCGTCGTGCGCGCGGCTGGAAATTGCTTTACAGATTGCGTTTTCCCCCTCGCGCACGACGGGGGTAATTTGGCCCGTCGTGCGCGCGGCTGGAAATTGCTTTACAGATTGCGTTTTCCCCCTCGCGCACGACGGGGGTAATTTGGCCCGTCGTGCGCACGGCTGTAAATTGCTCCACACTTATGCGTTTGCTCGCACACGACGCGCACGACGGGGGTAATTTTGCACGTCGTGCGCGCGGATGGAAATTGCTCGACACTTGTGCGTTTTAACCCCCGCGCACGACGGGGTTAATTTTGCCCGTCTTGCGCTCGGATGGAAATTGCTCCACACTAGGCGTTTTAACCCACGCGCACGACGGGGGTAAGTTTGCCCGTCGTGCGTGCGGATGGAAATTGTTTTACAGATTGTGTTTTCCCCCTCGCGCACGATGGGGGTAATTTGGCCCGTCGTGCGCACGGCTGTAAATTGCTCCACACTTGTGTGTTTGCCCGCACACGACGCGCACGACGGGGGTTATTTTGCCTGTCGTGCGCGCGGATGGAAATTGCTCGACACTTGTGCGTTTTAAACCCCCGCGGACGACGCGCACGACGGGGGTTATTTTGCCCGTCGTGCGCTCGGATGGAAATTGCCACACACTTGTGCGTTTTAACCCACGCGGACGACGGGGTTAATTTTGTCTGTCGTGCGCTCGGATGGAAATTGCTCCACACCAGGCGTTTTAACCCACGCGCACGACGGGGGTATGTTTGCCCGTCGTGCGCGCGGATAGAAATTGCTTTACAGATTGCGTTTTCCCCCTCGCGCACGACGGGGGTAATTTGGCCCGTCGTGCGCACGGCTATAAATTGCTCCACACTTGTGCGTTTGCCCGCACACGACGCGCACGACGGGGGTAATTTTGCCCGTCGTGCGAGCGGATGGAAATTTCTCGACACTTGTGCTTTTTAACCCCCGCGCACGACGGGGTTAATTTTGCCCGTCTTGAGCTCGGATGGAAATTGCTCCACACTAGGCGTTTTAACCCACGCGCACGACGGGGATAAGTTTGTCCGTCGTGCGCGCGGATGGAAATTGCTTTACAGATTGCGTTTTCCCCCTCGCGCACGACGGGGGTAATTTGGCCCGTCGTCGCACGGCTGTATATGTCCACACTTGTGCGTTTGCCCGCACACGACGCGCACGAGGGGGTAATTTTGCCCGTCGTGCGCTCGGATGAAAATTGCTCCACACTAGGCGTTTTAACCCACTCGCACGACGGGGGTAATATTGCCCGTCGTGCGCGCGGATGGAAATTGCTCGACACTTGTGCGTTTTAATAACCCCCGCGGACGACGCGCACGACGGTGGTTATTTTGCCCGTCTTGCGCTCGGATGGAAATTGCTCCACACTAGGCGTTTTAACCCACGCGCACAACGGGGATAAGTTTGTCCGTCGTGCGCGCGGCTGGAAATTGCTTTACACATTGCGTTTTCCCCCTCGCGCACGACGGGAGTAATTTGGCCCGTCGTGCGCACGGCTGTAAATTGCTCCACACTTGTGCGTTTGCTCGCACACGACGCGCACGACGGGGGTAATTTTGCCCGTTGTGCGCGCGGATGGAAATTGCTCGACACTTGTGCGGTTTAACCCCCGCGCACGACGGGGTTAATTTTGCCCGTCTTGCGCTCGGATGGAAATTGCTCCCCACTAGGCGTTTTAACCCAGGTGCACGACGGGGGTAAGTTTGCCCGTCGTGCGCGCGGATGGAAATTCCTTTACAGATTGCGTTTTCCCCCTCCTCGCGCACGACGGGGGTAATTTGGCCCGTCGTGCGCACGGCTGTAAATTGCTCCACATTTGTGCGTTTGCCCGCACACGACGCGCACGACGGGGGTAATTTTGCCCGTCGTGCGCGCGGATGGAAATTGCTCGACACTTGTGCGTTTTAACCCCCGCGCACGACGGGGTTAATTTTGCCCGTCTTGCGCTCGGATGGAAATTGCTCCACACTAGGCGTTTTAACCCACGCGCACGACGGGGATAAGTTTGTCCGTCGTGCGCACGGATGGAAATTGCTTTAAACATTGCGTTTTCCCCCTCGCGCACGACGGGGGTAATTTGGCCCGTCGTGCGCACGGCTGTAAATTGCTCCACACTTGTGCGTTTGCTCGCACACGACGTGCACGACGGGGGTAATTTTGCCCGTCGTGCGCGCGGATGGAAATTGCTCGACACTTGGGCGGTTTAACCCCCGCGCACGACGGGGTTAATTTTGCCCGTCTTGCGCTCGGATGGAAATTGCTCCACACTAGGCGTTTTAACCCAGGCGAAGGACGGGGGTAAGTTTGCCCGTCGTGCGCGCGGATGGAAATTACTTTACAGATTGCGTTTTCCCCCTCCTCGCGCACGACGGGGGTAATTTGGCCCGTCGTGCGCACGGCTGTAAATTGCTCCACACTTGTGCGTTTGCCCGCACACGACGCGCACGACGGGGGTAATTTTGCCCGTCGTGCGCGCGGATGGAAATTGCTCGACACTTGTGCATTTTAACCCCAGCGCACGACGAGGTTAATTTTGCCCGTCTTGCGCTCGGATGGAAATTGCTCCACACTAGGCGTTTTAACCCACGCGCATGACGGGGATAAGTTTGTCCGTCGTGCGCGCGGATGGAAATTGCTTTACACATTGCGTTTTCCCCCTCGCGCACTACGGGGGTAATTTGGCCCGTCGTGCGCACGGCTGTAAATTGCTCCACACTTGTGCGTTTGCTCTCACACGACGCGCACGACGGGGGTAATTTTGCCCGTCGTGCGCGCGGATGGAAATTGCTCGACACTTGTGCGGTTTAACCCCCACGCACGACGGGGTTAATTTTGCCCGTCTTGCGCTCGGATGGAAATTGCTCCACACTAGGCGTTTTAACCCAGGCGCACGACGGGGGTAAGTTTGCCCGTCGTGCGCGCGGATGGAAATTACTTTACAGATTGCGTTTTCCCCCTCCTCGCGCACGACGGGGGTAATTTGGCCCGTTGTGCGCACGGCTGTAAATTGCTCCACACTTGTGCGTTTGCCCGCACACGACGCGCACGACGGGGGTAATTTTGCCCGTCATGCGCGCGGATGGAAATTGCTCGACACTTGTGCGTTTTAACCCCCGCGCACGACGGGGTTAATTTTGCCCGTCTTGCGCTCGGATGGAAATTGCTCCACACTAGGCTTTTTAACCCACGCGCACGACGGGGATAAGTTTGTCCGTCGTGCGCACGGATGGAAATTGCTTTACACATTGTGTTTTCCCCCTCGCGCACGACGGGGGTAATTTGGCCCGTCGTGCGCACGGCTGTAAATTGCTCCACACTTGTGCGTTTGCTCGCACACGACGCGCACGACGGGGGTAATTTTGCCCGTCGTGCGCGCTGATGGAAATTGCTCGACACTTGTGCGTTTTAACCCCCGCGCACGACGGGGTTAATTTTGCCCGTCTTGCGCTCGGATGGAAATTGCTCCACACTAGGCGTTTTAACCCAGGCGCACGACGGGGGTAAGTTTGCCCGTCGTGCGCGCGGATGGAAATTACTTTACAGATTGCGTTTTCCCCCTCCTCGCGCACGACGGGGGTAATTTGGCCCGTTGTGCGCACGGCTGTAAATTGCTCCACACTTGTGCGTTTGCCCGCACACGACGCGCACGACGGGGGTAATTTTGCCCGTCGTGCGCGCGGATGGAAATTGCTCGACACTTGTGCGTTTTAACCCCCGCGCACGACGGGGTTAATTTTGCCCGTCTTGCGCTCGGATGGAAATTGCTCCACACTAGGTGTTTTAACCCACGCGCACGACGGGGATAAGTTTGTCCGTCGTGCGCGCGGATGGAAATTGCTTTACACATTGCGTTTTCCCCCTCGCGCACGACGGGGGTAATTTGGCCCGTCGTGCGCACGGCTGTAAATCGTTCCACACTTGTGTGTTTGCCCACACACGACGCGCACGACGGGGGTTATTTTGCCTGTCGTGCGCGCGGATGGAAATTGCTCGACACTTGTGCGTTTTAACCCCCGCGCACGACGGGGTTAATTTTGCCCGTCTTGCGCTCGGATGGAAATTGCTCCACACTAGGCATTTTAACCCACGCGCACGACGGGGATAAGTTTGTCCGTCGTGCGCGTGGATGGAAAATGCTTTACACATTGCGTTTTCCCCCTCGCGCACGACGGGGGTAATTTGGCCCGTCGTGCGCACGGCTGTAAATTGCTCCACACTTGTGCGTTTGCCCGCACACGACGCGCACGACGGGGGTAATTTTGCCCGTCGTGCGCGCGGATGGAAATTGCTCGACACTTGTGCATTTTAACCCCCGCGCACGACGGGGTTAATTTTGCCCGTCTTGCGCTCGGATGGAAATTGCTCCACACTAGGCGTTTTAACCCACGCGCACGACGGGGGTAAGTTTGCCCGTCGTGCGCGCGGATGGAAATTGCTTTACACATTGCGTTTTCCCCCTCGCGCACGACGGGGGTAATTTGGCCCGTCGTGCGCACGGCTGTAAATTAATATCCACTTGTGCGTTTGCCGGCACACGACGCGCACGACGGGGGTGATTTTGCCCGTCGTGCGCGCGGATGGAAATTGCCCGACACTTGTGCGTTTTAACCCCTGCGGACGACGCGCACGACGGTGGTAATTTTGCCCGTTGTGCGCGCGGATGGAAATTGCTCCACACTAGGCGTTTAAACCCACGCGCACGACGGGGGTAAGTTTGCCCGTCGTGCGCGCGGATGGAAATTGCTTTACAGATTGCGTTTTCCCCCTCGCGCACGACGGGGTAATTTGGCCCGTCGTGCGCACGGCTGTAAATTGCTCCTCACTTGTGCGTTTGCCCGCACAGGACGCGCACGACGGGGGTAATTTTGCCCGTATTGCGCGCGGATGTGAATTTCTTCACACTAGGCGTATTAACCCATGCGCACGACGGGGGTAAGTTTGCCCGTCGTGCGCGCGGATGGAAATTGCTTTACACGTTGCGTTTTCCCCCTCGCGCACGACTGGGGTAATTTGGCCCGTCGTGCGCACGGCTGTAAATTAATATCCACTTGTGCGTTTGCCGGCACACGACGCGCACGACGGGGGTAATTTTGCCCGTCGTGCGTGCGGATGGATATTGCTCGACACCTATGCGTTTTAACCCCCGCGTACGACGCGCACGACGGGGGTTATTTTGCCCGTCGTGCGCGCGGATGGAAATTGCTGCACACAGTAGGCGTTTTAACCCCCGCGGACGACGGGGTTAATTTTGACCGTCGTGCGCTCGGATGGAAATGGCTACACACTGTTCGTTTTAACCCACGCGCACGACGGGGTTAATTTTGTCCGTCGTGCGCTCGGATGGAAATTGCTCCACCATAGGCGTTTTAACCCACGCGCACGACGGGGTAAGTTTGCCCGTCGTGCGCGCGGATGGAAATTGCTTTACAGATTGCGTTTTCCCCCTCGCGCACGACGGGGGTAATTTGGCCCGTTGTGTGCACGGCTGTAAATTGCTCCACACTTGTGCGTTTGCCCGCACACGACGCGCACGACGGGGGTAATTTTGCCCGTCGTGCGCGCGGATGGAAATTGCTCGATACTTGTGCGTTTTAATAACCACCGCGGACGACGCGCACGACGGGGGTTATTTTGCCCGTCGTGCGCGCGGATGGAAATTGCTGCACACTTGTGCGTTTTAACCCCGCGGACGACGGGGTTAATTTTGTCCGTCGTGCGCTCGGATGGAAATTGCTCCACACTAGGCGTTTTAACCCACGTGCACGACGGGGGTAAGTTTGCATGTCGCGCGCGCGGATGGAAATTGCTTTACAGATTGCGTTTTTCCCTTCGCGCACGACGGGGGTAATTTGGCCCGTTGTGCGCACGGCTGTAAATTATTCCACACTTGTGCGTTTGCCCTCACAAGACGCGCACGACGGGGGGAAGTTTGCCCGTCGTGCGCGTGGATGGAAATTGCTTTACAGATTGCGTTTTTCCCCTCGCGCACGACGGGGGTAATTTAGCCCGTTGTGCGCACGGCTGTAAATTATTCCACACTTGTGCGTTTGCCCTCACAAGACGCGCACGACGGGGGTAATTTTGCCCGTCGTGCACGCGGATGGAAATTGCTCGACACCTATGCGTTTTAACCCCCGCGGATGGAAATTTCTTTACACGTTGCGTTTTCCCCCTCGCGCACGACGGGGGTAATTTTGCCCGTCGTTCGCACGGTTGGTAACTTCTCAACACTTGTGTGTTTTAATCCCACGCCGCGCACGACGCATAGGCTGTAGCGCGTTGTTCGCGGGGAGTAATATACTCCGTTCTGGGTCGACGCGCACAACGGTGCCATATAGTGTAAACTATTTCTTTGAAAAGGATATAAAGGGCGGGATGGTAATTGCACCAATAGTTCTAAAAAGTTGCTTTCATAGGGGCTATAAGGGCGGGATGGTAATTGCCCCAAAAGTTCCGGGCGCGTAAGGGCCCGTTGGTAATTGCACCAAAAGTTCCTCATGTTCCGCTTTTAACAACAGCCGTGGGATCCGATCGGACGGTCAGGAGGGGTCGAGCGCAGGAATCCCATCTGAGCACGAGCTCAGGCGCATTTTACCCTATATATATATATATATATATATATATATATATATATATATATATATATATATATATATATGATGTTGCTAATTAATCTTGTGTCACACCTTATATAACTGATTATCTTATCTGTGTGATGTTTGCCATATTGTCTCCATGAATGATTTATTCTCTTATGATGTGCTTGTGAGACAATATAAGATTGGATATTTGTTTATTCATGCTATCTCTGATGTGATGCAATTTTGAAACTATTTTTGTTTCGTATATCTAAAATGTTGATATTGGGCATGAATTTCTCTATTCACATAAGTATATGATGTGCTTTTATGAGTTTTTGATTCCATATATCTTTATACTCCTTGATTGTTATTAGTTCGTATTTAGCACGATTATTGTTGTTGTTTACTCCCACCTTTTTGGATAATGTCTTAGGGGGAGAGAAATAAACATACAAGATTCATAATGAATGTGCTAAGTATGTTCTAACACTTGGAATATAAGATTGAAGTTGCCTTAGATTCAGGGGGAGTAAGATTACATTGAATCGGGATTTTAATTCCTAAATTTCTTGAATTAAAATAATAAGTATTTTACTCATTTGCTTCAATTTATATGTAGATGCCTTAATATTTGTTGACTAACTTGATTGGCATCTATGTAGGGGGAGTAAGTTTTTCATAAGCACAATTATTTATCTTTTTGTTTATGTTTGTTTGTCATCATCAAAAAGGGGGAGAATGTTGAGTAGTGGACTTCTCCCTACTTGGTGTTAATGATGAGTAAACATATATACTTGTGACTAATCCCCTATTTTGCAGTTAATCCATTGCCTAAGCTATTTATGAAGATCTACTAGCAATGTATGACTCTCAAAGTTGATTGAAGGCAAATGACATGGATTGGATGATCGTAGATGATGATTGAAGCTCCATGAAGTCTTCAAGCTCATACGATGGTTAGAAGAGAGAATTCGTCAATGTAATTTTCTTTTATTTCTTCTAGTATGTAGCTTAGAAGTAGAACTTTGATGGAGCACTCACACACATCTTCATTTCAGTCTTAGGACATCATTAGATTAATTGTCCTTTGACCCCAATTCATTTCTTTAGTGATTATGCTTGGATTGTTTATAATAGTCGACTGCTGAACGTTTTACAGTCGTCTGTCTCAAAAACAGTCGACTGTGTTTTGTTCTACAGTCACCTGTTATGCACAAACTTTTACAATCTAGTTTTGGGCCTCTCTGTTTATTTGGCACAGGCTACTGATGAACGATTCACAGGCGCCTGTCCAAGTGACAGTTGACTGTGTTTTGTAAATCAGTCGCATGTTTGTCTTTTGCCCAAAACTTCGTTGATTTGACTTTTACGTCCAGTCGACTATTGTTGTATATACAGTCGACTGTACCTTGGATCAGTCGACTGTGTATGCTGCAACAGTTGTCTGTCTGTGAGCCAACTTATTGACTCAGTTCTCTGGAAATTCTCAGGGTATTTGACAGTCGTCTGTATAAGGATTTACAGTCGCCTGTTCTGATTAACAGTCGACTGTATTATCTGCATCAGTCGTCTGTCCTGTTATCTTACAGGAGTTCCAGATATCATTCAACTTACCATCTCTCGGTCAGTCGCATGTATAAGGATTTACAGTCGCCTGTTGGTTTAACAGTCGACTGTCTTTGCTTCATCAGTCGACTGTCCACGTGATAAGTTACCGTTATGAATTCTTACCTACCCATGCTGACTGTGCAACAGTCGACTGTGGTTTCTTTAACAGTCGACTGTCGCGAGTTCAGATTCTATCCGTTGAGAATTTTCTCACGGATTCCAAAAGAGTTTTTGCCTAAACTGTTTTGTGGATTTGAGAAACCTATAAATGGGGCTTCTACTGTTCCATTGAGAGGTTACCAATTCTTCCAAGTTTTCTCTTAAGCTTTCATTTCCAAAGTTTAAAGCTCTCAAATCCAAAGCCCTAAGAATTCCTATCTTTGATCTCTTGCTCTCCAACCTAGAACCAAAGAGTGATCCTCTAGGTATTTGGTGCAGTCAAGAGATAGGGCTTTCTCCTCTCTTCCAAGAGAGTCTTCAACACACAACACACCACTCCTTTAAGTTCTACTTCAAGGCATAAGTGATTGTAAGTGTTGCTTTCAATATTTCATTACTTTCGTAATTTGAATTTGCTCTCGGGTTGTGAGAGCGGTTTTGCTTGCTCCCAAGTTGTGGGAGTCAAGGACATCGATTGTATTCGATTTCACTGTAGGGTTGCTACAAATGGGTTTTAAGGAAACCTCAAGTTAGGGTTCTAACTTGAGTATCGGAGGTATCCGGGTGGAAGGGACGTAGTATTACCGGAAACAAGTCGGGAAGTGACTTGGGTAATCCGAACCCTAGAAACATAATTGTGTTTGCATTTGTTTCTTATTTGGGTTTAATTATAATTCCGCACTATATTGTTGGTTAGGATTTTAATTTGGTGTAATAATCGTTTTAAATTGCTTAAACACTATTCAACCCCCTCTTCTAGTGTTTTCTCCATAGACATGATCCTTACAGAGAAATTTACCTCCCGGTCATTTCAAGAGTACTGCCAAGCAACGGGAATAGAAAATGAACATACATTGCCGCATGCTCATAGCCAAAATGGGTCGACAGAGTCACTGATAAGTAGACTCCACTAGACTGAACGTCCATTAAATCCAGATTGCCGATGGATGCATGGGGACATGCAAATTCTGCATGCTGCATCTTAAATAAAAGACCATCTGGAGGTCAGAGTCTCTAATGCAACTTGCATATGGAATGCCACCGAACATTTCTCATCTGAGAATCTTCGGTCGCGCAGTTTAAATCCACATTGCACCACCACAGAGGACCAAAACGGTCTTCAATGTCGTCTAGGTATCCATGTAGGGTTTGAATCACTTTCACTTATAAGATACCTAGAACCCCAAACGAGGGTCGTATTTAAGGCACATCTTGAAGACTGTGATTTTGATGAGACTAGTTTCCCCAAAATAGGCCCATACACTGAGAAATTTGGTGCAAATCAAATTATAAAGTGTGATACAAAAAGTTTGACCCACCATGATCTGGTAACAAAACAATGTGAAGATGAGATCCTGAAGATCCTCCACATATAGAACAATGTTCACCAGTTACCAGACTCATTTACTGACAACCAGAAGATTGTCAGATCACACATCACTGCTGCAAAAACTCCAGCTAGGATTGACATCCCTGAGAATGGATGCAATCCACCAGTAGCAGAAGTGGCTGATCCTCAACAGAAAAGAAGCAGACCACTAGGCTCCAAGGACAAAAACTCCTAGCGACTTTAAGGCAATAATACCACATGATAATGAGCTCATGTCCACACCCTCACCCTTTCCGGAATCCACTGCAGAGGAACTGTCGGGAAAAACTGAAATTGAAAGTAAATGTTGTACGTATTGGGGAGGTGTTGGACAGATAGAACATAAATTGTCGACAATGTATTCACGGATCATATAGCCATATACATCGCAAAAGAGATGATGTTTATAAATTATCGTTCCATATTTTGTTGCTAAAATGCAAACGTAGAGATTGGCCAAATATGGAACGAGGCAATAAAAGATGAGATGGACTCACTTATGAAACGTGAAATGTTTGAACCTGAAGTCCAGACACCGAAAGGTGTCAAACCTGTGGATAAAATAAAGTATTGCATACATAAGAAAAATAAATACAAAATCGTATGCTATAAGGTATAACATATAGCCCAAGGAAAATTTCGCTGAAACTATGGATCGAACAAATTAAAATAAGCATGCCTCATTAATGATACATCAGTCTCCCTAAATTATCAAAAGCGAATACCTTACGATTTGGCGAAGGAAAATATTGGATATGTTGTTATTGGATGTTGTGACGGCATACCTTCGTAGATATCTGTAATGCCCTGATAGCTACTGCACAAGTACTAGAGGGGGGGTGAATAGTACTTTAAAATAATCAAGAGTATAATTCCTAATTATTTGTAAACTCAACCAACAATGCGGAATGAAAGATTGACAACAATAAAAGACATTGCAAACAAGCGATGTAACGGGTTCGGATCCACCCAAGTCTCCCCGACTTGTTACCGGCGATCCTACGTCCCAGACATCCGGATCCCCTCCGGCTACTTGAGTTAGAATCCTCTAACCCAAGTTTGCACTATGAAATTCTTGTAGAAAACCTCAACAAGATCAAATCATACACAAATGAATACGTGACTCCCACAACCCGGGATCACGATCTTCTCTCACAACCGAGAGATAAACTTAATAGCAAAGTAAATGAAATAATAAACACTTACCAACAAAATCATATGCCTTGAGTAAACTTACTGATTTTAGGGCAAGGAAGATTTTGAAGGAGAGAATGTCACCAAACCCTAGCTCCACCAAGATGAACAGCGATCGAAGGCTAGGATGGAGTTCGTGACTTTGAATCAAGCTCTTGGCTTGAGTGGCTCACAATGAAGAGAATCTCTCTTGAGGAAATTAGGGCTCAAGGAGTTTGGAGAGATTCTTTGTGAGAAGAGAGAGCTTGGAAATGAGAATTGAATGCATTCTCTTTGATTCTCTAAAACTCAATAATGGCAGCCTTGAATGCTAGGTTAGAAGCACTTCAAGTATATATAGGAGTGAGAGAAGAGAGAAGCAAAATCGTGGCATTAAATGCCCAACGGATCTATTTCTGAAGCAGTCTACTCGGTCTAAGAAGGATCACTGACCGATTAGTTTTGCAACTAGTCGGTCGGTGATTCTTCTTGGACCGACTAAATGGAAGACAACTAAGAACAGTGAATTCAGGAGATAGAACTAGTCGGTTTAAGAAGACTTGCCAACCGACTAGTTTGACAACTAGTCGATCGGTGAGTGTTCTTTGACCGACTAAGAGTTGAAAAACAATAGGCTGAATACTAGGAGAACTAGTCGGTCTAAGAACAAATTCCAACCGACTAGTTTCACAACTAGTCGGTCGATGAATGTTCTTGGACCGACTAACTAGTAAACAGAAGCTAGGCAGAAGAAATGAAAGTATAACTAGTCGGTCTAAGAAGGATTCCCAACCGACTAGTTTGACAACTAGTCGGTCGGTGAACCTTCTTGGACCGACTAATTGGTAAACAGTGCCTAGTCTGAATTGAGCAAGGAAATCTAATCGGTTCAAGAAGGATTCTTAACCGACTAGATGACACAAGAAGCCGCAAAATGAAGCGTAAAGCTTCGGGAAAGTTTCTATGGGCTTCTAAGATAATCCTAGGTCTAAGATATGAGCGTTCTGAAGATTATAATGTAAGTCCTTCTCAAGGTTTAACATTCTACGAAAAGAAGCTAGAAGACTATAAAATAAACTAGATGAACCGTCTTCAAAGCTTCAATCCGAATCTCTTGACTTCAATAATGCTCCTTGAGCTTCAACAAAGCTTTAGGCACACGATCACGCGCTTTGAGAAGTCTTGAGACGTCGCTTTTGATGTACGTGGAATTTTGGCGACGATCTCCAAAACTGCGCTCACAAAGAGTTAGTTCACGATATTTATATTTGTTCATCATCAAAACCAAATCCGGGGAATCAATACTCAACATTCTCCCCCTTTTTGGTGATGACAAACCAACATAAATAATAATCAATAATAATGAGTCAAAAGAAATTTACTTACTCCCCCTGCATTGATGACACGTTAATTCCGTATTAAATAATAATCATACGCATCAAGCAGACGATGAAAGTATAAAATATGAACCCAATTATTGAAATTTAGGATCTAAACCCATTTTTATATCTTCACTCCCCCTGAATCTAACATATCAAATTAGATTCACGGTAAATTGCTTTAAATTATCATTTTGCACATCGTCATTATTAATTCTCTCCCCCTTTGGCATTAGCAAAAAGAGCGGGAGGAGATCAACGACAACAACAACGGCTAAAATAAAAGCACAGGAGTCAAACAATACGACCACGGTCTAAATGACACCAATGTAAAATAACGAAGAAAATCAAAGCGTGCCAACGAGACCATAGTCAAAAATCGAAAAATGAAATCATCAAAACTCAAATCAATTTCACATATTGAGTTATGGAACATACTCTCCAATATCAACATTCTTAGTGAATTTAGTGCATGGAAAATAATTCTATATTTTCATAGAAACAATTCTATTAAATCAATATAATCGTCGAGCGATGAAATCAACATCAGAGACAAAAAGAATATAATGTGTACACTGAAGTAAAAGGCAACACGATGTATATATAAATATATAACAAGATACATCAAAAGGTATACATCCGCCAACACAAATATAAACGATCATCAGATCGGTGCACAACATACAACACATGTCTCAACAGACATCAAAATGAATATACATCAAAGTGTATCACCAAAACATCCAAAAATACATCATAAATACAGAGCCACCAAACTATCCTACCCTACTCTCTCACGACAAAATAGATCATCCAAGTGCACATGGGAGAGTCCTCCAACGCAAGCTCAGGAGGCGGAGGCATGATCTACACCAGCAGCAGGCTGTGTAGAAGAAGTGGTGGTCTCTGGGTCGACTGGAGTGTCCACCGAAGGGATGGTGGCAGCAGGAGTGCTCTCGGGAGCACCAACAGAAGAAGTGCCAACAGAAGTACCCTCGGGGGCACGAGCTGGAGAAGCATCTCGCTCCTCATCCTCATCAATGTCCATGGCTTCCTCATCAGAAAGCGTAGGAGGAACCTCAATCTCCAGATACATGCAGATGCGAGCTAGCATCTCCTAACATCGAGAAATACGAGACTCCTGACGGATCAAGGAAGCTGAAAAACTCAGAGAGTGAAGGAGGAGGAGGAGGAGGAGCTGAAGGGGTAGTCCTCTGAACGTGACGCAAGGCCGCAAGAGACTTCTTGACGGCAGTCGCGTTCAGGGGAGGACCCAAAGGACGCTGGTCATCAGGAGGGAGATGGACGCCAAAGTGACGAAAAACTAGAGTCAACAGGCAAGGATAAGGAATGTGGGCAAACTTGGTGGACTTCCTTATGCACTCAAAGGAATCCATCTTGTCCAGGATGATGCGGGCCCAATTTATCTCACTCCGGGATATAGGAGGAGAGATGGTCGACTCCGGAGTACAGGTGGTGGCTGACGGCGGCCGGAAGAGGCGGCGCACGGCGGAGGGAGAGCTGAGGAGACACTGGTTAGGGTTTAGGAATGATAATGCACCGATTAGAAATGATTCTAATCGATGCGGAGAGCCTTTAAAACGATTCAGGATGCCAAAAGACACAACTGCCCCTGCACAACTAGTCGGTCTGAGTTCAAGTGCTGACCGACTAGAATGCAATCTAGTCGGTCGGCCAATGAGCTTGGACCGACTAACTGCAAACAGAAAGATAAGCCAAATTAAGAGCATGAATTAGTCGGTCTGAGTTCAACCACTGACTGACTAGAACTGAAACTAGTCGGTCGGCTAATGAACTGGGACCGACTAAAAGAGTCCAAAAATTTTAGAATTTGAAATTTTGAGTTCTCTCCAAAGAACACTTGGACGAAACATCGAAATACTCTCATACATCATTATTCTACCCCATAAAACATAGAAAATCATAAATACGACGTGCAAATCGATAAACCAATCTTAAATCCAGAAAATCACAACAAATCTAGCATGAACATATAGAAATCTTTATTATCATGCAGGATTATTGAAAATATGAATCCTAAATCTCGGATTCACTCATAATCTCCAATTCTTGACGTAACCGCACAAAGGAATCTTCCTTGTGTGGTTTCGTGAAAATATCGGCGATTTGCTTCTGGGTTTCAACGTACACTAAAATGATGTCCTTTCTAGCAATATGATCATCTAGGAAATGGTGACGGACATCTATGTGTTTGGTACGGGAGTGGTGTACCGGATTCTTAGAGAGACATATTGCACTTAGGTCCACCATGATAGGGCAAGTATCTTAGTTTATACCGAAGTCTTTAATGTTGGTAGCAACGATCTATGAACTTCGTGTTTGATGATAACAAACGTGTGTGTTAAGTGTTTCAGGAATGGTGAACGTGTGAGTTATTCACAGACTGGCTACTTATGTGCAAAGGCCGAAATATAAAAGAGCAGTACAAACTTTTTTTTCACTAAAGGAAACTTCCAAGAGCCGAATCCTCCAAGTGCTTGCGGCCCATATAAAAACACCAATAAAAAACAAAACCCTATTTTTTTTGAATTTCCTTCAGGTCGGTCAAATGGCCTATTGGTGCAAAGCCGCAAGTTTTCTTCTGGGTTTTGGATTGGAGCCCACAGGTTCTAGGGTTTGATTTCTCCACAAAGTCAACTATATAAACCTAGGCTGCGGCTTATATCAAACGAGAGAGGAAAACAAATAAATTGCGGCATCAAAAAGGCAAAAGCACACAGCTTCCCTCATCTCCAAGCAATACAGAAAATTTCCAAGGGCCGCACTCAACAAAGAATTGAGGTACACTTGTTCTCTAGGTAATCATTCATATGTGATTCTGTGTTTCTTTTTGGTACAGGAAAAAAGGCATTAAACCAAAGGAGAAGATGCTGGCCAAAGTTTGGATACATTGAAGGCAGCCGCAATTTGTTTTCAAGTTCCAAGGGAGACTAATCAATTTTCTTTTTCTCACAAGAGCAAAGTCACTTGCCATCAACCTGCTGAAATTTTGACAACCCCTACAAGCTAGCGCATGCAACCAAAGAGCAAAAGGGACCTCACATGTGCAGCCGTCACATTCTTTGTTCATAAGAGTTGAAGCTTTTTTTTGGAGAGTTTTTGTTTCCTCCAATAACAATTTTTATAGGGAGGGGATTATTTTTGTCAAGTCTTTTTCATACAGGCCGAATCCTTGACAAAACAGCCGCACAAATTGGATAGAGGGGAGCCGAAATTTCTTGGGGAGAGAGAGAGCAGTTCACAACAATTGCCAAAAGCCTCAAGAGCCGCACCTTTGTTTTTTCTTGATCTCCACTATGATTTATGTTGCATGCACTTCACCTTGATTTGTTTTGTGCATTCAATTCACAGAATAACGAATTAAAAAGGAGATGCATGCAATCTTTGAACAACATGGCCACTAACTCTTTTAATTATTTACTTCTCTTTGCAGCAATTGGAGAGAGAGATTTAGCACTCTGTTGTGAAGATTTCCAAGAGCTTGGCCGAAGTTAAAAAAAATACTAAGAGCAGCCGCCAGTATTTTTTTAGGCATTGGGGTGTGCATCAAAAATCAGATTTCTTTGCAACCACAAGAATCATTTTTTTTTGGGAGGAAATTTCAAGAGCACAGCAGCCACAAGTTTCAATATTGGGTGAAGGCTATAAGTTTCAATCTTTGGCGAAGAGAGCAAGTCTCATCGAGAGGGGTGCCTCGTCTCAAATGTTGTGAGAACTACTCCCAAGCGCAGGAGATCGTGCAAGTAATATCCTGGTGAGTCCAGGTATCGAATCCGCGGGACAACTGACCTGCAAAACTACGAACGTCAATCTGAAAAGAGTAATAATACGATGTTAACCAACCACCTATCGAACACAAAGATATAGGATCAAGAGTATGGAATAAGAAATGAAAATCCTACGATATTTACGGTAACTTTGGTGGGGTACAAATATGGGGAGTATGTGTTGGGTTTGATTTCGTTAGGGTGTGTGCAACCACTGAATATCAATACCTTTTCTATAACTCAACATTTCGTCCGGTCAGGGCACGAGAACGTCGGAAAGTATGGCGATCAAGCGTATGAAAACGTGCCAAAGAATTATACAATTAAGATAGGGCGAAAAGATATAGAAACCAATAATTACGACACCCTAACTACGTCAACTCCAACACGTATGAAGTGAATGTGCTACGGTTATGATTTCATTAGGAGATAATAATCGCTGAAATATCATGTCTTTTATATAACTCAACGCTTCGTCCGGTCAAGGCACGAAGACGTCGGAAGATGAAACGATGAAAACTAGTCAAAGTGGCCGTATACGCATCACTAGCAACATTGATTTCATTAAACGATAAATGCAACAATAAGTTCAGATTAGTGAACATGAATTGGCTAGCCTTGTCAGGGCCTAGCCATACGGGATGTAAATAATATCGACAATAAGCAAATACCCAACAAATACGTTGTAGAAATCAATGTTACGAGTGATTTTGACATGAAAATAGGGCTAAAGACATGAAATTCATCAACTAAATACTCCTAATTACATCACAACCATAGCACAAGGAGATTAGCCACGCATGGTACAAAGAAAATCAGATTTCATAGCCAAATACATCGTTATAATAGCCAAAATACGATAAAATACACCAAACACGGGGTATAAGTTCAAGAATTTATCACCAAATCTCCACTTTAAAGCCCAAAACTCCTTTAGAATAGGAAGAATAGCCTCTGGAATTTTTGAGAATTTTTCCCTGGAGAAATACGCACAGTAGCCGCTCCAAAAGCCCCAAAATACGCCAGAATCCCCCAAAAACCCTAGAAATACGCTTATATAATAGCATTGCGGGTTTGGGGGTATAACGGGTCGAAACCCGCTTAAAAATATCCACCCGCAGACCGCTGATAGATTAGGACCGTCCGATCAATGCGCGATCCTCCGTGCAACCGCCACGTGGCACACTTCGCGGGTCGCCGCCCGCTAAGCTCGAACGATCCGCGTTCGCTTCGTCTTCGATTACATCCGTCCGATTAAGATCAAACAGACGTGATGATGCCACGTCTACCGCTGCTTCAGCCCGCTTTTGATTCGAACTCGGGATGCTTTTTGACCGTTCGATCGAAAATCAACCGTCCACAAGAAGCCACGTCGACCCGCCTTTTGAATTCAGGTGCCTCGCTCGCAGACCGTTGGATCGAGATCCAACGGCCACGGCGCTCTCATTAGTATCGCGGCAGCGGCTTACTTTCCGCCGTTGGATGATGATCCTACGGCTCACACGAAGCCGCGTCACTGATGATTCGAGTTCGAGCGGGCAGCTTGTGCGCCGTTCGATCTGAATCGAACGATCAATAAATGGCCACGTCGCCCGCTTACATCCGCTTCAATCCCGAGCGTCGGATCGCCATCGGGCGGTTACAAAACGCCCACGTCGCCCGTAGATCAGCGCCGATCTGCTCGCTTGTGACCCGTTGGATTGAGATCCAACGGTTGAGAAATTTCCGCGCCGAGATGGTTGCGCGCCGTTCGATTGAGCGGGAAAAGCCCAGATCGTGCCACGTGTCAGCCTGTGATTGGTTGGCGACCGTATTTCGTGTATTTTGAGCGTATTTCTTCATTTAAATGGTATTCTGCATTCAAAAATACATAGTAATTAGCACAGATCTCAGAAAAATACAAATAAATAGTCATTGGAATCGTGAGATCGAGACGGTGCTAGGAAAAATATAAAAAGGCAGAAATACTCAATAAAATTCGTGTTTTGTGCACAAATAGAGTAATTTCTCTAATAAATGATGATGAGAAAATTACGAATGTATTAGAGATAAATTAAGCATAATATGGGCACAAAATAGGACTAATAAGGGGGTTAAAAATGCAATATTCACTCCGAATCACACCCCCCAACTAGCGTTTTGCTAGTCCCTAGCAAAAAGAGCGATAAATACGGATGGTCAATAAAAAAATAATTCTATCAATCGCTTATGGCCTGGCTCAACAGTACGCTTTTCAACATGATTTATACCATCACTATACACATCCATGACCAAGATCATTCACATGATGTTTTCTCTAATTTAGTATGAATAAATAACATACAAGCATCGTTTTGCGCAAGCGAAAGTATAACCCGTCGTTTTTCTCTAGTTTTCTTGTTTCCAAGGAATTGGCCTATCAAAATAATCATTCAAGATATGGGTAATGAAGTTGCTTAATATATATTCACCATTTCTTTTCTTTTATTCGTTCTGCGTAACGCGCATCAAGCAACATTCGCAGAAAAATGTATAACTTGGATCGCTCCATCAAATGAGTGAGTTTCCTGTCAATGGCTCCCAAATCAGACGATAATAGGGCATTAGGCCAAAAAGGACCCCTCGGACTGTACTACTCGAGCCAACCAAGTTATTTATTAGTGACATACTTATTCATTCATTTTTCATCATTCTTTTGTCATTCAATTTTCTTTTCTTAAGCAACTCAATACCCATCATTTTTTTTAAACAAAGCATTAATAACCAAGGCCAAATTCCTCTTCAACTTGAAGACTTTTCAAAAAAATCGTATATACTCAAGCTTTTTCATCACATTAGCATGCATGAAATAAATTCAAACTATTTCGAGATATTAATCATGGCAATCGAAAAATTTTCATGAATAGCATATTGACGGTAATTCATGAAGGAAAAAAAATTAATTCAAGACATAAACAATTGGCTAGAACTCAGTTAATGCATAATCATCTGCATTTGAGGAGTATGAAGAAGTTTAAAAATGTGAGATTGGTGGTTCATTCTTTCCTTATGCCATGCTTTTGAAAAAAAATCCTAAGGTCTCATACCCACCCCCCAACTAAAGATGGACATTGTCCTCAATGTCGAAAGGGGTACGAGTTTATTCAAGCAAGCATCCTAGAAAGCAAATAAAATTCTACGCTACTGGAAAGAACACACCGTGTTCAAATGGCGGATCCTGAATCTTTAATGGTGGAGGAAGTTGTTCAATTTGTTCCTTGCGCTCCTCGGCGATTATTCTTCCTCCTTTAGCTAAATTGGACCCCAGCAACGTAACTCCCAGCATCTCTATAATCTGGTCACCTGTATCCTGCAAGAGATGAGTCACGTCAGTCCAATTTATTTTAAAATTCTTTGCCATAAACACATTCCAAATATAGACATCAAAATAGGTGAAGTAAAATAGAGCATGGTGAGGACAACTCCCTGAGAAATGTGCACTACGCTCGGTATGATGCTCGGTCAAAGTGGGGAGGGATAGATGATATTGGGAAAAAACTGGGGAAGGGAATGGTTCGGGCTCCATAGCGATATTATTTAAACCAATGTCCCTAGTCGTCTCCTCCTCCTGTTCATCCAAAATTGCTCGCTCATTCTCTACTTTGCACACACTTCCTGTCATGTCAATGTTTTCATTCGTGACTTCACCGTGACATGGCTCGCTCGATGTACCTGCAATAAAAGATGAAGTCAAATTAGATTTTGGAAATTGAATTTCAAACGATTTATATTCTTCTAAGCAAGTGGAAATCAGCGTAAGATTTTCAATTGATTGCTGAATTTGCCGACTCCGAGCAAGGAAGTTTTCTTGGAATTGATGGGATGTGGCCTCCTGTGTCTGAATGAGCAATTGAACTTCCTCTTTCAAGTGGTGCAAATGTACGTCTACACTTTGCTCCTCTGGATCAAGGCTTGAAGGCTCCGTTGAATCGCACTCTGAAGTCTCTTTCATGATTTCTTCGTCCTCTTGCAAAGACTCCATATAATTCCACGCCTCTGTCGGCGTCATGACTCCCAAGAGTTCCTGCAGCCGTGGTCGTAGTCCACCTAGGAAGGATTCCATAAGTTCTTTCTTCGTAAACCCATGCTGCGGATAGCTCAATATTATGTCTGTGAACCTCCTCCAGGCCTGAAAGAAAGTTTCACAATCAGTCTGATTAAAACCAACGATTTTGAGCTTCTCCATCCTATGTTTGTGTGCCTTATAATATTCTGCATCATACAAATTGTTCGTGCAATAGAATTTCATGTATTCCATATACTCCATTCTTAAAAGAGAAAATAAGAAAAATAAAAATAAAAAAAAAATCCTAGACTATAAGATGGAAGGATCTCACCGAATGTTCCTCCAAACGAACTGAAATCGTAGATTGCAAGTACTGTTATCCCCGGCAACGGCGCCAAAAACTTGCCTCGTCTCAAATGTTGTGAGAACTACTCCCAAGCGCAGGAGATCGTGCAAGTAATATCCTGGTGAGTCCAGGTATCGAATCCGCGGGACAACTGACCTGCAAAACTACGAACGTCAATCTGAAAAGAGTAATAATACGATGTTAACCAACCACCTATCGAACACAAAGATATAGGATCAAGAGTATGGAATAAGAAATGAAAATCCTACGATATTTACGGTAACTTTGGTGGGGTACAAATATGGGGAGTATGTGTTGGGTTTGATTTCGTTAGGGTGTGTGCAACCACTGAATATCAATACCTTTTCTATAACTCAACATTTCGTCCGGTCAGGGCACGAGAACGTCGGAAAGTATGGCGATCAAGCGTATGAAAACGTGCCAAAGAATTATACAATTAAGATAGGGCGAAAAGATATAGAAACCAATAATTACGACACCCTAACTACGTCAACTCCAACACGTATGAAGTGAATGTGCTACGGTTATGATTTCATTAGGAGATAATAATCGCTGAAATATCATGTCTTTTATATAACTCAACGCTTCGTCCGGTCAAGACACGAAGACGTCGGAAGATGAAACGATGAAAACTAGTCAAAGTGGCCGTATACGCATCACTAGCAACATTGATTTCATTAAACGATAAATGCAACAATAAGTTCAGATTAGTGAACATGAATTGGCTAGCCTTGTCAGGGCCTAGCCATACGGGATGTAAATAATATCGACAATAAGCAAATACCCAACAAATACGTTGTAGAAATCAATGTTACGAGTGATTTTGACATGAAAATAGGGCTAAAGACATGAAATTCATCAACTAAATACTCCTAATTACATCACAACCATAGCACAAGGAGATTAGCCACGCATGGTGCAAAGAAAATCAGATTTCATAGCCAAATACATCGTTATAATAGCCAAAATACGATAAAATACACCAAACACGGGGTATAAGTTCAAGAATTTATCGCCAAATCTCCACTTTAAAGCCCAAAACTCCTTTAGAATAGGAAGAATAGCCTCTGGAATTTTTGAGAATTTTTCCCTGGAGAAATACGCACAGTAGCCGCTCCAAAAGCCCCAAAATACGTCAGAATCCCCCAAAAACCCTAGAAATACGCTTATATAATAGCATTGCGGGTTTGGGGGTATAACGGGTCGAAACCCGCTTAAAAATATCCACCCGCAGACCGCTGATAGATTAGGACCGTCCGATCAATGCGCGATCCTCCGTGCAACCGCCACGTGGCACACTTCGCGGGTCGCCGCCCGCTAAGCTCGAACGATCCGCGTTCGCTTCGTCTTCGATTACATCCGTCCGATTAAGATCAAACAGACGTGATGATGCCACGTCTACCGCTGCTTCAGCCCGCTTTTGATTCGAACTCGGGATGCTTTTTGACCGTTCGATCGAAAATCAACCGTCCACAAGAAGCCACGTCGACCCGCCTTTTGAATTCAGGTGCCTCGCTCGCA
The DNA here is from genome assembly GCA_030789695.1 of Scilla litardierei. Taxonomy (NCBI): domain Eukaryota; kingdom Viridiplantae; phylum Streptophyta; class Magnoliopsida; order Asparagales; family Asparagaceae; genus Scilla; species Scilla litardierei. The sequence continues at coordinate 141,597,565 of CM061140.1, read as the reverse complement.
GACCGTTGGATCGAGATCCAACGGCCACGGCGCTCTCATTAGTATCGCGGCAGCGGCTTACTTTCCGCCGTTGGATGATGATCATACGGCTCACACGAAGCCGCGTCACTGATGATTCGAGTTCGAGCGGGCGGCTTGTGCGCCGTTCGATCTGAATCGAACGATCAATAAATGGCCACGTCGCCCGCTTACATCCGCTTCAATCCTGAGCGTCGGATCGCCATCGGGCGGTTACAAAACGCCCACGTCGCCCGTAGATCAGCGCCGATCTGCTCGCTTGTGACCCGTTGGATTGAGATCCAACGGTTGAGAAATTTCCGCGCCGAGATGGTTGCGCGCCGTTCGATTGAGCGGGAAAAGCCCAGATCGTGCCACGTGTCAGCCTGTGATTGGTTGGCGACCGTATTTCGTGTATTTTGAGCGTATTTCTTCATTTAAATGGTATTCTGCATTCAAAAATACATAGTAATTAGCACAGATCTCAGAAAAATACAAATAAATAGTCGTTGGAATCGTGAGATCGAGACGGTGCTAGGAAAAATATAAAAAGGCAGAAATACTCAATACAATTCGTGTTTTGTGCACAAATAGAGTAATTTCTCTAATAAATGATGATGAGAAAATTACGAATGTATTAGAGATAAATTAAGCATAATATGGGCACAAAATAGGACTAATAAGGGGGTTAAAAATGCAATATTCACTCCGAATCAAGGGGATCCAGACTGTTGAGAGAACATCAGAGATTACTACTTGTCAGACTGATCTGACGTCGTGCTAAACGACAGAGACGACACACCATTACTGAGCATTTCTAAAACTCTATTTATTTATCTTCGTATTGGTGTATCGATCTTTGTAGGGGAAACTTTACCTTTTTGTGTTACTTTTGGGGACCTGACGACTTTGGGAGTCGTCACGGAGGGAGAGCATCTGACTAGATTGAGAGTGTAGAGCACGTGGTGTGCGTACGAGCTAGGTGAGAGTAGATTTGGGATCTTGACTCATTGTAGCTGTACTTGATTACATATCTATCTAGTAGTTGCTTTCGGGGGCTGGAGTAGGTCGTGGGGACGACCGAACCAGGGTATATCTGTGTGTATTCTGTGATTGCTATTTTATTGCCCTGTCTGTGCCTATAACTGCGTGGGATTGTTCGTGGGTTGCACGAATATTTTTATTAGCCTATTCACCCCCCCCCCCCCCTCTAGGCTACGATCCAGATCCAACAAGTGGTATAAGAGCCAGTTTAGAGGATCTAGCTTAGATTTTTAGATGACCATGAATATATCTGATTGTGTTTTTGCTGAAGGTCAGTCTATAGCCCGTCCCCCTAAGTTTAACAGTATAGACTTTGCATATTGGAAGGCTAGGATGAAAATCTATTTGGTGTCTGTAGATTATGATGTGTGGGATATTGTTGAAAATGGTTATAGTCTACCCACTATTAAAATTGAAGACACTGTTATGATTAAGCCTAAAGACAAGTGGGATTTAGCTTATAAGAAACTTTATACTCTTAATGGTAAAGCTATGAATGCGCTTATATGTTCTCTTGATAAATCTGAGTTTAATCGTATCTCACATTGTCTAACTGCGCAGAAAATCTGGCATACTCTGGAGGTGACACACGAGGGAACATCACAAGTGAAGGAATCCAGACTTGCGTTGCTTAGTACAGAATACGAGAGCTTCCGCATGCTACCAACAGAATCTGTGAAAGAGATGTTTGCGAGGTTCACGGACATCGTCTACAAATCCAATTCCCTCGGTAAGCCATACTCTAGCCATGAACAGGTACGAAAGATCTTAAGGGCACTACCAAGCTCGTTCAGACCTAAAGTCACCGCTATTCAAGAAGCTAAGGACTTATCAACAATGAAAGTGGAGGACTTGATAGGCAACCTGATGTCACACGAGCTTGAGTTGCAGAGTATAGAAGCCAGAGAGAAACCTGAAGAGAAGACCAAAGCTTCCACACCATTAGCTCTTCAAGCAAACGACGACGATCTTGATGAAGAGCAAGCCCTAATGGTCAGAAACTTCAGGAGATACATTCAGACTGATCAAGGAAGAGCTGAGATGGGAAAAATGTTCATTCGTTCTAATAGTTCTAATTTTGGTAGAAATTCCTATGGTCAGAAAGCTATTAATAGAAGTGAATGTTTTAAATGCAGGAAGAAAGGGCACCACATAAAAGATTGCCCACAACAACACACAGCTCAAGTTGCTAAAGGAAAAACGAAAATGCTGACGTGGGACATGGATAGCGAAGCTGAGGATGAGGAGGATGAACATGAAGCCCACTCCTGCATGGCATTAATGGCCAAACACAATGAGGTAGAATCTCCCACTAAAGCTGAACTTTTAGAAATCTGTAAAGGAATGCAACATAGAATTGATGAACTAGAAGCTGATGTGGATAGTTATAGAAATGATAATTTTGATATGCAACAAACTGTGTATGACATGTCTATAGAAATGAAAAATCTAAAACAAGAGCTTGTTGCATGCAAATCTACCATTACCATGTTAGAAAAAGAGAAAGCTAGCTTGCCTGAAAAAATTGACTGTATTTCATGTCCCTCTTTATTAAAGGATATTAGCATGTATAAACTAGATAAGACAAAGCTTGAAGTTGAAAATGAATTGCTTTCTGAAAAGATTAACATGCTAAATCTTAAACTTAAAGAAAAAATGAGGGATTTTGAAAATAAAGAAGAGGAAAACAAGCAAGCTTTCATTAGTAAATGCACTTTGCTTGTGAATGAAAACGATATCTTAAAATCCAAAGTCACCACCCTAGAATTGTCATTAAAGAGATTTTCCATTGGAAAACAAAATTTGGACATTATTCTTGGAAATCAAATTTATGGCAATAATAGGCGAGGACTAGGATATGGTCTTAAAAATGTTGAAAAATCAAAATATAGAAAAGTTCACATTGAATCAACAAAGGTTGGAAACTTTCATGCTAAGTGCTTTACATGTGGATGCGTTGGTCATACTTCATATCATTGCAAATATAGGAACAAAAATATTAAGTTCAAACAAATATGGGTTCCTAAATCTTTGATGACTAACGTGAGTGGACCTTGTTGGATTCCAAGGTCACACACGACACCTCTTTTGTAGGTGGATGGAAATTTGACGAGGAGCGATAAATTGAATGTCTCATTACTTTTTAGCTCCTTAGTCAAACGGCGACGCGAAGGTATATCTCATTCTTTGAACTTAATGAATATCTTCATAGTCTTTTTGTATGCGTGATTTTTCTTTGTTTGTGTGCTAGTAGTTGCATTGATATGTGTGCATGACTTTTTTGTTTGTTTGTGTGATTGCATCTCATGTTTGCTTTAGTACTTCATGCATTTTTTTTAAAAAAAACTGAAAAACTGAAAATAAAAAAATGGTGCTTAAATGTGTATCTTTCTCTTTGATTCATTAAAAGAAGTATTCATGAAAGATTTTCATATCTATGTAGAAATTGGTGTATTATTTCTTTTGCCACATGCGCATGTTCATCTTTCTAAATAGTCATGGCATATTCAATGAATGCAAACAACTTGATTTCTACACCACCTACTTCACTTCCATATATATTATTATTGTTGCACATTTGGAGATATCGTTTATGAAGTATGTAATGTGAATGTAGGAGGAAAACTTAACTGAATATCTAAGGGATATGATATACCTTGCCATGGATAAAAATTGAGCAAAAGAAAGTGTTGTTATGAGTATTTTAAAACAAAAGATAATTGCTCCGTATGAAAAATGGATACAATCCTTGGCAACGGTATTACCCACGAGTATCCAACATAAGCTTTATGGGTAAACTTTAGCGTTGGTGTATTTACTCGTCAAGCAATGCCACCCCCACATCTAAGAGTCCTTATAGGCTATGTTTTGGGGTGTGGCACCTTGAACTCATTTTTAATGAGGTGGGAAAAATCAATCCTAGGTGATAGAATGTTATTTGGAAAATGTGGATTGGTTTTGGTTGACTTTCTTAAATGATTCTCCCTGTGTGCTTCAATTTTAATCATCGCACGTACACGTTAGTGTTGAAGTCATAGTTGTTTAATTTCATTAGATTTTGACTTGATTATTATATGATTGTATACATGCAATTGTTGGTATTGGCTTATACTGCTCTCTTTTTGCATGATATATGTTTTTGCCTTCGTGTTTCGACTTTTGATGATAACAAAGGGGGAGAAAAATTTGGGAAAGATTTGGTATTAATGCTCGTGAAAATATGATTGTTTGATTAAGGGGGAGCGTTAATGAATATTGGGGAAGCACAAAAATAGGGGAGAGCATGCATATTGTTAACTTTGCTCATCGGTGTTTGCACATCATTATATATTATTGCATGTCACTCACTATCGTCACACTTTCACACACACTATTTGGAAACTTATTAGTCAAATCTTATATTTAGTTTGTCATCATCAAAAGGGGGAGATTGTTGGTAGCAACGATCTATGAACTTCGTGTTTGATGATAACAAACGTGTGTAAACGTTTTTAACGTGTGTGTTAAGTGTTTCAGGAATGGTGAACGTGTGAGTTATTCACAGACTGACTACTTATGTGCAAAGGCCGAAATATAAAAGAGCAGTACAAACTTTTTTTTCACTAAAGGAAACTTCCAAGAGCCGAATCCTCCAAGTGCTTGCGGCCCATATAAAAACACCAATAAAAAAACAAAACCCTATTTTTTTTGAATTTCCTTCAGGTCGGTCAAATGGCCTATTGGTGCAAGGTCGCAAGTTTTCTTCTGGGTTTTGGATTGGAGCCCACAGGTTCTAGGGTTTGATTTCTCCACAAAGTCAACTATATAAACCTAGGCTGCGGCTTATATCAAACGAGAGAGGAAAACAAATAAATTGCGGCATCAAAAAGGCAAAAGCACAAAGCTTCCCTCATCTCCAAGCAATACAGAAAATTTCCAAGGGCCGCACTCAACAAAGAATTGAGGTACACTTGTTCTCTAGGTAATCATTCATATGTGATTATGTGTTTCTTTTTGGTACAGGAAAAAAGGCATTAAACCAAAGGAGAAGATGCTGGCCAAAGTTTGGATACATTGAAGGCAGCCGCAATTTGTTTTCAAGTTCCAAGGGAGACTAATCAATTTTCTTTTTCTCACAAGAGCAAAGTCACTTGCCATCAACCTGCTGAAATTTTGACAACCCCTACAAGCTAGCGCACGCAACCAAAGAGCAAAAGGGACCTCACATGTGCAGCCGTCACATTCTTTGTTCATAAGAGCTGAAGCTTTTTTTTGGAGAGTTTTTGTTTCCTCCAATAACAATTTTTATAGGGAGGGGATTATTTTTGTCAATTCTTTTTCATACAGGCCGAATCCTTGACAAAACAGCCGCACAAATTGGATAGAGGGGAGCCGAAATTTCTTGGGGAGAGAGAGAGCAGTTCACAACAATTGCCAAAAGCCTCAAGAGCCGCACCTTTGTTTTTTCTTGATCTCCACTATGATTTATGTTGCATGCACTTCACCTTGATTTGTTTTGTGCATTCAATTCACAGAATAACGAATTAAAAAGAAGATGCATGCAATCTTTGAACAACATGGCCACTAACTCTTTTAATTATTTACTTCTCTTTGCAGCAACTGGAGAGAGAGATTTAGCACTCTGTTGTGAAGATTTCCAAGAGCTTGGCCGAAGTTAAAAAAAATACTAAGAGCAGCCGCCAGTATTTTTTTAGGCATTGGGGTGTGCATCAAAAATCAGATTTCTTTGCAACCGCAAGAATCATTTTTTGGGAGGAAATTTCAAGAGCACAGCAGCCACAAGTTTCAATATTGGGTGAAGGCTATAAGTTTCAATCTTTGGCGAAGAGAGCAAGTCTCATCGAGAGGGGATCCAGACTGTTGAGAGAACATCAGAGATTACTACTTGTCAGACTGATCTGACGCCGTGCTAAACGACAGAGACGACACACCATTACTGAGCATTTCTAAAACTCTATTTATTTATCTTCGTATTGGTGTATCGATCTTTGTAGGGGAAAATTTACCTTTTTGTGTTACTTTTGGGGACCTGACGACTTTGGGAGTCATCACGGAGGGAGAGCATCTGACTAGATTGAGAGTGTAGAGCACGTGGTGTGCGTACGAGCTAGGTGAGAGTAGATTTGGGATCTTGACTCATTGTAGCTGTACTTGATTACATATCTATCTAGTAGTTGCTTTCGGGGGCTGGAGTAGGTCGTGGGGATGACCGAACCAGGGTATATCTGTGCGTATTCTGTGATTGCTATTTTATTGCCCTGTCTGTGCATATAACTGCGTGGGATTGTTCGTGGGTTGCACGAATATTTTTATTAGCCTATTCACCCCCCCCTCTAGGCTACGATCCAGATCCAACATTTAAGTGTGTGTCTCATCCAAAGAACCTGTGCACATGCAGCACCGGCGGCAATATATTCCGCCTCGGTGGTTGAAAGTGATACGGAATTCTGCTTCTTGGAAAACCAAGAGACACGAGAATTTCCTATAAAATGGCAAGTGCCACTAGTACTCTTCCTGTCAGATTTGTATTCATCATAATCTGCATCACAATATGAGATTAACTCATACGTGCTAGACTTTGGATAAAATAATCCGTAGTCGAGTGTGTAACTTAAATAACGGAAAATACGTTTTACCGCTACTAAGTGTGATTCCTTAGGTTGTGATTGATAACGAGCACATACACATACAGTAAACATAATATCAGGCCGACTGGCAGTAAGATATAATAAACTACCTATCATACCTCCATATAGATGAATGTCTATATCTTTACCGGCCGTATCTTTATCAAGATGTGTAGTCGTGCTCATTGGAGTCTTCTTGCCAGAAGCGTTCTCCATTCCAAATCGCTTTAGCAACTCCACCGTGTACTTGGTTTGGTGGATGAAGATTCCATCGTTCATTTGGCGAATTTGGAGTCCTAAAAAATATTTGAGCTCACACATGTGGCTCATCTCAAATTGGTCCTTCATGACATTAGAAAACTCTTCGCAAAGAGTGAAGTTAGTAGCCCCGAAAATGATATCATCAACATAAATTTGAACTAAAATAATATCATGATTCGCATACTTAACAAATAGTGTAGAATCAACTTCACCCATTTTAAAACCCAAATCTAAAAGAAAGTTCTTTAGGTGGTCATACCAAGCTCTAGGAGCTTGTCTCAAACCATAAAGTGCTTTCTTAAGTTTGAAAACGTGATTTGAAAACTTTTCATTTATAAAATCCGGAGGTTGAGAAACATAAACTTCCTCAACAACATCTCCGTTTAAAAACGCACTTTTTACATCCATTTGAAAGAGTTTAAAATCTTTATGGCATGCAAAAGATAACAACAACATAATAGATTCTAATCTAGCTACAGGAGCAAAGGATTCTTCGAAATCTATACCTTCCTCTTGCCTGTAGCCTTGAGCTACTAACCGAGCTTTTTTCCGGACGACGTTTTGGTTCTCGTCGGTCTTATTCTTGAAGATCCACTTCGTTCCTATAACGGTGTGGTTCTTTGAAGGCAATGGAACTAGCTCCCAAACCTCATTCCTCTCAAACTGAATGAGTTCCTCCTCCATGGCTAGGATCCAAGCACTGTCTTCACACGCTTCGTTAATATTCTTTGGCTCTACTGAAGAGGCAAAGGCACAATGAGCGAAGTAGTTGACTTGAGATCTCGTCTTGACACTATCAAGTATGTTGCCAATGACTTGCTCATGGTGATGGTCATGAACTATATGAAGCCGTTTGGGAACTCCCTGATCACTAGGAACATTCTCAAAAGAATCATCAGTAGGGTTAGTATCAATAGAATCAATAGAATTAGAATTACCAATAGAATCACATAAAACTTCCATGGAGTCATCATCATTGATAATTCTAGACAGGACAAAATTTTCATTGAATGAAACATGAAGTGATTCCTCGATCGTTGAGGCTCTTTTGTTGTATATCCGGTAGGCTTTGCTACGTGAGGAATATCCAACAAATATCCCCTCATCGGATCTCGGATCAAATTTGTCCAAACTACCATACGTGTTTTTAATAAAACATTTTGCACCAAAAACTCGGAAATGTTTAACTTGAGACAATCTACCAAACAACAATTCATAACAAGTTTGTTTGGTGCCGGGCATCAAGAGTATTCTATTAAACACATAACAATCGGTATGTACCGCTTCCGCCCAAAATTGATGGCCAAGTTGGCTATCATCAAGCATTGTGCGAGCACATTCCACTAGCGTCCTATTCTTTCTCTCAACAACACCATTTTGAGGGGGTGCGTGAGGGAAAGAAAAGGTGTGTGTAATACCAACTTCATCACAAAACTTTGAGAAAGACTCATTCTCAAATTCCCCTCCATGATCACTACGAATAGTGACAATAGTGGTTCCAATGAGATTTTGTACTTTCTTCACAAATATTGTGAAGTTTTCAAAAGCATCATTTTTATTACTTAAGGAAAATACCCAAGTAAATCTAGAAAAGTCATCAACGATGACAAGTCCATATCGAGCATTTCCTAAAGAAGCAACTCTAGTTGGCCCAAAAAGATCTAGATGTAAAAGCTCTAGAGTCCGTTTAGATGAAATGCTTTTCTTTGGTTTGAATGACGACTTTGGAAGTTTACCTCGTTGACACGAGTCACAAAAGCTTTTTTTTGAAAAGTAAGCTTAGGAAATCCTTTCATAGAATTTAACTTGGATATCTTAAAAAGTGTTCCAAAGTTCACATGACCAAAACGTCGATGCCATAAGTGTTGTTCAGTTGTGTTGGCAATAAGACATTGTTCCTGTGACTTGGGGATGTCTAGGATATATATATCCTTATGGCGTGTGCCATAAAATAACAAATTATCATTATCTTTTCTCAAAATATGACACATTCCTTTCGCAAAGCTAACTTTGTAACCCTTGTCACAAAGTTGGCTTATTGAAATGAGATTATGATTTAAGCCTTTAACAAGCTAAACATCACTTATAAGAGGTTTAGATGGGTTACCAACTTTACCAACACCAATGATGGTTCTGCTCTCGTTGCCTCCAAAGACTACTCGGTTCCCATTCTCAATGGGCACCACTCCGGAGAGCAATTGAGCTTCACCCGTCATGTGTTTTGAACACCCGCTATCGAGTATCCACTTATTCTTGGAGCTAAATTTGGATTTGATGCTCCTTTTCTTTTTCTTGAGTACCTGAAGATAAAAATATCATTTTATGGTACCCAAGGTCATTGGGTCCTAAAAGATTAGACCTTTGGAAGCCAAGCCCAATTGGACTTAGACTTCCTAACATAATCATCATTATGCACTACATTTATGAAATAAGAATTAATGTATGCTTGTTTTTCATGCATGCTTGTGTCCTTCGGGCCCCAAATAGTGAATGTCTTGGGAGCCCTATTACTATTGGGAGCATGCATACGTTGTTGATGTCTACGTGATGCATGTGGCCTACGAGGAGGTGGCCTAGGAAGTGCATGTCGTGGATAAGCATATGGCACATGATGAAATAGTGGTGGTGACATATGATATGGTGCATGATGGCAATCATTCATATAGTAATGATGTGGTTGAACATATGCATGTGGAGGAGCACGTACGTGAGTGTGTCTCACACGGTGTGCACGTGCCCGTGGATGTGGAGCATAAAAATCATCATACGTGTGAACATATGGAGTATGAGGTGTGTTCCTACGTGGCATAGTATTGGTGTACATGAATGCATGACCCTTCTTTGGAGGTCCACCCAAAGTGGGTTTCTTTCCAATCGGGGGTGTGTACGAAGTGGAAGCACCATTGGTAGATGAACTACCAATGGGGTGTTTGCTCCCACTCGTTGAGGCTTCGGAAGATGGCCTAACAAAGGTGGTGGACGATTTGGATGAGTTTCCTATTTTATACCTCAAGCCAATACGATGATTGGCCGGAAGTAAGTCATTTAGGATATTATCCAAATAGTCCTTGCCTTTGTTGAATTTATCAATTCGGCCTAATTTGGACTCATACTTCTCGGTGAGAGAAAGTATAGTGGCATCCAAAGTGGACACTTGTGTAGTGAGTTCACAAACACGAGACTTGAGATTCTCATTCTCAATACTCAAAGTTGAGTTTCGAGAAATCCAATCCGCTATCTCGTGTTCCTCCGAATCCTCAATGTGATCATGCTCAAGTTGAGATTTGATATTTACAATCTCATTTCTCAAGCCTTCAACAACGGTGTCGCTGTTGATGATGATAGGCTTAGGTGAGGTTTGGAGACTAGTTAGCTCATCTTTAGTCTTAGTATATCTATTTACTAGTTTAGAATACTTAGACCAAATTTGCTCGTTAGCTAATCTAAGGTCATCCATAGTTACCTCATCGCCTTCATCCTCGCTTTCATCGGAAGAGGTCCCTTGATCATATTCCTCTCTTGCCATGAAGCACATGTGTGCTTGCTCCACTTGTTCATCATCCGACTCTCCACTTGAGGAGTCCTCTTCGGAGTCGGTGAATGTGTCGACAAGTCCTTTCTTGTACCCTTTCTTGTACTTTCGAGACTTGTCGAACTTTGACGCCTTCCATTTCTCCTTTTGTTTGTTTTGAGAACAATCCGCTTTGATGTGTCCTGGCTTGTTGCATTTAAAACACAAAGGAGCGGAGGCGTTAGTAGAACTACATTTAGATTTGTTCTTGAAGTTACCTTTCCGGAAGAATCGGTTGAACTTCTTTGCCATAAGGGCAATGGATTCCAAGTCCAACTCGTCTTCCGATTCTTCATCATCGGTAGATGTAGATGGAGCAGCCTTGAATGAAATCGCCTTTTTCTTCGGCTTGTCTTGCTTCAAGTACGACTTCATCTTGTCCTGCATCTTTATTTTACTGTCCTTGCGTACCTCATAGGACATCAAGGTACCCATTAGTTGTACGACAGTATACTTATTCATATCGTTACCTTCCTCGATGGCGAAGGTACGCTTTTCCCAACAAGAAGGAAGTCCGTCAATGATCTTTGAGACTTTCTCCTTTTGGGTGTAAGTCTTTCCAAGAGCCTCCAACTCATTGGTAATGTCAACGAAGCGAGCATAGTACTCCTTCATCTTCTCACCATGTTGCATGTGAAATAATTCGTAATCTTTATTTACAATAGTGAGTTTGGAGTCTCTTACCCGACTCGTTCCTTTATGCAAGATGAGGAGTGAGTTCCAGATTTGATATGCACTCTTACATGTGCATATCTTGTTGAAGTCTTCAGGCTCCAACACACATTGCAAGGCATTCATTGCCTTGGCATTGTTTACCTCCGCGGCGACCTCCGCGGTAGTCCACTTCGCGAAGTCTTGTTCGGCGGGCTCGACATACTCCGTCAACGTAGCTCTCCATAGTGAAGTGCTCCGGAGGAACGTTTCCATCCGGCATTTCCAGTACCCTTAATTGGCACCGTTGAAGTATGGAGGCCTAGTTGAGGAGTGTCCTTCCATCACCGAAGAAGCTCCTTCACGGTTCCTGAAGGTGCTATAGTCTGAAGGTGGACGAACGGTCTTGTTGTCGTTTGTAGACATAGCTATGAACTTGGCTTTGATACCAAATGTAATGTCCTGATAGCTACTGAACAAGTATTAGAGGGGGGGTGAATAGTACTTTAAAATAATCAAGAGTATAATTCCTAATTATTTTGCAAACTCAACCAACATTGCGGAATGAAAGATTGACAACAATAAAAGACAATGCAAACAAGCGATGTAACGGGTATGGATCCACCCAAGTCTCCCCGACTTGTTACCGGCGATCCTACGTCCCAGACACCCGGATCCCCTCCGGCTACTTGAGTTAGAATCCTCTAACCCAAGTTTGCACTATGAAATTCTTGTAGAAAACCTCTACAAGATCAAATCATACACAAATGAATACGTGACTCTCACAACCCGAGATCACGATCTTCTCTCACAACCGAGAGATAAACTTAATATCAAAGTAAATGAAATAATAAACACTTACCAACAAAATCCTATGCCTTGAGTAAACTTACTGATTTTAGGGCAAGGAAGATTTTGAAGGAGAGAATGTCACCAAACCCTAGCTCCACCAAGATGAACAGCGATCGAAGGCTAGGATGGAGTTGGTGACTTTGAATCAAGCTCTTGGCTTGAGTGGCTCACAATGAAGAGAATCTCTCTTGAGAAAATTAGGGCTCAAGGAGTTTGGAGAGATTCTTTGTGAGAAGAGAGAGCTTGGAAATGAGAATTGAATGCTTTCTCTTTGATTCTCTAAAACTCAATAATGGCAGCCTTGAATGCTAGGTTAGAAGCACTTCAAGTATATATAGGAGTGAGAGAAGAGAGAAGCAAAATCGTGGCATTAAATGCCCAATGGATCTATTTCTGAAGCAGTCTAATCGGTCTAAGAAGGATCACTGACCGATTAGTTTTGCAACTAGTCGGTCGGTGATTCTACTTGGACCGACTAAATGGAAGACAACCAAGAACAGTGAATTCAGGAGATAGAACTAGTCGGTCTAAGAAGACTTGTCAACCGACTAGTTTGACAACTAGTCGGTCGGTGAGTGTTCTTTGACCGACTAAGAGTTGAAAAACAATAGACTGAATACTAGGAGAACTAGTCGGTCTAAGAACAAATTCCAACCGACTAGTTTCACAACTAGTCGATCGATGAATGTTCTTGGACCGACTAACTAGTAAACAGAAGCTAGGCAGAAGAAATGAAAGTATAACTAGTCGGTCTAAGAAGGATTCCCAACCGACTAGTTTGACAACTAGTCGGTCGGTGAACCTTCTTGGACCGATTAATTGGTAAACAGTGCCTAGTCTGAATTGAGCAAGGAAATCTAGTCGGTTCAAGAAGGATTCTTAACCGTCTAGATGACAATCTAGTCGGTTGGTTCTTCTTCTTGAACCAACTAAGATGCACAAGAAGCCGCGAAATGAAGCGTAAAGCTTCGGGAAAGTTTCTATGGGCTTCTAAGATAATCATAGGTTTAAGATATGAGCGTTATGAAGCTTATAATGTAAGTCCTACTCAAGGCTTAACATTCTACGAAAAGAAGCTAGAAGACTATAGAATAAACTAGATGAACCGTCTTCAAAGCTTCAATCCGAATCTCTTGACTTCAATAATGCTCCTTGAGCTTCAACGAAGCTTTATGCACACGATCACGCGCTTTGAGAAGTCTTGAGACGTCGCTTTTGATGCACGTAGAATTTTGACGACGATCTCCAAAATTTCGCTCACAAAGAGTTAGTTCACGATATTTATGTTTGTTCATCATCAAAACCAAATCCGGGGAATCAATACTCAACAATATCTTGGTAAAGATAATTTCCACATTTCCTTAAATGCCTGAATAGACTTCAGGACATCTATTCTATTGAAGAAAAATAATAAGAATAATGTACAACCAAGAGAATCGCTTGACAAAGCAATGATTCCTACTGAGGGTTGTCTTTGCATCTGAGCATAGAGCAGGATTTGAGATCATAGCTGTAAACAACTAAAATCTCATCGGATCTCCTGAAGAGAAAAACGAAACATCGGTTCAAGTCTGACTTTTAAACATGAAATAAAAAGACCTAGGCAAATATAAAGTAAATGACTCATAGAATCATGTTACATACGCCCAGAAGTGCGTTAGAGAAATTAAAAGGACCATTGTCATCCAAAGTATACCTATGGTAGTATACTTAATGGATGTACAAAAAGAACCTTCCGACCGCGGAAGAGGGGGAGGATATAACTGGTCCTAAAGTCCCATATCTAAGTGCAATCAGGCACTCCTGGCTAACTGCACGTGTCCTGATATAGCAGTTGCAGTAAACTCATTAGCAAGAGATAGTTGGCACCTAAAAAGGGCCATTAGACCGGAGTTCAGCCTTTTGCGCTTCCTCCAATGGTCGAAAGATTTGGACTTACAATATGAAGTATCATATTCCAATGTTTATGCAAAAGCAGGTTACATGTCTGGTCCATATACTGAGAAATCACAGAACGGGTACCCACAGTGGGTTGGCCATCTACTGCAGATCTGCAAAGCAACTTATGAAGGCAACATCATCATATCATTCCGAGATCCTCACCACACCAATGGTGTATTTGAGGGTGCTTGCTTGTACATCACATCCCAGTGACAATTGGGATAGAGTCTGGTATTGTGGAGCTGACCACATAGTCTGAAGACCACATCAGAGGCGATGATACTTAGCACACCTCTCCAGAGTTTCTGGATTCAGCAGCTGCTTAATTGGGAAAACTTTGTAATCTGTGTATATTTTCGGAATGTTGTAAATAGGAGTGATGAGATAAGACTAAGAGATCTAAAAGCCTAAGAGCTTTTACAGATCATGGGGAGTTGAGGAAATTTGCAGTCTTTTCCCTTTGCTATGGTTTTTTTCCACAGGGTTTTCCATAGCCAAAGGTTTTAACGAGGCAAATCACATCAACTCTGGATCCTGAAGTATCCACCCCTTTGTGACGGTCCGAATCCCAAAGTGTTCATGAGCAGAGTCACTTGTAAAAATCAAGGGTGAGTTAAAGAGCGTTTGTACTCTTTTTCCTTAACTATGGTTTCTCACACATGGTTTTCCATAGCTAAAGGTTTTAACGAGGCAAACTTCACCAACTCAGGATCCTGAAGTATCCACCCCATGTGAGATTCCTACTACACTCAGTATCCTGAAGTAATCATGAGCAGAGTCCACACCTATGGCTGGATAAGAGGGAGTGTTGTAAATGGAAATATCAGAGTTACTTAGGATTATATGTATCATAGATATACGTCGATATCTTTGTACCTTATCTTTCTACTCTTCTATTCTGTTGTGGGCTTCTCACCCCCATTGTGATGATTCATAAAGATATCTGGCTGTCCCCTCTCTCTTATTATTCTTTATTCATCTCCTTTCCCCCGTACGTCCCGACGCCTCCGCATCCGCAAGAACCCCCTCGTGCCCATCCTCAACGTCCCTGAAACCCCTTTTCAAAGAGCTGTCCCGATCAAAAAAACCCCATTAAAATGGCGGATTCTGTCGAATTATTCTGCAATTTCAACAAACTTCACAGTTTTGGAGCGACATATTTGAGGAGAACAACCCGAAAGCCAGCTGCTTCTGTTCTGCACGTCTCGGATTCAAGCTTGATAAGGAATTACGGGCTATGCTGCCGAGCCCTCGATGCGAAGTCAGTGGATGGCGGGGAGATGTTCTCTGTGACTTCATCAAGCAAATCGGATGTGGATTATCTCGGAGAGAGTACCAAAGGGGATTTAAATGTGAAGAAGGAGCATCTTGAGGCATTTGGTGAGTTGGGAAATGCTAAAATTTATTTTTTGTTTTTAAAATTTATTGTTTTGTTTCTATTGGCGAATTCATTGTATTGGAAAGTGCATTATGAATCATTTAAATGATTTGTTAGTGCTTTGGCTCATGTGGAAATAGCATATGTAAAGATCATTTCAAATTTAGGCTTACTTAGACTTGCTTGAACCGAATTCAAAATTAAAACACATTTACAGCAAGTCTAATATGCTATGGGTTTTGGTATTAGCAGGAGAACTGATAACATTACGTTGGAAACAATTTGAATTAAGTTTTTCGAAGAATTTCGAAGCTTTTTTGAAAGCAAACAAATTAAATATAAAAACATGAGCACAATTCTACTTATGTTTAATCTAAGTCCAATACCATACTTTAAACCCATAGTGTCTTGAAACCGCAGGTAAGACTGGTAAGAAATTGCTGAATACGAGAAGATAATACATCTATAGAGCGCATCCAATCAAATTGGTCATTAATATTCTTTTTTTGTGCTGTCAGTTTTAGTGATTCGTGTTGGGAAGCACCATGTATCGGAATCGGAATACATGACTAGGTTGCTATTTGCACGTGGGGGAATCATGAATTATGTAACACTTAATCCAAACAATGTTGCTTCGTCAAGTTACAAACGGTTGGTCCCGAATTTTACTGAAATATA
Source organism: Scilla litardierei (assembly GCA_030789695.1). Classification (NCBI taxonomy): domain Eukaryota; kingdom Viridiplantae; phylum Streptophyta; class Magnoliopsida; order Asparagales; family Asparagaceae; genus Scilla; species Scilla litardierei. The sequence continues at coordinate 141,581,565 of CM061140.1, read as the reverse complement.
ATACACATTTTAACTTTTTTGACAAATCTCCCACATACCCCAGTTTACGCTTATTTTCCACTAAACAAATGAAATAATAAGGGTTTTCATGCAATCCTTCATGACTGCTGGATGTTGTTGCATACTCCTGATTATCATCGTCCACGGCTGCCACTGGCTTACTTATTATGGTTATTAACTTGGATTGATAAAATGGCTTGTATTGCTTGATTATTGGTTACAATGACTAATTTTCCATGTATATACTACATACATTATCATTGGGCACACGAACTAAGTGATAGGACGGAAGAAACCAAGGGAGACGACACAAGACCAAAAGAGACAATACAATTTCCTATACATACTCATAATTATTTAACATCTCCCATCAAACTCTAGGTGGGTCAAGCAGCGAGAGTTTGGATAAGGAAAGCTGAAGTTGAGCCTGTGTTTGTGCCTTGGTAAAAATATCAGCCACCTAATTTTTGAAGGAATGATACGTAAGGAAAATCCTTTAAGCATCATATTCTTGACGATCCAAGTGACAATCAACTTCGATATGTTTTAGGCATTCATGAAACACTGGATTTGTAGCAATATGTATGGCATTTTGGTTGTCACAATATAGTGGAGTATGAAGTGGTACAGTTACATCCATGTCAAGTAACAGAGTACACAACCATTTTAGTTTTGCTACAGTGTCTGCCATAGCACGATACTCAGCCTCAGTACTAGATTTGGACATGGTGGCTTGTCGTTTGCTACACCAAGAAATAAGAGAGGAACCCAAGAATATGCACTAACCAGTAGTTGAACGATGAGTATCAGGATCATCAACCCATCCTGCATATGAGTATCTACAAAGTGAGAGAAGACTGCGAGGAGAATAACAAAGACCGTTGTTGAGTATCCTTAATATAGCGTAGCAAGCGAAGGAGAGCAACAAAATGCGTGTTAGTTGGCGCATTGACAAATTGACTTAATACACGTACGGTATGAGCAATATCCAGTCTCGTGATGGTGAGGTAAATTAGGGTACCAACAAGCTCTCGGTAACGTGTTTGATTCGGAATCAGTTGTCCATCTCGGTGTAACTTTAAATTTAGATCCATAGTAGTAGAGACATGAGACGATGTGGAAACTGATGGGTCTGCAAGAGTGGCTCGTGCAAGAATGTTGAAGATATACTTCTGTTGAGAAAGAATATATTCTTTGGCAGAGTACGCAACCTCGATGCCTAAGAAATATCTAAGATAACCAAAATCTTTCATCGCAAACTATTGCTGGTGAGTCATTTTGAGTGAATCAATGGCAGCAATATCATTTCCTGAAATGATCATGTCATCTACATAAAGAAGTAAAATAACACAACCCGGAGATGTCTTCCGATGAAACATAGTATTGTCAACCAGACTATCTTGAAAACCGGCTGTGATGAGAGACTGGCGAAATTTCTCAAACCAAGCACGTGGTGCTTGTTTAAGACCGTATATGGCTCTGCGAAGACGACATACATGGCCATAAGGAACCTGAACTCCAGGAGAAAGCTGCATATATATCACTTTAGTTAAATCATTGTTTAGAAAGACATTCTTCACATTCATTTGAGAGAGTGGCCACTGTCGTATTGCAGCAACATCAATAAGCATGCGGATGGAAGTCATTTTGGCAACCGGAGCAAATATTTCTTCATAATCGATGCCATACTCTTGAGAAAATTCTCGAGCTACAAAACGAGCTTTGTAGCGCTCAATTGATCCATCTGACTTGGTTTTAATCTTATAGATCCACTTGCAACTGATTGGACGAACATTGGTAGGCAATGGTACTACATCCCAGGTGTTGGTTCGATGAAAAGCATCTAGTTCTTCTTGCATTTTTTGTTGCCACTCGGGATATTTGACCGCATCAGAGTATGACTTATGTTCTTGAAAAGAATGAATAGTAGAAAGAAAATCCGCAAATTGTGGAGAGTAAAAATTTGTCGCATGATAAGCATATCAAGCTGACATACGATAGTTTCTCGGTAGGTTTCTACGAGGTGGTGGTGGATCAACCAGTGTCTTCAATACTGCCGGTGTAGATGGATTTGATGGAGTTTCTTGTGAATCAACCAATGTTGTACTAGTAAGATCATGTGATGAATGCATGTTGATAATATTTTCTGCTTAGACTGAGGGATAAATGTTGATAGGACGAGGATATGATGTGATTGGCATATTTTGTATTGATTTCGAAGGCATATGATAAAGAAATGACAAATCTATATCAGACTGTTGTGCATAGTAAGCAATATTCTCAAAGAAGGTGACATGCAGTGCTATACGAAGTCTTCGGCTAACTGGATCATAACATCGATAGCCTTTATGTGAAGAACTATACCATAAGAAAATGCCACTTTATAGTCCGGGATGAAAGTTTGTCACGTTCGTGTGATGGAAGTGAAGGAAAGCACACACAACCAAATGTTCTAATCAAGGTGTAATCCAAAGCTTTGTTGTATAAATATGAGTAAGGAATGCCATTATGTGTAGCAGAAGAAGGGTGACATTAATGAGCATATTAGCTGTTAATAAGGCTTCAGCTCAAATTTTTTTTGTGGAACCGATGCAGAGAAAAGCGAGGCCCAAGTCGTGTTCATAATATGTCTACTTTCATTCAGCTATCCCATTTTGTTCATGTGTCTGTGTGCATGATTGTTGAGTTAGAGTACCATGTGATTTCAAAATAAATTGCATGTCATGAGAAACATATTCTTGTGCATTATCAGATCGAAATGTTTTGATGCGTTTATTGAATTGTGTGTGAATCATATTTGCGAATTCAATGTATATTTGAATGATTTCATAATCTATTACACATAAGATAGACCCACGTGAGTCGTGAATATTTGTCAACAAAACATGCGTAATATTCATAACCACCCATCAAAAGCAAAGGAGATGGGCCCCATATATCGGAATGTATGAGATCAAATGGTGCAGAAGAATTATGAATACTGGATACAAACAGTAAAGCAGATTGTTTTGCTAATTCACATGTAGTGTATGGTGACAAATGTGTAAATTTAAAGGATCCTAGCAAACCAGATTTAGATAATGTATTAAAACGAGAACCAGAAATATGATCTAATCGACGATGCCATAGATATGACGTGGAGAGTCCAAAACCAATGGTCGAAGGCAAATGAAGATAATCCAGCTGATAGAGACCATCCACTCTACACCCTGCACCAATCTTTTTATCGGGTTGATCCTGCACGGCACAAGAAGTAGTGGTGAATATAATTGTGCAACCTGCATCAACTAATTGGCTAATAGAGATTAGTTTCATGGTTAATTGTGGAATATGTATGACAAAAGATATGATTAGCCTACTAGATGGATCAGAAATAGGACTAATATCACGAACTTGGTTGACAGGAAGATGAGTACCATTGACCATATGAATATATGATGAAGATGAAACAGACGAACAATTTGAAAAGACGGACTTATCAAAAGTCATGTGATGTGAGGCACATGAGTCAAGTATCCATGGAGTAAAGATACCAATATTTGTAGATAAGACTACGTAGTCAGAGACGGTTGGTCATCCATAATGACCAATTTTCTGCGTTGCATTTGATAAACAACCAAAGTTAGTAATAGAGAAAGACATCTTGATGACAGATGGAGCTTAGGGTTGTCGATTTGATGAAGCGCAGGAGGCAGTGCTAGAAAATTGGTGATTGTAGTTGATGGCCTGATGCTAATTTTGGTCCGCCTCAGAATTTCATGAATGCCTCAGAGATGAAGTCGGTCAATACTGGTTTGAAAGTTGGAGAGGCAGGGTATGATTCTTTCTCAAAGAGGTAGACAAGGTCGAGGAACTATTATGTATCCAAAGCTGGAGGAGAAAATGGGACTGGATCAACGAAGAACGGAGGGGATGCTGCAACTGCTGTAGAAGGCTCTGAAGGCAGGAATTTGGTGGGATCAGCAAATGGTGTGGAAGCTGGGGAGGCAGCGACATGTGCAGGGAAGTTGTTGGGCACGAATGCAATAGTCAATCAAGGGACCGAGTCAAACTTGCTGCATAATTTTGAGCTCCCAATTTATTTGGTTGGAGCTTGAGGGGCTTTGCTTGGGGTTGGTCTTTCTTGATCTTCTTGAAGGAGGCGCAACCGGCAGGATGAGGTTTTCGAGACGTGTTCTTGGTTTCAGATCGAAAGGAGGATTTTGACATGGTTTCTCTGTTGATGATAGGAAAATATGTGATTTTAGATGAAAAGGAGCAGACTTTGAGATCAAAATCTCAACCCTGATGAGAAATATGGATAGAGAAGGGGAAGTTGTCGAACCGGGAGTCGGCCCGACGGTCGAGGCAGAGGAAGAGCGGCACCTCGACGATCTGGCGATAATGCGAGACAGCTGAGGGTGGAGAATGCTCAGATTGCGAGCTTCCTGACCACCACCCGACGGTAACTGAGTGTCGAGGCCGAGAACTTCATGCTCAGAGCTTTGATGGTGGAGCTCTACAGCCGGCTGCTGAGCCTGAATGAGATCCTGAGCTACATGAACGACGGCGACGACGATGCGACGACGACGCGACGACGACGACGGATTGGCCGTGGGGGTGACGATGAATGATGATGTGGACACGTGTTAGTACTGTTGAAAGCTTTAAATTTCCAGAGCTTGGATGAAATTTGTAGTGTTTTCGTCTGGGAAAAAATCTTATTGCTCTGATACCGCATTAACTTGGATTGATATAATGGTTTGTATTGCTTGATTATTGGTTGACTAATTTCCCACATATATACCATGGATATATATACCATGGACAGGAAACTAATTTTCCATATCATCATTGGGCACAAGAAACTAATGGACGTGACATAAGAAATTAAGGGACACTACAATTTCCTATACATACTCATAATTATCTTAACAATGGTCATACACTATTTTTACAGATGGAACTGCGCCACCACATGGTCTGTCATGATCTCTCGGTCATCACCAATCCCAAATGCATGATCTCTCGGTCATCACCAATCCCAAATGCTTGAACTAAGAGCGATGCACTCTGTCAAATATTATTACCTTTGATAAATCAAGATGCATGTAGAAAGCCAAATCATCTAACAAATATTGCACTATAATTGAGGCATTGCTAGGGGTGTTTGTTTTGCAATTTACTATATTTGATTCTATAACTTCACTTTATATGGCTGAATACATGGTGTAGATAGAAGTACAATATCTAGAAATCATGAATGACCTTGATCCCTAACAAACTTTGGGGTTTCAATGCTAACTCTGAATCTGAATCATTATAATGAAGAATATGAGTTCATTGCTTTCCATTTTGAATACCAGTACCAACTGAAGTCCCTATCAAAATATGGCCTCAACTAACCCTAATACTCCCTCTTCTGACAGCATCTATTCTGATGGCACTAAGTATAGCTTCTGCAACATGCTTGTTGTATCTACGGCATCAAATTGTTGAGGACTTTCAACAATCTTGTTTTATGTGGCACACACTTTCCAATGAAGTTACGTGTTTGCTGAACATATGTACAAACTTTGCGTTTCTTGCCATGCCCTTTTTTGATATCCGGTATTTTATGATTTGCAATGTGGTCACATGTCATATTATGTGCGTGTAGTGTGTTTGTGCTTCTTCTTCTTGTTGTTTGTTCAAGCATTGACATAAAAGCTTCCATCCGAAGATTTTCTTCCACAGTGTTATGATGAGGACGTGGCTTAACCATGTTCAGTTTGAAAAGTAATGCACTTTCTAAAGTCACTCTGTCATCTTAAAGCATGATCAAAGTCAATGCATTGAGAGGCAAGAAATCATTAGGTGATCAAAGAGTAATATCTAAAAACAACGAGTTATTTATGCTTTGGAATTTCTCTTGTTTATCTACCCTATATTGTTGTATTTATGAAGTGGTCCTCAAGTCATCTAACTAAAGGGAGCATACATGTGCAATGCAGAAAACTGTTTTATTTTATTGTTTAATAAGGTTTTATTGCTTTCTTATAATATCTAGTGAATATCCCTTCATTCACCAGTGACTACTACAGTGCCTTAACCGATACAATATTAGTTATGTAGTGAACTTTATCAAGCTGTGGTGTCGCAGATAAGTATCGTGACACCAGACATCAAGTGTGATGAGGAGATTTCTAGTATCATTGGATGGTTAATGCCTACTGGATTGATTAGGTGGTGAGCAAGTTGCTAGCATGAGCACCTATGCAAGGGGTTGTGGCAGAGAAGCCTTAGTTGGCTATAGGATAATTCATGGTTGGTGTCTGTGGGGTTCATTAAGTAATTAGTAGGTTGTGAACAAAAGACCATATGTAACACACAGAAACTTGAGTTCCTTTTTCACATTGTTCCTGCCCCTTCCTATTGAAATAACTGTTTTTCCTGTTTGAAAATTTGATTATTCTGATTGTTGTTGTTGTTGTTGTTGTTGTGTGTTTCAGGATTTAAGATTTGGATTTTCACTCAAAGTTCCTTGTCATTACAGCAGATAACAGTATTAAAGTGGTTCACTATTCTACATTTGGGGATTTCTTCAGTTGTGTTACATTTATCTTTTCTCTATAATTGCATTGTAGAAAAAATAAAAATGATTATGCTACATTGCATCCCACGAAAGTTGTGTTCCAAGGATATACTTTTGTTATCCCTCACATTTGAGAATTTTTATTTGCACTGTTTCTCTGATTAGGGGAGGATTTACGTAAGATGCAAACATATACTGGTGTGATTTTTTAAAAATCTTGTCTGGGAATATACATGCCTGAATGGATTTATTGGCAACGGTTATTGCTGGCTAACACTACACAGTGGATAATTATTCATTCAGCTATTCTATTGTATGGAGTATTATCTTATATTTATCTTTGTTTCGTCTTTGAAGGTTTGGATGGTCAGTTGACTTTAGACGGTCCAATCGAAGAGGTAGCAAGGGTTGAGGCTAGAGAAGCAGAGATGTTGCTTGGCGAGTTGGGAATAGTGGTACAACTCCACTGTAACTATATCTTCGTTTCTGTCATCGTTCCTTATTTTTTTGTGTGCATGATCATGGCCAATGCATGTTTAGAATGCTTCTCCTAACATGGTAACCATACCAATTCTCTGTTGTAGACTCATGATATACATACCTCTCTTTAATTCTTGCTCATTTACTTACAATTTTTCGTGTCTCCACCTTCATATGAAGATGTAACAAATAGTTGTTTGATATTATTTTTTAAATATATGAATTTTCAGTAACATATTTAGAGATTTCATTATTTTCAACAACTTTGTCATCTTTTATACGGAACATCTTCCCTGAAATCTTGGAGAGACCCCTATGGTGGTATGCTGCTCTTGCCTTTTAAAAAAAAGGCTATAGTGGATGTTGCCAACCATCCTGCTTTTTTCATATTCTTTTGATATAGCCTTGACCTGTCATTTTAAAGTAGTTTTTTTTCTGTATTATGGAAATCTAATCATAATCAGCTTGTTTGTGGCATGGCAAGTATCTTCATAATAGTATTACATATTTTCTTTATTATCCAATTATATCTATCAGCTATTCACTTCTACATTTTCACTCCCTTTTGTGTGGAATAAATTTGATGGGTTTCCATAGGTGCAGTTTAATTTGTATGATCACTACTGTAGGCTTCCTACTGGTAAACTTGCCTTCCATGATTTATGGCGAGTCCCTCGTCTATAGTTTCTGTCAGGAATTAAACATCTATTTGGAGGCTGACCAGGGTCGCTTTGGTTAACAGACAGCCATCAAATCTTATCATTTTTCTAAATGGAGCATTATGCTCCACATTCAACAATATTTGATGGGAAATACTGTAGATGGTCATAATGGGTTGATGATGATGATAAATATGCTTGCAGAATGCTCTAAATTACAAGATCTCTCCAATTACTACTTGAAGTTTTTTTCTACTGAATTGTAAATTTCATCACGTTTTGGCAATTATTTCTATCATAGATAAAGGTTTCATCTGAAACCCAAAGGTTTCGGTCCTCTCAGATCGGTTTCAGAGGAGACCGATCGGAAATATCGGCTAAGTTGTTATTCTTTCTTTCAGATGAAAGAAAAGATTAGAATCAAGACTAAGAATAATCTAATATTTTCGTATCCATCATATACAACGAACTAAGTTTCGGTGGTAGCTGAAACTCTCACATGGTTAAAAATCGAAATACTCTATTAAAAACCTTAAAATCATACTAAAAATTAAAAATATTCAGCATTTAAGCTTAATTTCACGATGAAATTAAAAAAGAAATCAACTGGAGATTTTAGTAGATATGATCTCGAAAGTTGTCGTCGCCTTCGTCTTTCATCTTTGTTGTCGTCATCATCATCTTCACCGTCTTTGTCTTTTATCTTCGCCATCTTTGTCATCGTTGTCGTATTTGTTGTTATCATCGTCATCGTCATCATTGCTCTGTGGGGGGGGGGGGGGGGGGGGGGGGGGGGCGCTGTTGGGGGGTATTTAGACTAAATGTTCGGGTTTGGTTTTGGTTTTAAGTCAAGGGTTGGGTTTAGGTTTTAAGTTAATAATAGGTGTAGATTTGTGTTTAGATTTTAAGTTAGGGTTCAGGATTTAGGTCAAGAATGGGTTTGGGTTTTATGCTATATCTAAATCCAAAATTAATTCATATAGATTTAGATAAATTGAAAATACATTCTTATAAATTTGAAATAAATCCATATAAATTTAGATAAATCTTAAATAAATTCATATAAATCCATATAGATACATATACATGCGAAGCAATTTTAGATAAATTCAAAATATATACATAAAATATAGATACATCTGAAATTAAAACTAACGAAACTAGCGAAACTTATCGAAACTAAAATATTTCTAAAGGACCGAAATTGGAACGAGTTCTCTAACCTTGATTTCCACAATAATTGTAGGACAATTTTTGTAAATAGGCCAAAAAATTAATTAGTAAAATCGACATATAATTAATTTAATTGGCAAAATCAGCATCTTTTGTCTCAAACAGCAAAAGAGGTCGGTTCTGGCCCGTAGGGCGCATGTGCTTCACGGGCCGCATCTTCAGAGTGTGCGGCTCTCGGCCGAACTTTGCAGGTGCGGCCACGCAAATTGCCAAACAGAGAGCAAAATCTGCTCCCTCCTCTCTGTTTGTAAACAATAACAACTGATATTGTTAGTGCTCCTCTCAATATTAGCAGCAGCTTCTGCTCATACTTCCCCAATACTTTACCACTGATTCATCACAGCATATGCATATAAATCAAAACGTGTCGCAAATAATGCACACACTCATACTTCTCACAGTCATAGTATTTCATAAATATCATAAATAGTAAATCACAACACATCAAAATTGTATTCAGAAGTTCATATAAATCAAAACACACAGCACATCGAATTCATCAAGCTTACGCAACACATATATCAAACAACATTGAATTCATCAACCATTCTATTGTCAAAATACATATCACATCGAATTCAACAAACTTACATAAAACATATAGCAAACATACATAAAATGGTCCTAACACAACATTCTCAGTAGAGTAACATCTACTATTGCATCATGTGCGGGATCTGCCTTGGCATTGAGATGAAGACCCGCGGCCTTGAGATGAAGACCTAAAAGATAAGCATAAATTAGAACATCATATATATATCCACAAGAAATATATGAATTGCAAAATCAACATACGCTTGTGTGAGAGGAGGATTTCAACAGCGTGATTTGTGATGTCCGAGTTGATGACAATTGCCACATCTATTCTGTCGGCTACCTTCACGGGGAATATCTATTGCCCCACGAATACGTGTAGATGTATACCGACCTGGAGGTCTTCTTTTGTCGGGTGGAAGTAATTTGGGACCATCCCAAGTCTTCCGATATAGTGTATCGGGTATGAGATGAAATAAAGGTTCATATGCAAGGCGATATCTGCTAACCCTATACCATGGCGAACAGAATGGCATATATGATATGTTGGCATCATATTCTTGTCTAGACGTTGCGGCGATCATATGGACACATGGGATGTGTTGAAGCATATGAATATTGCAAGTACATATGCATTTCTCGTCATGTAACTTAATAGTATAACCGACGCCATCGTTGTCTGCCACCTGTCACTCACAATCACTAAACCTTGTGAGCATAAATGTTCGGGATTCTTTCCTCCGTTCCCCAATAATGTCCATTGTTGTGGGTACAAAATCTGTCGTGCACCCTTGTCCACTCAGTCTTCGATGGTAGAAGTATTTATTTAACCTGTAAAATGTTCTTCCTATCAACGTGATAGACCAAGTGGGTCTATACCCGCCTTAACATGGGCCGGGCCCATGCTAGCCGCCGGCCCCTCTCCCTTTGGTTTATGCGCGCGCCCATCAGCCTAGGAAAACCCTAGTTTCTTTTATTTATAGGGGCTAGCCGTCATTGGTATTTTTATGCTTGATATTTGATATTTTCTATCGAGCGTCTTTAGGGTTAGTTCTTAGATTAAACGAGTGCGGACGTCCTCTTTGGCGTCTTGGGAGGAGAGCACACCTCTTTTGTGCTCAAATATCTTGTTTTGCTACTTTTTATCTATAAAAATGTCTTTTTATCTTGGATCCTAACATTTTGGTATCAGAGCACGTGACGATACATGGTGGCTACGACAAGATCCCACGACAAAAATGAAGCTTTGGAGGCGAAATTCACGAGCGAAATCGACGGGATTAAGAAATCGTTGGCGGCAAACGATGAATCCATGGCCAAGTTGACGGCTTCCATCTACCAATTGGTGGCGAACCAAGCGAAGCGCGACGAACAATTCACACAATTGATGGGAACCCTAAATCAATTGGCGACGAACAACAAAGGGGATGAGAACCCTAATCTGACACCAAAGGCGGTAACTTTGAAGAAAGAGAAGGAAAAAGAGGAGGTTTTTATCCAAAATCAACCCTATTTGGTGGAGAAAATGGACGAGGACGAGGACGAGGACGAGGAGCCATGGAGGGTCGACTATCGCGAGGAGGTGCGGCGGAATGCGGTGGAAAGCCAAAGGGAAGTCGGCGGCCCTACTGCCAAGCGAGGGAGCCGCACGGCTTCGGGGGTGTCCGATCGACCCCCCACGACCATTGGGCGGCCGGCTGCCGCGGGAGAAGGGCGGGGGAGCCCCCCGCCAACTGCGAGCCCTTGCAGGTGCGGCGAGACCCTGCCTGGGCCCGCCGAGGTCCGATGACCCTACCGGACCTCCGGCAGGGCCCGCAGGGTCTGCCGGAGGGCTGGCAGGGTCTTCCGACAAGGACAGAGCCCCTAAGGGGCCCGTCGAGCCTATCTGAAGGCCGGCAGGTCTCTTTAGGCCTGCGCCAGGGATGGGACCCCCGGCAGCCACATGGGGGTGCGACGGGCACAGACAGCCTTCTAGGGGGATTTCGACCCCCGGGCAGCGGACATCAGCTATGGAAGGCCGCTGACAGCTTTCGGGAGGATTTTTTGACACTTTGAAACGACGGGCAGCAGCAGAGGACCCATCTGACGGCGACGGACGCGGGAGAGATTACTATTCTGACGACGGGGGTGGCTACGAGGCGGAGTTTGGCGACGATGCCGGTTGGGACGATTTTGAGGGCCGGCGGAGGGATTACCGTGGAGACTACGGGGGTCGCGGAGGAGGTCCATCGAGGCGATACGAGACTCTGGACGAGAGGCGTCAGCACTTCCGTCCACATCACCGAGAGGAAGGGAGGCCCGAGCATGGGCACTTTGGAGGGGATTGCAGAGTCCGGAAGCTGAAGATGCCGGTATTTTCTGGGGAGCATCCACATACCTGGTTGTTCACAGCGGAGAGATATTTCGCGGCACACCGCATGACCGAGGCACAGAAGTTGGAGGCAGCAGCTATTTGCATGGAGGGGAAAGCTTTGGGGATGTTCCAGTGGAAGGAGAGGAGACAGCAGATCTGGAGCTGGGAGGAGCTGAAAGACTTGGTGCCGGAGAAGTTTAGAGACCCCGTTTAGGGAACTTACACGAGCAGCTATTTGCCCTCAGGCAGGAGGGGCCGGTGCGGGAGTACATCGAGAAATTTGAGACACTGGCAGGGCGAGTTTACGGGGTTTCAGACGAGTCGCTGGAGGGCACCTTCTTGAAAGGGCTGCGATCTAGTCTGCGAGCGGCGGTGAGGCCCTACAAGCCTTGGGGGCTTTCAGAGGTCATCGAGATGGCACAGATAGTGGAGGACTCCCGAACTGAGGATAAGCGAGGCGGGAGCAGCTACAATGGGCAGTTACAGCGGGGCCCACGACTGGAGCAGGCGGAGCAGTGATCACTACTGAGGCAATTCAGGTAGGGCTGGAGAAGACAGGTGAGCAGAACAACCCACCACCGACCGGATGCCAATTCCGAAGGATGATCGATGCAGAGATGAGGGAGAACAGGCAAAAGGGACTCTGTTTCAGATGCGATGAGCGCTTCACTCCGGGACACCGCTGTGTGGATCGAAAGCTGCAAGTGTTGATAGCGGAAGCAGACGAGGATGCTGACGTGGAGGACGAAGGGATTGGAGGGGAGGACGACTCCCACTCAGAGTAGCACCGGCGGTACTTACACCACTTTAAGGACAAGGTGGCTCTTTGGGAGGAGTATTGATAGACCCAGCGGGTCTATACCCACCTCAACATGGGCCGGGTCCATGCTAGCCGCCGGCCCCCTCCCCCTTTGGTTTATGCGCGCGCCCATTAGCCTAGGAAAACCATAGTTTCTTTTATTTATAGGGGCTAGCCGTCATTGGTATTTTTATGCTTGATATTTTGATATTTTCTATCGAGCGTCTTTAGGGTTAGTTCTTAGATTAAACGAGTGCGGACGTCATCTTCGGCGTCTTGGGAGGAGAGCACACCTATTTTGTGCTCAAATATCTTGTTTTGCTATTTTTTATTTATAAAAATTGTCTTTTTATCTTGGATCCTAACACAACGCTTGTATCGGTAGAGCTCTAGCAACTTTGAGCACCCCATTGAAGCTCTCAATACAATTTGTTGTCATGATACATTAGCGTTTTCCACGATCAGCATGCATCGTCCATATGCTTTCTGCCCCATGTAAATCTGCAGATATCCACTGACCTGCTTCAATGGACTCGTCTCTGATTTTTGCACGAAAGGCATTGTATGAAAGCAAGTCTGATGCAGTGTCGGCCATCCAGAAGTTTTCCTCCAAGGTACGTGTTCGGAATCCGTTTGACTTGTAATTTGCAATAATATGCCGAAGACAATACATATGGTGACAATGTGCTGGTCAGCCCTCTTCTATTGCTTGTAGAATTCCTTTCATTCTATCTGAAATGAAGGTAATCGTTCGTCCATGGGCACTTGGTATGTATTCATATATACATGCAAAAAACCATTTCCAATTTTCTTGGTTCTCAGCTGACACAACATCAAATGTCATGGGAAACAACCTACCATTTCCATCCACTCCGGTGGCCACAAGTAAACACCCACCATATTTCCCATATAAATGGGTACCATCAATTCTTAGGATCGGCCGACAATGCTTGAAACCCTTGATTGAAGGACCAAATGCCCAGAAGACCCCAGAAAATTGTGCCACTCCTTTCCCGATGGTGTCATAAGTGATTTTGTAAAATGTACCTAGATTAGTCTCTGAAATGGACTTTAAATACCGAGGTAGCCGATTATATGACTCCTCCCAATCTCCAAAAATCCTTTCTAACGCCTTCGATCTTGCCATCCATGCTTTGTAATATGAAATTCGGATCCTTAACATGGTGTTTATGACCTCTTGGATTTCTGACGGTGTCAAATCCAACTTTGTCTTCACCATTGGCATAATCATGTTACAAATGAACGATGATGCGGCTTTTTTGTGATCTGTATTGAGGGTTGGATTATTGTAAGTATGTTCATCAACAATCCTTGATAGCTTGAACTTTCCAATGCTACTCTTCCACACGGCTTCATGGATACGCCACAGACATCTTCTACTAGCCTCATCTTGTGTATCCAGATTGATTACATCATTTAGGCCGCATATCACGTTATAACTTGTCTTGTTTGGCCTAAATAAAATATTACGCTTAATGCTTCACTCCGTTATTGCTTTTATCAAGTCGGCCTTTGTATCATATATATCGCCGACATTGAACACACCCCTAATGTTTTGGGGTCAAGGCTCTTCCATTCTCCTTTCGAGTGTATTTTTCATAACTGTTGTATTTAGCCATTCTTCCTCTTCAACTTCATCTGGCAAAGCCTCTTCATCTTCCACAATTGTGTTAACGACAACTGATTGTTGTATCCATGCTAGATCATCTTCGTTTTGATCTTCCGCATAATGCATGCTATCCTCTCCGGCCCCGACATGCTACTCGTTATCGCTATCATCTCTTTCTTCATCAACATTTCCAGGTATGCAAATCTCATCAGGCATCGACTCAGGTGCAAAAGAGCCTTCCATGTAAGTTGAGTATTGATTTTCAATTCCAACTGCTTCATCATTCAACCTGACATAAGAAATGTTCCAAATTTTAGATATTACTACTAATATTTAAAATATTTCATATAACAATTCGCTAAACTTGATTGAAATCTAGAATTACGCGTTCATGTTATCATCTTACGGATATTGCGAACACCCTTCTCCCGTCATATTTTCTTGGTCGGTGCTTATTGCATCCATACCCACATATATTTCAACTCCACAGTGACCTTGCGATAAATAAAAAAGATTCTCCATATCATCGTCATCTGATATTTTCACAGCGGTAGTCTTTCCTCCCATTACTGGCCAGTTGCACACCAGATTCAACACATATTCCTCCCGACAATTCTTCGTGACATTGTATATCTGATCTGCTAGATCGTTATATGTCGAACCACGTCTCAGCTTCATCGATTTAACTTTCCCTCCGACATATCGTGGTTTGTGATTTCCATTAATATATAATTCACTGGCAAAATAGCATATGACAAAAATTGAATCACTTACCATATCCAACAACCTGCACACGCACCAATATAAATCTCTAAATCATAACATAACGATGAACAAAAAACGATGAATACCTATTAGGAGATCGGCTCTCTGTGTAGGCATGAATGACACAAATTTATCAGTGTAGTACTTTATATATCAATTGTTCACCTGACTTTATAAAATTTACATATACATACCTGTGTACTTTCTAACATATCAAACTGGTCTCTGTACGTATCCAGGTTCCTATGAGCAGTTTTGATGAATGTTTTCCCCGCATTCCACCTGAACCCTTAAGGAACGGTGTCAGCGAATAAATCCTGCAGGAGCCTTGGTCTTCCTATATACATTCTCTCCCACGACCAAGCCTGTAAATATAAATTTTTCCCAGATGTGAAATATATATATATATAGATATATATATATAAATATATAAATATATCACTATTTTAGTTAACGAAAAAATTTTTATACCTGCAACAAGAGTCCGCATGCATATATAGACTTTGTCTGCTTTAATGTCACATTGCTGAGCTCAGAGTACAAGTGCACAAGTAACTCACTTCCACATGAATATGCACCGGCCTCAAAATTTTCTAGCTTGGTCAACCAATGGAGGTTTATAGATCCTTTGCTGGGATCCAGAACCGGTAAGGTTCCAATCATATGAAGCATATACGCCCGTGCATACTGCTGAATGTCCTCGTCCGTTGCATCATCAGGCAACTGCTTAAATGTTTCACGTAGCCAACTAAGTTTCACCTTGGCTGTTTTCCTTGATGGGGGTATCCTGTCCAAGTAGCCTATCCAACAACGCACCCCAGCTGCTATCTCGCATTTCACATTGCCATATGGGTTCCCCATCAATGGGTATGCCTGTGATGACTGCCACGTCCTGAAGCGTGATTGTCATCTCTTACTAGCGCATGTGAAATGTATTTGTCTCTGACCTCCATCTTTCAACCAAAGCCGTCAGCAGTGCGTGGTCCAACCGTACCTAACGCAATCTCGTACATAGGTGTAATCTGGCGGCTCGCACGCTCATCTAAGCTCCACTTTGTATGTTTTTGCCCATGATCCACAATTCCTATCATTCCCTGCAAACATATAATTCACAGATTAATTATTTTATTTTCAATCATAATTAATTACTTTTACTATACATTATTTCTAAATACCTGCCCTTGCACTACATCTGTAGAACGATGATGTGCTTGGTCATATATATATATATAGTTATGGGCCCAGCTTCCTCCATTTTATTAAACCATATAATATACAATTATTTATCAAATATCATTATAAATTTTTCCAATTATAGAAATTATCTCATAAACCCTAAATTTCATGCTAGATTGTAAAATAAATACAAAAAATATTTAATACTTGAGAACTTGAGTCTAAAAATTACCTAAAACGGTGCCAATTTATCAACCAAGGAAAAAATGATCGCCGGATTACCGGACTTTGAAGATGCGGACTTTGAAGATTAGGAAATTTTTGAAGGGAAGACAGCAGCCCGCAAGCTAGCGGGCGCTGGAGGTAATGAATCCCCACGGCCGCACCTGCAGAGTTCGGCCCAGGGCCGCACTTTCAGAGTGCGGCTCTCGGCCGAGAGCCGCACTCTGAAGATGCGGCCCGTGGGGCACACGTGCCCTACGGGCCAGAACTGACCTCTTTTGCTGTTGGCGACAAAGGAGGTCGATTTTGTCAATTAAATTAATTATAGGTCAATTTTACTAATTAATTTTTTTGGCCTCTTTGCAAAAATTGTCTATAATTGTAAGCTTTTGAATTTCGTAATCTTTCAGAAATTTATGATCTTTGTTTGCTGACATTGTATTTTGTTCTCTAATAAAAGACTATCTATATTGGTTAGATTTTTTTGCGCCTCAAAATTGAATGTAATTCATTATAGAACTTTACTAACTTTCTACTTCTTCTTATGGCATCTTAGTCTAATGGAAGTTTGGGGGTTAACCATTTTGTATCTATTTACATCTTTTTCATACAATACTACCGATCTTGTAGCCAACTTATAGAATTTTCCCTTTAATTTCATGGATATTCTGCGATCAAATAAAACCCCAGAAGCACTCTCAGACTTTTAATTCTATGGTCCACATCTTTCTAAATTTCATTGGGCCGATGAATGATTGTTTTAAAAAGCATTGTTGACACTCCGCATTATTATGTGCTCATTCCTTCTTACAATTTTACTAAATTTACATTTCTTACATTTTAATTAATTCTAATATTCCTAATTTCGTTAGTTTCCCGGTCTTCTTTTCACCTTTCTAGTTTGACCTTATTTCTTCCAGGTGTCATCAACGAGTAACATAATGCACCACATGCACTTCGAGATATCATCTTGAATATGTCTAATACGGTCACTAATACTGGTGAAAAGAGAGGACTTAAGATTTTTGGTGTTAGCCTTTTGTAATATGACATGTTTCGATCTCCCCTCTAATTTCCCCTCTAATTGTTCTTTTGTAAGAAATATCTTTGTCAACATCAACATATTTACACAATGTTTTTCTCCTTTTAATCCCATCATATCATCTCCTGAGGGACTTTATCATAAGCTAGCAAACCACCTTGCCGACATATCATTGCATCGGGATGGCAATTATATAATGCATCATGATGAAGGTCTGAAATCTTCGCCGACACCAATGCATATCACTCATATCCTATTCGATTTCAAGCATATTGATACTACCTGACGAAAACTGGCAGATACTACGGATACCAACTACTAACAACTAATATAAGATGAGATCCAATGTTTTAATTACTACTAGAATTTAAAATTCTATTTTATTTCATATAATGATTAAACAAATCTCATTTCATAGTCCAAATGAAGTTCAAAAAGTTGTCTTATGATCGAATAGGTTAAAACAAGAGAAAACAATGCCATGGATGGCAGAAATGATCTATGGATAATACACATTGAAGATGGAGATCTATATGCAATTTGAGCTAAGGCAACCGATACATAAAATCCGATACTTCCGAAATGTATCATCATGTACTTTTAATATAGTCGATACCGATACTACAAAACACCAATTGGTACCGAGACCGAAACTGAGATTTCGAACCTTGTGATGGAGATGCCACAAAAGAAGTCACTTTAGGATTCATGTCATAGAGATCCAACTGTGTTTGTTTCCCTGGATGTCAGCTACATAATGGCTCTTTTCCTGGATTAGAGCAAGCAGAGGAAGGCTAAGACAATAAGCACAGACATGTGAAGTTACAGGAGGCAGACGAGGCAAGCAACCAACAATAAAATTGTGTCAAATATTTCATGAAGTATTGTGCCATGTAGCCAGCTTCATTTTAATGGGAGACGACTTCAAAGATGCTGCCGATGAAATTTCCCATCATGTTTATACAGTCTTGAATGGCTAAATTAATTTTGTGCAGCATTTAGATTCACATAAGCATGACTCTTTAGTTCAGGTTTTTATTTTATATTTCTGTAATTGCATTCAGCACAATCTGTAGTTTGTTTAATTTTGGTATGAGTATTTAGTGTTAGATCTTCCGTTTAACTGAATAATTGGATACTAACATGGAGGTTCTCTTGTAATTTATACTTCTGGGCAGGATCTGTTTTCATCAAGACATTCTCCTCGTGGCATATTTTGCAGTAGGACTCTAAATCTCCGTTCAATCAGTGCAATTGGTTATGATATGGACTATACGCTAATTCACTATAATGTCATGGTAACTATAAGCTGCTTCTGGTTTTAACTAGTTTTTATTTTTTTCTTTAGTGTTACACAGCCAAAAATAAAAAATAAAAATTTATAAATGCTGTTCCAAGTGAGTTATTTTCTTCTATATTTTGAGTTACCACTCTTATATATGACTTTTTTGATGCCCATACCGAATAATAGAAGCTGGATAACATGTTTATTACATGGTGCTAGAGCATCTTAATTATCAAGTCCTTGATTCATATCTTACCCTACAATTTGCTTCTCCACCACTCCTTTTTCCCACTGGATATTGATTCGTATTTGCTTTGTGGTCAGTAACGGCTACCACCAAGAAAGAGCTGGTGGAATAGTGAGCATCCTTTTATATACGAGTAGGTCACACTCCCTTTGCAAAATCATAATTACTGCTCCAAATGGTGTATCTATTCTTTCACTTCAGGGTTTTGGGTGGCTACATGCCTGCCGCTGAATACATTTAGAGGGGCAAATGCAGTGGTCTTTTTTTTCCTCTTCCCTTGATTTTGAGGAAATCGACAATTAAGCTGATCTCATGATGACTGATAACTGGTGCAAATCTGATAGTCTTGTTCTGACCTAAATGATCTTTTATTTTCCCTTCATGAGAGTGGTCAAAAGATAATGAAACTGTGCTTGAGATGATCTTGTGATGCCCATTTGGGTAGATTGTAAGAATTCCGACTGGATGATAACCATGACGCCTTGTCCGGAACCTTTTGATATCACCTTACAAATTCTTATATACCATTTCAGATTTGAATGGGTTTTGACACAAATGAAGTTTATCCTAAATAACTATAAGGCATTGTAATGATATTAAATATTTTGATGGAACATTCATTAGATGTTGACAGCTTACTACACTTTTACAGGCATGGGAAGGTCGTGCCTATGATTATGGAATGGCCAATCTTAAGAGCATGGGTTTTCCAGTTGATGGCCTCGAATTTGATCCTAACTTGGTATCTTTCTAAATGAGCATGTTGAAGAGGTCATTAGTAGCATTTAAAGTTATAACGTATCTTTTAACTTCTGGTGCTGATTTCAAAATGAGTTGCAATATTTAGAGTTCTTTATGCCTTAATATTTACGCATTCTTCTGGGTAGAAGCCTTACATCTGCCTGTTGTATGCAGGTTATCAGAGGTCTCATCATGGACAAAGAAAGAGGCAATTTGGTTAAGGCTGATCGATTCGGCTATGTGAAGCGGGCCATGCATGGTACTAAGATGCTATCAACTAAAGATGTTAGGTAGTGCTAGTGTATTCCTGTCCTTTTGGGTTTGAGTCTTTTGACAGCTGTGAAATTGATGTAAGCTTTTCCTTTTGCTGTTTCTTCCAATCATATGATCGTCTTTACAAAAGCGAGATTTATGGGAGAGAACTGGTTGATCTTCGCAAGGAAAGTCGATGGGAATTTCTTAATACTCTTTTCTCAGTGTCAGAAGCTGTAATGTATATGCAGGTGATACATCTTTTCTCTATGTAGGCTTATCTTTCTGACAAATCGCCTGATTAGTCTTTTGCAATCTATTTCAGCTGAAATATTAAAATTCACATATTTTACCCTCATATCTTATTAAAATTTCAAGACTCTTTGCTTTGTGCTTATGTGCAAAAGAAAAAAAGCTGTTTCATACCTTTCAAACAAAATTAAATATCTGCTATATTTTTTTTTTGCTTGCTTGGATTCTATGGATTACATGATAGAGTCTTTTATGTTGCACAAACATGCGTAATTAAGACTTCATTATGGGTACTGCTTATACTTTAGCATTCTCTATCAGAGGCTATTATTCCCAGTTAACGTGTAATGATGACATTCTGGTTGATGGATAATTTTATCACAACTTTAATCAAAATGTTGATTGCATAACATAGTTATTGGACATGTGACTGGGGATTAAAGTGTTGTGCACTAGTGCGGAAACACGGATCGCCGAAGAACCCCGAAACAAAGATGAGCAAACAAACAACAACCAATAGAGCACTAAGAGAATTGCTTTTAGGCCGTGGACCGGCCAAGGGAGAATATCGATGAGCTTCATTATGAAAGGAAAGAACAAACCAAATCTTCTTCTTCACAGGCAAAGAAGAAGCACACACGATCTCTCTAAAAGCTCACACTACAATCTCTCAAAGTTGGCTCTCACAAATGGCGGCTCAAAATCCCTAAATAATATCCCACACAAAACCCCAACCTAAAACCCCCCTATCTATAACCATAAGGTATAATAGGTGTTATCATTGGCTAGGAATTTCCAAAAGATACTGATTCCAACTTTAACGGCACCCTATCCAATTGCAGCTCTACGCAATTAATGCGCCGCATCCTAGTGGGCCTCTGCCACATCCTAGTGGGCCGCATCCCAATGGACTCCATTCGACCGACCGATCTTTTTTCTGTATCGAACGATCAAAGTATCGAGCCAGGAGTACGAGCTGTCAACCACCGAGCCATTGCTACGGCTGAACGACCGTACACAGACTTCAATCGAGTTACGACCGAACAACCCAATGCCGAACGATCGACTATCAGACCCAAGCCGACGATTGATCGACCAACTGCGCTGTAGAAGACCAAGTGCTCAGTATCTTTGTATCTGACTTGTGCAAAGTCAGATAGGTCGAATCCAAGCACAGTCGAGTTATCTCTGAACAAGATAACTCGTTTGTACAACCAATGCTCCTTCAGCGCCGAATCGAGCCAACTTCCACAAATCTCCATCTTGACGAGATTCAAGTCTTCGACCATCGAACGACTCTCACTGTATCACCCTGGTAGAGCATCAACTGGTGTTCTCCCGCCTTTTTTCTCCAAAGAGGCAAATGTCCCGAAGGACCGAATGCTCTTTCGAGTCATAATGCCCCCTCATGGGGTCGACATCAGCTTCATCGAGAAATCACATTGAGCAAGTCCAAAAATACTTGAACTTGATTTCTGATACAACCTTCGTTAGCATTTCAACCGGGTTGGCCTCTATTTCGATCTTCAGTAAGTTGATGTCGTCGTCGTTTTTTCCCACATAGTTCCTGACAAAGTGGAATCTCACATTGATATGCTTGGTGTGAGCATGGAAGACCTAATTCTTAACCAAGTGCACTGCACTCTGGCTATCACAATGGACATCATACCGCTCTTGGTAGACTTCCAGATCATCCATCAAGCTCATCAACCATATTGTCTCTTTCACCACTTCAGTAATGCAATATACTCTTCCTCCATGCAGACAGGGCCAACGTAGGTTGAAGGATACTCCGCCAATATATTGAAACGCCAGACATATTGAAGACGTAGCCTGTCATCGATCGCCTCCAATCTAAGTCGCCTGTATAGTCAGAATCGACATAACCGACATTGTGCGAATCATGAACACTTCGGCTATAAGTTGTCTGACGTCGATTGTACCATTGATATACCGCAAGATCCACTGCACTGCTCGCCAGTGCTCCTTCCCCGGGTTGTGCATGTATCTACTCACCATATTGATCGCATGCGATAGAACATGTCTGGTACATATCATTGCGTACATCAAGGCCCCTACCGCATTGGCACATGGTACGCTCTCCATGAGCTTCTTCTATTCTTCGTTCTTCGGACAATGCTTGGCACTGAGCTTGAAGTGAGATGTAAGCGGAGTAGCTACAGACGCCATCTTCTCACAACCAAATCTCTATATAACATACTTCAAATAGCGGCTTTGTGAAAGATGAAGAGTATATCCACTTCGATCTCTTGTGATCTCTATCCCAAGAATTCTCTGTGCCTTGTCCAGATCCTTCATCTCAAACGCACAACTCAATTGAGACTTCAATCTCCGAATTTCCTCTTTATTCGATGAAGCAATGAGTATGTCATGGACATAAAACAGAAGATAAATGAAGGGCCAGTCAACCAACTTTCAATAGAACACGCAATGATCATAGGGGCTGCGAACATACCTTTGACCATCCATCATAAAGTGTTCGCAACGCTTATACTATTGCCTCAGCGATTGCTTCAACCTGTAGAGTGACTTCTTCAGCCTACATGCACGACCGTCACCACTCTCATAGTCATCGGGCTGAGCCATATAGATCTCCTCTTCGAGCTCTCCGTGCAAGAACACCGTCTTGATATTTAGCTGCACCAGTTCAAGGTCAAATTGAGCAATTAGTGCCAATAGGATCTGAATCGAGCAATGCTTCACCACATGAGAAAAGACCTCATTATAATCAATGTCTTCTCTTTTTGAGCGACGCCCTTCCATACGAGACGAGCTTTGTAGCGAACATCTCCTGATTCGACCATTTCTTCTTGGTGTAGACCACTTACACCAAATTGCTTTCTTTCCCTTCAGAAGCTCCACGAGATCCCATGTGTCGTTCTTCGCCAGCGATTCCATCTCTTCGTCCATTGCACTTCTCCACAGCTTCGGGTCTTCGTATTGCTCAACCTCTTTGAAAAAGTGGAAACATCGATACATACTGCGGGAAAGGCTAATGAGACCATCTCTGAGTACCTTGCAGATCTTCTTATCTTACGCTTTGGCCTCGACACTGCTATGGAATCATTCGATTGAACAATCCTTGGAGACGAGCTATCTCCACCGACTGAGGTTGAACCACCAACTTCACCGAGTCTGTCTTCTGCAGCTTCTGGTGTGGGTCGATCTGAGTCTCGATCGACCGATGTGGAATCTCAGACACGTCGTCGTAGACCTGCTTCAATTATGTCTGTTCGATCTCCACCACTGGTTCATGCTTCTTCTTTAGTAACGTCGAATCATCAAACATTACGTCTCTGCTCATGATCACCTTCCTCTGTGTCGGATACTACAACCGATATCCCTTGACACCATTGCTGAAGCCCAAGAAGATGGCTTTCTTGGCTCGAGCATTGAATTTGTCTTCCTTCACGGCATAGTACCTCGGACAGCTCCAAACTCGAAGTGATCCATAGTCGGAAACTGGCTTTTTCGATCAGACCTTCAATGGAGGTCGACCTTCCAATGCAGCAGATGGTAGCCGATTGACCAAGTAGGTCGCGTACGCCAGTGACTCTGTCCAAAACTCCTTCGATAGGTCAGCTGTTGACAACATGCATCGAACTTTCTCCAGCAAAGTCAGATTCATCTTTTCGCTATCCCATTCTGCTGCGGCTTACCACTAATGGTGAAGTGTCTTTGAATCTCCTCCGATCTGCAGAACTTCTCGAATAGATCCGACCTATACTCTTCACCGTTGTCACTTCGGAGACGCCTGACTTTCCGACCAGTCTGAGTCGCAACCAACTTCTTTCACTCGATGAAAGTGTTAAGAACTTGGTCTTTTGACTTCAGTGGAAACAACCACACCATGCGTGAGAAATCGTCGATGAACGACACAAAGTAGTGTTTTCCTCCTAATGAGGCCGACCTACTCGGCCCCCATACGTCGGTATGAACATAGTCAAGTGCTCTCTTCGTATTGTGGATGGCCGTTCCAAATGAAGCACGTGTCTGTTTCCCAAACACACAGTGCTCGCAGAACTCGATCTTTTCGGTCTTGACTCCCTTCAGACGATCTCCAACAATAAGCTTCTGCAAAGCTTTCTCGCCCACATGCTCTAGGCACATGGGTCACAACAATGAGTCATCTCGATCGGCCTCACAAGTCAGAGCTGCTATGCCAGCTACGACTGAACCATCCAAATAGTAGAGGTTGCCTCGTCGTTTTCCCTTCATCACAATTATTGCTCCTTAGGTTATCCTCAGAGCTCCATTCTCCATTGTCACTTAACAGCCTTTGGCATCGAGTGAGCCGAGCGATTTGAGATTACACCTTAGGTCAGGAACAAAGCATACCTCATCAATGTCTCATGTAACACCGTCACTCGTCCTCATCCGCACTGTCCGGATGCTTGCCGTGTTGCAAGTTCGGTCATCACACAACAAGACTGTACTCTTACCATCTTCCCTGAAGGTCGTAAAGTACTCTCGATGTGGCGTCATATGGAACGAGCACACATAGTCAAGCACCCAACCATCTGATGTCATGCCCTCCGAAGCACCGACCAATACATACTCCTCGACCTCAACGTTCTTCGCGACGTTGGCAATTGCGTCGTGCTTCTTCTTCGCCTTCTGGCAGTCTCTGAAACAATGTCCTCTTTCTCTACAGAAAACACATTGGTCCTTCGCCACCTTGAGCTGAGGGTCACTCGGTCTTGTCTATAGACTATGATCTGAAATACTATCTTCACCATTCTCTCCACTACGACATCTTACGACCGTAAGAGCATCGCTCGAAGCTTGGCTGCTGGTGTCCCCTTCATTCTTCCTGAACTCATTACTCGTCAGAGCGTTGGGCACCTCTTCGAATGTGATCGATTCCTTACCATAGGTAAGAACCGACATTTAGTACTCATACTCAATTGGTAGAGAGTTGATGGGAATCATCGCCTTGTCTTCATCATCAACCTTCACGTCGACGTTCCTAAGGACGGTAAGGAGATTGTTATAGTAGTTGATGTGTTCTTCCATAGAAAACCCCTCGGCTAACTTCAAGCCAAAAAGCTTCTTCTTCAGGTGTAGCCGGTTCTGGATGTTCTTCTTCATGTACTTGCCGTCGAGCTCCTTCAAGAACTTGCTTCCACTTGTCTCCTCCATATATGGGTATTTCTTCTCCTTCGACAGATACAGTCGGATAGTACCACATGCATTCCGATTCAGAATTCTCCACTCCTGATCGGACATGTCCGTCGGCTTCTTGTCTAATGCGATGTCTTGACCAAGTTGGTTCAAGACATCCATGACTTCACATCTCCATATACCTCCCATCAAACTTCTCAATTTCGAATTTCGTGTTAGACACGATAGTCCAACCAATTGGAGCATGCGACCCAGAAGTCGACGCATTTGAGGAACCGTCATTGCCACTGTTACTCATCTTCGTCTCCTCCGTTGATCTCCGGAACCGAATGCTCTGATCCAACTTGTGCGCTAATGCGAAAACACGGATCGCCGAAGAACCCCATAACAAAGATGAGCAAACAAGCAACCACCAATAGAGCTCTAAGAGAATTGCTTTTTAAGCCGTGGACCGACCAAGGGGGAACACCGATGAGCTTTATTACGAAAGAAAAGAACGAACCAAATCATCATCTTCACATGCGAAGAAGAAGCACATAAGATCTCTCCAAAAGCTCATAATAATCTCTCAAAGTTGGTTCTCACAAATGGAGGCTCAAAATCCCTTAATAATGTCCCACACATAAACCTAACCTAAAACCCCATATTTATAACCATAGGTTACAATAGGTGTCACATTGGCTAGGAATTCCCAAAAGATACGGATCCCGACTTTAACGTCATCCTATCAAATTGCAGCTCTACATAATTAATGCGCCACACCCTAGTAGGCCGCATCCTAATGGACTCCCTTCAACCGACTGTGCCGAGCTAGGCGTACGAGCTGTCAACCAACGAGCCACCGCTACGGCCGAACGAATGAAGTGCCGAGCCAGGTGTACGAGCTGTCAACCAATGAGCCACCACTACGGCCGAACGACCGAAACAGACTTCAACCGAGTTACGATCGAACGGCCCAATGCCGAACGATCGACCATCAGACCCAAGCTGACGATCGATCGACCAACTGCGTTGTAGAAGACCAAATGCTTAGTATCCTCGTATCTGACTTGTGCAGAGTCAGATAGGTCGAACTCAAGCACAGTCGAGTTATCTCTGCACAAGAACTCGTCTGTACAACCAATGCTCCTTCAGCTCCGAATCGAACAAACTTCCACATAAAGTGCTTAATATTGGTAAGTGCAACACATGGGAGAACATTGGGTTCACAAAATTGATGATTTTGAATCTCCATTGGCCTAAGATAATGAATGGCCATCAACCATGGGCTATCATCATCATCATATAAGCGACTTAATTTTTCAATGAGGATAAATGAATTTTAATCTATCTTTGTAGTTTGCAAGCTTGAAATTAGTCAAATGAAGCTAAGTGGTCATATTGACACTCTTCTTATCAGCGGCCAGGCTATGCCAACTTCATAAGCTAACCTTGTGCAAGAGAGAAGGCTATGAAGGCATTTTCATGATCCGGCTGGAGGGAAGGGAAAGGTGCGTCATTAGTTACTCCATACTGGGTGCATGAGACATGGTAAACTCCCCATATAGTGTTATGAGTAACATATGTCAGCGAGAAATCTTCAAGGTTTGCATTAAGAAATTCCTATGCTACTGCTTAGGGAACAAAGTGAGCCCATTAAATGGGGACATTGATTCAATATTAAAAACTTGGAGATGTTGAAGACTATGACTGCTTTATGTGTTATGGATTTATATGCATTGAATTGAACAATCAATGTGAAACGGGCCAGTGGGTTATGTTCTCTCTTGTTGGCCACATATGCTAAGAAATCCGACTTTACAAAGCTTAAAGAAAGACAGATGCATGGTTGGAATCAAAGCACTTGGGCCAGCGTTTCAAATTGATGATTATGTTGATGATCAACAATATCAGAAAGATGTACAGCAGCAGATACATTATAATGGGATGCCATTTAGCAACTAATTTGGATGGGTCCTTATTGTGTCTGTATTCTCACTAGTTTTGCATCCCACTAACTACAATAGAGATGTTAGTCACCTAGAGATCTAATGATCTTAGCTTCTTCCATACCTAATGATCTTACTTTTTAGTCACACAAAGTGTGGGCTTAGTTTGAAGGCAACATCACCTTGTTTACTTTTGCAGATGGTTGACAGACTGGATCAAGGAGCAATATCAGCTGAACTTGGACCACTTGACTATAAGGGGCTTTTCAAGGCAACATACTGATTCATATTTGTTATATAACCATAATTGACTTCAGGGACATACTCTTAAAATTATTTTTAGTATTTCAGGCTGTTTCTAAAGCCCTTTTCAGAGCACATGTTGAAGGTCAACTTAAGGTAATTTTCCACTTGCTGGGCCTGTGCTTTGGCCTTTGGATGACAAAAGGATATTGGTTGGGTGATTTTGCAGAGTGAGATCATGGCCGAACCGGAACGATTTGTGGAACCTGATCCAGAACTGCCTTTGGCTCTGTTGGACCAAAAGGAGGTTCATAACCATTCGCCTTTAGGTTAATGCAATATTTGTTTCAGCATTGTCTGTTTCTATTTTCTTTTACTTATTATTCATTGTATCTCAGGCTGGCAAGCGATTGCTATTAATTACCAATTCAGACTACCATTACACGAATAAAATGATGCACCATTCCTTCGATAGGTTTCTTCCTAATGATATGGCCTGGCGTGATCTTTTTGACATGGTAAGAGTGTTCTGAATAAATATTTAATGTTGATAGATTCTATCATGTGCTCACATTCTTCAACTAGTTCAATGTGTTGATGCTCTATATGCATGATTGGAGAGAGTGGTCATATGATCATCACAGACATCCGCTAGAGCTCTATTAATGCAACTAACTTGTTGCAGACATTTAACAGGTTATAGTCTCTGCGAGGAAGCCTGAATTTTTTCAAATGTCACACCCACTATATGAGGTTGTCACAGGCGATGGACTAATGCGCCCATGCTTCAAGGCAACTCCAGGTAATACATTCATCATGCTAAGATCACAAAATTCTATATTGAAATTGTAATTATGATTTTTATATAGTTCTATATAGTAATTATTGCTTGGCTTACTGTTGCTAAAGTATACATTGTATCAGTGTTCTAAAATAAATTATATGCAGCCGCATATAAGGATGCGGCCTTTGGCCGCATGAAAATTAAGAAATGCAGTCGAATTTTGCCGTTGGCCGCATAATTGGCCACATAATTGTTATGTGCCCGCATATTTGCGGGCGAATATGCGGGCGCATAATCGACAACTAAACAATCTCAAACAATTAAGAAACCCGACATATTAAGCATAAAAATCAGTTTTTTAATTTTAGAGTACTTATGTTTGACATGCTTTTGATATGGACATAAAACTAAATAGTTATATTTTGTGTGTAAATTGTTTTAGACGTTAGACTTTAGTTATTTTATGTATTGATCGTCTTGATAGTGCTGATGTTTTAGTATGAATTAATTCATAATTTAAAAGTTGATATGATTTTTTCATTGTTCATATCCTTTTTAATTTAATATACACAAACACACACAAATAAAATTATTGCTTATTTATATACTAAATTATTCATTTTCGCGTAAATAACATAATCCGCATAATCGGTCGCATAATCCGTTTATGCGTTATGCGCTCCTAGACTGCGCGCATAATGAAACCACTTTTTATAACACTGCATTGTATGATGGTGAGTTATTCTGCCATTCCAATATTTGATCTGCCATTTCTCTTATGGATGCAATCCCATATCTAATGATGCTGATTGTTCATTCCTTGTACTATCTAGCTATGTGTTTCTAGTTTTTTTTCCTTCCTCCCTGCCTATTATGCATGGACCACTACAATGAGTTTCCTAAACTCATTGTGGATTATTTAAAAGGTCTATGCATATGAGTTTTTCTTTGATGCATTTTATGATTAAAATAAAATATGTTTAGGGCCTTTTATAGGCTTACAATCCAAATCTGAAGTGTGACTACTACTTTAAAATAATAAGAACTCTTCAAAATAAATAAAAACTCCTAATAATTAAAAGACTCAAACTCTAATAAAATAAAAGTAAAAATAAAAATAGAAATAAAAGAAATTTGACTCTAATTGGTATCCCATCACTTCTCTTTTCCACAAGTTCTATTATTTATCGTACAAATATTGGTAAATTTACATAACCGCTCCTTTGACCCTTTTACATAAGCATGCTAATGTCAATTATATTACATCTTAATACACTCAAATTGAAGCATTAATGTCATTCATGCATAGCTTGTCACAAATGTAGTCCACTCTCATTCTTAAAAGCTCAGTAAGCATATCCAAGTAAGCATATCTAACCGATATATCGATTTAACATGCTTCGTCTTTATCAACTTCTTATCATACTGATGTCGCACTATATGACAATTGATCTTCTTTTGAAAGACTGGGTTGTCCACTAAATTCATAACAACCTTTGTAATGACCCGAATTTTTCAATTATATCTGGGAATTTTCACAAATTTTTTTCCAAGCCATTTTCTTCTCATGTATTATTTTCTTTTTTCCTTCTATATTTTCCGTTGTTCCAAAATCCACGGCCCATTTCTTACCTCTTTTTCTTTCCTAATTCTTTTTCCTCTCTTCACTGTAAAAAATCTACGCCCCAAGCTCGTATGACCCAGCTACCCCTGATCGTTTTCTTTTCTTTCTCAATTTCCTTTCTTCTTTCATTTGGGCCAGCCCACTACACATTTACTCCTTCAAACCACTTAATTTCCTTTCCCTCATCAAACCCGAGCGTCCCTCTCTCTCTCTTAGCCCATCAGAGAAAACCTTAGCACTTCGAAAAGGAACCGCCGTCGCTCCGTTCTCTTCGGCTACGCTAGACGTCTGTCGCGATCTCTCCCAACGGCTCTCTTCTCTTTCATATATATCTCCCCTTCATGTTTTCATGGTTTTTACACTTGCAAAATTTTGTTTTCCTCTCAAAAGGTGAGATTTTTGATGGATGAGTTTGATCTTATTTTTGGGCGAGATAAATCTCTTCAAGTTGTGATCTTTTCCCCAACTAAGTAATCACAATTGTGGATCGGCAAGGTGGTAGGGCTTGATTGGGAATTTCGGTGGTTTTCATCTGGGGTTCACAGTAGATTATTTCAATCCAAACTTCGGTTTATTTTTCTGGTTTAATTCTGAAATATAATTGCTTGAGATGGTTGGAATTTTTTTTGGAATTTGTTGGGATTTTTGACATGATGATTTGGAAAATTTTTAGGAGGGTTTGATCTCCCTCGGTTCATTGGATTGAGGTTGCGGTTCATCCTTATTGAATGTAGGTCTCTCGGCTTCTTTGTTTTTTGACTTGGAGCTTTCAGGTTCCATGTTTTGCTAGGTTTGAGGCTTCAGTATCTATTGACGCTGGCTGGCTATTTTCTTGATAGTCTGCGACCTTTCGGCTCCCTGTTGGTTAGGTGTTTGGGGGATTCGACTCTTTTTGTTTCATGCTGTTGGGGCTCGAATCTGCTTGTCTTCCCCTGCAGTTGGCTCGGGTTCACACCCTAAGCTTGCTTGCTCGGTTTTCATTTCCTCTCTTGACCCTATATTAACTTTCGCCCAGTCCCACTCTTTGTATACTTTCGGAGTTCTTCCTTTGCAGCCATCACATGATGATAATACCCAAATCTGATCCTACATGACGAGTAAATTTCTTTGTGCAAATAACTTCAGCTTTAGAGTTTCATTTATATTCCGTTTTAACTAAAATTTTGTATTAAATCCGACTTATTTGTTGCATGAAATTTCAGCAGTTTTAATAGGTTTTTAGTTTATTTTAATTTCCTGTCTTTAAATTGAATTTTGTGTTAAAACTTGGAAATTGTATATTGGACTGAATTTACCGTGAATGCTTGGATCGTATTCAGCACAAGACAAGTGCTACTTTAGGTAATTGTCACCACCTCTAAATTTTCATGAAATTACTTTACAACATGCAATAAATAAATTAAGTTTGTTTGACATCTTAAATGTGCATAGTTTTGGCTGGGGATTATGCTTGAACTGTGACAATACACTCAATTGATAATTACACTCTCATGTTGTACTTGGAGACTGATACTAGACCTATGAAATGTTGGATGCATGAATCCTTAGATAGTACACCCTAACTATGCATATTTACGAAAGACGTGACACCAGAACTTTTGAGAGGCTGTCTCACCCTGATAATTCATGATGCATGCTAAGTAACTATCATATCATAATATGAAATTGAATGATGTAGTTACTATAATTTCGAGTAAGGTTCCTTGACATACCAACTTATGACATAAAAATCATGAAAACAATATAACAATAGTTATCTATCCTTGAACATCACATCTGACACAAACATATTTAAAATGACATTACACTTGACCCACGAGGTTTTAGGGTGACTTATATTAGAGAGAGTTCGTGAGCGACTGGAGCCATGCTTCATCAAAGTTTCAGGTTTGGATCAACTCATGAATCTGTTACCCGTCAGAGGGGTTTTGGAACCCACTCATGAATCTGTTACTCGACGAAGGGATGCTGAGTCCCTTTCATGTATCTGTTTGGACTTGGCCCTGGGTAGCTTTTCGTGGTACAAGGTGACCTTCGGGTTGCATATCGTCCTCTCCAATATGAGAACTGCCTAGGATTAATACAACTATACATTCACATGACATTGAACATTCAATCCATTAATTCATACATGCTTTTTGTTATATTTCAGTCCAATAGTTCACCTTAGTAGTCATTTAATTGTTTAACTTGTTCATCACTTGTTTCACATGTTCAGTAGTTTACTTTACTTACCTGTTGGTTGACCATAACTGTTGCTCTTATTCAGTTGATTTTTTGTTTTCCACTATTATTATTATTACTAATTTTGTACATAAACTGTTGTTTGGGTTAGATATAATCTAATTTTTAATCAAATGGTACATTTTAAAGGTATAATAGGAGACTTTCAGAGTTCTAGAACTAGATTCTTTCCTTTGAGCTATACACAGAGTTTTTGAGGATACTCATTTATGTATGTCTAACAGCATATTTCTATTTCACATATATTGTTTTCACTGATAATATCAGGATATGCAAATCATGGAAATTGTAATGCCCCTCGGAATCAAGGTCGTTACAAGTGGTGTCCCATTCAAGACCGTGCTAACTACCTTGTGAACAGTATAAGTTGAGAAGAATGTACTGTAAAACATACATGTATTTACTTACGATATTTGGGGATACATGAAGGGACACATATATTATCGCCTTGAACATATTGGAAACAAATCGACAAAACTAACTTTACCTTTTGAATACATGTGAACAAATGTATACCATTGACGTAGACGTACTTCGGCAAACAACTACAACACTGAGCCTTTTGAGACACATAATACATTTGTAAAGGAAGCCAAGGGGGTGCTGGAGTACGTCTATGTCAATGTTGTTTGCCTTTGGGACACATAATTTCTTTTGTAAAGGAATTTGAGACTTTCAGAGTTTCCTTTTCTAAATAAATTTAAGTCTTTTGAGAGTTTTATAGGAAATTTGAGTTTTTTAAGTTTCTTGTTCTAATTTTATTTAGGAGTCTTTATTTGAGTTTATTTAGAGGTTTAATACGAGTCTAATTAGTCTTTGTTTTTAAGTTTCTTGTTCTAATTTTATTTAGGAGTCTTTATTTGAGTTTACTTAGAATTTTAGCGTTTGAGTTTTTTTATTAAAATTTTATTATTTGAGTTTGTTTGAGTTCTTTTGGATTTAGTTATCTGGGTCTTTAATTTCTTTTGTAAAGGAATTTGAGACTTTCAGAGTTTCCTTTTCTAAATAAATTTAAGTCTTTTGAGAGTTTTATAGGAAATTTGAGTTTTTTAAGTTTCTTGTTCTAATTTTATTTAGGAGTCTTTATTTGAGTTTATTTAGAGGTTTAATACGAGTCTAATTAGTCTTTGTATTAGCCTGTAAATATAGCTATATATTCAAAATTTTAATTATGATAAGAATTGAATAGTATTTGAGAGAACTAAATCTTTTGCATTGGATTGCGGGAGTGGAGTGAGCTTAGTTACCTGGGTATGAAGTCGGAAAAATCTCTACGAAAAATCTCCACGAGAAATCTCTACACACGAGGCGTGCGAGTTGATGATCGTCAGGTAGTAAGGACTGAAATTTTATTAAATTTCTAAAATTTTCTCCCAAATTTACTCACCATATTCTCATTTTTTTCTTCTTTTTCTTCATCATTCACTTTTTTCTTTTCCATTAGCAAAGTTTTAGATAAAAAATAAAAAAGAGATATATAAAAAAGAGAAAAATGGAAAAATAGAGGGAAAACATAAAAAAGAACGAGAAGAAAAAACAAAATAATCAAAACAGAGGCAAAAAATTCAGTCTAAGAATCTTTTTTGATATAGTGTTGCGTGCGACTTAACTAAATTCTTTGGATTTTCCATGTGCTACAATGACTCAAAATTTTCGAAGGATTTTCTCAGGATTCTCGGCCATTTTTGCACATAGTTAACTATTTTAAAGATTCTGAAGCCGTTTTCAATCAGATTTCAGATCTGTTCGAACCAGTTGCAAGCTAGTTCTGCTACTACATATTTTAGAAGAATGTCCAAAGAAATGTATGCACCCAAAAGTACTACTGATGCAAATAAAAATTTATGTGAATCTAATGCTCATCTCAATATCGTTAGGTATTTGCTTACAACACCTAACAGTGAGGGCTAGCAAGTTTAACAATTTAACCTCACTCACAATTATATACCATCACTCGGGTTGATAAAATTGTTCATTAAGTTACACTACAATATTTAGTACCGATCCAGTTTGCAAGCTATCATGTTCTTATTTGGTATGACATTATACCATGGATATCACACATTTTGTTAGGAAGGCTTTGATTGTATAATCTAGATGTGATGAATTTTGTACGGTTAAACATATACACATTCATGTTTAATGGGAAGAAAATTATGGTCACTCATGTCTAACTTTAAGAATCAAGTTGATAAAAAGGGTTAAACTCCGTTAACTGAGCATAAGGAAGCATTTGAAGTCCAAATAAGAGCCGAGCCAGTTGCAAAGTTCGTAATCAAGTCCAAGCAAGATGTCAAGTCAAATTTCATGTTGGCTCTTGAATTTTTATTCGTGCCTATAATCGTGATTGAACCTACGATCGAGTCTAAGTTCGAGCATAAGGTCGAGCATGTGACTGATCATAGTTTGGAGCCTGAGCCGCACGATAATTCCACACCAGAGGTTAGATTGGTGGCCCCATAAAAAATTGAGTACATTGACTTCTATATATCTTTCTATCTTTTGTGATTTAGAAATATTCTACAGAAGATATTAATTTACAAATCTACATCTGTTCCGCTTCAAATTTGTAGATGCGTCTTTTCCAACTATAAAAGCATGCTAATTTTTATCCGATTGTGTTTATCGTCACCAATCATTGTGTGGTGAAGTTCTCAAAGATGGCGAGACTAATAGGGATCCAATTTCAAATTGGATTCATATTAGTATTTTAGTATTTGGGTCTGTTTAAGATTTTAGTATTTGAGTCTGTTTAAGATTTTATTATTTGAGTTCTTTTGGATTTAGTTGAGTCTTTTTAGAATTTCTTTTTAAAAAGAATTTGAGTATTTTTAGGATTTCATTTTCTAAAAAATTTGAGTCTTTGGAATTTCCTTTTCTAAAGAACTTTTTTATTTTATATGAGAGTTTTATTTAAGTTTATTTAGGTTTTTGAATACGAATCAAATTAAATTTTGTATTATCATATGGATATAGATTTATATTTAACTTTTTGATTATGATAAGAATTAAATATAATTTAAGAAAATCAGTCTAAATTTTTGTGTTTACCAAAATTAAATCTTTTGCATTGATTGTGAGTGGACTTGTGAGACCTGAAAAATCTCTACGTGCGAGATATGTGAGTTGGTGATAATCAGATCTTCAAGATGTAGGCCTAAAATTTTATTAAATTCTTAAAATTATACCCCAAAAATTCCCAACTATAATCTATTTTATATTTTGTTTTGCGTTAAAAAGTGAGCTCTTCAACTTCGGAGAGGAGCCTGAGGAGCCTGTTGATGTCATATCTTAGCGTTTGCAGCAGAAAAAGGTTATCAATATCATATCTAAGCAGAGAAACCCTTGCTAGCAACGGTTTAAGCCAATGGAGGACATAGATGGCCTCGTTGTCGTTGGAAATGGGTTTTGTTGGTATCAAATCACTCTGTCACTGTTGGAAAGGGTTAGATATCCTCCGACGAGGTTTAGATTTACTCCATGGATGTTGTTCATGAGAGTTTTATTTGCCTCGCATCGATGTCTTCTTTCTTTAGTTCATCAAGGTAAGTGATCCTTTTTAGTTTGTGGTTGTTTGAGATGTTGGTGGTAGTTAAGGTGGTTGATAGTAGGTCGAGGATAGTGTTAGTGTTCTGTAAGGTAAAGAAGATGGTGGCTGGTTATGATGGGATTAGGGTTTTGTTGCGAATAGAGAAGGCATGAAGGAGATTGAGATTGTGTGGAGAAGAGGAATAATGTAGCTGTGGCGGGAAGATTTTGATAGATTTGGGTTAATGTTAATTTTAACTTGGCTAATCTAGGGTTAATGCCAATATAGGTTTAGAGCTATGATACCATGGATAAATTAAAGGTAGAATTTTAAAGAAAGGCGGGGAGGATTAGGTGTTTTTTTCTCTCCTTAGGTTCTATTATTCATAGTGTAAATATTAATAACTTTACATAAAAGTCCATATAACCCTGTACGAAAACCCCTTAATCTCAAGTATGTTACATCTTAACAAATTTAGCGAAACCAAAGTATTTTGCTCGTTGATTTAGTCATAAATTTAATGGTTTTGCAATATTAGAAGATCAATGAGTAAAATACTTTATGTTTACTAGATCTTGTGTGTATTGGGGTTTTACAATATGAAGATCATAGTGAACGATACCAATCATATAAGCAAATAATGAATAGTAGGGGTTTTGTTCCTCTTTATGTAGCAGACTTTCTCTCCCTCCCCCCCTCCCTCCCCCCCTCCCCCCCTCACCCCCCCCCCCCCAAAAAAAAAAAAAAAAAAAAAAAACTGCACACATGGTTGAATCCAGGTCTACTGTCTGAGAACTTATTGTCTTCAAAAACTATTGCTTAAGATTATCGTGGTCTTTTAGTTAAATTTTAATCTAATACAGCAACATAAGAACCAAAAACCAGGGGCCTGACTTAAATCACCTTTGATTATGACACATAAAGCTTCTAGGAGGGAGGCTTAGCAGTTGCATTCAATTCATTTACCCATGTAGTTTTGGTTAAGTTAAACTACTCTACAAAAGATGTTAGAGGATGAGTTCTCTTGTATGTGTATGTTTGAACACCCATTTTGTTAAGAGATGATCCATGGTTCAAATTCTATAGCTGAGATCAGCGAGGATGGTTTTCAATTTTGATGGAATTTGGATCTATTGGCATGTCCTGTCCATGTCAGCTCGTGTTGATGCAACATAGCTGATTTAATTTCATATACTGCAACTGATACAATGAAGTTCAATGGTTTGGTTAACTTGGATTCAGGGTTGCAACTGGGGCTTGTTGGTCCTTTATGGCTACATCCTCCCTATGTCACCAATATACTTTTCTGTGCTGGAACTTTTATGACACCATTGGATTAAT
The DNA here is from genome assembly GCA_030789695.1 of Scilla litardierei. Lineage (NCBI taxonomy): Eukaryota > Viridiplantae > Streptophyta > Magnoliopsida > Asparagales > Asparagaceae > Scilla > Scilla litardierei. The sequence continues at coordinate 141,544,504 of CM061140.1, read as the reverse complement.
GACAGTCCAAGGATGCCTAATTGGCATGTCATGCATGAGATCATCCTTCCGCTGGAAGACCTCATATCAAGATGATGTCACCCTGCACTTCAATAAAGAACACTTCATATGAATTATGAAAGATCTGAGGTCATAGTCATTCAAAATAAAGGTCTTTGGTATATAAAACTAATGTCTTCATGTTGATTACTGTAGATGCCTATATTTGTATACAGATCTATACGAAGCAGCATCCCATGTGTCGGAATGTTCTGGCATACGATGCTTTTGCCCACACGAGTGGTTGGAATCCTGTCCTGAATCCATGTCGTACTCTCTAATGTCGGCTAGGTCTTTTCCCCTCTACATAATCCAGGCCCAACTGGCAAGCTCAGCTTCATGTTATAGATGTAGAACCCAATTCCTACCTGGTCAAGTGAAGGTCAATGATGATTAACTCTGCCAGTCATCTATGTGGCATTTCATATTATTAGCTAGCTTGCATAGTTCTTTACATGAAAGGATTGGCCTCTAGCAACTTCTTGATTTTACATACATTGAAACTTTTCTTCCTGCACTGCAGCACTCGTATGCACACAGTTCGATATAAATTTCAGATCGAGTTTTATGGTGCTGCAATTTCTGTTCAAATGCCTATAACTATCGCTTTTGTTGGCTCTGCAATTCATGTCCAGAATTTTGGTATATGACATATTATGGTCATGTCATTCTTTCATTATACAGGTGGTTTATACTCTGGTGGGAGTGCTCAAATGGTAGAGAAATCCCTTGGCATTCACGGTGATGAGATCTTATATGTTGGGGATCATATTTATACTGACGTAAGTCAATCTAAAGTTCATTTAAGGTGGCGGACAGCGTTGATTTGTCGAGAATTAGAAGATGAGGTTAGTTGCTGTCTTCTGAATGATTTCTCCCAATGTCTGTGGGTGGGTGGGTGGGTGGATGGCGTGTAGTTTGTGCTTGAATTCTCAATGACCTTATGATCCTTCCATCGCATATATAAATATTTTGGCCTTGCATTTATGTGTCTCAACACCAATAATTGTTACATTAGGGTGCTAAAGTGCTACCTTTTTTGTTACCACTTATCAGGGTTCAAACTCATTCCATTTGCGGCTGCGAGTTGACATCACACACAACTGGTTACATATATAACATGTCTTGCTTATTACTGACTTCCTTTTACATATAATCTACACATAATAGCATTCTTTTCTCAATATAGTTCTTTTCTAAAAATTATTATATTGGAATGTGATGCATTTCCGGATCTAGATCTAGAAATTCAGATCTGAAATTATAAAGCGGCTACTAAAAATAGTCTACTCGCTAAATAACGACTAGAAATGAAAGAAACAATAATCTAAGGGAAGGTGAAATCCGAATACATTTAAGCTAAGGAATAATTAATTAAGAAATAACTTTCTTTCACAATTTTTCCAATCCCACTACTCTAGGGCCGACTGACCTCTTATAACCCCGACTGTAGTGTGCAAAGCAATTCTCTCCCAGCTTGTTGTGTGCATAGCAATTTACCTCTAAATATCAGCCGCATCATTACTCCGCCCCTGAAAATCCACCTTGTACTCAAGGTGGTGCACGATATCCGTGGGCCATCTGTTTCAAGTAAATTGCAAGCCTCCGCCCGGGTCAAACGGATGAGATTTGGTCTCCACCGCTTTCAATGACGTCCGACAGAATATCGCCGGGTCAAGGTGAGAACCGAAAGGCATCGTCGAGCCCCCACAAATACTTTGAAGGATCGTCGTCGTCGTTGCGCTGCTGGCATCCTCCTCCGGGCCCTTTCAGTAGCTGAAAATATGGTGTATGAGCTGTTCGGGCCCCATACTGTGCCCTAGGTGGCGCTGACGAGGTTGGAGGGTGCTGTCAGGCCCAGTGGTAGTGCGGCGGGCCCACCTGGAGGTCGGGCGTCCCTCGGAAGGGGACGCGCTGGCTGGATGAAGCCCCCCACGGGGCGGCGGTGCCTGCCGGCCCAAATTTTAGGTCGACGGTCCTTCGTTGATGCGCTGAGGGGCTGTCGCAGCCCCTGGAGGGGCGGGCGGCACTTGCCGCCCCTCCTGGGGGTTCGCCGGCCCCCCAAAAGGCTGCCGGAGGGGTGGCCGCCCCCTTCCGGTTGTCGACGCACCTCCCCGTGGCGGGGAGGTCGCCGGGAATGCTCTCCAATCATCTGGATCTGGTACTGAAAATTTCAGATATGGATCTGAAAAGAAAATTTCAGATCTGGATCTGAAGAAAATTTCAGATCTGGAGCTAAAGAAAATTTCAGATCTGGATCTGAAAATTTCAGATGTGAATCGTCGACAGCCGCAGGCTTTAAATCTGTCTTTATCGTCGTAGAGGAATGGTAGCGACGATCGATCTTTGCCCAAATCTTGCGATTCTGCATAAAGGCTTTCTCTATCGCTTGATTCATTCTGTCTTCACATCTCTAGAGCACCACCCACAATTCTTTATCTAAAGAGGCAAACTTTCTTGACGTCGCCATATGATCTATGCTCCGATACCAATGGATGCATTTCCCGATCTAGATCTAGAAATTCAGATCTGAAATTATAAAGTGGCTACTACAAATAGTCTACTCGCTAAATAACGACTAGGAATAAAAGAAACAATTAATCTAAGAGAATGAAAAATCCTAATACATTTAATCTAAGGAATAATAAACTAAGAAATAACTTTCTTTCACAATTTTTTCGATCCCACTACTCTAGGGCCGGCTGGCCTCTTATAACCACGACTGTAGTGTGCAAAGCAATTCTCTCCAAGCTTGTTGTGTGCATAGCAATTTCCCTTCAAATATCAGCCGCAATAGGATGACGGCCCCCTATTATTTCTACCATAGGTAACTACTAGTCCCATTCTTATCCAACTGAATCTTTGCTTGAGGAGGGTTTATGGTTGGGTTCTACAAAGGAAGTCTCAACTCAGGACCAGATATTGAGCTTGGAGATATTGAGGCTAGCTTTGCTTAGAGCTGGGACCCAATTCATTTGAACTTTGTACCATGCGTGTGTCTGTAATTTAAATTTGCTTTGAACAACCGGTTTACTTTAAATGTTTATAAAGAGAATTTCAGTATTGCAACAGCTTCTTACACATTTGTTGCCATACTTATCTCGAAAAGGGCTTTAATTTCAAACTTCCCTGTTGTTTTTATCTATAAAAAAGCCTATTAAGCTTTCAATTAGGCGATCTTTAATTGACACTATTAATTTAGAAGGGAAAAGACATTGCTATCATCCTTTTTCCCCTCTCCCTCTTCTACCTTCTATATGCTTTATTCTTCCTTCTTTATTCCTTAAATTCTAGATCCTTGTTTAGATCCAAGACAAGCTTTCCTCATTAAAAAAACCCCCCCTTGCAACCCAACTCCCCTTCTCACCTCATGAAAAACTTCCCCTTGCAACCCAACTGCAACCCAACAATTTTAGGAACTGTTGGTCTCACAAGTAGGTTGCCACCCTAACGATACACTACATGATCCTTATCTTTTAGGGCATTCATTGGCCAATTTTGCTAACATAATCCCAATTGTCCCATTTGCACTTCATCACTGCACATCAGCAATTTTAGAAACTGTTGGTATCACAAGTAGGTTGCCACCCTGAAGGATGCACTACATGATCCTTATCTTTTAGGGCATTCATTGGCCAATTTTGCTAACATCATCCCAATTGTCGCATTTGCACTTCATCACTACACATCAGCATCACATTTCAAGTATCTTTTGCTTGCATGGATAAAGATTTTGTGGACATATGCATGGCCACATCTGGTAGTTGGATGTAGAAACATGGAGTATCCTATTGTCTATTGAGGTAGTGCATTTTTTTTCACATTGAAGGCAACTTTAAGTCGGATGTAAGATGAATCTTTTATACGTTATAGCATCTGAGCTCTTAAACCCATCACTCATTAATCTTTTCACCAATCCCCTCTAAATTTCAACCCATTTGCATATATTCTCAATTGATCCACCACAAACATATTACATGATCCACTCCACCGCATACACACTCTTTCAACTTGTAAGTAATGTTATAAGGAACACGGACTGTTTCAGTATGTTAAACAAAAATGGATACATAGAAGGCTATTGGTCCAAAACACGATACATTGGTGGTAGGCTTCATTAGATGCTAAAAAACAAAATATATTTATAGGATAGAGAAGTAAAATTTTAGCAGATTGTTAGTTCTTGTATTTTTATACACATACTTATGGTAGCATATGTTCATATTAGCTTTTGTATCTTATGAATTAGCAGAGATGCACATCATTTTGGTAATAGTGATTTTTATTTAGTCTAAAAAGTTGTTAAAAATCCAAAACATTGATTTTACCGTTCTAAATCGCGGATGTACCACAATTCGAAACATGTGATCCGGATCACGGATTGTGAGATGTTTCACATTTTCGGGTAAAGGTGCTTGTCAGCACACCATACTAATTCAAAGGGAAGAAAAAAGGGGGCCTTCTACATTAAAACTACCTATCAGAGTATACATAATTCAAAACTCAAAAAAGGAAAGAAGCTTAAGCTAATCCTAAAGACTTTGAGATGAAGTGCTTGCTAACCTTGTTCCTCAACTCAAACCCTACATCCTCTTCTTAACAATGGGCATGGATACTGATATGTTTTGCCCCAAAAAGATTTCAGATTTGAGAAAGAAAATAAATATAAAAGTGGAATTTTTTATAGATGTCTGGAATAAAACTGATAGATTGATCTTTTTCTGGAGTGGATCTCTCCTTGTGTTAATGGAACAAGTTTAATCCACCACGAACCCTAACAATAATTCTATTCAAGTGATCGATTTTCGATAAGCAAAACTAGGGCCGGCTCGTAGGCTTTAGACCACCTCCTAACACAAAAGATAATAAAAGACTAATAAGCCCCTCTATTTACTAAACACAAAACTAAAGTAATGAGCCTAAAGAGATAAGTCACCCATCGGGTCAAGTAGGATCCGAGCCCACGGCTTGACTCGCGCCTTGCGCTGCGCGCCACCTCCACCTGGTGTAGACCCGGATCACATCATCACTCCCACTCAAAGACAAACCTTGTCCTCAAGTTTGAAATGAGGAAACTACGAAAGGATGATGTCATATCCCTCCCAAGTCGTCTCATGGTCTGGCAATCCCCGTCATCGTATTAGTACCTCGATACCCCGGCCGCCCTTATGCCGCACCTCCACAACATCATAAGGCTCTAGTAACACTTCCAAATCCTCCGTCAGAGTAGGTGGTAAGGTGGATGTAGCCATGCGATCTCCTATAGCCCACCTCAACTGTGATACATGAAACACTGGGTGCAATGTCGATCCTGGCGGTAGATCCAACCTCTAAGCAACTGGGCCTATCCGCGCTAAGATCTCGTAAGGCCCATAAAATGAGCCGTAAGCTTCTCATTTTTCCGCCTGTCTAGGGATTTCTGTCTGTACGGCCTCAGCTTCAAATAAACATGATCCCCAAGCTCAAAGTGAACCTCCCTGCGGTGCCCATCAACCTTTGCCTTCATACTCTGCTATGCCCTCGTAAGGTGCTTCTTCAACTCCTCTAAGATGACATACCTCTCGCTCAAATACTGCTCCAACTGCGAAACTGGAGTAGCTCCTTTGCTGTAGTGGACTAAAGAGGGAGGGTCCCGCCCATATTAGATCTGGAATGGTGTAGTCTGAGCAGACGAATGATAGGAAGTGTCATACCAATAATCTGCCCAGTAGAGCCACCTATGCCAACTTCTCGGACACTCGAAAGTAAAGCAGCGGAGGTACGTCTTGACACTCTTGTTGACGACCTCCGTCTGGCCGTTAGTCTGGGGATGGTTGGCCGTACTCCTCCTCAAGGCGGTCCCCTGCAAGCGAAACAATTCCTTCCAGAACTGGCGCATAAAAACTGTGTCTCGGGCTGACACTATCGACGTGGGAAACTCATGTAAGCGAACCACCTATCGTATGAACGTCTCTGCCACCGTCACTGCGGTATAAGGATGCTGTAATGAAATAAAGTGCCCGTACTTGCTCAGACGGTCAACCACCACCAGAATCACAGTGTACCCATCCGGCTTCGGAAGCCCATCAATGAGGTCCATACTGATGCCCTTCCACACCTGATCTGGAAGGACCGATGGCTGCAGTAGCCCTGCTGGGGCCATGGCCAGGTACTTGTGACGTTGGCATATGTCACAACTGGTAACCAGTCTCGCAATGTCTTTCTTCATGCCTCGTCAGAACAGCTCCCTCGACATCCGCATATACGTCTGCTGAACACCCGAGTGCCCCCCCAACTGCGCTTCCATGGAACTTTTGAAAGATCAATGGAATCTACACCGAAGTCCGTGGTATCACCAATCGCCCTTGAAATAGTAAAACCTCCACCATCAAGCGAATAACCGGGGTGGTCAGCGGTTCCATGGGTGAGATCCTCTCGTAACTGGGCCAGCTCCTCATTTGCCTCGATCTCCCTCCACAATGGTTCCCAATCAGTCAACAGAGGTACCGACAGTGCTGCAATGCCAGCGACTTCCTCTTTACGTGAAAGAGCGTCCGCCGCCTTATTCTTCAATCCGGGCCGGTACTGAATCTCAAACTTGTAGTCCACAAGTTTAGAGATCCACCTTTGGTGCTCCTCTGCTACCATCCTCTGCTCCAACATGTACTTTAGGCTTCGCTGATTCGTACGCACTACGAACTGTTGCCCCAAGAGGTAGGGCCACAACTTCTGGATTGTTAAAACAATCGCCATCAATTCACGCTCATACACGAACTTTAGCCTAGCTCGCGCTGACAGTACTTGGCTGAAATAGGTTATCGGTCTCTGCTCCTGCATCAATACTGCCCCCAAGCCGTACCCCGAGGCATCGGTCTCTATCACAAAGGCCTTGCCGAAATCCGGTAAGGCCAGTACGGGACAGTGGTCATCGCCCGCTTCAATGCCTCGAATGCCTTCATGGCCTCCTCATTCCACTGAAAACTATCTTTCTTTAACTGCTCAGTCAATGGCTAGACGATCGTGCTGTACCCCTGCACGAATCTACGGTAGTACCCAGTCAGGCCCAAAAACCCACGCAGTGCTCGTACCGTCCTCGGCTGCGGCCACTCTAGCATCGCCGCTACCTTTCCCCTGTCCGCTGCTACTCCCTCTGCTGAAACGACATGTCCCAAATATTCCACATTCGGCTGTGCAAACGCACACTTCTTCTTGTTGGTATACAACTGGTGGGCTTGCAACTCCTGTAAGACTGTCTCCAAATCTTGCAAATGCTCCTCCACTGTCCGGCTATACATCAGGATGTCATCGAAAAATACCAACACAAACTTCCTCAAATTTGGCCTGAAAATCTTATTTATGAGCGCCTGAAAAATAGCAGGAGCATTCGTAAGCCCGAAGGGCATGACTAAGAACTCGTAGTGTCCCTCATGAGTTCGGAAAGCTGTCTTCGGAACATCCTTAGCCTTTATCCTAATTTGGTGGTACCCCGACTTCAGGTCAATCTTTGAAGAGACTGTCGCCCCATGTAGCTCATCCAACAGCTCATCTATCACCAGTATTGAAAACCTGTCAGGCACATTTTCCTTGTTGAGAGCGCGATAATTCACACAAAATCTCCAACTGCCGTTCTTCTTAACCAGTAGTACCGGGCTAGAAAAAAGACTCACACTAGGCTGGATCACTCCTGCCTGTAGCATCTACCGTATGCGCCTCTCAATCTCTTCCTTCTGTATGTGAGGGTACCTGTACAGACGCACACTAACTGACGACGATCCCTCGCGCAAGACAATGACGTGTGTGTGATCCCGCAGGGGAGGCAGCCCCTGTGGCATCTGGAACACATGCTCAAAACTGCCCAACAACTCCAACATCTTTGTAGGCACTCTCTGCTCGGCTACTGCTCCCAACTCCTGGTACTGCACCATAAAGCCCTCCCCTCACTCAAGCACTACTGTCCGTGCTATAGATCTGAGGGATATAGCACAACATAGGCTAGGGTCGCCTAACAGCACCACTGTCCTGCCCGCCTCCTGGTACTCCATCCCGAGTAATTTCCAGTTGAATTTGGTGTCGTCCTGCTCTGTAACCACTACATATCCAACACCACATCGACCTTCTCTAACTCACATGGGTAAAAATCATCCACTATCTGAGCCCCCTGCACTGTCAGTATCAACTCTCGACAGACCCACTGCTCTCCTCTCCGACTCGTGCCCAAAATTACCCCAAAGGTCGTTGTATCAGTAAGCTGTAGATCCCCACTGTCTACCAGCACTGTAACCTCCTGAGTTGCCATCCTTCCTGCCAACTTCATGGTGATATGGACTGAATCCCACCACGGAGTTGAGAGAAATCTCCACGGTATCTAAGTGTGACGGCTGCTCTGTCTCGTCCTCGCCTCCGCCGAGCAACACGACGTCCTCCTCTTCCTCCTCTGCGGTAACCTCCAGTTGCATGCCCTCCGGACACATCGGTGCCCAGATGTAAACCTCTCGTCACACTTGAAGCAAAGGCCTTTAGCCATTCGCTCCCTCATCTCTGCCTCTGTCATACGGCGAGTCTACCCTCCTGGCCTAGCCTTAGTCGCTTGGATCCCTGCAGTGATCCTGGATGCTGCATTAGGAGCTGGACTGCGTACAGAGCTCTGCCCCAAGCTCCCCTAAACCTCCTCTCCTCAGTCAATCTGTCCTCCACTCTTCGGGTCACCAGCATCATGACCGTCAACCCCTGAGGGTCCTGGACTCTCAGCTCAGCTCTCACCACAGGCTTCTGTAATGCCCTACAAGCTACTGCACAAGTACTAGAGGGGGGGTGAATAGTACTTTAAAAATAACAAGGAGTATAATTCCAAATTATAGTGCAAACAACTACCAAAACAATTTGCGGAAGCTTAAATTGAATGACAACAACAAAATTAACAATGCTAACAAAAGATGTTAATGAGTTCGGATCCACCCAAGTCTCCCCGACTTGTTCCCGGTGATCCTACGTCCCAACCACCCGGATCCCCTCCGGATACTTAGGTTAGAAACCCCAACCCAAGATTTCCACTATGAATATCTTGTGAAAAACCTTCACAAGATCAAATCATACAAGCAATGGCAATAGTGAATCCCACAACCCGGGATCACAACCTTCTCTCACAACCGAGAGAATCAACAAGCAATATAAAAGAGTTTATATTGAAATAAACAATCTTACCACAAAATCCTATACCTTGAGTTTTTCTTACCAAATAGGTGAAAGGAAGGATTTGAGGAAGATGAAGTCACCAAGACCTAGCACCAAGGAAATGACCAGCAATAGGTGCCTAGGAGTGATTTGGAGACTTGAATCAAGCAATAGCTTGAAGAGCTCACCAAGAACAAGCTTCTCTCAATATGGATTCTAGATCTAGAATGTGAGAGAATGTGTTTCTTGTGAGGAAGAGAGCTTTTGAAATGAGTGTGAATGGCTATCTCTTTCTATCTCAATGAATCTCTTAATGACAGCTCTAACCTAGAGAGAAATGACCTAGGTTCGTATTTATAGGGTCCCATAAAAACAAGTTAGGTCAATTCCCAACGTATAGAAATCTGGGAAACTAGTCGGTCAAAGAACAACCACTGACCGACTAGTTCATCAACTAGTCGGTCAGTCAAACAACATGGACCGACTAAGTAAGGAACTGAGAAGAGATAGAAATTCAGACCTAGAAATCTAGTCGGTCCAAGAAGACATTCTGACCGACTAGTTTCACAACTAGTCGGTCAGTCAGTGAACGTAGACCGACTAAGAGGCAAAATGAAATAGTCTGAATACAAATTGACTTAGTCGGTCCAAGAACAAAAGTTGACTGACTAGATTGTCAACTAGTCGGTCACCAAACGTTCTTAGACCGACTAACGATAAACAGTAGCTTAGGAGAAATTTAGCATGTACAGTAAATCACAACTAGTCGGTCAAAGAAGCATCACTGACCGACTAGTTCACAAACTAGTCGGTCGGTGAGTCAACGTAGACCGACTAACTGTAAACAGTAAGGTGCAAGAAATTAAGGAAGCAAACTAGTCGGTCCAAGAAGAGTTGCTGACCGACTAGATCACCATCTAGTCGGTCAGTACTTCTTCTTGTACCAACTAACATGCACAAACAAGTCCGAATCGAAGCGCGACGCTTCGAGGAAGTTAGAATGAACTTGTACTAAGATCCTAGAGTTACGATATGAGCGTTATGAAGATAGAATCGTAAGATATACTCAAGGCTTAACATTCTATAGATCGAAGCTAAAAGACTATAAATAAAACCTTAAAGAACGGTCTTCGAGAGCTTCGATTAATTCTTCATGACTTCCAAAACGGCGCAAGAGCTTCAACGAAGCTTTAGGCATGAATACGAGCTTTGAGAAGTGTTGAGATGTCGCTTTGATTGTTCTCGTGAATTTGGCGACGATCTCCAATACTGCGCTCACAAATTGTTAGTTCATGAATTATTTATGTTTGCTCATCATCCAAAACCAAATCCGGGGAGTCCAATATTCAACATTCTCCCCCTTTTTGGTGATGACAAACCAACATAAATAATAATCAAAAATAATGATTCAAATGTAAAATATTTACTCCCCCTGCATTGATGACACGTTAATTCCAAAATGAATATATATGAATTGCATCAATCAGACGAGTAAGACAAATAAAGAGAATCGATTTTCGAAATATCGGATTTTGAAAATCCTTATATATATCTTAACTCCCCCTGAATCTAACATATCAAACTAGATTCTTGGAAATTGAGTTAAATTTTCATTTGCCCTATTTATTATCATTATCTCTCCCCCTTTGGCATTATCCCAAAAATGGGGGGCATACAACGACAACAACTAGGGAATGGAAAATCCAACACCGGGAGTCGTAGACAATGACGATGGACCTAATTGACACCAAGGGAAAAGTGTGGAAATCAAATCAAGGTGTGCCAAATTGTCCATTATCAAAAAGAGATAATTAAAATCATCAAAAAGACCAAATTTTTATTCATTTCTTGAATAAAGAAACATACTCTTCAATATTCAATATTCTTGGTTAAATTGGTGCATGGAACACAATTCTATACAATTATAGAATTTCAATATATTTAACCAAGTTTTTCAATCGTCGAGCGACGATTTCACATATCATGGACATTGAATGAGAATTAAAAAGTGCACGACGAAATAATACAAAGAGAAGATCGATGTATATATATAAAAACATCATGAGTACATCCAAAAAGATATCGACTACATCAAATGCAACATACCCATCAAAAAGAAATACATCATACATCATCGATACAACATCATCATCAGAACACCATCATCAACATCCAACAACAAAAAATACAACACATACACCGACATCCAACATATCAAAATACAACAAATCAACACCCAAACTCCATCCCATCCTAACCCAAAACACTCTCAAACAGGTATATCATCCAAAGAGCAGTGGAGAGTCCTCGAAACTGACGATCACGAGGGAGTGGCTGGATCTGCAGTCTCCGTGGGTCCAGTCGACGGAGTGGACTCAGGCTCTGCAGGGAGGAGAGGCGTGTCAACAGACGGGATCGTCGGGGCAGGTGTGGAGACATCGACGGTAGGCTCAACGGCTGGGGTCTCAACAGGAGTATCAGCAGGTAAGATAGGAGCAGGCACGTCAGCAGGAGCAGGAGCAGCCTCAGAAGTCTGAACTACTGGTGCAGAAGTCTCTGGAGCACCGGAAGTGGTGCCATCTCCAGGAGCAGATGTGGTAGCAGCAGCAGCAGCAGTGGCCTCATCGCCACGAGCAAGGGAGGTGACAAGATCGTCAATATTCTCATCGACCATCTCCTCGGCCTCAGAAACGGAAGGAGGAAGCTCAATGCCCATCATATGAGCCATACGGCAGACGACCTCCTCGGTACGAGCCAAACGCGACTCGTGCCGACGAAGAAGGCGTACGACATCATCTAATGTGGCAGAAGGAGTGGGGGCAGCAGCAGCTGAGGGAGTGGCCTGGGAAGCAGATGTGGTCGACCTCTGCACGTGACGAAGCGCCGCAAGAGATTTCTTAACGGCCGTCGCGTTCAGAGGAGGACCCAAGGGACGCTCATCATCAGGAGGGAGGGGAACACCGAAACGACGAAATACCAAGGTCAACAGACATGGATATGGGATATGCGCAGATTTATTGGTCTTGCGAATACACTCGAAAGAGTCCATCTTATCGAGTATAATGCGAGCCCAATTAATCTCACTACCCATAAACAGAGCGTAGATCAGTTTCAAAAACGGCTGAGATGGAAGAGATGAAGATCCATACTTGGGAAGAAGGCATGATTTCAGGATCAGGTTAATCACCCAAGCATTCGGCTTGAATGATTTCGAAGGTACTCCTATGAAAGCTGGGGGAATAACCTGAAAGATTTTGCCTAGGGTCCGCTGATCTAAGGAGGAGATATCGTCAACTGAGATGTCAGAAGGGAGGAGGCCACACGACGAGCAACCTATCAGCTCCCCCAAGATCTCTGCCGTGAGGACTATATGAGTCCCCAAAACAGAAGTCTCGATGGAGTGAGACTCGTCGTACTGGCCCCGAACACGATTGGCATAGAATAATTTGACCAGGCGAGGATATGGTCTAGGGTTCGCCTTAGCGTCAAATCGAAGGTAGTCCAATAGGCCACTATAGGAGAGAAGATCAGCAAGGCCAAGGAAATCAGAAAACTGAACGTAATGCTCTAACAGCAGTGGGCAGTGCTCTATACGGTTGTACGCTGCGAGACACTGAGGGTCATCGCGGCACAACGATATGTCTACACCGCCGACTGGCATAGGAGCTTTACCCTTAGCCTTACGGGACTTCGGAGGAGGTGGAGGAGGGGGTGGAGTAGGTGCCTTCTCGGGATGTTCATGGGTGTATTCCTCATCGGTATAATCCTCGGAATCACTACCTGAACGCTCACCGGGAGGAGTAGGTGCACGGAACTTTTTAGGCTTGGGCTTGGGCTTGGACGATTGGCCGGTAGGTTTAGGCTTAGATGTCCTCTTCCTCTTCAACGGAGTCGAAGACGAAGAGGGGTGACGTGAGGTCTTAGCCCTACGCTTGGGAGGGGTCGAAGCGGTAGCACCCTCTACGGTCATAGGGGATGCCCCGAAAGATGAAATCGGGATCCTCGTTCGTGCCATGATCTCGGCACAACGAGTACAACCAAACGATGACGGTAAGATCAAACACCCTAGCTCAAACACTAGATCCTAACACACAAGCCCTAAGAATGACAAAATCCGAAACCCTAGTTCACCTAGAAAGTGAAAACACGATAGAGATCAAACCCTAGGAATGGAAAACGAGATCTAGGAGGGGGGTTATACCTAGGAGAGAGGGTCGACGGCGACGGACGGCGTAGATGGCCGGAAAGATGGCCAGAGTCGACGGGAAAACGAAGGGGTTCGATCGGGGCTTTGGGGTTTTTCGGGTTGGAGGAAGAAAGCAAACCGACTAAATGAAGTTTTGATCGGATAAAACTTGATTAAGTCGGTCGGGAATGCGAAAAGACGCGTTTGCTCTAACACACTTAGTCGGTCACAGTTCAAGCACTGACCGACTAGATTACGATCTAGTCGGTCGGTCAATGAGCTTGAACCGACTAAGTCGAAACAGAGGCAAACAGAAATTTCTAGGGCTAGAGTTAGTCGGTCACAGTATATTCACTGACCGACTAGTTTTCAATCTAGTCGGTCGGTAAGTGTACTGTGACCGACTAAAGAAGGAAAATACCAAAAGATAGATTAAAGCTTGATCTAGTCGGTCTGAGTTCACTAGCTGACCGACTAGATGAGCATCTAGTCGGTTGGCTAATGAACTGAAACCGACTAGAAGAGTCCAAAAATTGATAAATGAGTTCTCTTCAAAAATCACTTGGATGAAACATCTTAACACTCTCATTAGTCATCTAAATTACCCCATAAAACGTCGAAATCTTAAATACGACATTCAAATACGAATTCGAGCACAAATTCAAACATATCACATAAAATCCCCAAAAATTCAATAAATCTAGCACGAACGAAATATCGTGAAATCGAATAGCATGCAAGACAATTGAATGAAACATGAATCCTATATCTCGGATTCACCCATAATCCCCAATTCTCGACGCAACCGCACAAAGGAGTCCTCCTTTAGGGGTTTCGTGAAAATATCGGCGATTTGCTTTTGGGTTTCAACGTACACTAAAATGATGTCCTTTTTAGCAACATGATCATCTAAAAAGTGGTGTCGGACATCTATGTGTTTAGATCGGGAATGGTGCACCGGATTCTTTGAAAGACAAATAGCACTTTGGTTATCCACCATGATAGGGCTAGTATCACAATGAATACCAAAATCCTTCAGTGTGTGTCTCATCCAAAGAACCTGGGCACAAGCGGCACCGGCGGCAATATATTCCGCCTCGGTGGTTGAAAGTGATACGGAATTTTGCTTCTTGGAAAACCAAGAGACAAGAGAATTTCCTAGAAAATGGCAAGTGCCACTAGTACTTTTCCTGTCGGATTTGCATCCCGCATAATCAGCGTCACTATATGAGACTAACTCATATGTGCTAGATTTCGGATAAAGTAATCCAAAATCTAAAGTGTAACTTAGATAACGGAAAATACGTTTTACCGGTTGAGACTGATAACGAGCACATATGCATACGGCAAACATAATATCGGGCCTACTTGCGGTAAGATAAAGTAAACTACCTATCATACCTCGATATAGACGAATGTCTACATCCTTACCGCCCGTATCCTTGTCAAGATGCGTAGTCGTGCTCATTGGAGTCTTTTTCCCGGAAGCACTCTCCATTCCAAATCGCTTAAGCAACTCCACCGTATACTTCGTTTGGTGGATGAAGATTGCATCGTTCAATTGGCGAATTTGGAGACCTAAGAAATATTTGAGTTCGCCCATGTGGCTCATCTCAAATTGTTCCTTCATAACATTAGAAAACTCTTCGCAAAGAGTGAAGTTAGTAGCACCGAAAATGATATCATCAACATAAATTTGAACTAATAAAATATCATTATTCGCATGCTTAACAAAAAGTGTAGAATCGGCTTCGCCCATTTTAAAATTCAAATCCAAAAGAAAATTCTTTAGGCGATCATACCAAGCTCGAGGAGCTTGTCTCAAACCATAAAGAGCTTTCTTTAGTTTAAAAACATGATTTGGAAATTTTTCATTTATGAAGCCTGGAGGTTGAGAAACGTAAACTTCCTCAACATCTCCGTTTAAAAATGCACTTTTAACATCCATTTGAAATAACTTAAAATTTTTATGGCATGCATAAGACAATAATAGTCTAATTGATTCTAATCTAGCTACCGGAGCGAAGGATTCTTCGAAATCGATACCTTCCTCTTGGCGATAGCCTTGAGCAACTAACCGAGCTTTGTTTCGGACGACGACTTGGTTTTCGTCGGTTTTGTTCTTGAAGATCCACTTTGTCCCTATGACGGTGTGGTTCTTCGATGGCAAAGGAACAAGCTCCCATATCTCATTCCTCTCGAATTGAATGAGTTCCTCCTCCATGGCAAGGATCCAAGCACTATCTTCGCATGCTTCAACTATATTCTTTGGCTCTATCGATGAGGCAAAGGCACAATTGGCGAAGTGGTGGACTTGAGATCTCGTCTTGACACTATCATGAATATTGCCAATGACTTGCTCATGGGGATGGTCGCGAACGGTATGAAGCCGCTTGGGAATACCTTGATCACTAGGCACATTCTCAACAACTTCATTAGTCGGGTTAGTATCAATAGAATCAATTGAATCAATAGACTTAGAATTTTCAAACGAATCACATAAAACATCCATAGAATCATTGTCATTTGAAATTCTAGAATTAGTAAAATTCTCATTAAAAGAGACATGAAGTGATTCCTCGATCGTAGAGGATCTTTTGTTGTATATCCGGTAGGCTTTGCTACATGAGGAATACCCAACAAATATCCCCTCATCCGATCTCGGATCAAACTTGTCCAAATTATCATATGTGTTTTTAATAAAACATTTTGCGCCGAAAACACGAAAATGTTTAACTTGAGGCAATCTACCAAACAACAATTCATAGCAAGTTTGTTTGGTGCCGGGCCTCAAAAGTATTCTATTAAACACATAACAAGCGGTGTGTACCGCTTCCGCCCAAAATTGATAACCAAGTTGACTATCTTCGAGCATAGTACGAGCACACTCCACAAGCGTTCTATTCTTCCTCTCAACAACACCATTTTGAGGAGGTGCGCGAGGGAAAGAAAACGTGTGAGTAATTCCAAGATCATCACAAAAATTTGAGAAAGACTCATTCTCAAATTCACCCCCATGATCACTACGAATAGTGACAATGGTGGTTCCGATGAGATTTTGTACTTTCTTCACAAATATTGTGAAGTTTTCAAAAGCTTCATTTTTATTACATAAGAAAAATACCCATGTAAATCTAGAATAATCATCGACGATGACAAGTCCATATCTTGCATTTCCTAAGGAAGCAACTCTAGTTGGCCCAAATAAATCTAGATGCAATAGCTCTAGTGGCCGTTTAGTAGAAATGCTTTTCTTAGGTTTAAATGAAGATTTAGGAAGCTTGCCACGTTGACAAGAATCACAAAAACTTTTCTTTTCAAAAATGAGCTTCGGAAAACCTTTAATGGAATTTAATTTCGAAAGCTTATAAAGTGTTCCAAAGTTCACATGTCCAAAGCGTCGATGCCATAAGTGTTGTTCACTTGTGTTGGCAACGAGACATTGTTCATATGACTTAGGAAGATCCAAAATATAAATATCTTTATGGCGTGTGCCGGAAAATAATAATTTATTATTATCATTTGAAATATGACACAATCCTTTCGCAAAGCTAACTTTGTAACCTTTGTCACAAAGTTGGCTTATTGAAATAAGATTATGATTTAAACCATCAACTAGATAAACATCACTAATTAAGGGTTTAGATGGGTTACCCACTTTACCAACACCGACGATGGTTTCGCTCTCATTGCCTCCAAATACGACGTGGTTTCCATTTGCAATGGGAACTACTCCGGAGAGCAATTGAGCGTCACCCGTCATGTGTTTTGAACACCCGCTATCGAGTATCCAATTCCCTTTGGAGCTAAATTTAAATTTGTTGCTCCTTTTCTTTTTCTTTTCCTTGAGTACCTAAAGATAGAAAATTTCATATCATGGTACCCAAGGTCATTGGGTCCTCAAAGGTTAGACCTTTGGAAGCCAAGTCCAATTGGACTTAGACTTCCCCACATAATTTCTACTATGTACAACATCCGAAAAATAAGCATTCATATACACTTGTTTTTCATCCATGCTTGTGTCCTTTGGGCTCCAAATAGTGAAAATTTTGGGAGCCATCATCCTATTGGGTGCATGCATGCGACGTTGATTTCTACGTGATGCATGTTGTGGATAGGCATACAGAACATGATGGAATGATGCACGACGAGAATTATTCATATGATGAGGAGAGTGAACATATGCATGTGTGGGAACACATGCGTGAGGGTGTCTCACATGGTGTGCACGTGCCCGTGAACGTGTAGCATAGAAATCATCATATGTGTGAGACGGTGGAGTAGGACGTGTGTTCCTACGTGGCATGGTATTGGTGTACATATAAGCATGCCCCTTCTTTGGAGGTCCACCCAAAGTGGGTTTCTTTTCAAAAGAGGGTGTGGACGAGGTGGAAGCACCATTGGTAGATGAACTACCAATAGAGTGTTTGCTACCACTCGTAGAGTCACCGGAAGTTGGCCTAACAAAGGTAGTGGCCGCTTTGGATGGACATCCCATCGTATACCCCAAACCAATGTGGTGATTGGCCGGAAGTAAGTCACTTAGGATTTTATCCAAATGGTCCTTACCCTTATTGAATTTATTAATTCGGCCTAATGTGTTCTCATATTTCTCTTTGAGAGAACGCATAGAAGTATCCAAGTTTGATACTTGCGATGTGAGCACATAAACACGAGATTTAAGATTCTCGTTCTCAATACTCAAAGTCGAGTTTTGAGAAGTTAAATCCGCTATCCTATGTTCTTCCGGATCATTAATGCTAACATGTTCAAGTTTAGATTTGAGATTAACAATCTCATTTCTTAACTCTTCAACAACGGTGTCGTTGTTGGTGATGATAGTCTTAGGCGAGGTTTGAATGCTAGCTAGGTCATCTTTTACTTTAGTATATCTATTTACTAATTTAGTGTATTTAGACCATAAATGAGAGTTAGCATCCCTAAGATCATCCATAGTTACCTCATCGCCTTCGTCGTCGCTATCATCGGAGGAGGAAGATCCTTGATCATGCTCCTCTCTTGCCATGAAGCACATGTGCGCTTGCTCCACTTTCTCATCGTCCGACTCTCCGCTTGAGGAATCCTCGGAGTCGGTGAATGTTGCTCCGACAAGTCCCTTTTTGTACCCCTTTTTGTACTTCTTCGACTTGTCGAACTTCGGCGCCTTCCACTTCTCCTTTTGCTTGTTTTGAGGACAATCCGCTTTGATGTGTCCTGGCTTATTGCATTTAAAGCACAAAGGTGGAGAGGCGTTAGTAGAAGTAAATTTAGATTTTTGTTTGAAGTTACCCTTTCGGAAGAAGCGATTGAACTTCTTTGCCATGAGTGCAACGGATTCCATGTCCATTTCTTCTTCCGAGTCCTCATCATCGGTAGAGGTGGATGAAGCCGCCTTGAATGCAATTGCCTTTTTCTTAGGCACGTCTTGGTTCAAATAGGACTTCATATTTTCTTGTAACTTCACCTTGCTATCTTTGCGTACCTCGTATGACATCAAAGTACCCATCAATTGAACTACGGTATACTTATTCATGTCATTACCTTCCTCGATGGCGAAGGTACGTTTCTCCCAAGAAGAAGGAAGTCCTTCGATAAGCTTTGAGCACTTCTCCTTTTGGGTGTAGGATTTACCGAGGGCCTCTAACTCGTTTATTATGTCAACGAAGCGAGCGTAATATTCCTTCATCTTCTCGCCCTGTTGCATATGAAACATTTCGTAATCTTTGTTTACAACTACGAGTTTAGAGTCTCTTACCCTAATCGTCCCTTCATGTAGAATGAGGAGGGAGTTCCAAATTTGATATGCACTCTTACATGTGCATATCTTATTGATGTCCTCGGGCTCCAATGCGGATTGCAAGGCGTTCATTGCCTTGGCATTGCTTACCTCCACGGCGATCTCCGCGGTAGTCCATTTCTCAAAGTCTTCTTCTTCGGGCTCGATGTATTCCTTCATTGTGGTCCTCCATAGAGATGCACTCCGGAGGAAGGTTTCCATCCGGCATTTCCAGTACCCGTAGTTGGTACCGTTGAAGAATGGAGGCCTCGTAGAGGAATGTCCTTCCATCACCGAAGATGCTCCTTCACGGTTCCTGAAGGTGTCATAGTTGGAAGGTGGATGCATGGTCTTGTTGTCGTTGGCAGACATAGCTAAGTATCTGGCTCTGATACCAAATGTAATGCCCTACAAGCTACTGCACAAGTACTAGAGGGGGGTGAATAGTACTTTAAAAATAACAAGGAGTATAATTCCAAATTATAGTGCAAACAACTACCAAAACAATTTGCGGAAGCTTAAATTGAATGACAACAACAAAATTAACAATGCTAACAAAAGATGTTAATGAGTTCGGATCCACCCAAGTCTCCCCGACTTGTTCCCGGTGATCCTACGTCCCAACCACCCGGATCCCCTCCGGATACTTAGGTTAGAAACCCTAACCCAAGATTTCTACTATGAATATCTTGTGAAAAACCTTCACAAGATCAAATCATACAAGCAATGGCAATAGTGAATCCCACAACCCGGGATCACAACCTTCTCTCACAACCGAGAGAATCAACAAGCAATATAAAAGAGTTTATATTGAAATAAACAATCTTACCTCAAAATCATATACCTTGAGTTTTTCTTACCAAATAGGTGAAAGGAAGGATTTGAGGAAGATGAAGTCACCAAGACCTAGCACCAAGGAAATGACCAGCAATAGGTGCCTATGAGTGATTTGGAGACTTGAATCAAGCAATAGCTTGAAGAGCTCACCAAGAACAAGCTTCTCTCAATATGAATTCTAGATCTAGAATGTGAGAGAATGGGTTTCTTGTGAGGAAGAGAGCTTTTGAAATGAGTGTGAATGGCTATCTCTTTCTATCTCAATGAATCTCTTAATGGCAGCTCTAACCTAGAGAGAAATGACCTAGGTTCGTATTTATAGGGTCCCATAAAAACAAGTTAGGTCAATTCCCAACGTATAAAAATCTGAGGAAACTAGTCGGTCAAAGAACAACCACTGACCGACTAGTTCATCAACTAGTCGGTCAGTCAAACAACATGGACCGACTAAGTAAGGAACTGAGAAGAGATAGAAATTCAGACCTAGAAATCTAGTCGGTTCAAGAAGACATTCTGACCGACTAGTTTCACAACTAGTCGGTCAGTCAGTGAACGTAGACCGACTAAGAGGCAAAATGAAATAGTCTGAATACAAATTGACTTAGTCGGTCCAAGAACAAAAGTTGACCGACTAGATTGTCAACTAGTCGGTCACCAAACGTTCTTAGACCGACTAACGATAAACAGTAGCTTAGGAGAAATTTAGCATGTACAGTAAATCACAACTAGTCGGTCAAAGAAGCATCACTGACCGACTAGTTCACAAACTAGTCGGTCGGTGAGTCAACGTAGACCGACTAACTGTAAACAGTAAGGTGCAAGAAATTAAGGAAGCAAACTAGTCGGTCCAAGAAGAGTTGCTGACCGACTAGATCACCATCTAGTCGGTCAGTACTTCTTCTTGTACCAACTAACATGCACAAACAAGTCCGAATCGAAGCGCGACGCTTCGAGGAAGTTAGAATGAACTTGTACTAAGATCCTAGAGCTACGATATGAGCGTTATGAAGATAGAATCGTAAGATATACTCAAGGCTTAACATTCTATAGATCGAAGCTAAAAGACTATAAATAAAACCTTAAAGAACGGTCTTCGAGAGCTTCGATTAATTCTTCATGACTTCCAAAACGGCGCAAGAGCTTCAACGAAGCTTTAGGCATGAATACGAGCATTGAGAAGTGTTGAGATGTCGCTTTGATTGTTCTCGTGAATTTGGCGACGATATCCAATACTGCGCTCACAAATTGTTAGTTCATGAATTATTTATGTTTGCTCATCATCCAAAACCAAATCCGGGGAGTCCAATATTCAACAGCTTCAGCCCCTTAAAAAAATTTTCCTTCATCGATTCATCAAATACACCCTCCACTCGACTCGAAAGTGTCTCAAACTTCGTTAGATAGTCCCGCACTGATCCACCCTGCCTCAAGGCATATAACTGCTCAAACAGCCCTCCCCATGGATATCCTGGAATCTCTCCATGAGGCACTCGGTCAGCTCCCTCCAAGTCCGTATAGGCCTCTGCTTCTGGGTCCACCTGTATCACGATAGAGCCTCGCCTTCCAAACTCAGTGCTACGGCCCTCAGTCTCTCTGCCTCGGTGAAGCCCGTGACGTCGAAATATCACTCTATATGGTACAATCACCCATCGGGGTCCTTTCCATCAAAGAGGGGTGCCTTCAATTTCCTCATCTTATTCTCTAGGTTGATGTCACCTCGTGGTGGCCCCTCCCTGTTCATTGCCTGGCATCTCTGATAAGGGGCTCCTCGACCTTCCACTGCGTTTTAGGTCGCTGCCTCTCGTACCCTCGATCTCCTCCACTGGTCATCTCGTTGGCGAGATCTCCTACATCTTCCCACTCTTCAACCTGCTCACGCTGGGGCTTCCCTTGAAGCCGCCCTCCTTCGTCCCCCAAAAGAGACAGATCTCCTCCCGCGGGCCCTAGATAAGGCCGCCAGCTGTCTACGCCACCCCAGGGGGTGGAAAAACTCCCGCGGCCCCAGGTGGGCCCGCTTGTCCTCGCCACCACCATAGGGGGCGGACCTGCTCCTGCGGCCCCCAGGTGGGGCTGCCTGCCCTCGTCGCTCCCCGCCGGGAGCAGAAAAGCCCCTGCGGCCCCCCTGTTGGGGCCACCACCCCTCGCCACCCCAGAGGGGACGGATCTGTCCCTGCGGTCCCCTGATGGGGCCGCCTGCCCTTGCCACCCCCGCAGGGGGCAGATCCCCTCCGGCGGCCCCTAGGTTGGGCCGCCTGACCTCGCCGCCCCCTGTCGGGGGGCAGAAACCCTCATGGGGCCGCCAGCTTGCGCCGCCGCCTGCGCTCCCCCATGGGGGAAAGCCTCCCACAAAACCTGGTGGAGTTCGTCCGCCTTCGTCGTTGCCATGGGTCCTCTGAGAAACCAGATCCGAAGATCCCGACGTTTTCGGATTCGGATCTCGTTGAAAGAGTTGCTGTTGGAGCATCTTTGCCACCTCTGCGAACTCTTCTTTCATCTCCTTGGAGCTTTGCTCCAAGAGCCGCTTCACACTCGTCTCCAAGGATGCGTTCGGTGAGGCGTTCAGATTTGTTTTCAACTCGTCCTTCTGATCGGTCATCTCCTTCCTCAGCCCCGAGATCTCTGCATCGAGTCGCTCCTCCAGAGTTTTTGCCGCAGCTGCTCGCGTGTTCGTCATGGAATTGAATGCTCTGATACCAAAACGATACGTTTTGCTCTAAAAAGACAAATGATTTCAGATTTGAGAAAGAAAAGTAATATAAAAGTGGAATTTTTTATAGATGTCTGGAATAAAACTGATAGATCGATCCTTTTCTGGAGTGGATCTCTCCCTAACTTGTATTAGTTGGGCAAGTTTAATCCCATATGATCCCTAACAATAATTCTATTCAAGTGATCGATCTTCGATAAGCAAAATTAGGGCCGGTTCGTAGGCTTTAAACCTCCTCGTAACACAAAAGATAATGAAAGACTAATAAGCCCCTCTAATTACTAAACACACAACTAAAGTAATGATGAGCCTAAAGAGATACGTCACCTATCGGGTCAAGTATGGTCCAAGCCCACGGCTTGACCCGTGCCTTGCGCTGCGCTCCGCCTCCGCCTGGTGTAGACCCGGATCACATGAGATACCCTCGGCCAAAAAGCTTTCTTTCCTTAGCTAACCCGAGCAAACCAATTGTCATCATCTATGCTTGAATCCACCTTAGAGCTTAGCCGCCTCGCCCCCTCCCCCGGGCATGAATTAGAACTCCTTCCCATTTGTCATCACCACCCTAAATGACCATGCGTCTAAAACTCCCACATGCAACCCAATTCCCCCTTCTCACCGCTCGGTTCAGCCCAGAAAGCCTTGGCACTTTCTGCTTGTCATCAAAACCTCCAGCGGTAATCATGAACATATACTTAACTTTTGCCTTCTCAAATGCAAATGTAAACAAAAGAGAAAAGCAAAGGCCTTAACTTTTCTATATTCAGCTCGTATGTGCAAGAAGAGGAGCATTATGGTCAAAACAAAATTCTTCCTGCGCTCATGTGATGTTACAAGGCGATTTTTTAACGGATGAAATAGGGGGGGGGGGGGGGGGGGGGGGGGGGGGGGGGGGGGGGGGGGGCAACTTGGTGTACGGAAAAAATGATGGAGGTTTTCTGTCAATGGTCAAAAGTTCAGGAGGTTTTGAAATTTAGCCCCAAATTAGTTGGCACATTACTGGTTGTGTCTTGAACTGTCTTGATATTCTTCCGTGTGATTCTTCTTGTAGTTTGTTTTAAGGTCAGATCTTCTGAGAGTGTGAGCGGGGATGAAGTTCTCTTTGAGAGGATCATTGCTTTTATAATTTTCTATAGTATTTGCTAAGTCACTCCTGATTCATCATGAAACACGATTTGATGTTTGCATGACATTTAACTTAGTAAACGTGATGGAATTGATCTTGTACCGATTACTGATTTTGCAGTTTAATGCACTGATCCATAGTCGAAGCCACAGATCAGGACTCGTGAAACTCCTACATCAGAAGGAAATGGTAGGAGATCTATTTAATCAGCTACGTCTTGCACTGCAGCGGCGACTCAATGGCCGCCCTGCTCAGGTAACTAAAGTCAGTGATACCTTTGTGTTCGTCCTTCATTCATCGAATTTACATCTTTGGTTGAGTTGGGCTGGGCTTCTGTTTCGTAAGGCAGTTAAGGTGGGATTAATCTTATCTTGCTATCTTAGTTACTATATTAAATATTTAACTAGAAAGGCATATTTGAAAGCTGGCCTCAGTCATAGGCCCATTATTTTAGTCTATGATATTAAAATTTCAGTTTTGCCATTTATAAATGTACATTGTGCATGAACACATCTTCATAATCAAAAGTCATTACTTTAGATTTTGTATTTGTTGCTCTGTTTTGCATATTCGCATCACGTGTAAAGCCAAACACGTAAGATGCAACTAGTGTTGGCTTATTTTTCTCTCTCCTTCTTCACCACACACACAAAAACAAACAAACAAACAAACAAACCCCCCCCCCCCCCCCCCCCCCCCCCCCCGGGCGAACACACACACGCACAAAAAATCTTATTCTATTGAATGAGAATAATGGGTATCATGTGACATATGAGGCTAAGCCTCATATGCGGCCTCCAAAATTCCCACCTCCGTTATTCTTTTTGGAAGATCGGAATTGTTATTTTCATATTTTAAAACCCAAAAATACCGAAAATTAGGTGAACCCAAGGGGGTTTATCCGTTCATCCATCCATCGCAAAGGTTCTATTCATGTAAAACCATTAAATTTGATATGGGTAGATTATCGGTCAAAACCCCTTGGGTTCACCCAATATCTGGTGTTTTGACGGTTTAGAATATATAGATTTTGATCCTCCAAAAAAATAACGGAGTGTGGAATTTTGGAGGCGTATATTGAGGCTTAGCCTCATGTGTCATAACACACTAAAACTTTTAGATGTTCCCTTCTATAGGAGGGCTATACTACTAGCTAATTATTAACACAGTCAGAACCCAACAATTCCCCTTTAGCACATCTTGGCTGATTTGGATAATTTTGACAATGTTTTAGACCTTTTTTGTATGGATTTTTAAAAGAATAACCATCGTCTTTTGCAAGGCTACTGGATATGAATGAAGCCAACTGCTTTACAGGGAACTAAAATAAATAAAACAGCAGAATGGAGCAAATACTAACCAAAAACATTGTATAGATGAAACAAAGGGGAGAATATGAGAGGGTAACTCACATGGCTGTATCCAACTTTTCTTGTTTGTACCCAATTTCCTGACTGCAATTTTCAATATTTTATGTCCTTATTATGCCCTGCGTAATCATGCCTCTAAGTCTTTTCAGACCCGGGCTGCCACTAACATGGATGATCAAGAACTGACTGAAAGCATGCAGAAGTTGCTTATTGTCATGCAAAGGCTGGATGACAAAATTGCACCAAAATTAGAAGCAGATGGGGAGCACTTCAATAAACGGTAATGCTTATTCTTCAATGCAAGACAAAGTCCTTGATGGAAGATGTCACTGACATACTAATCTGTGGTCAAATTTGTGAAAACATTGTTCAAATTGTTATTTACCATCTTATTTCATGCTAGTCATATTTTGCAATTGTTGGTTTAGTTTTCAACAGCTCATATAAGAAAGGTTCCAGGCTTTATATTTTTGATTAAAAACTAGGAGATGAATTTTTTCTTTGAGAAAATAATCTTCTGCTGGATAAAGAATGTTCATAAATTCAGTTTTGGTGTGACTGGAAAATGACCGCGTAGGAAAACATGACAGTCTACTGAATATATATAATATTAATATTGCAGAAATTGATTGGTAAAGATATAAATATGTAGGATCCAGCAAGTGTAATTTTTGCGATACTGGAAATAAATTTGAAAGCTATCTAAAATTGTGTTCATATAGACACATCATTACGACTGCATGCATTTGAATGAGTTTCCTTAACTTGCAGATCACCAGATGTGATCCTTCTCGCTTGGTGTGAAATAATCTCTGTTTGCATATTCCTTGGAAATGTTTCGTCTTCTTCAACATTTCCCGGGCTTTGCTTCTTATACGGACACGAATCAATTGTATTATATTTTCAATTTACTGTTTCAGGTGGGGTTATCTGTCACGCGCTGGCCTGTGGGATAAAAGCCACCTTACAAGACAGATAGAAAAGTAATTAATAATGAACTTTGTTTACTCATGTTTGCTCTACAAAGAGCATGTCTTTGTGATTTTCTTGCAGATATGAGCTTATTCTTTATCCTGTTTGCCTCTTTTTGCTTGCAGATACGCCGATATATACACATCCAGAGTTTCAAATTTCCTTCATTATACACCATTCATGTATTTTTGTGCACAGGAACAGGTGATGCAACAGTCACTTAGTGCCATAAATTAACCTTGCGCTCAGTTGTTATTTCATACTGATTTTTTTTGCGTTTCGTGTTCCTGCTGTCTAAATACTTTGCGACGCCTAATTAGTTTATTACATTTGATTTTAGTCCTTACACTTCGGATTGGTTTCTTGCGGTGTAGAGCATGTGATTGAACTCACACCATTGTCATTGCTAGCCATTATTATTGCGATCTCATTCTGGAATCTGATATCTTGCAGACATTGGCTCATGACTCGTACCCTTACACGCCGTCTGACATCAATAACGTGAATCGATCCAGACCACATCAAGTTTCTTCAGATACCTCGAACGAAATTATTCCACAAGGATGAAAAAGGGTTCCTACCTTGTATTGTTAGCGTGTAAGAGTTAAGAATAAGCAAGCTAGGTAAGAGTTAAGAATAAGCAAGCTAGGGACCGATGAACGCTTTGGTATGTATATTCATGAAGTATAAATGTGATGAGTACCTAAAACGTGTTGTTCTAATGTATAATGTACAGACATGCTACCAGTTCAAGCCACATGCATGATACTGAAAATTTTGTTAAACAGAAGAGAATATATACAGTTTTTCAATGCTTCGATTATGAGCTTCTACATGTAATAAACTTCGAGGGTCACTGTTTATTTTGATCTTGAAATGGAATTATTACAATCACAGAGAGTACAAAAATAAAGATGATGTACAAAGTTGCTCTAACTATTGTTGAATCAAGTTAATGTGTCATGTCATGAAATTATGGGAGAGGGTGATGGAGCTTAGGTTGGGAAAAAAATATTCATCTTGATTATGAAGTAATATTGTGTAATGTAGAGATTTTTGCATATGACCTTGATTTGAAGAAAGCATACGTTAGAGTTCATAAAGAGGTTCTATGATAGGTCTTAATAAAGAAGGTGTTACTATTAAATTTATATTACTCAAATTACATGTATTAAGTAGCAGCCGAAGACTCGTGAAGAAACACGAGTTAATTTTTTTATGACTAGTTGGTTACATTACTTCTTGGCTTTAAGTATCATCCTCTTTGTTATAGTGATTGATTAGTTAGTTAGGCATCAAGATGAGATATATTGCTGTATGTTATTTACCGGCGATATTGCTTTTTATAGATGTGGCTAAAAGTGATCTAAATACAAAGTTAAAACTTTGGAAGAAGAGATTGAAGACTAGCTGTTTCAGATTAACACAAATAAATCCAAATATAGGAAATGTAAGTTTAATAATGTGAGATATAAAGATCATAACGTGATAGCGCAATGAACTTGATGAGATAAGTGTTATCGACAGGTACTTATGAATCAAAGCAAGTTTGTTGAAGGGGAGAGATGCAACGGGATTGTTGTCTGATAAGTGTGCGGTTATGTCTACGGTGTAAATTTTATAGGATGACGATTAAGCCCGCTTTGTTATATGATATAGAGCGCAAGATTATCATCTATAAGTATGAATATATACATAGTATGTGTGTCTGGCAGAGATAAAAATGTTATGGTTAATGTGTGAAAACACTAGAACAAATAATGTAAGAACAAGTTAAGGATATCCGTAAGAATATGTATGTGTGGCCTTTATTGGGAATAAGATGAGAAACTATCGCTTGAGCTAGTTTGTCCAAATACGTCGAAGACCTATTAATACGCGTAACAGAAAGATATAATATATGAGTGCTAAGATTAAGAGAAAGAGAGACAAAAAAGATATGGAAAGAAATGATAAGAGGTGATGTGTGAAACTAGGGGTGGCAAACGGGCGGGTCGGGTCGGGTTCGGGTCGAGTCAGGTTTGACCCGACCCGAATAAGGGTAAACCCGAACCCGACCCGAATTAAATTCGGGTCAGGGTTCGGATACCCGAACCCGACCCGGTCGTAACCCGGGTGACCCGTACCCGACCCGGTTTGTCTTACGGGTCGGGTACGGGTCGGGTTCGGGTCGGGTTCGGGTCGGGTTTGATGTGAAATAGTGATTATTTTTCAAAAAAGGTCGGATTCGGGTCGGGTTCGGGTCGGGTCCGGGTCGGGTTGGGGTGAAAAGAGTGAAAATACGGGTCGAATTCGGGTCAACCGGGTCGAGGGGTCAAACCCGTACCCGACCCGGATTTTTATCTGGGTCGGTCGGGTTGACCCGAATTCGACCCGACCCGGATTGGCCCCTACCCATACCCGACCCAAGAGGCCGGGTTCGAGTCGGGTCGGGTCGGGTCGGGTCAATTTTGCCACCCCTATGTGAAACCTTGGTTAGACGATAAAATAAGCTTTTGATCAAAATGCATGATTATGATCCAATATAATTTTTTTGAACATAATATGTTTATTTATTATTATTATTATTTTGTTATGAACGGGCTTTTGTAGGCCCAAGTGGAACCCAATAGGGTTTAGGGTATCTATCCATTATGTAATTGTTCTCTATAAATAGAGGGATACAGGTTCAGTAGCCGGCACTCTCATAACACGTTATGAGCAGGCTCACAGCTGAGCCGAACCTCTACAGACGGATAAATCGCGACGCGAAAGGGCTTCCTTCACCAAACGTCACTAGATCCGGCGGATAGGATCTAGAGGTAATCATTATATCCGCTAGATCTAAAATTTTCATGCGCATGATAATGGATCTGTGATTTCCTTTATTAGATCTATTTCTGTTACTTAGATCTGTATGGAAAAATCACATTTTTAACATAGATCTTTTTTCAAAAAGAGTTTTAATATCATTTTTGGATGAAAAATCAACGTTTTCACACTAAAAATCAAATTTTTACGGTAAAAAAGTTGATTCAAAGATTAAAAATTGTATTTTTACAATTAAAATCGATTTTTTCCTCCGAAATCTATGAATCCAGAGGGCTTGGCACCCCTCCCCGCGCAAGCGCCTGAAGTGCGCGCCCCCCCGCACCGCGCACCGCCGGCCCTCGACGCACGCCTGACGTGCGCACACCACGTTGGCCTGCACGTGCCTGACGCGTGTGCACTACGCCGCTCCGCGGCGCCTGACGCGCGCGCACCGTTTCCCACCCCCCCCCGCGCGTGCCGAATGCGCGTGCATCTTGCCGCCCCGCGCGCTCCTGACGCGCACGCATCGCCGGACCCCCGCGCGTGCCTGACGTGCCCCGACGGGCGCCTGATGCGTGTGCACCGCTCCGGCCTTGGCACACGCCTGACGCACGCGCACCGCGCTGCCCCGACGCGTGCCTGACGTGCGCGGACCGCCGGCCGCGAACGATCACCCGCAGCGCGCCTCCCACGCATGCGCCTTGCGCGCACGCCTCCCGCGCGTGCCTCGTCGCATGTGCTCCACGCACGCGACGCCGCGACCAGAAGTCGCCTCTCGCGCACTGCCGTTCACAGCCGTCACAACAATACCCTAACTAGGGGTTTTCCAAATTTTTTTTAACAAAGTCTATTTTCAGATATTAATTAGGATTGCCTGATTAAAATTTTTCCTAAATAATTCTGATTCATCTTATGTGTAAATCATCACTAATAGCATTTTCTTGGATTAATTGATTATTTTTTACGTTTAATAATTATGAGGATCCTGAGACCGCTCTGCCGTTAGTCAGCTAACCTAACGGGGTATGACGTTTCCACGTGGTCCGATTAATTATTAAACAAAAATATTTTATTTCATTATAAATGCCTGGGATGTTGTATATTTTCTTTGCTGGTAGCATGAAATTGCGCTTACACATACTACATGCCTATGATGAATACTTAAATTCATGCTGCATTGTTGATGTCTCTGCAACGAATGTTAATATTTTGTTGTGGTTTTGGATCGGCTATTTGTCACAATTTATTTTCCTCGCATTTTTTTTCTTTTGAGAGAAATTGTAGTGATGATTAAATTGTATAAATTCCGAAGTCTAGCGCACGTCCCACGGTGATGAAGATATACTTCCAGAAGAAGAGGGCCCCATGGGGGTTCCCGAGTTGTATTTTCTTTTTAAATGGGACTGTAAATGGACTTTATTTTGTACTTTAAAAATGGTGACTAGTCGATTCACACAACAAATATCAGTGTCTGAAATGCATAATTATTTATTTTCAAATATTTAATTACTGCCTGTTTGACATGCTTAGATAAATGGCAAAGATAGCGACTGTAATGCCCCGCTCCCCAGGATACCCGGAAAGTACGAATCCGTCCCAGATTTTCCCAGACCAGCGTGGGTTAGAAGGGAGAAGAGAAAGAAATGTGAAAACGAGAGAGAAGTCTGTCTGCAGGTCCACTGTGCACTGCTGGGATAGTACCTGTAATGTTCCCAAAGCACTACCAAACAACCAACAACATAAACATAGAAAGAAACAACATAGAGGGAAACTGTACAACAACTAAACCCAGAGGAAAAGTCTGATTTTTATACATCATCCATCTGTACATACATCCATCATTATCATCTCATCACTACCCAAACAAAACCCCAAAAGTACTATCATCCTCTCCTCTCCCCTCGCCACGCCAACCTAACTCATCCACAGAACTCCACTGCTCCACCTCATAGCCACCAACCAACTCCAATACCAACACCGAAAAGTCAACGGTGGGTCATGTCAAAGCGTGACCCAGTAGGAATACTATACCCCAACTAGCCCCTAACCTGATGCAATTACATATACACGTACGTATGGTATGGCAGGAAGACTGAAAGTGTGTAAAGGGTGCACGTGAGCAGGCAGAGTGTATGACATGACATAAACATCTACTGCAGTAAAGGAAGTAACAACTATAGTTATGAACATGTGTGAGCGTGCACGTGCAACCGGCAAGGTGTAAATCATAGCATAATGTACAAGAGGCAACAAGTAATAAGTACAACATTTATAATGAGTAACTAAGTGTTAATAGTAAAACAATAGGAACTAGTAACATGGAACCCATCTCACCCATTTATTTCTCGCAACATCAAATAGCATTTTCAACCTCATTTCCATGGTGCCATCATAATTAAGGCAAAAATAGCAAAACCATCCATTACATTTCCACTTACTTAAGCTCCACAAATGAAATCAAACCACCTCATTTTTCCAACATACAACCATTTCAAGCAACTCATGCATTCATGGCAACAATCATACATATAAGGGAACAATCATATCTATAACCACAAGTCACACATAATGCTCAAGGATGCTATGATGCATATGAAACATAATGCAATTGCTATAAGATGCAATGCAATGCAATGCAATGGGATCCCATGAATGTGCCAGCGTGCAAGTGTATCGTGACTACTCCGATATCATAGGGAGCCACCCATGGATCGAAAAGTGACCAACGGCGTTTTCCCCGCCTCCTACTGCAGCACAACCATCCAAGCCGGTGAACTCTCCCCCCGTGTCCCTAGTATGATCATATCCAAACTTGCTTTCTTTTTCCAACATCAATACCACTTGAAGGCCAACATTGTTATCAACAATAAAATCACTTAGACAGTGGACATAAGTGAAAATTAACAACTTTATGAAGCATGAGGTAGCCAAATAAACAACTGATGAATCATGTAACAATCATATATTGAAGCCACAAAACATGGAAATCCATAATCGAAGACAAAACAACACATTCATGCAACCCAGATTCTGGAAATAACAGTACAGTCCCAAACAGAGGCATAATGCTCCAAATATTTGTACTAAACATCAATTTTTATTCTATTAAGAGTTGTAGACATATGTGTTGTGGATTCACTGATAAAATTTCAAGAGGAAATTCCCATTGTGTGATTTATGGTGAATTGTTTGGTGAGACCTATCAAAACTGTTTATAAGAATAGCCACTATTTGCAAGCTTGCCACTCAGAATTGCTCACCGCGTACAACTGCTCAAACTCAGAATTGCTCACCGCGCACAACCGCTCAAACTCAGACAAATTCTAAGAGCTGTAAATATTGCTAATTTAAGTCGTGTTGCAATTAGAATCTCGAAAATGCATCCTTGGAGAAAGTTGTAGAAAAAGTTGTTATCTTTCCAACGAGACCAAGATCACCAATTTTTATGGAGTATGCAGTGACTGATCTATGTTTTGCCAAACTGTGTCCAGACTGGGTAAAAATCAGACATACTGCAAAGACAGAATTTTTACCCTAATTCCAATCCGAATTAACAAAAGTTCTCAACATGGAAGTGGTAGATAAAAGTCCAATACTTATGTCATAAAAATTCCAGAGCAAACTCAGTTCTATATTAGGAAAAATAAGCAAATCAATGAGCATGTAAATCTGCCCAGATTTCAGCAACATCAAGAATGAAAACTAATGTCATTAAACTATGATTAACTTAATTTCTCATGCTTAACATACACGAGCACTTAGTTGGAGATGGAATCCTACCTTAGGGTGATGAGAGACAAGGGGGTAGCCCCAATCCCTTTGACTCCTTCTTCAAGCTCCTTCTTGCTCCTAGAACTCCTTGAAAACATCCTTCTTCAAGCAACCAAACTAGGGTTCTAAAGGGAAATGAAAATATGAAATTTTGGTGGAAAAATGAGAGTAAGAGAGATGGAGGGGAGGGGAGCACGAAATTGAGTAGAGAGAGAGGAAAATGGGAGAGAAAAGAGAGTGTTTGGGTTTTTGAATGCTAAGGGATTTCTCCAACCTTCTACCCAATTCCTTTTCTTTTCTCTTCCCTTAACTCTTAAGGATCCAAGTAGGACAAGTAATCATGCTACTATGCACACACACCATCTTCAAATTACTAAAGAGCCATTACTCTACACACACCATCCCACTTAATTACTAAATAGCCATGACTTGCATACTCCCCTCTACTATACACACATACACCACAACTAATCACAACAATGTCGTCCAGTGACCATGCCCCCATGGTGATAAAATGCACACTCAGGTACCTTCTAACCCCAAGCCATTCAAGTTCTTTAATCACTGGACACGTTGGGCATGCTATAAGGAGCTTATTGAAGAATATTGGGGCAGTTACATATTCGGTACTCTTATGTTCTGTTTGGTTCACAAGCTTAAGAGACTTAAACAGGTGTTGCGGGAGTGGGCGTGCGCCCATGCTGCTAAGAATTCTATCCCCAAGTGTCGAAAGCAACTTGCAGATATCCGTTCGCATCAGAACATTCACTCTGACCATGATTTGGAACTAAAGGAGCAGAAGCTTTCATATGAACTATACAATCTTTTGGGTATGGAAGAAGAAATGAAGCGCCAGAAAAGCTGACAAGACTGGTTGTGTTTGGGTGATAGGAACATGAAGTTTTTTTACAATAGTATGAGAGCAAGACAGGTCCACAACAATTTGGGGCATTTGATAGATGCAAATGGAAAAAATAATAATTCCTATGAGGAGCTTAGGATTGAGGCCCCCAAGTTCTATGGGGAATTATATAATCAAACACATTACTCGAGAGTATTTCCAAGGCTAGTCCCTAAGCGCAAAGTGACTATTGAAGCAGCTACTTGGTTTGATTGGCGGGTGTCCACAAATGAAATTAAAGATGATGTTTTCCAAATAGGGGCTGACAAAGCCCCAGGTCCCGATGGATTTAATGGTTTCTTCTACCATCACAGTTGGCATCTGATTGGCGATGAAGTCACGGCGGCAGTGCCCTCTTTTTTCCGATCTGGAGTTCTATCCCCCAGGTGAATCACACCTTCCTTTCTTTAGTACCTAAAAATTCCAATGCAACGAGCTTGGGGGATTATAGACCGATTGCATGTTGTAACATGTTTTACAAGATCATTAGCAAAGTGTTGTGTAACAGACTAAAAGAGGTAATACACGATCTCATCTCCCCTAATCAAGCTGCTTTTCTGAAAGGTAGGGTGTTATCAGATTGCACTTTGCTAGCTCACGAAGAAATTAGGGACTTCAGTAACCCCATGGGGGCCAGAGCTTGTTTAAAATTGGACCTGAGGAAAGCTTTCGACAGCGTGAACAGAGAATTTATTTATTACTTTCTTCATCAGCTAGGGTTCAACCATAAGTTCATCAATTGGATCAAGGAATGTGTCTCCACTCCCACATTCTCAATCATGGTCAATGGATCTCCTGTTGGTTATTTTGAAGGCAACAGGGGCCTGCGGCAGGGAGACCCACTTTTCCCATATCTTTTTGTGATAATCATGGAGGCTTTCTCTCTACTGGTTGCCAAGGCTATCACTACTCGCTCCATTCAACCTATGAGGAGAACATGTTATATTTCCCACCTACTATTTGCTGACGACCTCCTCATATTTTGTCGTGCCAACACCCATTCCCTGAATGGTCTTAAAGCTTTGTTAGAGGATTTTTATAATTTCACTGGCCTTCAAGTGAATTGGGAAAAAAGTGCAGGCATCTTTAGTAAGGGGACCAGGAACTCGTCTAGTCTGGTTAATCATTTGGGCATTAAACTTTCGACGACTATCACTATATACCTTGGTCTACCGCTGTCCTCTAAATACCCAAAGTCCCCAATGTATATCAGACTCATTGATAAATGCAAAAGGAGGCTAATAGGCTAGACATCTTCTTCTCTACCCATATCAAGCCGGATTGAACTGTAAGAACAATTATTTACGGAATGGTCCCTTTTTGGATGCAAGATTTTCGCATCCCTCTTGCTGTTCTGTGCACCATTACATCTGCCTGCAGGAGATTTATATGGGGCTCTACTCGTTTTTGGCCCTGGAAGGATTTGTGTACACCTAAGAATGAGGGGGGGGGGAGGTTGGACTCAGACTGCTCTCAGACATCAACTTGGCATCGGGAATCCGGCTTACATGGAGGATGTTATCGACAAGGAGCCTTTGGGCCGAACATATGAAGATGAAATATGGGAACACTGATGACTTCTACACGACAAAGGGGAGAGTCACTCAATCTGGTACATGGAAGTTTATGCTCTACTGCAGGAGCGTCTCGCAGAAGCTGAACAGAAGAAAAGTGAGAAATGGTAGATCCACCCTATTTTGGCACGATAACTGGTTACCCTGCGGTCCCCTAAAAAACTTGCAAGAAATTCTGGTGGGAGCGAGCAACAAATATGTGGCAGATTACTGGGATGGCGCAGATTGGATTCATGAGCTGAGCATACAAGGTATCTGGCCTCTTCTGCAAGCATACGACATCAAGCAAGGGGCAGACTCGTGGGTTTGGGTCCCTGGCACTACCTTTCGGTTCAGAGATGCTTGGGAAGGCACACGATGTCAAGGTACGATTTTCCCTTATTACAAGCTGTAACCAAATTCCAAAAATGTCTTTGACGTTGCTACGTGCATTTAAAGAGAAGTTACTTACTAAAGATAATCTCAAAAGATGGGGGCTAAATACAAATGGTAAATGTGAGCTTTGTGAAGATGATGCGGAAGAGAATATCAAACATTTATTCTTCGAATGCGCCTACAGCCAGTACTTATTACGCATGTTACTGTTGAAGCTCGGCGTCCAAACGCAAATCGCTCCAGCCTTGCACGCGGTTGGTGACTTCTATCTGAACAATTTTGGGGAAAAAACACCCTGGGACTTCTTGCTAAAAATGTTTTAAGCGCTACGGTGTGGCATATATGGAAGGAAAGAAACAATAGAATATTTGAGAACACCAGGAAGAGTAAAACTCAAGTTTTCAAAGACATTGCGACAGATGTCAGGACTGCAATGAAGGATTAAGATATGGATGACGTCGAAGCAGGAGAAGCTCTATCTAACTGGGGCTTTCGAGATAATGGCTGAAGTCTTCCTTATTCAGGTAGTTGCATTTATTCATAGTTTATAGCCTATCCTAGATGATTAGAGAAAGGAGTTGGGAATCCTTAGTGGAGAGTGACGGCGCTTGTGACCTATCCTCTCTCTATAGAATCCTGACTCCTTATGGACTACCACATTGTATTATTTGTACAGATTTTATTTAATAAAGCTTCTCTTTTACCTTTCAATATATATATATATACATATATGTATATATACATATAGATATATATGTATATATACATATATACATATATGTATATATACATATATACATATATGTATATATACATATATGTATATATACATATAATTCATGAGCTATAAGAGTGCAATCTGATAACAGTCTCCCTTTAAGGAATGCAGCTTGATTGGGGGAGATCAGCTCATGAATCACCACCTTCAGTCTATTGCAGATGACTTTGCTAATGATTTTATACAACACATTGCAGCAGGCGGATCGGGAGATAGTCTCCCAAGGGTCGTAGCGTTAGAATTCTTAGGAACCAGGGTAAGGTGGGTGTGGTTGAGTTGCCTCAGGATAGTGCCAGAAGTGAAAAAAGACTTAACCGCATCCAAAACATCCTCCCCAACTAGATACCAATACCGATGGAAGAAATGACCATTAAATCCATCAGGCCCAGGAGCCTTATCAGGGCCAATCTGGAAAGCAGCACTCTTAATCTCCTCAGCAGATATTCTCCTTACCAGCCAGGCAGAAGCATCCTCTGTAAGAATACGCTTAGGAGTGAGAGTAGGGAAAGTACTCCTATAATGATTCTGACTATATAGATCCATATAGTAATCCACTGCCTCCTTCTTCAAATCATCATATGATCTATTTTGCCTCCCCTGGACATCCACCAAATGGCTCAGATTGTTATGGCTTTCCCTTGATTTCATCGCATTATAAAAAAAACTTAGTATTGCGATCTCCCAGGGACATCCAGTTTTGTCGGCTTTTTTGTCGGTACATATCTTCCTCTAACCTCATAGCATTAGCCAGGTCCTTAATTACAGATTTGCTCGAGGGATTGGAGGGTAACATCTGAATGTAAGAGAGGGTTTTTCCCGAATAGCTTCCAAATTGGCTCTTCCCGCATGAACAAGCTTAGAGGCATTATTGGAATAGGACCAGTTACGGATTAAAGGCTTCAGCCTTTTAAGCTTTTGGCAAATGCGATACATCGGAGTGCCAGCCACATAACCAACCCAACTCTCCTCAATAATATCTGATAACCCTGGGCAGTTGGGACCAATAATTAAAGAACTTAAAGGGGCTTCGGATCAGAATGTACCTTGGGATGAAGCCAGACAACCATAGGTGAGTGGTCACTAGTTTGGGGGTCCATATACTCCATAAAAGAATCAGAAAGCCGACTTAGCCATTCAGCATTCACAAAAACCCGATCAAGCCGAGCTGCAATTCGCCCATCCCCAACTCGGTTATTGCACCAGCTCAGCTTGCAACCAACGCTTTTGAGCTCCTGAAGCTGACATGTGTTGATACAATCGTTGTAGTC
Organism: Scilla litardierei; assembly: GCA_030789695.1. Taxonomy (NCBI): domain Eukaryota; kingdom Viridiplantae; phylum Streptophyta; class Magnoliopsida; order Asparagales; family Asparagaceae; genus Scilla; species Scilla litardierei. The sequence goes on along the minus strand of CM061140.1, from coordinate 141,506,884 downwards.
AATGACAGATTTTTCTTCTAGTCTCCTACCACCCCACCTTCCCAGTTGATGTAAGCACACAATTGAAGTCTCCTCCCACCATCCAGGCCCCCTTATTCACCAACAATGCATCATGCCTCAAAGAATCCCATAACTCTTTCCTTTCCACCATTGTGTTACGGCCATAAATTCCTGTTACAGCACAAAAGAATCCACCAGTGTTGGTGCAAGACACTGTTACATGCTGATCCGAGGCGCTGACGAGAGATGTCATCCAGACAGCTGGGTCAAAGCCCATCAAAATCCGGCCACCCCACTGCCTTGTCAAAATTATTAAAAAATGTCCCAAGACTTGGGAAACAATGCTGTATTGTTAAGCAATGGAGACTTTAATTTTTTCTCTAAAAGAATAATAGCCGTAGGCTTTATTGAGGCTATTTTATCTCGAAGATCCCTGCGTCGGACCTGGTTGTTGAGGCCCCTAGCATTCCATAGGAGAAGCGTCATTGATGAATTATCGTTTGTTTGAGGATACCCCCCTGTATCCTAGCACTTCTCCTAGTGCTCGCCTCCACTTGGCAGTCAGCAATCTTCTTTGCCCTCTTTGTATCCTCAGGTTGATTAATAAGCCCATGTTCTTCGCATTCCCAGACCGGATTGTCCACTGCGAGGACCAGGGGTACCCTGTCGAGTTCATCGTCTGATGGCTCCGCAATTAACGATGGCAAGGCATTGGGTGGTTCAGGTCCCTGTGCATCCCCTCTCAAAAGCCCCTCCGTATCAGTCCCTGTATTGCAAGAAGACAATGCCCTATGGGTCTCCAAGACAACGTTGGATGAAGCTTCAACTCCCATCTCACTGGAATCAGCTGGCACCTCCTCTCCCTTGGATGAGCAACCTGCATTTGGGACTTCAAAGAGAGCCGGCCCCTTCAACGTTGATAGGCCAATCCTCAGCTACGGAGGCTATAACATCTTTGGCTTGACTTTTTGCTTGTAGGCTTACCAGAACTGTTGTGGATTTTAAAGAGGCCCCATCATTCTCAGGACCAGCTTCATTCAAGTTTGCACGGATATCCTCCTCCTCCTCAATTACATCAGGGCCACCTATATTCACTTCGTCAGTTGTAACAGATCCCGAACCCTTCACACTTAGTGGGTCTTGGATCGAAGGGGGCTCGGCAATAGTAGGGCACTGAGCATCCGTGTGTCCAAAGCATACACATTTGCAACATCGAGGGGGTTCACCTTCAAATTTTGCCTCTATAGTTATGATCTCACCACCATCTAACTCAACTTCCACTGATTTCCCGCAACGGTTTCCTTTGCATCCACCTCGACAAGACATCGCGCATAGGTGATCCTTTCAAGCCGAGCAGTAGCACGATCCAGGCACATATGGGTTCCAATTACTGATGCAATAATATTGAGACTCTCCAGATTCCACATATACAAAGGCACACCATGCAACTGCACCCAAACAGGAACCGATGTTAGGATGTCGCGGTCATGCCGAAGATTCAGGCTCCATTTCTTTAGAACGACCAGACGGCCATCAAAAAGCCATGGACCTCCTTTTTAATATCCTTTCACAGTCTTCTGGAGATTCAAATCTAAAATAAAAGAAGCCGTTTTCTTTGCTATAGACCTGCACCCTCCTCTTCAATTTCCATAGCCTCTCAACCCACGCCAACATCTGGCTGTAAAAGGGAACATCACCGAGAACGTAGCCCACAAGCGTATGCTTCCACCTTTCCGCTCCACGCTCAACCAAAGAACCAGGAACTCTAGCCCGGAGAGAACCGTCACTTGTAATTATTGGGGGTACGAGGGTCATGGACAGTCCCTCAGCATAAGAACGCCTCTCAGCGCAAACATCAAGCCAAGATCTCTTCGCAGCAGAGGTATCAATAGTGATAGGGACGATCGGCCTAATAGGAATTTTATCAAGTACTTGGTGAGCGTTCTCCACAACCTGTGAATTCTCCTTAGGGAAGTTACCCCTATTCATTACAGAATTAATCACAGGACGATTCTTAAACCCTTGTGAATGATTTATCATACCCCCACGAGCTTGGTTGAATCGTGCTACTGCACGGCCCTGTAAAGACCTCGTGCTGAATAGGGCGTCTATTGGCCACACCCCCGCCTTCTCTGAACCTCCTGCCACCCATCATGATCCACCGTCCTCGCCTGTAAAGACCTCGACGCAGATGATTTAGCTGCATCCACAACTAGGGAACCATGCCTCTTTGATCCCCCTGCATCCGGATCCCCTAGGTCACCGCCAATAAGGATCCACCTGTTCTCCCTGCTCTCAAGGACTCCACCAGTGCGAGACCCTCGTGCGATTTCGCAAACACGATTTGTCCTGTCGCCGGCCGCCGGAAGACCTAGGTCACCAGCCTGATCGCTCCCTGAATTTTCGGAGCCCCCCGCATTGTTTTTATTTTTATAATGTGAAGTGTAATGTAAGGAACGTTCATGCACAATATCCCACCAGCCTATGAAACGTTCATGCACAATATCCCACCTCCTTTTCACCGATGATCTGTTAGTATTCTGCAGAGCTAATAAAAAGTCCTTTGAAAGCATCAATACCTTACTTCATGAACTCAAGGATTACAACGGGTCTTCAGGTTAATTGGGGGAAAAGTTCGGCCCTTTTCAGTAAAGGTACCAAACACAGGTCTGATTTAGCTGATTATTTTGGGTATCAATGTTGCCACAACAATTACTACTTATCTGGGCTTGCCTTTATCTTCCAAGTATCCTAAATCACCACAGTATAGTAGATTGGTGGAAAAGTGCAAAAAGAGGCTACGGGGCTGGTCGTCTTCGGTGTTATCTATCTCTGGGAGGATTGAGCTTGTCAAATCCGTCATATATGGAATGGTAGCTTTTTGGATGCAGGCTTTCCGTATGCCCCTCACCATCGTCCGTACGATTTCATCCCTATGTAGGAGGTTCATTATGGGAGCTTCTCGTGCATGGGCATGGGAGGATCTTTGTACCCCCAAGTCAGAGGGGGGGGGGGGGGGGGGGTTGGCATCCGATTGTTGGGAGACCCTCAACGTTGCGGCTGGCATCAGACTCACATGGAGATTCCTGACCACCAATAGCCTTTGGGCGAGGCTTATGAAGGATAGATATGGAGCGACTGGAGGGTTCTTTGCGGCTAAGAGGTTAGTAACCGATTCCGGGACTTGGAAACATTTGCTGAACTGCAGAAATATTTCCCCAAAAACTAATCAGGAAATTGGTGAAAGATGGACGGACTACCCTATTCTGGCATGATTTCTGGCTGGACTGTGGGCCCCTAAAAAATATTTTCCCTGTACCACTTGGTTCCTCTTTGAAAACGGTGAATGAGTACTGGAGGCAAGGAGAGTGGGTGGAGGATCCGGAAATTGCACAGCTAAAACATCACCTCACAAATGTGGTACTTACTGCTGGATGTGACAAATGGCTATGGGTGCCATCTCTTAACAGCGGGCTAGGGGGACAAGCTCTTAACTGCAGACGGACTACTCAGAACCTCAGGCATGGACCCAGCTGGCAACGATGCTGGGCTAGGGGGGGCCTATTCATGATAGCCTCCTAGGACTACCTACTCGGTACAGAAGGGCCAAGTACTCCTTGTTGCAAGGGACCGGATCCTATACCTACTACCAGCCAGCTGCGGTGTGACAGTTGTTCAGTTGCCGAATTTAAGTTTAAGGAGGCTTGGGAAGGGGTTCGGCAACATGGTAATCAATTCCAGTTTCAGAAGTTAATATGGTTTTCGGGTCATATTCCCAAACTATCTCTCACCCTCCTCAGAGCTTTCAAGAATAAGCTTCTTACCAGAGACATTATTAGTAGATGGGGATTAAACAACCCCGATAAACTGTGTTCTTTGTGGAGGTAACAATATTGAAGATATAGGCCATCTATTCTTTAACTGTAGTTACTCAAGATACTTACTTTATAGGGCCTTGCTAAAGTTGAATGTCAAAGACCAGATTGAACCATCCCTACCTAAAGTGGGTGAATACTATCTAGTGCATTTTGGGGGGAAGAGGAGTATAAGCTTATTGGCAAAAACTACCCTATCAGTCTTGGTGTGGCACATTTGGCGGGAGCGGAATAGAAGAATATTTGAAAACAAAAGCAGAGGAAACACTGGCCCTTTTTGAGGAGATTTCGGCAGATGTTAGAGTGGCTATGAGAGACTGTGTGCCAGAAACGGCAGAGGAGGCTACATCATTCTCAAATTGGGAATTCAGGGATATGGGATAACATCGCCAGCAATATAATATAATGTATAGATTGTGTAGGATGGGGCATCACTACTGAAGGTTTGACGGCGCTTGTGCCCTCTCCCCTTCGTATTGACACCCCATGCCTTTGTATATATACATATATGTATATATACATATATATATATATATATACATATATATATATATATATATATATATGAGGTTAGTGGAGGATTGCTGAAAGCGTTGGAAATTTTTCCATCGTTGTCAGCGATCTGGGCACCCTACAAGTTTGTTTTTAAATTTTTTTGCAGTAGTTAGATAAACTTGTTATATAGCTCCCCACAAATTTCCAGGTCGATCCAACACCGTTTGAGCATCTGTTCATCGACTTCAAAAACGCTGCGCAAAACTGTCCAGATTTTGCGCAACGTTGTTGAAATCGATGAACGGAGGCTCAAACGGTGTTGGATCGACCTGAAAATTTGTAGGGAGCTAGGTAACAAGTTTATCTAACTCCTACGAAAAATATTTAAAAGTAAAGTTGTAGGGTGCCCAGATCGCTGACAGCGCTGGAAAAATTTCCAGCGCTGTCAGCACTCCTCCATTTTTTACTATATATATATAGGGTAAAGTGTTCCTAAGGTGACTCCTTAGATTAAATCTAAGGAGTCGCCCCCATTTTCCCTCATATCCCACAATTTTTTTGGATTTTATTTTTCATGGGATTGTTGTTCACATCATGGATGATCAACATACCAAAAATCAAGCCATTCCAATACTTTTAGAGCCACCATCTACCCCTTGCAACTTCAACGGTCTGAAAACATGCTGAAAACCCATGAAGTTGCAAGGGGTAGATGGGGGCTCTAAAAGTATTGGAATGAATTTATTTTAGGTATGTTGATCATCCATGAGATGAACAACAACCACATGAAAAAAAATTCCTAAAAAATGTGGGATATGGGGAAAATGGGGGCGACTCCTTAGATTGAATCTAAGGAGTCACCCTAGGAACACTTTACCCATATATATATATATATATATATATATATATATATATATATATATATATATATATATATATATATATATATATATATATATATATATATATATATATATGATTTAATGTAGAAAAGGTGGCACCTGATCCAATGGGTCATAACAAGTATATCTACCTACTGCAAAAAAAAATTTCAAAAAAATTACTCACAAACCCCGAACAGCGGGGGTGTGCTCAGGTATCTCTACCCGAGGTCATTCTTAGGCACATTTCCCTCATATATATATATATATATATATATATATATATATATATATATATATATATATATATATATATATATATATGGGTAAAGTGTTCCTAGGGTGACTCCTTAGATTAAATCTAAGGAGTCGCCCCCCATTTTTTTCCATCTCTCACATTTTTTTGGGATTTTATTTTTCAGAGGATAGTTAGTCACATCATGGATGATCAACATACCAAAAATCAAGTCATTCCCAATACTTTTAGAGCCCACATCTACCCCTTGCAACTTCAACGGTCTGAAAACGTGCTGAAAAACTCATAAAGTTGCAAGGGGGTAGATGTGGGCTCTAAAAGTATTGGAATGACTTGATGTTTGGTATGTTGATCATCCATGATGTGACCAACTATCCTATGAAAAATAAAATCCCAAAAAAAATGTGGAAAGACGGGGAGAGAAAATGGGGGCGACTCCTTAGATTGAATCTAAGGAGTCACCCTAGGAACACTTTACCCTATATATATATATATATATATATATATATATATATATATATATATATATATATATATATATATATATATATATATATAGGGTAAAGTGTTCCTAGGGTGACTCCTTAGATTCAATCTAAGGAGTCGCCCCCATTTTCTCCCGTCTTCCACATTTTTTTGGGATTTTATTTTTCATTAGGATAGTTTGTCACATCATGGATGATCAACATACCAAACATCAAGTCATTCCAATACTTTTAGAGCCCCCATCTACCCCTTGCAAACTTCAACGGTCTGAAAACGTGCTGAAAAACCATGAAGTTGTAAGGGGTAGATGGGGGCTCTAAAAGTATTGGAATGCCTTGATTTTTGGTATGTTGATCATCTATGAGGTGAACAAACAACCCCATGAAAATTAAAAGCCAAAAAAATGTGGGATATGAGGGAAAATGGGGACGACTCCTTAGATTTAATCTAAGGTGTCACCCTAGGAACACTTTACCCATATATATAATATATGATTTAATGTAGAAAAGGTGGCACCTGATCCAATGGGTGGTGCTAAGACACAAACAAGGTGGGAAGTACAAGCCCCACATGTGCTTGTACTCGCTGGGTCCCACCTTTTTGTGTCTTGCACGTGACCCATTGGATCAGGTGCCACCTGCTCTACATTAATCCCACACACACACATATTGAAAAGTAAGTAATTATATGTATGCTGGTGTGTACAAGTAAGAGAACATCACTCCCGCCTTACCTGATTGCAGACATGGGAGCGGCCAGGAAGCAGTCACCAGGCACTAGCAATCAGGAAGACACGGAAAGACCCCAAACTAGGGCAAGGCACAAGCGCCAGCCCCCAAACATCAAACTAAGAAATATGACCCCAAAACAAAAAAACAATGCACAACACTCTTCCCTAACAAACATACATGGCCAACGACCTACAACACCCAAAACACTCCCCCACCAAACACTATGACAGGAAAAGAGACCCCCACATGTCCATCGTACCCATCCAACCACGAACACAAAACCTCCACAACTCAAAACTTCAAATGGGAAAGCCCTGCAAACGCAGAACAAGTCGCCGCCGCTTTGGAGCGAGTGATAGGTGGATCCACTCTTTATTGAGCCTTCGACTTTGAAGCCGCCGCCTTGGCATGGCTCTATCAAATAGCACCTTCCACGCCGGGTTCTCAACCGACGACGATTTCGGGCAAATCGAAGGGTCGAGGCAGCCGAAACATTGCTGGGGGCTTTCACACCTCTAACATTGCCGCCACCACGACCCGACGAGTCAGAAAGGGACTTACAACGTCGGCCACCACCACGTCCTCCTCTTCCCGACGCAGTAACGCAAATGTCGGGGCCCCAAGCTTTAAAGCTTGAGGCAAAAGCATCATCCATCTTCGTGAACTCGTCGGAGCCCACAGACTCCGTATGCCCCCCGCCCTCCTCATCAGAGTCATAACCCTCGCTCTCACTATCACCGGTGTCAGGAGAAGTGGCATCCACAGTAGCAAGAGGCACATCGACCGCCGAATCAGCAAACTCCCTCAAGGGAGGGGCTCCCAACTCAGAAGCGGTAGAGGAGGCAACATCCTCAGTCGTCTGTCGCAACAACGGATCCTCAGTCGCCACCCCTCCACCATTAGCCATAGCCACCATACTTGCCAAGGCCCCTGAAGGCTTAGTATTGCGTCGGCCAGTGGCGGCATCAAGCATAGCCCCAATTTCCTTAGCTATGATCTTGTGAGTTTTGGCTTTGCTCCCAACAGCATCACCATGCCTCCCCCTCGCCCCCTCCCCAGAGGGACAACACACACACACACACACACACACACACACACACACACACACACACACACACACACACAACATCACAAATTACACATAACACCTATATGCCAATACTCATAAACCAATATGAATACACATATACACTATAACGATATGCCATCACTACTAATAATACACTATGATACTATCTTCTACACCAACTACATACATACCACACCACATCCAGTTAGGCACATTCAATAGTAATCAAATATTATAAACTGTATACACCACTCCTAATTGAAGTGTGCCATTTCCATGCACACCCACTTTGCTATAAACACAACCAACTAATTACAACAATGTCATCCTCTATATGAATGATCCCCTACTAATAACATATCATCACTAATACTCAAAACATTACCATATAAACCAACATTAATAAATAATGCACTATCATATGCACTACAATACATTTTATCAACCACATATACATCCAGGACATCCTCATTCAAGCAACCATAGGTATACTGATAACACATTCATATAGGCATGCATCCATCCATATAGGCATACATGTAACCAACCAATAGATAATTATTCTACACACTACATATTTACTATTTACACTACACATATACACACATGTATATATGCATACACACATCCTGGAGCACAAACATATACACCCTACCGTATATGGCACTAGGGCCATTATAGCGAGCGTTGACTTTGACGTATTGGACACAACAGGAAAAAACTACTTGAGTTGGCAGTTGGATTTCAAATTCCACCTGTGCTCACATGGATTGAGTCATGCCATTGCTGTTGGCGATACAGTTTCTAACATAGATAAGGCAAAAGCAATTATCTATATTAAACGTCATATCGATCGGACCATAAAGGCCGAGTACCTCACAGTGGAAGACTCATACGAGTTATGGACCGCCCTCGAGGATCGATACAAACATCAAAAAAATGCTATCCTTTCTCGAGTGCGATATGAATGGGAGAACCTCCGTCTACAGGACTTCAAGTCCATTGTCGAGTACAACTCAGCACTATTCAGCATCACCTCACGCCTGAAGTTGTGTGGTGAAAAAGTGACGGAGGAACGCATGCTGGAGAAAACTTACATATCTTTCCACGAGAAGGATGTTATCCTTATGCAACAGTATCGTGAACGGAAATTCACGAAATACTCTGAACTTCTCTCATGCCTTCTGATGGCAGAATAGAATAGAGACCTCTTGCTGGCCACCCATAACATGTGTCCTGCTGGCACTGCACCTGCGCCTGAAGCACACAATATCTCCTCCCAGAAGAAGAAGAAGAAGAAGAATAAATTCAAAGGCAAACCCCAGAAGGGAAAGGCATTGAAGAAGCAGGCTAGAGGGCCCCCTCCAAAGACCAACAATGAGGGGAAGAGGAAGAATTAATGTGTGGAAGAGAAAAGACAACGACCAGACATCTGTTCCCAAGAAAGATTGGGAAGACAAATGCCACAGATGTGGCATGACTGAACACTGGTCCAGAAACTGTCGTACTCCACGCCACCTCCAGGATTTGTACCAAGCTAGCCAGACGTCTGCTGAATTAACCTGGTGGAAAAAGAAGACCGAGCTCCAATTAGGTACATCGCCAAGGACATTTCGACCGATGACCTGCTAGACTGATGCCTTATCTATTTCTGCAATTTGTTGTAGTTGAAAAACAATTTCATTTTTGGTTGTTTATTTCTATCAAGCATGTTAGTCCAATTTTCAGACTTTGAATGACAGTTACTTATTTTGTGCCTTATATTGCTATGCTTTTCTTTCTTGCTATAGATGGATAATAAATGCCTAGTGGACAATGCTTCTACGCACACGATCCTTCAAGATATTTGCTTTTTTCAAAGCATCAACCAATACGATGGCACCGTAAATACTATTTTTGGTCCATCAAGTATAATAGAAGGATCAGGGGAAGCAAACTTTTTGCTCCCCAATAAAACACAAATTTTAATAAAAGATGCTCTTTTCTCTCCAAGCTCGCACAAAAACTTACTAAATTTTAGAGACATCCGTTTAAACGGATACCACCTAGAAACGGTGAACAAACATGACAAAGAATACTTGTATGTGACTGCTCTTTAAAACAGTGCTAAAACCATCGTTGAGAATTTCGAGGGACTCCCGTCGGGTATCTACCATACAACAATACAAGCAATGGAAGTCAATACAATTGAGCACCAGAAGTGCAAAAATCAACAAAAATTCCAACTCTGGCATAATGGACTCGGACACCCTGGATCGGCAATGATGCACCGCATCATATCCCAATCCCGTGGAATTAATTTGAAAAATCTGAAGTTACTTCGAAAGGGTGATTTTCCTTGTCCCCCCTTGTTCAAAAGGTAAACTGATTACGAGACTATCTCTACCTAAAGTGGACTCAGAGTCTCCCAGCTTCCTGGAGAGAATACATGGAGACATTTATGGGCATATTTCACCCCTCAAGTGGCCCATTCTGGTACTTCATGGTAGTGATAGACGCATCTTCCAAATGGTCATATGTGTGCCTACTGTCCACCCGCAACGTAGCCTTTGCAAAGCTACTGGCACAAATCATTAAGTTGCGGGCACATTTTCAGATAACTAGATTAAGAAATTACATCTGGATAACACTGGGGAATTTACATCATAAGTTTTTCTAGACTACTGCCAAGCAACTGTCATTTAAGTTGAACATCCTGTAGCACATGTTCACACCCAAAACGGGTTAGCTGAATCTCTTATAAATAGACTACAATGGATCGCTCGTCCATTGCTAATGCAATCCCAGTTGTCTGTGACTGTATGGGGACATGCAATCCTGCATGTTACATCGCTAATAAGATTACGACCATCTGGTAGTCAAACTTATTCCCCGATGCAACTTGCATATGGAACTCCACCAAATATCTCTCACTTGAGGGTATTTGGATGCGCAGTCTATGTCCCCATCGCACCACCACAGAGGACCAAGATGGGTCCTCAACGTCACCTAAGTATCTACATAGGGTACGACTCACCATCGATCATTAAGTACATGGAACCCCTAACGAGGGACACTTTTAAGGCACGCCTAGAAGACTGTGAGTTTGACGAAAATAACTTTCCCAAACTAGGCATGAACGCTAAGAAGCCTGAATCTTCAAAGACCATTTCATGAGGTACCAAAACTTTATGCCACTTTGATCCACGTACAAACCAATGTGAAGATGAGATCCTGAAGATCCTCCAAATACAAAATACAGTTCGCATACTACCGAACAAATTCACTGACAACCAGAAGATTGTCAGATCACACGTCCCTACTGCAAACACGCCAGCTAGGATTGACATACCAAAAGATGGATGCAATCCACCTACTGCAGAAGCGGTCGTACCTCAACAAAAGAGAGGACGATCCCAGGATCCAAGGATAAACTTCCTCGAAGAGGAAAAATCCTGGAGAAACTATAACGATACCAGCACAGGATGCTGAGCTCAGCCCAGACATCTCTCCCCTCCTAAAAACCCCTGAAGAGGAAAATATAGGAGAAATATCATTAAATTATGTACATACTGGAGAGGTATTGGACAGAAAAAGTACGATCGTCGATGATAACTTCGCGTTCGTTATCGCTAATCACGTCACTGAATATGACGATGATATCAATCCACGCTCTCTAGCAGAATGTAAACGCAGAGAGGATTGGTCAAAATGGAACGAGGCAATAGGAGTAGAGATGTACTCACTCTCGAAACGCAAAGTTTTTGGACCTGTAGTCCCAACACCAAAGGGTGTAAAACCCGTGGGATATAAATGAGTATTCGTAAGAATGAGAAACGAAAATAACAAGATCGTACGCTACAAAGCGCGCCTTGTTGCACAATGTTTTTCCCAACGACCAGGAATAGACTATGATGATACATACTCTCCGGTCAAGGATGCGATATCTTTCCGATTTATAATTAGCTTAACAGCTACGGAAGGCTTGGATATGCAGCTTATGGACGTTGTGACTGCATACCTATATGGTAATATAGATAAGGACATCTACATGAGACTTCCAGACGGTTATAAACTACCAACAAAAATGTCAGATAGACCTCGGGACGTTTATTCTGTCAAACTTCAAAGATCACTGTATGGTCTAAAACAATCGGGAAGAATGTGGTACAACAGACTCAGGAATTCCTCGTGCAACAAGGATTCACAAATAATGAAGTCTGCCCTGACATCTTTATAAGAGTAAAGGGAACAAGATTCGTAATAATTACCGTCTACGTAAACGATTTAAATCTCATTGGATCTCCTGAAGAGATAGCTGAGATATCCAAAAGCCTTACACAGACTTTTGAGATGAAAGACCTTGGCAAAACCAAATACTGCCTTGGCTTACAAATTGAACACGTCAGCGGATGAATCTTATTACATCAATCCACTTACACAAGGAAATTGCTGAAAATTTTTCAAATGGACAAATGTCACCCGCTGAGTACACCAATGGTCGTCTGATAATTGGTTGTTGATAAAGACCCCTTCCGTCTGCTGGAAGAGGGGGAGGAAACACTTGGTCTGAAGTACCTTACCTAAGTGCCATTGGAGCACTCCTCTATTTGGCAAACTGCACGCATCCCGATATAGCGTTCGCAGGTAACCTACTAGCCACATACAGCTCAGCGCCCACAAAGCGCCACTGGAACGGAGTGAAGCACCTTCTGTGCTACTTCCAATGGTCAGTAGACCTGGGACTATACTACCAGAAAGGTGTATTTGGTTTTGCAGATGCAGGATACAGATCTGATCCTCACACCACAAAGTACCAGACTGGTTTCGTATTCACCTACAGTGGAACAACCATTTCATGGAGATCTATGAAGCAGACCTCGACATCAACCTCATCCAACCACTCCAAACTCATTGCGCTCCATGAAGCTAGCAGAGAATATTTTTGGCTACGTTCAGTCATTCACCACATCCTGGTGACGACTGGCCTGAAGACGGGCGACCTTGAACCAACCACCATGTACGAAGACAATGCAGCTTGCATAGCTCAACTACGAGGTGACTACATCAAAGGTGACAGGACGAATCACATTTCCCCAAGCCTTTTGGACGCATAAACTACAAGAAGACAGACAGATCGACATCCAGCAGATCCAGTCTTGCAACAACCTGACAGATCTATTTACTAAAGCACTACCTCGCTGTACCTTTAAAACATGTAATCGGAATTGGGATGAGACAGTTGAAAGACTTACAAGCTTGAAGCTTGTACACAACTTGGGGAGTTAATATTGTGTTGTACTCTTTTCCTTTAGCTATTGGGTTTTCCCACTAGGTTTTCCATAGCCAAAGGTTTTAACGAGGCAACCACATCAACTCTGGATCCAGTAGCATCCACCCCTGGTAATATCCACCTATCAGGGGAAGTTAAGGAGACTTGCACTCTTTTTCCTTAGCTATTGGTTTTTCCCACTGGGCTTTCCATAGCCAAAGGTTTTAACGAGGCAAGACCTCCTAACTTAGGATCCAGAAGTATCCATGCCATCGTGACCTGATAAGCTCTATAAATCCCGAAGCATTCATATACCAAGCTTACAACAATGGATGGATAAGTGGAAGTGTTATGAACGAGCTTTTGTAGGCCCAAGTGGAACCCAATAAAGTTTAGGGTATCCATCCATTATGTAATTGTTCTCTATAAATAGAGAGGGCTATGGGTTCAATAGCCGACACTCTACATAACATATTTCTTTTTATTTGCTAGCAGTAGTAGTATTATTTTTATTTCTATTATCCATAAAAACAAACCCAAACTTTTGGGACCGAAGACCTAATTATGACAAACGGCACAGCGTTCAACATGAAGATGACATCTAATCACTCCTCCACGAACATAAAATCTTCAAAACACACGCTGACATGCGCAAATAAAAAGGAAAGAAACCAGCATACAAAACCATGTGAAAACAATGAAAGATTTCGGTTCAAGAACAACAATTGGGCCTCATGTCAAGCTCTTCGCGTGTTCCTCGAACGCCGGCAGGTGCTCCTTTGCGACGCACTGCGTCATCACCCGGACCCCCTTCTTGGGAGCAGGCGGCGCCCCAAGTATCGCCACCGCCATGAAGTCGTAATACGCAAACGGCACCACGTTCACCGGCCTCCCCCACCCGTAGTCCACCTCCAGAAACCCCAGCCGAGTCCAGTCCGACACGAACATCGAATCGTACGTAAAGCCCAGCTCGTACGGGTCCTTCTTGAACTCCCCCCTCGCCCACCTCGCAAACTCCCCTGGCAGTCTTGCCTTGGCGTCCCTCACCATCCCGACGATGCTCTCCACCTCCGCGCCGGCGACCGTCCCGCTCTCTGCGGTCACGGTCACCGGATAGAAGCAGTTGCCGTAGAACCCGCCTTCTTTGGGGAGGGCCTGAGGGGTCAAGAGATGGCGCGTGCTGGCGAAGAAGCATACGTGCGTGAGAGCCGTGGGGTCGAGGTTTATGGCCCGGACACGTGCTTGCCACGTCTTGGCGATGGAGACGTCGAAGGTGGAGCAGTGGTGGCCGGCGGCCTCGTAGTACGAGGCCTTGACCTTGCTGACGTAGTCGGCGGGGAGGTCGAATGCGGAGTACTGCAGCTTCAGCGAGGTGAACTCGGGCGGGGCTGATGGAGGGTGATTGGGTGGGGTGGGGATCAGGTCCCGGCACCAGACCGGGTCGACGGTGGGCCGGGGGCGGCCTCGGGCGAGCTCGGCGACCGCGTTGACGAACTGGGCGGCGCCCAGGCCGTCGGCCATGGTGTGGACTGAGATGATGCCGATCACGAACCCGCCACACTTGAACTCGGTCACCTGCATCATAGCGGGAACGTTGAGGGGATCGAACCCTGGGCTGGCCTGAGGCTGCAGCTCCTCCTGAGAGATCATCAACGGGTGATCAAGATACTTCACTTCCTCGAGGCTGCAACTCGCCGTCGCCTCGACGAACCAGACCCCCTCGCCGGTGCACTCGACCGTGGTCTCACCCCGGCCCGAGTCGACGAACCGGCCGGCGAAAGGGTAGTACGTTACGAGCGCCTTGGCCAGCGCCTCCCTTATGACCGCGGCCGGCCGATGCCCGTGCTTGAACACGTGCAGCGACCGAACCATGTGGCGTAGGCCGGGGACGCGGTCGATGACCGAGAGGCCGAGGGTGTCCGACGGTGTCGGCCCGCTCGGCCTGACGAAGGACTGGGCTAGCCTTGTCACGGTGTAGCCCATGGCTGCTGGAAAGGAGTTGGATTGTTTTTCGAGCTCGCAGCGAGAGATGTTGAGTGAAGAATGTCGTTAACTGTGTTAGGCTATATATAGGGTTTCTTAACAGTGGTTGGTGATTGATTTCGTTAAATTAGAAAGTTGGATGAAATTTCCTAGATTGTATGAATGCATGAGCGTGTGGGTTGACACCAACAGCCGCCCCAATTGTGAAATCATCGGCTATTGAAGTCTCTGCTGCAGCCTGCAAGTTAGAGTGACAACATGATATGCTCGGAAATCTTCAGGCTTAATTTATAATAACCATCCTAAATTATCTATGAACTAGTCATAACCCGTGCCCGCGGGCACGGTTCATTTAAGAATTTCCCTTGCGAAATCTTTGTTCCCCGAAATTTTTTTTCAAAGCCAAAATTTAAAAGAAAAACAAATTAGCTTACAATATTTAGCGGTACAGGCGCCTTCGACGTGCCTTCGGTGCAGAACAACAAATTCAGCGCATGCGCCTTCGACACAGGACACCAAATTCAACGTGGGTGCCTTCGGCGCAGAACAACAAATTCAACGTAAAACAACAATTTCGACGCAGGTGCTGTAGGCGCGGAACAACAAATCAACGTTAAAAAAATGGCGTCGGCTCCTTCGGCGCGGAACAACAAATTCAGTGCATGCGCCTTCGACACAGAACACCAAATTCGACGTGGGTGACTTCGACGCAGAACAACAAATTCGACGTAAAACAACAATTTCGGTGCGGGTGCCTTAGGCGCGGAACAACAAATCAGCGTTGAAAAATTTAGCGGGCGCCTTCGGCGTGGGCGCCTTCGACGCGGGCGCATTATACATATAACACGTGCCCGTGGGACACTGTTCATTAAAAAATATTGGACCAACTAATTTTAAAAAAACATCAATAATTATTAGTTTCCCCTGAAATATCAGCAGCTGGGATCGAAATTTTACAGGGTTTTGCAACGCGGATCAATGAGTTGGCAGCATCATCCGCGTTCATTCTCCCACAGCTCGCGTTCATTCCCAAGATGAGATTGTGTGTGTGTGCACAACATTTTTTTTCATAACTAATATTAAAAGGCTATTCCTAATTTCAATGTTTTTGTGTATTCCCAACAAATTTCTCTTCAACCCAAAATTTTCCCTCCAAAACTTGATGTGACATTGCCACATAGGACAAATTCAAAATATGCCCTCAATTGTAATATAGATTTAATAATAATATCTTTAACTTTGAAAATTCAAACCTAATTTACAAAAACTATCCTAAAATATTTAAAACAAATGTTATTACACCACATCTTATCGTATGGTGTCATGATGTGTACACATTCCTATAACACAACTATAAACCATCAAAATGTCGTCTTAGAACTATTTATCGGAAGTAATTACCTCAAATAAATAGATTCCGAGCACTCCGAACAATACCACCACAGGAAAGTGAGCTCATCTCCATATCATCTCCCTTTCCAGAACCTCTAGAAGAGATGAATCTGGAATAAATTGAAACATTATTGAATAATGTACGTATATGTGGAGGTGTTTGGATAAAAAACACATTTGTCGACAATTGCTCAAATTTCATTTTTCCGTTTAAATGATAATTATAAATATTGTTACATACCACGTTTCCTGAAGAAAACGTAGAGATTGGTCAACAATGTGGAACGAGGCAATAATAGGTTGAGCTAGACTCACTTATGAAATGAGAAGTGTTAAGGCCAAAATTGATCGAGACAATTTAAAAGGAGAATGCAAGCTTTTCTCTAATTGGAGAAGCAAGCAAGCAATCAACTTTAGCTTTAAACTATGACCCTCGGTTTAAAGGCCAAAACTGACGAAGACTCTTGGTGCTGAGTCGAAGCCTCGTCAACAGATAGAGTGGGACCCTCGGTTGGAAGAACTGGGGTCGAGTGATTGTAGTTGATGATGGTATGGTGCTCGATCGACCTTCGAGCAGCTGATGCATCGATCGTTCGACTCGATGACGATCCTCGACGCTAGATGATGACCGTCGATCTGCACCACATGGATACATTAGGTGGATCGGATCTGGGTTCCGATCCAAATCCCCTCCGATACTTAAGTTAGTATGGGAACTTAAGGAAGAGAGGGAGCTTGGTGCAGCTGAGATCGACCCACGGAGGTTCGTCTAAGGACTGGCAGCGCAAGCTCGAAAGTATAAGAGATATCAGCTGAGAAAGTAGAGTTCTATATTTTAGACCGCGTACCTAGGAATTGGACCCTTTTACCTTCGTCCTTTGGTCCATTTATAGGTTATTTCTCTTTGATTGTGTGTAACCGTCCCTTATTGATTCGGGCACGACCTCATTCAGGATTCGGGTTAACGGCTGCCCATTTACTTGGCCCCATTAACCTCCCTCTGAATATTAGCATCAGGCCAACGGTCGAACAATCCATTCGTCTGACTCAGCAATGGCCTGCTATGAGCGATGGGTATCGGGTTGCGGGCGCTAAATGGGTCGGGTATGTGGATGCTCCATCAGGATCCGTACCCGTGCACTAGTAAGAAGTGTTTGGACCTGAAGTCCTGATATCAAAAGATATCAAACATGTGGGCTAAATGAGTATTGTATAAACACAAATATAAATAAATAAAATCGTATTTTATAACCAATATGCTACAGCTTAAAGGCATATTTCTCTAAAACTAAGAAGTAATCAAGTAAGATGAGCTTGACTCACTTACAAAATAAATAAAACTGATGCATCAGGTTCCCTGGTTATGTGTGCAAAATTTTTGCGTCAGGTAAAGAAAAATTTGGTTTTTGCTGCTATTCATGTTGTGATAGTATAACCCTATAGATTTATTCCTAATTTCTTTCCTTGCCTGAATAGATTTTGAGATGTCTATTCTACAAAACATAACATAAAAACCAAGAAAGTTCGTTATCAAAAGGTTGTCTTTGATAAAGGTTGCTTTTGCATCTTTAAAAAGAGAAAATAAAATGATTTGAGATTATCTTTGCAAATGACTCAAATCTCATCTGATCTCCTGAAAAGAAAACCGAAATATATGTTTAAGCCTAACTATCAAATAAGATATGTAGAACCTATGCAAAAATCTTGGCTTACAGAATTATCATCCAGAAGATGAAAATATCATCCAGAAGATGAAACCATCATCTAGAAGATGAATGGTAATCCAGAAGATGAATGGTCATCCAGAAGATAAAAACATCATCCAAAAGATGAAATTATCATCCAGAAGATGAAACCATCATGCAGAAGATGAAATTATCATACAGTAGATGAAACCATCATCCAGAAGATGAAAGGTCATTCAGAAGATGAAAACATCATCCAGAAGATGGCTTATCATCCAGAAGATGAAATTATCATCCCGAAGATGAAAAACATGTGACATTAAACTTTATACACCCGAAGTTGATGACGAGACATGGACAATTGTAATCCACTAAATACACCTACTGGTTGTATGAATGCACATTAAGACCCCTTCCGTTCACTGGAAGAGGGGAATGATATCCTCGGTCCTGAAGTGCCTTACTTGAGTGTTTTTGGTACACTCCTTTATCTGGCCAATTTCACGCATTTTTAGAGAGGGTTGGCAGTAAATCTGTTAGCCATATACAGTGCAGCGCCCTGCAGCGCACTACTGGACTGAAGATATATAGCTTCTGCGCTACCTCTAAGGGTCAAGGATCATCCTCCATGTTAAATGTATTTGCAGATGCAGGTTACAGATCATCACGATGACTACCACAAAGGAACGACCAACTCCTGGAGATCTGCAATGCATGCTAGTAAGTCAACATCAATACTATCATTCCGATAAGCTCATCATTCAAGAAGCAAATCAAGAGTATGTATAGCTACGCACTGAAGTATCTCACAGCCACAGTGATGACTGGGTCAGAGACTAGAGACGTGGAGCTATCTACCGAGTCTGCAGACTACCCCTTTTCAGAAGAGCTCCCTTAGATTCAGTAGCTGTCATATATGAGCGATACTTGTATAGATGAGCGATGCTTTGTTTTTGTTTTTATTCTAGGAATGTTGTAAGATAAGATTGATGATAGATGCTTAGGAGATCTGTAAGCCTGAAGCTTGTACATATCTAGGGGAGTCAAATGTAGTGGTGTACTCTTTTTCCTTAGCTATTGGTTTTTTCCACTAGGTTTTCCATAGCTAAAGGTTTTAACGAGGTAACCTCATCGACTCTGGTCCAAAAGTATCTACCCCTAAATACTTCCACAAATCAGGGAAAGTTATGGAGAACTGTACTTTTTTTCCTTAGCTGTTGGTTTTTCCCACTGGGTTTTCCACAGCTAAAGGTTTTAACAAGACAGTTATCCCTAACTTATGATCTGGAAGTATATCCACCCCTTATGATACTCATGAGCACTATGGATCCTGCAGTATTCGATGGTTGAATAAGATGAAGTGTTATGAGTAGGGTCCAATGGGCCTATTGTGTATCAACCAACATTGTATCTAATAAGAAGTGTGTGTGTGTGTGTGTGTGTGTGTGTGTGTGTGTGTGTGTGTGTATATATATATATATATATATATATATATAGGGATTAATGGGTATCATACGCCATATCTTTATATATATATATATATATATATATATGAGGCTAGGGATTTCCTAGCCATCAACCCTTCACAACAAAATTCAGGATATGTAGTTTTGATGAGTGTCTAAAGTTACGAATAGAATTATAAAATCCACGATTGGTGTATAATAGTTTTCATAAATTAAGCTGAAATCTACATGCATTTTGTCGTGCTGCCGATATACCGAGCTTTTGGGAGTTAATATAGGGAGGATTTTATATAAAGTTTAAGCTGACTTTAACCATTTGCTTTAAAAACCATGTTGATTTATTAACAAGTAAAACTGTGAAGGGTTATAACAAACTAAAGGCTACTTCCAAATATAATGAGAAAAGTGTACTGAAGGTGTCTTCTTTGATAATTTTCTACCATGACGGTCTAAAATCATAACATGAAGCAACCTAATGAATGGTATCATTGGTATACTCTAAACTGATTGTGTATAAAAAAATCATGTGATTTCGTTGATGAAATGAGAAACTCAAATGAAAAAAGATTTTAAACTTAAAAAAGGAGAAACAAAATTACTCTTCGATTCTAAATGATAATTAAATTGAAGCTCGAAAAGGATATAAAAATTATTGATACGTTGATTAGGATGGATAGAATCGACCGTTCATGAGCTTTCCCCATGTGTTTTAAATCTTCGCCATAGTTATTTAATAAGATATCTTTAAAACACTTCTCCTATTATATTAATTGTTGAGTCATTGGACCGGCATTCGAGATAACTCGACTGACGGATGACTAAAGCCCACGAGGCCCACGAGAGAGGCCCGATATCGACTCAGTCAAAGCTCAATGGCCAGTCGATCGTTGAGTCCACGTCACTCGAACGTGGGATTAAAGGTGGGCTCGTAATTCGAGGGAACGTGCACAACATTTACTCCTATTAAAGGGGAAAAATCGTGGTCCCATTATGGGTGGCCGTTATCTCCCCAACATCTCCAAAGGGACCCTAAACGCCTATAAATATAAGGACGGGTCTCATCTCCAAGGCACGAGGTCTAAGACATAGAACTCTACTTTCTCAGTTGATACTTCTTATACTTTCGAGCTTGCACTGCCAGCCCTGAGATGAACCTCTGTAGGTCGATCTCAGCTGCACCAAGCTCCCTCTCTTCCTTAAGTTCACATACTAACTTAAGCATCAGAGGAGATTTGGGTCGGAACATATATCCGACCCCCCTAACGTATACAAGTGGTGCAGATCGACGGTCATCATCCAGCGACGAAGATCGTCATCGAGTTTCCTTGCCTCGAACGATCGGTGCATCAGCTGTCGAAGGTCGATCGAATACCGCACCATCATCAACTACCATCACTCGACCCGGTTCTTCCAACCAAGTGTCTCATTCCATCTGCTGACGAGGCCCCGACTCAGAACCAAGAGTCTACGTCGGCTTGACAACTGTCTCGGTCAATTTTGGCCTTAACAGTTTAGCGCCGTCTGCGGAAAACCGTTAACCAGCTCGACATCCCAAAGCGATCAAAAGCTATGATAGCTGGATCCAGCAAAGTCGGACCGATCGAAGGTCCAAAGGAGAAACAGAAAGCGACAACATCCTGTTGGAGGATGCTGCGACGAACTCCACATCGCCATCACAACGACCAGCAGAGACCTCTAAGGAGCCTGGGGTGATCCAGAAGGAATTCACCCAGTTCTCTGAGCAGGTCGACAGGAGTCTAGGCGTATTAGCGACCTTAATACACCAAAACATGGGGAGTCCATCGCCCTTAAATGAGCCGTTATCGCCTCCAAACCTGAACCTGACGCCAACCAGGGACACGGCCTTCCTCTGAGATATGAGAGACCCAAGAGCAGATCAACTGAAGATTAACCCCTACAACACGGCCCCCCCGACTCACCAATACAGCGGAACTGGTGTCCATAATAGAGCCTTCGTTTTCCAAGGGGAACACACCTCCTCCAATTACCGGGAAGCAACTCGCAACATCGATCAGGTAATGTTCGAGGATCCCCCAGGTTATAACCCTCTGAACCCTACATGTGGATTCAGAAGGAGGGAGGAAATCCCAAACCGATCCTCGGGAGATAATTATGTGCAACTCAGTGGAGGAGGATCTCTACTCGTCCGATCTGCGATTCGGAGGACCCCACTACGAGAGAATATCATATCTGCACCTCATCTCCCCAAGTTCAAGCTCCCAGTCCTATCGGCTTATGATGGCAGAGGCGACCCGTGGTCTCACATTCATAAGTATCTGAATGTCATGCTGCTTCACGGGACCGACGAGCCATACCTTTGTAGAGCCTTCCATGCTACCATGTTCAAGAGGGCAGAAAGATGGTACGAAGGGCTAACCCACGGATGCATAGGCTCGTTTGATGAATTGGCAGAAATATTCTGCAAACAATTCGTCGCAGGACGACGTCCTCCCACCTTTCTTGCTCAAAACAGAACAAGAATGAGTCGATCCAAGCCTTTATCCAGAGGTTCAATGACGAGAGGCTCGATGTATAGGAGACGTCGGACGTGACTGTCATAGCGGCGCTCACCCAGGCAGTCTGGAATAAGCACCTATGAAGGGCCCTCCACCAGTTTCCTCCCAACACCGTCGCAGAAATGCTCAACATAACGGATCGGTTCACTTCCTCCGAAGAGGCGGAAGAACCAGCCGGAGCTAGTACAAAAGGCACCCTCTCCCGCCGCGGAGACACGAGGCGAGAGAAACCAACCTCGTGAATCCCTTGCCAGGAGTCTCAAGACAAGAGACCCAGGGAGAGGAGCCCTCGAAGCAAGGAGCGCCCTACCTATTCTAAGCCGGTCGCTCTGTAATGCTCCTAAGTGATAATACCAGTATTCCCCCTTCAGTGTGGGGAAAATTCACACACTAACCACTAATTTGGACCAAGTTTACTTACGTGTCCAACTAGTTTGCAATTACACCCAAAGAGGGGTATTTATGAAAATGGACATGAATGACCATGGCATACTTGTAAGTAATGAAAATGAGGAGCTAACCTAATGGGTGATGGCAACATTGTAATTAACTCAATAGGTTGAGAGGTTTTGTTTTAATTAAAGACTATGTATGGCAAACTTGTAAATAAATTAAAGTATTAAAGATATTTTTCCTCTTCCTTTTCTACAAGCTTCTTTCTTAAGTTCATTTCTTTTTATTTTTTTTTTCAATTTTTGTTCCAAACAAACCCCACGTCCTGGGGGCTAGTGGTGGCCGAAACCTGCACTAAAAAAACAAAGAAAACAAAGAGAAAGAAGGAAAAAGAGAGAGAAAGGGAGGGGAACTTAGAAGAAGAGGAAGAGAGTTCTTCTAAAGGGGGTTTTAGCTCTCCTCCAACCTTTCACAAGCACTAGAGAGGTAGGATTCTCTCCACACTTCCAACATGTTGCCAAGTGTAGAAAGCTATGATTTTATTCATTCATCTTTGTAGAAATCTATGATTTTATTCATTCATCTTTGTAAAAATTGTTATTTGGTTCAAATGGAGACTTGGGTCAAGTCTAGTCTTGGGTTGATTTCATGTTTGATGTTAGGGGGTTATTTTCCCTATGATTCTTGAGCAAGATTATCTTTTTGTGATTATAACATGCTTTTCTTGTAATATTACTTAGGTTGTAATTGGAAAAATAGATAAATACAAAGGAAACTCTGCCGAAAAATTTTAGAGCCTTTCATGAGCATTTCTATAACATTCTAAGCAATAGAAACTTAAGTTAGGAGGACTACATAAAATCCTACTTGCTACCTCTCACAAAAATCCCATGTTTAATGACAACCCACTTGTAAAATTAATATAATTGAAAAATTCATAAGAGGGTTTTAGCCAACTTTCTAGTTAGAGGCTCTAACTGATTTTAGAAAGCTTAAGAACTCAAATAACCATTATCTACAAGGTTCTACAAGTTCACCTTAAGCAAACTTTGATTTCCTTATCAAGTTGGCTTCATTTCTATAGGAAGGCAAACTTTTCCGTTAACTTGATAAAGGAGTTTGTGAACCTCTTTTGCAATAGCTTAGCATATTGTTCCGACACTTAATTGTGACACTAAACTTTCCTTCTTACTTCCACGCTATAAAATTTGTCAAGTCCACTTTGAATTCTTCATGAAAAAGACCATTTCTACAAGAGGGTTATTATTAAACTCCTCCTCCTTTACAACCCCTCTCTTGGCTATAATAGTTAGACTTTGCACTTGATTCCCCATGAAGTTTAACACGGCACAATGAATACTTAGTTAGCTTGAGGAAACCCCTCGCTGAAATGCTTAGGTTAGTCCCTTGATTAACTAAATTGAATTAATTAATTTGATTAATTGGGTTGCAGTTTCCTTGTCCTTTAAATAGTATGTTGATGGTAATGCTAAACAGAAGTGGTTCAATCACATTACATGCCAACGTTCTTAATATGTGGGTATTGGTTCTTATGTTTGCATGTTGCATAATTTGTTGCTTGTAGTTAAGGTTCATCCTCTTATGTTGATAATTAAGCAACGATGAACAGTGAATTTTATTTATGCCTTAGGGGCGTTAATGAAGAAGCTTATAATGCCATGGCAACGTTTCCTTTATATATGAGAATGTTAGTTTAATTCGTGACATTAAGGTTAAGTGATTAAAATGAAAGCCAGGGGTGTCTCCTTCCACTTTAAGGTGGGTGAGCATCTTAGGGAATCGGGTGGGTGAACCAAAGCATTAAGTGGACATAGTGTGGACTGGACTTCCGAGGTTGCATTCTTTGGCCCTCCTATCGCGGGGAGTGGTCGTGCCCCTTTGGGGTGTGTGGTTTCTTTTAACCTTCGAGGCCGTGGCCCTTTGGGTTGTGGAGAGTGGTTGAGTTACGAAGGCTCCTGACGAGCTAGCATGCCAGAGAGTCGGAGATTCTTTCCACCCGCATTATGGGTAAGGTCCAGCTCCCTTGTGTCCCACTTGATGTTTAGGTTCCAAACAACGAACATTAATTTAACAAATTTAGTACTAGTGACCCATGTGCTGTGTTGTGATTATGGCTTGTGTGGTTGAGTTTCCTACTAGACACGTTGTGTCGTGCCCCTTTCCCTACTCCACAGGTACAGGTTCCGGGACGGCAGCACCCCTACCGGACTACCGACACCCTGAGGGCGATTCTTCCAGGCCAGGAGCTCAGTGTAGTTAGATAGGGCACGGGTGTAGTGGGTTGGGGGTAGTTTCTTTTGTGAGCAGTTACTTTTGTTTTTTCCCTTCAGCTTTTGTACTCCACTTCACTGGTGGTGGTATATGTACAGTACATGATGTTGTGGTGTGTTGGTAGTAGATGATCTGTGTTGCACATTCGTACGCTCTCGCTTGTTGTTGTCGCCGCCTCGCTGTACCTTTTTGTGTTGTGCTGGAGCTTTACAGTTCGTGCTTTACTTCTGCACTTGTTTTTAATTGCCTGTGTTGTTCTAGCAGTTGCAGTTGCCTGCTAATTTTCTTGCAGCACCTTAACGCTTGGTACCCCCGTACCGCGGCCGTCACCCCGTCCCGTTTTGGGCGCCGGAGCGTGACTCGTTCCTAAGACGGAAGTCATTGTTTACGTCCTACGAGAGGAGCTGATCCAAGACACGGCAAAGAAGGGCAAATATGAGAAGAGGAATGACCTTAAATTCTGCAAGTACCACAATGACTATTGGCACGATACCAACGACTATTGGACTCTTAAAAAAGAGATCGATGCGCTAGTCAAGCAAGGACACCCCAAGAACCTGGCTAACAATCAACCTAGCAAGGAGGGATCCTCAAAGCAGAAGGGCAATATGACGGGGTCACCTGTCACCAAGGTGATCGACTAGCAAGCCGTCTAAGCTTGAGGCGAATAAAGGGGCGTTAGACCGCAACAGCTCCGACGAAGTTCGAAAACACATGTACGCTTTTTGTTTTTCTTTGTCACTCTTTTCAATAAAGCATGTCTTTTTCAGTTTCGCTTCCTTAAGCCTTCATGAAGTCTACAGAAACTATTCCATTAAAACGTCCCTTGAAAAGGATCCGATCCTCGGGAGGCTTGGGTCAACTGAATTTACAATGATGAAAATTCATGTGAGTGACTCCTAAACCAGTGTCAGCCGTAAGTCGAAGGGGCTATCCCTTCGCTACTAAATGACTCTCCTAAACGAGCGTCAGCTGTAAGTGGAAGGGGCTACCCCTTCGCTGCTGAACGACTCACCTAAACGAGCATCAGCCATAAGTCGAAGGGGCTACCCCTTCGCTACTAAACGACTCACCTAAACGTCGTCATCCGTAAGTCAAAGGGGCTACACCTTCGCTACTGAATGACTCACCTAAACGAGCGTCAGCCATAAGTCAAAGGGGTACCTCTTCGCTACTGAACGACTCTCCTAAAACGAGCATCAGCTGTAAGTTGAAGGAGATACCCCTTCGTTGTTGAATGACTCACCTAAACAAGAGTCAGCCATACGTCGAAGGGCTACCCTTCGCTACTGAACGACTCACCTAAACGTCGTCAGCCGTAAAACAAAGGGCCACCCCTTCGCCACTGAACGACCCTTCTAGAGAGCACCGGTCGTAAGTTGAAGGGGCCACCCGTTCGCTACTAAACGCCTCACTTACCTGAAAAGGTCATCAGCCATAAGTCTAAGGGCCGCCCTTTCGCTACTGAACGACTCCCTTACAAAACATCGTCAGCCGTAAGTCGAAGGGCCACCTCTTCACCACTGATCGACTCTTTTAAAATGTCGTCAGCCGTAAGTCGAAGGGTCACTCCTTCGCCACTGAACGATCCCTAAATGTGTCGTGAGTCGAAGGGCCACTCCCTCCCCAGTGAACGACTCTCCTACAGAGCATCGTCAGCCGTAAGACAAAGGGCCACCCCTTCACTACTAAGCGACTCTCCCAAAATGTCGTTAACTGAAAGTCGAAGGGCCACCCCTTCGTCACTGAACGACTACTGTGCCATCAGTCTTGAGTCAAGAAAATCGCTCCCTTACCATGGAACATAGTGATCAACTTCCAAACATGGTTCGATGGTTTATCCTCGATCATCCTGAAGTAGCGTCGAACCCATCAAGAGGCCATCAGGCATTACGACCACCACACGACATGCACGACAGCAAACAAAGAGATGCAATGACAAACATGGGTATGCATGCCAACTCTTTTGGCACTCCTATTAACAAAATTTGTTTTCGTTCACATCTACATCGCCCCCTATACATTCAAAAATTTCTAAAACAAGCGTAAAAAGAACACCGAGACCCTACAACGGCTGGTTAGGCCCTTGGTCTCCATCCAGCATGGTCGTGGACTCTGGATCCCTTGTAGCGTCCGCTCCTGGATCATCGTCCGCCATGGTGGCGGCATCGTCTGGAGGAGCAGCTTCCTCCGTGCCTTGGCTCGATTCATCGACACCAAGGTCCAGAAAAATCACCGGGATCTTATCGATCTCTACGGACAGGTCAGGGAGTCGATTCTTCATCTCCAATCGACATCACTCGTAGCCGTCCTTGTATAGCTCGTCGAAGTCGGAAAATGAATCCGTGAACTCTTGAACCACCCTCTCTGCTATGACCTCGGCTTCGACTCTCTCCTCCAACAGAGCATCCTCCGCTCGCTTTCTCAGGGCGGTTTGTTCTGCCTCCCTCCTCCGAGACTCGTTTAACTCATGCTCGAGTTTCCGAATGCGATCCAATCTTGTCTCGGAGAGAAGGCTGATTCTAGTCAGCTCAACCTGAGATCTCTCCACGCCCGACTTAACGGCCTCCAGGATGACACCATGATTGACCACCACTGGAGCACGATGACGCAACGCTCCGGTGGTCACGAGAGCCTGCAAGGAACACACAATGGTCAACATACGTGCTGGCATCACCTACAAGGGAAGCTGTAGCAATTTTTACCTGGGCGCTAGCATGAACGACTATCGACACAAGCCGCTCATAATCGACCCTTTCCACGATACCCCTTTTCTCGTGAAGGGTCGCATTCTCAGCAACACGGGAGGCAGCCCCGCAATTAAGAAGGACAGAATCTCCTCACCTCTGAACAAGCTCCCCCTCGGAGCAGTCAAATGGGACCTGGGGAGATCGACCTTCCAGTAAAATCATCCTGAATTCATCGGGGATGTCTTCAGACAAACCAACCGAAGGGAACAAATCCACCCAAGGCCAGGAGTCCTCATGCGAAAGAAGCTCCTGAGGGACATGAGTCTTCTCCGAATCTCCCTCATGAAGAGTACACCTCTTCGGTCGGAAGACCTGCTTCGTAGCTACATTCGACCCTGACGGCTCCGAGTTGCTAAGAACGAGTCGTCGCCTCTTCTTATTCCCCTCAAGCGCTACTACTTCGAATTCGGAGGTGCTTCTCCTTCTTCTTCTGAAGGTGTACCACCTGAGTAACCCTCTGAACAACGACGGGTCGATTTCCACCACAGTCGGCACCTGTGGAGACACCATGCTCACCTCCGCCTCTTTGATGGAAGCCTCGACTGCTTTCCTCAATGCAGGATCCACCAGATAATCCATGCCAGTCATACCTGCGAAAGCAACAAATGAGTTAGGTAGAAGAACGAAGGTCGAACAGTTGGCGGGCACGATCGAACCAACCTTTTGTCCACACGGTCCAACGCAACACGTCGTCAGACCATAGCCACTTGACCGACCTCATATCCTCTAGCATGCTCGTCAGAGTATCGGCGGCTTTCTTCTCCTCGCTAGTCAACAGCTTATCCTCGGCAGGTCCCAAGTCAAGGGCACCCCAGCCGGTGCAGAAGCTTGCCTTTCTTTGGAAAACCACAATCGCAAACTCATCTTTCCACTTGGGATTGGATGTGGGAAGATCTTCCAACAACTTCTTGCCTCGACAAGCCATTATAGTATACCATCCCGGGGTCTTGAGGGGAGGGATCGAGAAAAAATGATTGGATATGTTCAAATATGGTTCAATCCCCTTCATCACACACAGAGCTATGAAGCCAATCAACATGCCAATGTCGTTCGACATCAACTGGCAGAGGGAAAGGTTCAGGATACACAGGAAGTACCGCATGAAGGGGTGCATGGGAAATCGAAGGCCTCGTTCGAAGGCTCTGACATAAATCCCTGCCTCCTGATTACCGGGACGATGAGCCCTCTCGTCCTTCCCAGGCAACCAGATTTTGTAATCGAGATGGACATAACCCCTCTGAAGCACGGCGATCTGGCCAGCCTTGACGTTGGACCTCAGATTCGCAAGCAAACACGGCTCCATAACCCCTTCCTGATTCTTCTGTATGGCCGTGACCAAGCTCCTTTCAGAGGCAGAGATGGAGGACGAAGCCATTACTTTCGAGAGAAGGAAAATCTAAATCAAGAGAATGAAGACGGTACCTTTGCATTCTACTGCTGGAGCCGTCCTATATAGGTAGTGCGACAACCACATGATGAAACACGCCTCGAAGATCCCAAAGCTCTAAGTGTCTTGTATTTCGAACCAGCAAATCATCCGAATCGACGAGGCGGGCATTTTGACGCCTGAAACTTGAGTGCTATTTTCTCTACTGTCGTGCCCCCATTAATGCGATGTAACGTCGCTTGACTTCAACATATACATACCCTTTGAGATCGTGCGACGGGGGCCATTGTTGAGCCATTGGGCCGGCATTCGAGATAACTCGATCTACGGATGACGAAAGCCCACGAGGCACACGAGAGAGGCCCGATATCGACTCAGTCAAAGTCCAATGGCCAGTCAACCGTTGAGTCCACGTCACCCGAACATGGGATTAAAGGCGGGCTCGTAATTCGCAGGAACGTGCACAACATTTACTCCTATTAAAAAGGAAAGATCGTGACCCCATTATGGGTTGCCATTATCTCCCCAATGTCTCCAAAGGGACACTGAATGCCTATAAATATAAGGACATGTCACATCTCCAAGATACGAGGTCTAAGACATAGAACTCTAGTTTCTCAGCTGATACTTCTTATACTTTCGAGCTTGCGCCGCTAGCCCTGAGACGAACCTCCGTGGGTCGACCTCTGCTTTACCAAGCTCCCTCTCTTCCTTAAGTTCCCATACTAACTTAGGATCGAAGGGGATTTGGATCGAAACCCAGATCCGACCTCCTAACATATCACTGTGGTGCAGATCGACGGTCATCATCCAGTGTCGAAGGTCGTCATCGAGTTTTCTTGCCTCGAACGATCGGCGCATCAGCTGCTCGATGGTCGATCGAGCACCGCACCATCATCAACTACCATCACTCGACCCCGGTTCTTCCAACCGATGGCGCTCAAGTTAGTTTCCATTAGATGAAAAGGCTAAAGAGCAAGATGAAGAAGAAGTATGAGAAAGGGATGAGAGTATATTGTGGTGTGGTACTGTGCCATTTTTATGTTTGCTAACCTTGGTTTCGATGCTCAGGATTGCAGCCAGCTCGTGGCCAGAAAATTCAGTTCGGATGGCTCGGGCCTTGATATCCATGGCCTTCTTCCAACTGTTTTACTTTTGGCTGTCATCATGCACCTCTTCATTATCCGTAGTGTATTACGTTGGTGTTGGGACCGGAACAATGTTTAGGAGTACTTAAACTTGACTTTGAAGACATTATGTTCTTTTTAATGTCTTCTAGGATGATTTTCTTCAAATAGCACATCCTTGCTTCGAATTCATTTTTGGGTTCCACAATCTATAACCGAATTCTCATCTCCTTAGCCGATGAAGATGCAAGGAATGGTCGTTGCATCTAGCTTCTTTCTTTGCTCATTGAATATATGTGCAAAGGCTAAGCAACCGAATACACTTAAATGAGAATACGAGGGATTCTTGTCACATCGCACCTTTTCTGGAATTGCAAAATTCAATAGAATTGTCGATGATCTATTGATGACAGCAGGCGGTACGAATAGCTTCTTCACAAAATGGTTTTGGCAGTTTAGCCATACTAAGCATGTACTAATCATGACATCTTTCGTCATTTTTCATGTGTCGTTGCTGAAGTGATTATCAAAGCCCTGTTTATTAAGAGCTTTTCTAAAGAGCTAGTTTTACCGGAGGTCTGACGTATGTCAGACATCCTTCATAGTTATAGTACATCCTACGTTCGTCTAAATCTAAACGTTGTCAATTTCTATGATGCCGAAGTCTCACGCTTTGTAGGTTGTGAAGAAGTCTCTAAAAGGATTTGCATGGTAGGATGCTCCAGTACCAACTATCCACTCGCTGTCTTGGTTGAAAATATGAAAGTGTGTCTCTTTTTGGATGAAGCAAATAGCCACTTCTTTGGTACAAGTGACTACTGCCTCTCTATCCTTCGTACTCCTTCCATATGTGGACCTATCACGACTCCTAATGTCTCTGCCTTGGGCTCCACCACCTCCTTATTGTCTTCCCCGAGTTCTGTCACAAGGGCATGTGATTGGTCTGTGTCGACATCTTTTCTCATGGCCTCTTCATTGAAGAGGACGTACTTAACCACAGACATGGTAAGTTTGTCGTTTGGAGATGAAATACCGAGTGAGACCAACAGCGTCTCCTAGTTATCAGTAAGGGAACTAAGAAGGAGAAGAGCTTGTTCTTCATCTCCAAGCTATAACTCTACCGCAAATAGCCGATTAACCAGGAGTCTACGTCAGCTTGACAACTGTCTCGGTCAATTTTGGCCTTAACATGAATCAATGCAACAAATACAACAATCATATCTAACTCATAATACTTTTTTTATAAAAAAAAGATATATGATGTTTTTTTATTAACAACTTGCCATTTCCCCGTCCCAAACTCGGTCTACGTCAAACAAACATGCATGCCAACTAAGTTGGGAACGTGAATTCAACAAATCCATATCCTAGTATGAGAAGAATGCGAATAATTTAGTAGTAAAATTTGGCCTCTTTCTGCATTAAACAAAAATTTGGAGGCACAAACAAGGGGCTCGTAGCATAACTTGATTAAAAAAAGCTGAATTCAAAAGGGTTGGTGAGAGAGATCATGACAATGCGTTGGGTTGACTGTTACTAAATTTTCAGCCAAGAAATGAGGAAGCAACCTGCTCTTTGGCTCACTGTGAAATAAAAAAATAATGATACGTACTAATTAAGAAAGATATCAATATAACTACTAGCTTAGAGCTCATCTCGGGGAATCTTGACTGTAACATAAGAGGTCATGAGTCAAGGCACGAGAAATACATAAACCATTAGAACAATCTCGGGTCTATTGACCAAGTCCATCTCAAGGTGACAGATGCAACAAGTTAGTATATATGACGTGGGCCATGAATTTAACACTCGCTCTTGAGTTTCATTGTCAAAATTATTTGTATTGCAGACATTTTCCTTTCATCAAATGTAATTGATTTGGATTTTGAGGAACAACTCAAGGCCGGTTACCTACAGCTTTGGCTTTCTGACATTGCAGTGCAAAAAGAGGGTTTCATTTCGACAAGTTTTGTACAGTCAGCTCTAAGAAGTCAGAAATGCATGCGGCCTTCAAGGCGTATATTAATATTAATACACGTTATAGTGACAACTTTATATGATTAGAAATCTTCAGGCTTAATTTATAACAACCATCCTTGTTGGAGTTTATGCTTCAAATTCAAATCTGGAATTTTCGCTGTCTTCAGATGTCTGATAGTATAGGACCAGATGCCTGGTTCTGCCGCTCCAAAGTCATAAATTAGAACAGGCACGCCAGACGTCCGAAGCTATATGATCTAACGTCTAGCTGGAGGATTAGACGTCTGACAACATGCCTTCAGACGGCTGAATGACATGTGACGTAATTCCTTACAACCCTCTCGAAATATGCACATTGTACAGTCTCTCTATCAGACATCTGATGGCCTTGTGCCAGACGTCTGATAGCTCAATGTTGTGGCCCGACTTATTGCACCAGACGTCTAACCGCATCGGGTCAGACGTCCGACGGCTGCGTTCTCAGCTTGGGCAGAAATAGATCTTGGCCGTTCCATTGAAAATCAGTCAGATCGAACGGCCATCATTTGAGATGGCTTCTAAAACCAAATTAATACTACCCTAAGGCCTTAGCGCAGCAGGCGAAGCTATTGGTGATCAGCTTAGAGAGGAAAAGGAAGAAGCGGCAACCAGAGCTCTTGGATGTGAGATATATAGTCTTCTTTTTGAGTTTCTGATTAGATTTATTCTCCATTGTTCTTGTAAGCTTGAGATCCTATAATCACTAGAGTGCTAGGATTACATTGTCAAGAGGGGTACATATTGTTTGGAGGAGATTTGGGAGTCGATGTAAACTCTTTCTGTAAACATCTATGATCTAGTGGAAAGCGGGACAACGGGAGACTAAACGTAGGCCCAGAGATTAGCCGAACCAGTATAAAATATTGTGTCTCTGCGTGATTGCCTTGCTCTTGTTGTGTGGTGATTAATCTTGTGCTTTCTGTGATTCGCTCAAGATCCTAACTCTGTTTGATTAAGTTGACGATACGTTATTATTGATTACTCCGATGTGCACACATTGGTGTTGACGATACTGTTTCGATCCCAACTGTCCTGAATTACCTATGGATTTAATAATACTACCTTTAACTTTGAAAATTCATCAAAACCTTCTTTAACTTTGTAATTTACAAAAACTATCCTAAAATATTTAAAACAATTGTTAAATTCATGATAATTTTAATTAAAAATGATAAAATTTAAGGAAGTTTTGATGAAATGTTGTTAAAAATGGTTTTGGTACATGGTCAAATTTTAGAAGGTTTTGATGAATATCTAAAGTTAGAGATAAAATTATTAAACCCGTGAATAGTTTATAATAATTTTTGTAAATTGAGTTGAAATTTAGATGCATGATTTTGTTTGCTTTTTTACTTTACCAGTGACTCGAATCAAAGATTGCATTACAGATGTGTTAAGGCCAAAATTAACCGAGACAGTTATCAAGCTGACGTAGACTCAAAGCACTGAGTTGGAGCCTCGTCAATAGCTGGAGTGGGACCACTGGTTGGAGGAACCAGTGTCGATTGATGGTAGTTGGAGGTGATGCGACCTTCGGGCTGCTGTTGTGTCGATCGTTCGAGATGGGAGAACTCGATGTCGAACTTCGATGTTGGACAGCAATCGTCGATCTGCACCACATGGACTCGTTAGGGGGGTCGGATCTGGATTCCGACCCAAATCCCCTCCGATGCTTAAGTTAGTGTGGAACTTAAGGAAGCGAGTGAGCTTGGCGTAGCTAAGATCGACCCACAGAGGTTCGTCTCTAGGCTGACGACGCAAGCTCGAATATAAGAATAGTAAAAGTGAAAAGATAGAGTTATATGTCTTAGACCTCGTACCTTGAAGATGGAACCAATGTACCTTCGTTTGCCGGCCTATTTATAGGTAGATCCTTATGATGATGTGTAATCGGCCCACCGACCCTCATTGATTGGGACACGATCTTCTCTGAGATTCGAGTTAACGGCTACCCATTTACTCTGCCCCATTAACCCTCCCTTGAATATCGGCACTAGCCCAACGGTCGAATGACCCGTTCGCCTGACTCAGCTGTAACCCGCTTAGAGCGTGGAGGGTATTGGGTCGTGGATACTAAACGGGCCGGGTATGCGGATACCCAAGTTGGGTTCGTACCCGTGCACTAACAATGGCCCCCATTATTTGCGCCTCAGGAGTCGCACTGACTGAGACCGAATGATGAGCAATCTCCTTAAATGCGCACGGTTTTCAAAACATTTGATTTGATATGTGCCACAAAAATACTTTCGCCTTTGGAGCGTTCTCCGCCTTTTTTGGTGGTTGGTCTTGGACACGTGGCGTGCATCGGATGTCAGCCGGTTGTGTTTCTTCACATATAAGAGAGAAATCAAAGAAAAGGTTCAGATCTTTCTGCTTCATCCTCTCCCTTGTTTCACCAGCTTGCTTCCAGAGTCGCTTCTCTCAGAGATCGCTTGTTCTTTCTCAAGATATCTTCCCCCTGCGGTTCTGATTCTTTTATAGGTTCGTCAGACATGTTTGCTTCGGTTGTGTTCAAGGTGTCGACCCCTGAGGAGTTAGCGGAGCGCCTCCGTCCCCTTCGATGTGTAGAAGTTCCTGGGAAGGGGAACGGAATTTGGGTTGATACCAGCCTTTCCATTTGTCGAAGGAATCGAAAGTCGAAGGTCCCTGGAGTCATCTTAGACATGGCCCCTAGGTTGGGTTGCTTCTGTGATCCCTTTAGGGTTAGGGTGCCCGCTTCGGATGAGAGAGTGTGTTTTCCGCAAAAGAAGGATGTTGGGGTGTATCTTAAGTCTTTTCACCTAGGACTCCAATTCCCCCTTCACCCCTTCATTATGGAGGTTCTGTGCTTCTCGGAGCTTTCCATTTGTAGACTCACTCCTCATGCTTTCCCTCCCTTAGTTGGCTTCATCGAGTTGTGCGAGCTTTGTGGAGTCTGTCCGACCCTCGGATTGTTCAGGTATTTCTTTAGGATAATAGCTGACCCTCGCCGAGTGTGGTACCATATTGTTGCTCGTCCGGGTATGAGGCTCATATACGACCTTCCATTTTTCGACCCTGGGTGGACAGATACCTTCATGTTCGTCGTCCTACCTGATCTGGGACCGTTGTTCAATGGTTGGGGTTCTCCGAACCCCGAGCTTACGAGGGAGTCTCGTCTGTCTTTGGAGCAGGTCAGAGCCAGGTTGTCGTCGGGCGAGGCCGAGGTAGTGAAGACTCTATTGAGTCGACCGGGACAAGACAGGTCGATTCATTATTTGCTGGATGACCACACGATAAAGATCCTTCTATGGAGCCCTGGTAAGGTATCTCGAATCTAAATCTTTATCTCCGCCACTCATGGTAATTATGTTCGTTGTCTTTAGATATGACAAATGGTAGTCGATGCAGTGGCGAGTCCAGTTTGGACCGTGTTTGGAAGGAGCAGCGGAAGAAGAAGAGGACGTTCGAAAGGTCGGATGCTCGAACTAACCGATCGAGCACTCGTGTCGAGGGATCGGGTCCTCGGTCCCCTCCTCCACGTCCACCAGAGCTCTTTCTCCGAAGGGGGAGAGACCAGGCAGGCATCCAGGCCTTCTTCCCGAGCCTCTTCGAGGGAGGCCTCCAGCCAGGTTCCCGCA
The DNA here is from genome assembly GCA_030789695.1 of Scilla litardierei. NCBI lineage: Eukaryota > Viridiplantae > Streptophyta > Magnoliopsida > Asparagales > Asparagaceae > Scilla > Scilla litardierei. Next base: position 141,471,210 of record CM061140.1, on the reverse strand, counting down.
CAGCCCCTGTCCCCCTGGCTTCCGTCGTGGTTGTAGTTCCACCAGAGGTGGTCGACGTCGACTCTGTCGATGTCATCGAGCCGACTGGAGGGGTCGGTTAGAAGAGGGAGATGCTCTCCTGCGAGGAGGAGGGGTCTCTGAAGAGGAGGCGAGTAGATGAGGAGGATCCCATGGGGAAAGGCAAGAGGGTCACTCCTCTCGAGACTCCCGAGGAGGCGAAGACCCCTTCAATGCCCCAGGGCCCCACGACGCCCCTTCTGGATCAGTGGTTATGGGGTGACATCGTGTCACCCACTCCGTTAGTCAGCCCAATCCCTGGAGAGTTTGATCGAGCGTTATTGCTCAATCAGCTTTCACCTCGATCCTCGGGCCCGGTCCAAGGTGAGTTTCACCTGCCCCCTTTGCCATTGGCAAGGAGGAGTCAACCCTGAGGGACTTCGGGACGACCGCCAGAGTAGTGGAGAACTCGATCCTCCCCAAGGATCTGGAATTCCTGTAGGGGTTGGACCTCGAGAGGGTGGCCAACTTCTTTGTGGGGGAGCAGATACAAGGTATGTCACCCGAGCCTTCGCTTAGAGTGCTGCGAATGGGGCCATGCCAATGCAGGCTTGGTAGCTATTATTGTAGGAAAACTCTACCAGGTGCAGATGATCTTTTCACGAGCCTTTGAAATCCAGCATACAAGCTCGCAACATGTCCTCTGATATCTGGATGGTGCGCACTGATTGGCGATCCGTCTGTGGGTGATACACAGTGCTGAAAATCAGACTGGTACCCAAATTGGATTGCAGACGCTTCCAAAACTGAGATGTGAATCTAGTGTCCCGATAGAGACGATGCTCACAGGAACTCCGTGCAATCGAACAATCTCCTGCACGATTTTCGATCACATTACAATGTGTACTAGAATGAAGTATTAAAGGTATAAGATAGATCATTACCTCCATATACTCCTTAGCAAGTAATTCCATAGATTGTCCCACTCGGAAGGGTATGAAATGTGCTGATTTGGTTAATCGGTCAACGATCACCCAAATCGCATCATTCTGCTTAGTACTCCGAGGTAGTTCAGTCACGAAATCCATAGTGATGTGTTGCCATTTTCACTCTGGAATCGACAGGGGTTGAAGCAGTCCAGCAATGCGATGATGTTCAGCCTGCACTTGCTAACACACAAGGCACTTAGCAACACTTCGAGCCACACTTCTCTTCATTCCATGCCACCAAAAGTTCAGACGAAAATCCTTGTACATCTTGGTGCCGCCAGGATGAATGGAGTAGGAAGAGCTATGAGCCTCATTCATCAGCTCCTCTCTGATATCACCTGAAGGTACGCAGATACTACTGCCATATCTCAGGAAACCGTCCTCATGAATAAGAAAATCCGTCCGTAGTACAGCTTCAACTTGCTCCCTGATCTTCCGTAACTTCGCATCTCCAGTCTAAGCAGCTTTGATTCGATCCATGATAGTAGACTGAACTTGCATATTCATCAATGATGCAGAAGTCCCTGGTAAAATAACTTCAACCTCTATCTCACGTATACCCTACTGAAGTCTCCATTGAGATGAGAGAGTCATGATCGCTGGTAATCTGCTTAATGCATCTGGTACGACCTTCACCTTCCCTGGATGATACTGGAGGTCGATGTCGTAATCCACCATAAGCTCCAACCATCTGCGTTGCCTCATATTGAGCTCCTTCTGAGAGAAAATATACTTCAGGCTCTTGTGGTCGGTGTAGATCTTGACTTGCTCGCTCAAAAGAAAATGCCTCCAAATCTTCAGAGCAAAGATGACAGCAACCAACTCCAGGTCGTGAGTCGGATAATTCTTCTCGTGAATCTTTAACTGTCGAGAAGCATATGCGGCCACATGACCATGCTAATACAAGACACACCCAAGGCCCTTGCCAGATGCATCACAGAAGACTTCAAATCCTTCAGTCCTGTCTGGTATAGCTAACACTAGTGCAGTCGTCAGCTTGGCCTTCAATATTCCAAACGCCTGTTCACAAGAGTCTGACCATACATACTTGACATCTTTCCTCGTCGGGTGAGTCATAGGCTCAGCAATCTTCGAGAAGTCTTTGATGAATCGACGGTAATAGCCCGCCAATCCTAGGAAACTCCTGATGTCGGCAGCTGATCAAGGAGTCGGCACGTTCCTGACTGAAATGACCTTCTCTGGATCGAAGATGTCGTCGATCCCTTCTTTGAGAATACTCGCGATCTGCCAAGTTGATCGAAGATGTCGTCAATGCACGGCAGCGGGTACTTGTTCTTTATGGTTACCTTATTCAGTTCTCTGTAATCCACATACATCCTTCTCGACACATCCTTCTTCTTGACCAAAAGAACTGGCGCACCCCAAGGAGATACGCTGGGATGAATCAATCCCTTCTGCAACAGGTCGTTGAGTTGTTTTCGAAGTTCTTCCATTTCACAAGAGCCATGCGATAAGGAGCCTTCAAAATAGGTTGAGTATTCGGCATAAGGTCGATAGTGAATTCCAGAGCTCGATCAAGCGGTAATCTTGAAATATCTTCAGGAAATACGTCAATAAAGTCTCTAACCACTCTAGGTTTCTCGGGCTCAACTTGCATCGATGTAATGACTAGTTTTTTCGGCTTGGCCCGAAACCTGATAGGCCCAAGTGAACGATCTCTGCTCATGAATTCAAACACAGGATGGTCAGGGATTTCAAACACTACTTTCTTGTTGTGACAATCGATAGTAGCGTAGAAATTTCCTAACCAATCCATGTCGAATATCGCATCGAAGTTTGATATGTCGACTATCATAAAGTCTGCGAACAACTCATGTCCATAAATCACTATGGGGCAAGATCGACAGCCAGTAGAAGTCTTCACTACTCCACTCGCAGTAGTGATGCTCAAGTGATTTGGTAGAGAGTCAACATGAAAAGAATGTCTCTACAAATCTCCGGGACATGAAGCAGTGAGTGGCTCCAGAATCAAAAAGAGATATGGCTGGATGAGAGGCTATCAAGACAATACCTAGTACAGAGGAAATATCGTAGCTAAAAGATAAACAAGTAACACATGCATATATCATAAGCATCATAAAAGAAGGGTTTAAGTAATACCTGAAATCACTTGTCCATCCGACTCAGCCTCCGCGGCTGTTATGGTGAAAATCTGACATCTCGGTTGGTTCTGCCTCGTCAATGCAAAAGCCTTCTGTTGTGGAGCCAGGGTGGTCCATGCTGAGTAGGTCCAGGAGCTCCATGCTGAACAGTCCCAGAAGGTCCAACAGTCATCAGCTTGTTGGTGCGGCAAGGTCAGTCTCTGGTAGCATGTGCAGATGATCCATATATCAGGCATTGATTCAGTAGCTCTCTACAGTCCTTCATGATATGACCCATGCACTTGCAGTGGAAGCACACTAGCTGGGGTCGACTGTTGGCCAGGGCAGCAGGCCTCTTGAACTGTGCAGTTTGAGTATGACGGAGGTTGCCCCTGGGTGGCTCCGGTGGACGCCTACTCCCCCCAATCTGAAGCGCCTTCTTACGCTTTGCAATAAGTTCATGATTCTTAGCAGCATCCAACACTTCCTGACATGTAGTTGTATTCGTCGAAGACATTGAAGAATGAATGTCCAGTTCTAGTCCCTGGAGAAACTGATAAGTACAGTCTTCGGGATCTTCCACCAGATGTGGGGCGAATCGACTAAGCATTGAAAATTCTGCATCGTATTCGTCAACAGTCCGGTTGCCTTGCTCCAGGTTGATGAAATGTTGCTGCAGTTCCCTCTTGGCTAATCGAGGAAAATATTGAGCGTCAAAACACTCTTGAAACATGGTCCAGTTGATGGGCTTGATAAGACGAACTTCTTCAGTGTCCCACCAGTGTCGAGCATTTCCAGTCAGCTGTTTCTTGGCAACTTTTACCTAGCCTGCCTGGTCAATGTGGGCAAGACTCAGGTCCTCTTCTGTGGTTCGGGCACATTCTTCTGCTGCTAACATGCCTTCTCTCCCAGAAAAACTCTTCGGGTTCAGCTCCCGAAATTGCTTTGCTCCGGACTCAGCTCGAGGTGGGGGTGGTGCAGGTGGTGTAGGTTGATGACTCTGCTGGATCAGCTGATGTTGGGTCTCCTACATTCCTCTCATGATACTCATGAGTTCATGGAGGTCAGGAGTATCATTCCCGCTCGTTCCATGTCTGTTGCGAGTATGTGGTCTTCCTGCCATGCTGCAAAAGGAACAAGTTAAACATTTGTGTACAAAGTTATTCAAACGATCTGGTTAGTGATGATATTCACACTGCTTCTGAAGTATTTCGCATAGAGGTTCAAGACCTGCATGGGCCACCACTAAAACCTGTCACGCCCCGCTTCCCATTATACTTGGGAGCGAGGACACGAGCGGGTCCGCATGTGCTTAAAGCAAAGAAGATGTACTTATTTTTTCTTTCTTCTTTGACTTAAGCACAATAAGCGTTAATTAACAAAAGCAGGTCCCTGCATGCGAATATCTCAGAAGCAGCACAAATATTCATTACATTACAAACACCAGCGTCCAAAGCAAAGTACACAACAATTAAGGCCTAGCATGGCTGTACAATCTGCTGAAAGCAAACACATCTGAAAACAACAATTTAAATAATACAACTGAATAGGAAAAGCCAGCTCTCGCCTTCCACAGGGAGGATCTCAATGTCCTCGTAGCTCTGATCGGCTGGGTCCACCTCTAAAGTGGGATCCTCAAAGGTAGGGTCCTCGAGGTACTCTGTCTCTGAGCCTAACATATATTTCATTAACACATTGAAATATATGTCAGCGATAAGCTCAGCAAGATATTTAAAGTAATGAATCGAAGAACAACTATAAAGGACAAAAGAGCGTTAGTACACAGCTATGAATAATAAGTGCGGAAAAGTAAAGTACGAGCATGCATGGATTTGCAATTTAAAAGTAAAACATGTGTAAGTTGAGTATTTGATTATTTGTGCTCGTGATAAATCCATGTCTGAGTAGGTAAATGTTCTCGATACACCCTATCATCGGGGGTTTACCGTGGCGCTTCTTGACATTCCTAACCTGGAAGAGGGCCAAGATGCTTGCCTCCATTAGTGTAGTTTGGAGGTAGCCGTAAGATGTTCAAGCAACATTTACGGACTCTACTACATGAACCAACCCCACCCAAAGTGTCTTTCTAGTCACCGACTGGTTTCACCCCATCTGTATTCGATGGTTTCACATATGTGTTTCGAGTTGTAATATACTCTTTCGCCAAATTAGTTTATCTTGGTTGCATGCAGGTAGTAAAGGTAGTTCAATTTGATAACAGGCATGTAGTGAAATGTTCCCAACAATCAACATGAATATGACCCGTCCATTTAGATCAGAAGACAACAAGCAAAATGAGGACACACCATTTGGCTACTAAAATTCGACAAGCATATTGAAACTAGCTTTAGTACTAAGTTTGACGGTCAGATTTGCAATTCATTTACCAAAAATACTTTCCTTGACGTGGGTTTGGGTGTCCAGGTGGTCGTAATGTGAGGCACGTTTTATCTGCATCAATTAGATTGTGATATCAGGCTAATGGTCAACAACTAGTAAGATAAATTACACTAACTTACTAAAAGGTAATAGTAACTTAAGAGAACTAATCATTAACTATAAGTTAACTTGCTTATATGATAACTAACTTAACTTATTAAACTTGCTAAAAAATTTAATAACTTAACCATTCACTTTACCATTAACTTAATTAATACATTAACTTTACTATAAAACTTTAGGCTAAATAATAATATATACTTAACTTAATTTTTAAAAATAATACCTTTATAAAAACTTAACTTATTAATAATAATTTTAAATTTAAAAACTTAAACCTAAAATTTAATAACTTAATTTAAATACTTAATAACTTAATTATAATAACTAATAACTTAAAACTATAACTTATATATATATAAACTTATATAAATTCTTACCCCCTTCTTTCTCCATATGTCTGTTCTTCGCGTTTCCCCTTCTTTCATTTTCCTTTTTTTTGTCTGCAGAGAGATCGGCGGCGAGGGGGTCGGACTTCGGGGCGGCGGCGAGCGACGGGCACGGCGGCGGCAGATCGGTGGTACGGCGAGGGGCGGGGAGCAACGGTTACGGCGGCACACGGGCGACAGTGGCGACCGTGCGTGCGACGGCGACGGATCGGGCAGGCGACGGTCACGGGGCGGTAAGGAGGAGGGGGATTGATTTGGGGGATTGATTTTTGGTTTTTGATGATCTGAAATAGGATTCTAATTTGGGTTGATTTTGATTTTGATTCCCAATTTCTGATTTGTTTTGATCTCAGATTTTGTTTTGATTTGGGTTGTAAAGAGGATGTGGAGGATGGCCGATTTGTGGTGGTGGTGGGATTTGGTGTATGAAGGTGGCAGGGAGATGAAATGTCTTTGTTGTTGCTGCTGTTTGTTCTTCATGTAGGTATGGTTTAAGAACAAGGGGGGAGGAGACAACTCTTTGATGAGGATGGCTGGAGGTAGGGGAGGTGATTTTAATGTGCTGTTGGATCTCACCAGTATTTTGGTGAGATGAAATGGTGTATGGTTAGGGTTGATTAGTGTAGGTGGGTACGGTTGGGAGTTGGGGTAATGTTATTTGGTAAGAGTAATTAAGAAAAAGTGATTAGTGATTTAAATTAGTTAATAGCAATCAGTTAATTAGTAATTAACTTTTAATTAAAGTAATTAGTTATGGTTAATATGCCAAAAGTTACACTACGGTAAAACTAAAAATAAAGACGCGCTCGCGTCGACGTGCGGACGAAGATCACCCGGATGAAAATAACTGGATGAACGAAGTAAAAATACATGCATACAACAGACAAAATACGACTAGAAATACAGGCCGTTACAGGAGCGTCTAGAGTCCCTGAGTGAGGATGCTCAGACATTGGTTGGGACTCCAGAGGATTTGATAGTGGAGCCGTCAGAGCTTCCTAGTGGTGATGTGTACAGAGATGGAGCGAACGAGCATACAGTTTTGGATGAGCATGAGGAGGATGCAGTTAAGGAAACGAGTTCAGAGATCATTGTAATGGAGCCTGGATTGTGTTCCCCTCCAGTTCTATTCCAGCATCTTTCACTCCTCCCCCCGGTGGGTGCATATCATACCAAGATTGGTGCACCTTTTTCAGGGAGTAGTCATACTTATACGTTAATTTCTTTTAATCATTTTGATGAGTATATTTGGGATGTTTTCATTAAAAATCATATGAGTCCCACATTTACTAACATAATCCATCTCATGCAGGAAAAATATGCATATCTGATAGAGATGCTGAGGATTGTGTTGATGGCCGCCAGTGCTAAGCGTGGAGGAAGAATATTGGCGGAGGATCGCAAGGATATGATCGTGCAGCTTCCTCCCCCATTACATATTCGGGATCCGCCATTTGCTAAGGTGTATTCCTTCCTTTAGTGTAAATAAAAAAAATAAAATTAGTTTGCTTTTGCAAGTTTTCTTTTTTTAATCATCTAGCATCGTTTTAATAAATCTAGTTTCCCTTCACACATTGAGGACAAAGTTTATTTTTAGTTGGGGGTACTATGATGTAGGATGCTAGTTTGCTAATTTATGTTATATATATATATATATTTAAAAAATCATTCATCATCATCCATTCATCTTTGAGCATATCTTTTGGTAGCCTTCTCCTATGCCTTTTTTGCTTAGTCCCTAAAAGGTTAATTCCATGCATCTTTTCGGATTATTATTTTGGTATCAAGCTTATGAATGTTTGATTGGCATGTTTTAATTTCTTTTCCATATGGATTCAAATGTTAATATGCCATGTATGAAACTAGTCTATATGTCGTGATACTCTCCTTGAAATAATTTGGAAAAAGTTTGGTGTAAGTAATTGCATGAGTTGGGATGAATGGTTTAGTTTTTGATTGGATAGGATTTTGGCCATTTGTTTATGCTTTGTTTTTTCCCTAAAGAGTGGGTGTATGAATTGACAGCTTATGTTTAAAAAAAGAAAGAAAAATAATACTCCTGGTAATAGGGTATATACGAGAGAGAGAAAAGAAAAAGAAAAGAAAAAGAAAAATGTATATATTCCTGGTAATATGGTATATACGAGAAAAAAAGATGAGTAAATGAGGGAATAAAAAAACATGACTGATGCAATCTCAAACTCCCACTACTTAGAAGAAATTTTTTTTTGTATTGGCCATTTCATTGAAGGTTGAAAACTATGATATGATTTGTGATATGTCCTAACAAATACAATACTTACTACTTTACTTTTCTTTGAATTAGATTGATGAGAATGTCATATGTTGTTCATTTTCATACAATGTGTATATTACTTTGAAATCATTTTGGAAATAATTTTTGGAGGGTTGCCATGATAATATCTTGAGTTTGGTGCTCGTTTTTTTAATGAAATCCGAATTTATCGCATATTTTGCTAGTGACAAGCAAATAGCTAGTTGGAGGTTGTGATTCAGTATGAATACTACATATTTATTCCCCATATTTATGGACATTTTGTGCATAAATATAGTTTAACTAAGCTTCATTATAAGCATAATTGAATTAAAATTGGTTTATGGAGCATATCGTTGATTTGCGCACAAAATACAGTTTTTAGCGATCTTTTTAGCTCTCCATTATTTTTCATGTGCTCATAGTATTTTGTGGTGCTATGGCTATTTTTCTGTATTTTTCGGAGCTCGGTGGAATTTTCTACAATTTTTGGAAGCTTAAAATGATTTTATATTGCTTTTAGTTCATGGTTTAATTCATATTATTATTATTTGGACTAATTTATACCCCTTATGTTTTCAGGTACTTCTAGGGGCCTTAGGGAATTTTCAGTATTTTCTGAGAATTTTCCTAAGCCTCTATGTATTTTTCTTGAATTTTTGAAGGCGAAAAGCAATTTCTGAAAATAAAAAGAAAAGCAGGTACTGTAGCTGCGGGCATGAGTACTGTAGCAGACAGACCTAATAAAGGGGTTTAAGTGTATTTTGGGCATAACTTGCGGGTTTTTGGTCCAAATTGAGTGTCGTTTCGACTTGTTTGTGACTCTTCAGCTTATTTGCATGACCAGAAGCCAAAAAGACGGAAAATGAAGAGACATGAGAATTTATTTTCAAATAAAGAGTAGAAAATAAAGAGGTCAAGATTTGAATGGTTTCATGGAATTTATTCTAAAATAAAAAATGGAAAATGAAGATTCATGGAATTTATTCTCAAATAAAGAGTGGGGAAATGAAGAGCCAAGCACTATAAACCTCTTGCAATTCTAAGCCTATAAAAGGAAGGGATATCTTCATCTTATGGCATTCCATTATATCCCATTGTAGTCCATTCTATAGCTAAAATAGAGAAGTTGTTGAGGGGCTCTTGGTGGGCTTGGAGGCAAGGAACTTGGAGGAGCTTGGAGAAGAAAAAGGGAAAAGAAGAAATGACTCATTTGTAGCAACATTTGGTGATCTCTTTCTTTTGTCTTAGCTTTTCATTTGTACTTAATTGGGTTGTATGGATTTGATAATGATTTATATGAAGTTATTATTGTTTATCCATATGAATTGCTAAATTTCTTTGCTTGGGTTGTGATTTACTATGGAACTTTGTTCACATGATGAGTTTGGTTCATTTGGATTGAATTATTTTTTATGTGGCTTAAATTTAAGTTTCTAATTTAACTCTCTTATATGAATCCAAAAGATTATATTAGGGAACCGATCATCCCAAAAGGATGAGTTTGATCTTCTCAAAAAGAAGTATCTACTTAATTTCCATGAGAGCAAATTCTTGAGCTACTACACTATCCCATCATTTTAACTCCCAAAAGGATATCCCCGATGACGCTTCCTCAAAAGGGACGTCATTGAGTCATAAAGAACCATAGCCCGTGACCGCTACCACTTCCAATTGTGACCCCAAAAGGGATCCATAATTGAATCACATTTCACATTTGCTTTCACCTCCAAAAGAGTTTTTTTCGATGATGCATCCCCAAAAGGGACATCATTGAGTTAAGGGTTATATTCTCACACTTAACATTGATCCTAACAAACCCACGATCCATGCACTCCTCCTCATTGACACTTGCCTATCCAATCCTCCATCCCTCATTTTCATAGAGTAGTTTGATACATTTTACCTCACATACTTTCCACCACCACATCTTTGTTAGTAGTTGGATGTTCTCACACCCTTAGCTATCTTTGATCGACTCTGTGAATGCGAGACGCCTTGTCCCTAAGTTCGACCCTGGGCTCACCAGGTTATTTTGTATTGCTTCGACACCCTTTCACTTCAGGGGGAGATCGTGTGCACCCTGTTTGGATTGCGTACAATTTCAATTGAATCAGATGCAGGTTACAAGTCTGATCCCCATAACAAAAAGTCACAAACTGGGTACCTACAGTCGGATGACCATCTACTGTAGATCTGCAAAGCAAACTATGAAAGCAACATCGATCATCCTCTCATTCCGAGATCCTCACCATTTCAGAAACAAGCCAATGGTGTGTTTAGGTGTGTCTAGTGGTACATCACATCACAGTGACAACTGGGTAAAAGGCTGGCGTTTTGAAGCTGACCAGATATTCTAAAGACAAAGCCACATGCTTAACCCACTTTTGAGGAAATCACATCAGAGGCGACAAGACAAAGCACACCTCTACAGAGTTTTTGGATTCAGCATCTGCTTAATGATGGTGACATTTGTAAATTTTTACATATTTTCAGAATGTTGTAAATAGGAGTGATGAAAAGCGTCTAAGAGATCTAAACGCCTAAATGCTTGTACAGATTAGGGGGAGTTAGACGGAATTTGTACTCTTTTTCCTTAGCTATGGTTTTTTCCCACAGGGTTTTCCATAGACAAAGGTTTTAACGAGACAAATCTAATTAACTCAGGATCCTGAAGTATCCACCCCTTGTGATACTAATATGACGCTCAGAATCCCAAAGTATTCATGAGCAGAGTTCGTACTTATGGCAGGATAATGGAGAGCATAATGAATACAGTATCTTGTATAGATAAGGAGTAGCTCGTAGAGATAAGGAGTTTGTAACTGATTCAAAGATTGTACCTTACCATGTATGAACTCACCACATCTTCTATAAATTAAGGCATGGGGTCTCTCCCAGATAGTACATTCACAAACGTTTTTTAATTAACAACTTGCCATTTTCGAGGGGAAAAAAATAAAAAGGAGGAATAAGAAGAGATCTTTAACTAAAATTGTTCTACGTCAAACAAACATGCATACCAACAAAGTCGGGAATGTGAATTCAACCAAGCGATGTCCAAAGTATGAGAAGAATGCGAATAATTTAGTAGTAAAATTTGGCCTCTCTCTGCATTAAACAAAAATTTGATGCCTCAAACAAGGGGCTCGTAGCATAATTAATTTAAAAAAAGCTGAATTCAAAAGGGCTGGTGAGAGAGATCAGGACATGCGATGGGTTGACTGTTACTAAATTTTCAGCCAAGAACTTGGTGGGTGATGAGGAAGCTACTTGCTCTTTGGCTCACTGGGAAAGAAAAAATAATTGTACGTACTAATTAAGAAAGATATCAATATAACTACCAGTTTAGACCCCATCTAGGCGAATCTTGACTGTAATGGAAGATGTCATGATTCAAGGTACGAGAAATACATAAACCCTTAGAACGCATGCATCCCATTCCCACTTCTCAATCTTAATTTAATTAATTATATGCAGTCGTGGAGCTAAGGTTGCATTTTTCTCTCTCTCTCTCTCTCGAGTCTATTGACCAAGTCCAATTAAGAGAAGTTGGTAAGTATGGATGCAGTCCAATCTTGAGATCCATCTCAAGGTGACAGATGCAACAAGTTAGTATATGACGTGGGCTATGAATTTAATTAACACTCGTCTCTTGAGTTTCATTGTCAAAATTATTATTATTGCAGACATTTTCCTTGCACCAAATGTAATTGATTTGGATTTTGAGGAACAACTCAATTAATGGCCGGTTACCTACAGCTCTGGCTTTCTGACATTGCAAGGGCAAAAAGAAGGTTCCTTTTTGACAAATTTTGTAGAGTCAGCTCTCGAACGTGAGAAATGCATGCGGACTTCAAGGCCTATATTCATATTAAGAGCACTCACAATGAAAGGGTGAAGTCGGGATAAATGTGGGGTTTAATCCAACGTGGAGGGTATTTTTGCAAAAATTTAGAGAGAGAGAGAGAGGGTTGAACGCTCAGTTTAGCCCCACATTCAGCCGCGGACTCGGCAGGCGGAGTATTTTGTGTGTGTGCAAATATTCCATGATCAGACGTATGTTGTTTCACACCAGACGCCTGATTCTGGCAATACTTTTTTAAACCCCCTTCCACTACCAGACGTCTGGTGATTATGCACCAGACACCTAATCAATGGCGGGATAAATTTTTTTCAGTGACCATGAATCAGACGTCTAAAGTTCATTTGCAAGACGTCTGATAGAGGATCAGACGTCTGATAAGGGACCATCAAACGTCTGATTCTGGGAAAAAAAATAGTCGTTGTCGTTGAGACATGGACCAAACGTCCGATTCTGAATCAGACGTCTGATAAGGGAACGTCCGACGTTTGATTTTGGGGGAAAATAGCCGTTAATAGCCATTGAGACATGGACCAAATAGCTCACGGTCATTTTCCATATGTCTGATCAATGATTAGACGTCTGAGTAGTGAAGTTCAGACGTCTGATACATTGGGGAAATAGTCGTTAAAGATCCGTTGAGACTTGGATTTGTGGGTTTATTTCTTGAACTTTATGCATGTTTTGGTTCAGTATTTTGGGTTGTTTCTCTTAAATATACATGATACTCCCCAAGCATTTGTTTCACACATCTCCAATCTTATGTTTTCTTTAGTCATATAATTTTGTGAATTGAATAAGCAGTTGCCATGGATCCAAATCATCCCAGTTACTTTCACAATTTGTTAAATTCTTCAAGTTCATCTAGCCATCCAAATCCTACACAAATTTCACCACTTGAGATCAATGTAGAATATAACCCATCTATTCATCCGAATCCAACTTACCGATACAATCCAAATTTCCCCTACAATCCACATTTCACATACAATCCACATTTCCAATATAATATCCCGAATTTTCAACGAAATGTGTAATTGAAGAGCATGGGGGATGATACGGCCACCACAAGAAAAGACACATACTAAAAAGAGAAGGATTTTCCACCTATAATAGTTGTGGCCAACAAAAGAAAGCCAAGCTCGACAATCGAGGAAGACAAGGTCCTGATCAGTGCTTATCTCAATATCAGCAAAGACTCCATTATTGGTACTAATGAATCGGTACAACATTCTGAAACAAGGTGATAAAGTATATCGCTGAGTTCCAAACTAGTGGAGCCATTCGAGATTACAAGTCTTGCAAAAATCTGTGGCACTATTTAAAAGACCACGTTTCCAAGTTTGTAGGAGCCTACTGTCAAGCAAATTAAGGCACGAAAAAATAGTGGTGGGTCTGAAAATGACATCATATTCACTGCCTATAAATTTATGAAAGTGGCGCGGTGAAGAAGTTCAACTTAAAGCATGATGTTACATGTTAAAGGATGATCCAAAGTGGATGTTTGTAGGCCAAGAGAGTTCATCCAAAGGAATAAAAATCAATGAACATGGAAATTATTCATCTTAAAAGGTGGGTACACCATTTGAGCCGAATACACCTACCGAGCTGAATACACCTATCGAGCTTAATACACCAACTTATGTCTGTGATACCATGGAATATGTGCTTGTAAGAATTCGTCCCATCAGGGTGAAAGCCGAAAAAAGAAAAGCAAAGGCGACGGCAAATATAATGTCTACGGTGGCAAAAGGAATGTAAGATACATTCTCAAAAATTGCGAAAGCTGATGCCCAAAAGAGTGGTCTGATACATGAATTCATTGACACACAAAGCAGGTTGGCAAATACAATGGAAAACACTGTCTACATGAAGAAGTTAGGAATATATTCAAAGATACTGGCGAAGGAGAATCTGGCAGCTCGAGGAGAACTTTTTTAGAACGATTGGAGGCTGAGTTGTATCCAAAAAAGTGGTCCTAATTATAAAATTAGTCATTAATTTCCAATTGTTCATGCCTATTATAAATGTATGTTATTTGAATTGAATATATTGTGGTTTTAAAAATATCTGTTGCAAACTAGCCGTCAAAAACTAGACATTGTCATATGGAGTCTATATATAACCTCTGGCACAACACTTTACTACATACAAAAATAAACTTTGAGAAACATATTTCAATGTCTTCTAATACTTCTTTAGCATCATCAACCGAGTCAAGTGAAGTTGATGTTGCAGAAATAGTCGCCACGAGCAATTTTATTCTCAATGAGTTCCTAAGCACGTCAAGCATTTCTCCAAGCATGGTCGAGCCTCCACTTCATAGAGCAACCATAGATAGAGGTCCGGTGGCAGGACATCATCGTCTTTACAGAGACTACTTCAACGACCCACCAATTTATAACAATCATCAATTTTGGAGCAGATTTCGAATGAAGAGGCATGTATTTCTTTGCATAGTAGATGCGCTTAGTAGTCAATTCTCATACTTTCAGCAACGTGTTGATCCTTGGGGTTGTATCGGTCTTTCACCGTTACAAAAATGTACTTCGGCTATGCGGATGTTGGCATATGGAGTATCGGCTAATGCAGTTAACGATTATGTGCGAATAGGAAAAACCCCTGCTCAATACTGTTTTAATAATTTTGTCAATGATGTTGTTTCAGTTTTCGGAGAAGAGTATATGAGAAGGCTAACCGCCGCTGATACTCACCAGCTTCTAAGTGTATGAGAAGCACGTGGCTTTCCAGGAACGCTTAAGAGTATCAATTGTATGCATTAGGAATGGAAAAATTGTACATCGGTATAGAAAGGACAATACTCATGGGGAGATCATGGATCACCTACTATTATACTTGAAGTAGTCGCATCATTTGTTACATGGATATGGCATGCATTTTTCGACATTCCAGGTAGTGCAATGATATAAATGTATTGGACCATTCACCATTATTTAGTCACGATGTTTATGAAGGTCAATCTCCTCATGTTCAATTTACGGTTAACGGTAACCAATATGACCTTGGATATTACTTGGCCGATAGTATTTATCCATCGTATGCTATGTTTGTCCTATCTATTGGTCTACCGCAGTTTGCAAAGGCTCAATTGTTTGCCGCTAGAGAAGAGTCTACCAGAACGGATGTAGAGCGTGCTTTCAACATTTTACAGTCAAGATTCGCAATTATTAAAGGTCCAACTCGAATGTACCAAGTAAACCTACTTTGAAAAATAATGTGTGCTTGTATCATTTTGCACAATATGATTGTAGAGAATGAAGGACAAATGTATGCTACTCAATATGAGTTGCCACAATACGATCAACTTGGGAATGCTAGTACAAAGTGGCAATATTCTACCAGAGCAACCGTAAACTTGGTGAGATATATTCAGAATAGAGGTCGAACTCGTGACAAGCAACGACACTCCCAATTAAAAATGACTTAATGTAGTATATCTGGTCATTGGAAGTGAATGTAATTTAATTTGTATTTCAATCGATGCATGGCAATGTAATTCTATATTTAAAATTTATATATATATTTTAACGTTTATGCATTTTGTATTTCAAGTTGAGCAATAATTATGTATGCACATTGAAATTTATTCCATATGGTTCCAAATTTAAAAATAACAAAATTGACATTTACGAGGAAATCAGACGTCTGATTCAGAAGAACCAGACGTCTAATTAATGATCAGACGTCTGATTCTTCTAAATCAAGCGTCTGATTTCCTGGGAAAAAATCCTGGCAGATCAGATGTCTGGTGCTGAAACATCATACGTCTGACATGTCCGTAAACAAACTTGTCTAGTGTACCAACAGTAGATCAGACGCTTGGTGGGTATCGTCTAGGCGTCTGATCTACTTCTGATTTGAAAAAAAAAATTAAACGGTAGGATTATCAGACGTCTGATGCGGTGCCACTAGACGTCTGGATATCCAGTTGTTGGCGGCTTACGTGGCAACCATTCAGCCCGTGTTAAGCCCTTCATTGGGAGAGCGCGGGGGGGTGAATCTGACGTGGCACAGATTCGGCCCCTGCTGGGGCTGAACGGTTCAGCCCTCCATTGGGAGTGCTCTAATACATGTTATAGTGACAACTTTTTATGACCGGAAATCTTCAGGATTAATTTATAACAACAATCCTAAATTACCTATGGATTTAATAATACTGCCTTTAACCTTGAAAATTCGTCAAAACCTTCTTTAACTTTGTAATTTACAAAAACTATACTAAAATATTTAAAACAATTGTTAAATTCATGATAATTTTAATGAAAATGATAAAAATTAAGGTAGTTTTGATGAAAGGTTGTTAAAATGGTTTTGATAAATGGTCAAAATTAAGAAGGTTTTGATGAATATATATCTAAAGTTAGAGATAAAATTATTAAACCCGTGAATAGTTTATAATAATTTTCGTAAATTGAGCTGAAATTTACATTATGCATAATTTGGTTTGCTTTTATTTTACCAGGGACTCGAATCAAAGATTGCATTACAGATATGAGCAACATTACATGCAGAAGAAGACTTTGCCAAAGAGAATATGCTAGAAAAATTAAATATCAAGTATATTTTACCATCTAACCATCTTTTTATTTATGTTGTGCAAGACTAAACACATTTTCTATGCTTCAACATTGGATGTGAAACTACTTAGTAATTTCAATAATAATGTGGTGCTGTCGATATACTGAGCTTTTGGGAGTTAAGGGAGAATTTTATATAAAGTTTACGCCAACTTCAAATAACCATGTTGATGTATTAACAAGTAAAACTGTGAAGGGTCATAGCATGGCTAAAGGCTACGTAAGTTGGGAACGTGAATTCAACACAGTCATATCCAGGTATGTGAAGAATGCGAATAATTTAGTAGTAAAAAGAAATATTGCGGGTCTCAAACAAGGGGCTCGTAGCATAACTAACTGAAAAAAGCTGGAATCAAAAGGGTTGGTGAGAGAGATCATGACAATGCGTTGGGTTGACTGTTACTAAATTTTCAGCCAAGAAATGAGGAAGCAACTTGCTCTTTGGCTCACAGTGAAATAAAAAAATAATGATACGTACTAATTAAGAAAGATATCAATATAACTACTAGCTTAGAGCTCATCTCGGGGAATCTTGACTGTAATAGAAGAGGTCATGAGTCAAGGCACGAGAAATACATAAACCACCAACAAAGATTACAGCTATGTATTTGTGTAATCCGCCACAAGACTTGATCAAACTAAGACGAGGAACACCTAGACACGAGACCATATAAGATATTTCTGTAAGAGAACTTGATTTAAAAAAAGAGAGACGTTTGAAATTTGAATACATCATTTAATATTTATCATGCATTATTTATGTTAATTCAATTATTTGTCTTCATGCAACTCATACCGTTGCTTGGCCATTGTTATGACTATGAACATGATCATAAGTGGTGCATGTGTTTCTTAATTAAAAAAGAGAGAACCTCTCCAAACTTTGCTTAGGGCAAATCTATGTCCCCATCATTAAAACCATATGATGCCAAACAAAAGTCGGCATTCTCAATCTTATCTCAAAATTTTAATTAGTTATGTGCAATCATGGAGCTAAGGTTCTATTGTTTCTTCTCCCGAGTCTATTGACAAAGTCCGGTTGAGAAAAGCTGGTGAGTATGGATGTAGACCAATCTTGAGATCCATCTCAAGGTGACAAATGCAACAAGTTAGTATATATATGACGTGGGCTATGAATTTAACACTCATCTCTTGAGTTTCATTGTCAAAATTCTTTGCCTTGCTAGACATTTTCCTGCATCAAATGTAATTGACTTGGATTTTGAGGAACAACTCAATTAATGGCCGGTTACCTACATTTTTGGCTTTCTGACATTGCAGGGCAACAAGAAGGTTCCATCTTGACAGGTTACATAGGGCGAGCTATAAAAACTACATGGCTATTTTCAAATCCACACCTATCCTATCTTTTTTTTTCCCGTTTGATTTGAACCATTCATTTTGATCCTCATGTTTTAAAAACCCCAAACACACCCCCCACCCTCCACCCAAACCACATTTTCAAGTGAATCCAAGAAGTTTTGATCATTCATCCACTCGTTACAGACTCAACGGTTTCGCAGCAACAGTACTTTTTGTAATGGTTGGATGAATGATCAACAACCCTTGTGTAGGAGCCTCTTTCTTTGAATTGCTTCCCTTTCCATTTATGGAGTTATTGCGGCAACACGGGCTTTGTCGAAGGGTGAATTAGGGAAAACATGACCGAGCTAAGAAAGGCAAAACATACCTTAGATATACATGAGATGTACTTGGTATAAAACATAATCTGAATTCTTCTAAAAGGTGTCACATATCTGTGTCCAATCGATATGCATAAGATACGTCTCTGATTCTTCAAAATGATCATGTACCCAACTTTTTTTGCGCATTTGCATCGTATCGTATTTAATACTTATATTCGTATCCGTGCAACCTGGTATAAAACCATCATTGTGCCACCATATTTTAGATAAAACCTCCTCGCCTCCTTCATATAACACCCCCAAGCATAGAAGCTCTTGGGATATGTGATTATATATGTCTTTACATGAATGCAAATACATATTGATGAAATCTTCTCTCATTTCTTAAACATTGTATCATAGTTATAGTACCATTTTGGTGAGGCCGCATCTTATAAAAGGGCAAAATCTGTAATTTTGGAGTTTTGGTGGCGTTTTCGTAATTTTCAGGGTCTATGGGTATTTCTATTACTATTTATATGAGGGTAGGAAGATTGGGGATTTTTGGGGATGCTGAATCTTGCGAGAAAACTTGTTAGAGGTTGATAGATTTCCTTTTTTGTGGAGAGTGCGGCTTCGTCTCAAATAGAAGCTTGGAAGCCAATTTATCCTTGTTTTCAGTCTATATATCAATAAAACTACCATCTTTTCTCTCCAAATCCACTCTCCAGCTCTTAAAATCCAACCTTTTCGCTAAAAATCCAATCATTCCATCAAAAATCCTATTTTTATTCTACAAAACCCGAGAAAAAACCTATCAAATTGGTATTGTTGAGTATTGGACTTCTCCCTACTTGGTGTTAATGATGAGCAAACATAAATACTTGTGACTAATCCCCTATTTTGCAGTTAATCCATTGACTAATCTATTTATGAAGATCTACTAGCAATGGATAACTCTTAAAGATCATTGAAGGCAAATGAAATGGATTGGATGATTGTAGATGATTGAAGCTCCATGAAGACTTCAAGCTCATGCGTTGGATAGAAGAGAGAGTTCGTGAATGTAAATTTCTTTTATCTCTTCTAATATGTAGCTTAGAAGTAGAACATTGATGGAGCACGCATACACATCATCATTTCAGTCTTAGGACATCATTAGATCAATTGTCATTAGACTCCAATTCATTTCTAGTTTGATTGTGCTTGTATTGTATATAACAGTCGACTGCTGAATGTTTTACAGTCGGCTGTCTCAAAAACAGTCGACCGTGTTTTGTTCTACAGTCGCCTGTTATGCACAAACTTTTACAATCTAGTTTTGGGCCTCTCTGTTTATTTTACACAGGCAACTGATGATCGATTCAAAGGCGCCTGTCCAAGAGACAGTCGACTGTGGTTTGTAAATCAGTCGCATGTCTAACTTCTGCCCAATCTCTGTTGATCTGTTTTTTACGGCCAATCGACGAATGTTGAATATACAATCGACTGTCCATTGGATCAGTCGACTGTCTATGATGCAACAGCTGTCTGTCTGTGAGCCAATTTGTTGACTCAGCTCTCTGGAAATTCTCAGAGTATTTGACAGTCGTCTGTATAAGGATTTACAGCCAATTGTAAGGATCATGTCTATGGGGAAAACACTAGAAGGGGGTTGAATAGTGTTTAGGCAATTTAAAAAGATAGTTACAGGTATTAGAGCACTACGCTCCATGGCGGCTGCGGCAGTGAAAAACGTGAAACTTTTGGAAGAGAAACTCGATGTCGTGGTGGTGGATTTGAAGAAATCTGTGGAAGAAAGCTTGACATCATTCAGATCTGAGGTTAGGGCATCGATCGAAGGATGGTTGATGGTGTCGGAGGCAATGATGGATGCGAAGATGGCAATTTTCATGCAAACCCTAACACGACAACTCTCTCAACAACCCCCAGATGCAAAGGTGACGAAGAACTCAGATTTGAACGGCAAACCAGATCTAGGGTAAAAGGCAAAAACTTTCGAGAAATGAAAGGGAAAAGTCGAGGAATTCGTTGAAGGCATCCTCTCTGATGCGGATCGAGACTCCGAGAAAACGACGAAAGACAGCGAGGGGCACAACGGTCCTAGGGTAATACACCTGGGGTCTCACGGCCCGTGGGGAGCCTGCCAGGTCTTTTCCGAAGACTTGCATGCCCGCCAGGGGCTCAAGCCCCTATAGGGCAGTGGGTGGCCTCAGGCCCCCTGGTGCCACTGCATGGCTCCGCCTATTGGATCCTGAGATGACAATGAGAAACACTAAACGGTGGTGAATAGTGTTTATGAAATTTAACAACTTTTTAGAAATTTCTCCCTAAGATCAAAATTAGTTTTACCTAATTTTATCTTAATCAACCAATAATACTTGTAATAATAATGATGCGTAGCAGAAATGAAATGCAAGTAAAAAAGATAATTGCATAATTAGCGCGCGCACACACACACAAATTTATCCTGGTTCACCCCTCTATTGCTACGTCTAGTCCCCAAAACTTCATTGGGCTTTGAATCCACTATTTGAACAAATAGTTACACCATCTTACCTACAATAAGGAATTTTTATTGCCTCCATACAAGAGGGCTTTTACAAAACACATTGCCTCCAACAAGGATTTACACTCACCAACCCAAGTGCGTAATACTTACAAAGATATTGAAGTGTTTACAATTTACTTATAGCCTTGAATGAAGCCCTTGATATTGAAGTGATGCTATACGTGAGAAATCTTGATCTCCAAAGAGTACACGTGAAACTTAAGAGAGATCAAAAAAATTGGCTCAAGAGAAGATTAAAGACTTTTAAAAAGCTTGGCCAAGAGATGAGGGTTGAAGGCTTAAAAGCTTTGGAGAGAAAAATATTTTTTGTAATGCCATGATAGCTACTGCACAAGTACTAAGAGGGGGTGAATACTACTTTAAAATAATCAAGAGTATTATTTCTAATTATTGTGCAAACACAAACAACAATGCGAAATAACTACAAACAACAAGAATAAAGCAATGCAAACAATCGATATAACGGGTTCGGATCCACCCAAGTCTCCCCGACTTGTTCCCGGTGATCCTACGTCCCAAACACCCGGATCCCCTCCGGCTACTTAAGTTAGAAACCACCAACCCAAGTTTTGCACTATGAAATTCATGTAGAAAAACCTCCACAAGATCAAATCATACACAAAACGAAATGTGACTCCCACAAACCGGGATCACAAACTTCTCTCACAACCGAGAGAACAACTTGCAATATCAATGTAAATGAAACAATGAAATACTTACCAACAAAATCATATGCCTTGAGTAAACTTACGATTTTAGGGCAAGGATGATTTTGGAGGAGAGATAGTCACCAAACCCCAGCTTCACCAAGATGAGCAGCAATCGAAGGCTAGGATGGAGTTGGTGACTTTGAATCAAGCTCTTGGCTTGAGAGGCTCACAATGGAGAGAATCTCTCTTGAGGAAATTAGGGCTCAAGGAGTTTGGAGAGATTCTTGTGAGAAGAGAGAGCTTGGAAATGTGATTGAATGGCTCTTCTCTTGGATGTGAAAATGTCTCTATTTTCAGCCTTGAATCTCTGGTTTGAAGCCCTCAAACATATATAGGGAAGAGACAAAACGGTCACAAAATTCGTGGCATTTAATGCCCCAACGGCTCTATTCTGAAGCAGCTTAATCGGTCTAAGAAGGATCACTGACCGATTAGTTTCTCAACTAGTCGGTCGGTGATTCTTCTTGGACCGACTAAAAGGATGACAGCCAAGAATATAGAATTCAGGTCGATAGAACTAGTCGGTCTAAGAAGACTTGCCAACCGACTAGTTTGACAACTAGTCGGTCGGTGAGTGTTCTTTGACCGACTTAGAGTTAAAACTCAATAGGCTGAATTCAAGAAGAACTAGTCGGTCTAAGAACAAATTCCAACCGACTAGTTTCACAACTAGTCGGTCGATGAATGTTCTTGGACCGACTAACAGTAAATAGTAGCTAGGTTGTGAAAATGAAGATATAACTAGTCGGTCTAAGGAGTCCAAACCGACTAGTTTGACAACTAGTCGGTCGGTGAACCTTCTTGGACCGACTAATTGGTCAACAGTGAAGATGCTGAAATGAGCAAGGAGATCTAGTCGGTTCAAGAAGGATTACTGACCGACTAGATGACAATCTAGTCGGTTGGTTCTTCTTCTTGAACCAACTAAGATGCACTAGAAGCCGCGAAATGAAGCGTGAAGTTTCGGAAAAGTTTCTATGGGCTTCTAAGATAATCCTAGCTCTAAGATATGAGTGTTATGAAGATTATCATGTAAGACCTACTCAAGGCTTAACATTCTACGAAAAGAAGCTAGAAGCCTATAAATTAAACTTGACGAACCGTCTTCAAAGCTTCAATCCGAATCTCTTGACTTCAATAATGCTCCTAGAGTTTCAACGAAGCTTCAGGCACACGATCACGCGCTTTGAGAAGTCTTGAGACGTCGCTTTTGATATACGTAGAATTTTGGCGATGATCTCCATAACTGCGCTCACAAAGTGTTAGTTCACGATATTTATGTGTGTTCATCATCAAAACCAAATCCGGGGAATCAATACTCAACATTCTCCCCTTTATTGGTGATGACAAACCAACATAAATAATAATCAATAATAATGATTCAAATGAAATTTACTTACTCCACCTGCATTGATGACACGTTAATTCCAAATCAAATAATAAACACAAGCATCAAGCAGACGAGAAAAGTATAAAACATGAATCCAATTAATGAAATTTAGGATCTAAATCCATTTTTATATCTTCACTCCCCCTGAATCTAACATATCCAATTAGATTCATGGTAAATTGCTTTAAATTATCATTTAGCACATCGTCATTATTAATTCTCTCCCCCTTTGGCATTAGCAAAAAGAGCGGGAGGAGATCAACGACAACAATGGCTAAAAAATAAAAGCACGAGAGTCGTAGAATACGACCACGGTCCAAGTGACACCAAAGTAAAATCACGAAGAAAATCAAAGTGTGCCAACGAGACCATAGTCGAAAATCGAAATCATCAAAACTCAAATCAATTGCACATATTGAGTTATGGAACATACTCTCCAATATCAACATTCTTGGTGAATTTAGTGCATGGAAAATAATTCAATGTTTTCAAAGAAAGAATTCTATTTAATCAAAATAATCGTCGAGCGACGAAGAAGTTAATATCAGATACATAAATGCAATGTGCACAAGAAACGAATGGCAACATGATGTACACATCATACAACACCAAATGTCACAACATCGATCGAAAAGGATCACAAAGGGTAAGCATACCAAATCTAAGTGAAGTGTGCGATGTGAGGTGACAAGATGATTAAAACAAAATGAATATCAACTATCAATATCATGCAAAAGTGTTATGCCAAAAATAGATAGTCTACATACAAAGTGACATCTACAAGCATTCAACACACATGGATACCAAAAGTAAGAATATACTTACAACATTAAGCTCCCCCTACTTTGGTGCATCACTTAAGCACCATCAACTCCATTTGAATGAAAATCTTTGCAAATCAAGGAGTTTGTAGGGTGGGTATCCCAATGTGGATTGAACCTAGAAAACATGATTTTGATATCCAATTATTCTTGGAGCTAAATTTAGATTTGGTGCTCCTCTTTTTCTTGAGTACCTGAAGATAAAAATATCATTCCATGGTACCCAAGGTCATTGGGTCCTAAGAGATTAGACCTTTGGAAGCCAAGTCCAATTGGACTTAGACTTCTCAACAAAATCATCATTGTGCACAACATTCATGAAATACGAATTAATATACGCTTTTTTTTCATGCATGCTTGTGTCCTTCGTGCCCCAAATAGTGAATGTCTTAGGAGCCCTATTCCTATTGGAAGCATGCATACGTTGTTGATGTCTACGTGATGCATGTGGCCTACGAGGAGGTGGCCTAGGAAATGCATGTCGTGGATAAGCATATAGCACATGATAAAATGGTGCATGATGAAAATTGTTCATATGATAGTGTGGATGAACATATGCATGTGGAGGAACACGTGCGTGAGGGTGTCTCACATGGTGTGCACGTGGTCGTGGATGTGGAGCATAAAAATCATCATACATATGAACCGGTGGAGTAGGATGTGTGTTCCTACGTGGCATAGTCTTGGTGTACATAAATGCATGACCCTTCTTTGGAGGTCCACCCAAAGTGGGTTTCTTTCCAAACGGGGAAGTGTACCTAGTGTAAGCATCATTGGTAGATGAACTACCCATGGGGTGTTTACTCCCACTAGTTGAGGCATCGGAAGTTGGCCTTACAAAGGTGGTGGACGATTTGGATGAGTCTCCCATCTTATACCACAAGCCAATGTGATGATTGGCCGGAAGTAAGTCATTTATGATATTATCCAAATGGCCCTTAACTTTATTGAATTTATTAATTCGGCCTAATATGCACTCATACTTCTCGGTGAGAGAATGCATAGAAGCATCCAAGTTGGACACTTGCGATGTGAGTACATAAACACGAGACTTGAGATTCTCATTCTCAATACTCAAAGTTGAGTTTCGAGAAATCCAATCCGCTATCTCGTGTTCCTCCGAATCCTCAATATGAACATGCTCAAGTTGAGATTTACAATCTCATTTCTCAAATCTTCAACAACGGTGTCGTTGTTGATCATGATAGGCTTAGGTGAGGTTTGGAGACTAGTTAGCTCATCTTTAGTCTTAGTGTATCTATTAACCAATTTAGTATATTTAGACCAAATTTGCTCGTTAGCTAATCTAAGGTCATCCATCGTTACCTCATCGCCTTCATCCTCGCTTTCATCGGAGGACTCTTGATCATGTTCCTCTCTTGCCATGAAGCACATGTGTGCTTTCTCCACTTGTTCATCATCCGGCTCTCCACTTGAGGAGTCCTCTTCGGAGTCGGTGAATGAGCCGACAAGTCCTTTCTTGTACCCTTTCTTGTACTTTCTTGACTTGTCGTACTTGGGTGCCTTCCACTTCTCCTTGTGTTTGTTGAGAGGACAATCCGCCTTGATGTGTCCTGGCTTGTTGCATTTATAACACAAAGAAGCGGAGGCATTAGTCGAACTAAATTTAGATTTATTCCTAAACTTACCTTTTCGGAAGAATCGGTTGAACTTCTCTGCCAACTCGGCCAAAGATTCTATGTCCAACTCGTCTTCCAATTCTTCATCATCGGTAGATGTAGATGGAGCGGCCTTGAACGCAATCGCCTTTTTCTTTGGCTCGTCTTGCTTCAAGTACGACTTCATCTTGTTCTGCATCTGTATTTTACTGTCCTTGCGTACCTCATAAGACATCAAAGTACCCATTAGTTGTACGACAGTATACTTATTCATATCGTTACCTTCCTCGATGGCGAAGGTACGCTTTTCCCAACAAGAAGGAAGTCCGTCAATTATCTTTGAGACTTTCTCCTTTTGGGTGTAGGTCTTTCCAATAGCCTCCAACTCGTTGGTAATGTCAACGAAGCGAGCATAGTACTCCTTCATCTTCTCACCCTGTTGCATATGAAATAATTCGAATTCTTTATTGACAACATTGAGTTTGGAGTCTCTTACCCTACTCGTTCCTTCATGCAGGATGAGGAGTAAGTTCCAGATTTGATATGCACTCTTACATGTGCATATCTTGTTGAAGTCTTCGGTCTCCAAGGCACATTGCAAGGCATTCATTGCCTTGGCATTGTTCACCTCCGCGGCGACCTCCGCAGTAGTACACTTCGCGAAGTCTTGTTCGGTGGGCTCGACATACTCTGTAAACGTATCTCTCCATAGTGAAGTGCTCCGGAGGAACGTTTCCATCCGGCATTTCCAGTACCCATAATTAGCACCGTTAAATTAAGGAGGCTTAGTTGAGGAGTGTCCTTCCATCACCGAAGAAGCTCCTTCACGATTCTTGAAGACGCTGTAGTCGTTGTTTGTCATAGCTATGAACTTGGCTCTGATACCAAATGTAATGCCCTGATAGCTATTGCACAAGTACTAGAGGGGGTGAATAGTACTTTAAAATAATCAAGAGTATTATTTCTAATTATTGTGCAAACACAAACAATAATGCGGAATAACTACAAACAACAAGAATAAAGCAATGCAAACAATCGATTTATCGGGTTCGGATCCACCCAAGTCTCCCCGACTTGTTCCCGGTGATCCTACGTCCCAAACACCCGGATCCCCTCCGGCTACTTGAGTTAGAAACCACTAACCCAAGTTTTGCACTATGAAATTCATGTAGAAAAACCTCTACAAGATCAAATCATGCACAAAAAGAAATGTGACTCCCACAAACCGGGATCACAAACTTCTCTCACAACCGAGAGAACAACTTGCAATATCAATGTAAATGAAACAATGAAATACTTACCAACAAAATCATATGCCTCGAGTAAACTTACGATTTTAGGGCACGGAGGATTTTGGAGGACAGATAGTCACCAAACCCTAGCTTCACCAAGATGAGCAGCAATCGAAGGCTAGGATGGAGTTGGTGACTTTGAATCAAGCTATTGGCTTGAGAGGCTCACAATGGAGAGAATCTCTCTTGAGGAAATTAGGGCTCAAGGAGTTTGGAGAGATTCTTGTGAGAAGAGAGAGCTTGGAAATGTGATTGAATGGCTCTTCTCTTGGATGTGAAAATGTCTCTATTTTCAGCCTTGAATCCCTGGTTTGAAGCCCTCAAACATATATAGGGAAGAGACGAAACGGTCACAAAATTCGTGGTATTTAATGCCCCAACGGCTCTATTCTGAAGCAGCTTAATCGGTCTAAGAAGGATCACTGACCGATTAGTTTCTCAACTAGTCGGTCGGTGATTCTTCTTGGACCGACTAAAAGGATGACAACCAAGAATATAGAATTCAGGGATAGAACTAGTCGGTCTAAGAAGACTTGCCAACCGACTAGTTTGACAACTAGTCGGTCGGTGAGTGTTCTTTGACCGACTAAGAGTTGAAACTCAATAGGCTGAATTCAAGAAGAACTAGTCGGTCTAAAAACAAATTCCAACCGACTAGTTTCACAACTAGTCGGTCGATGAAGGTTCTTGGACCGACTAACAGTAAACAGTAGCTAGGCTGTGAAAATGAAGATATAATTAGTCGGTCTAAGATGGATTCCAAACCGACTAGTTTGACAACTAGTCGGTCGGTGAACCTTCTTGGACAGACTAATTGGTCAACAATGAAGATGCTGAAATGAGCAAGGAGATCTAGCTGGTTCAAGAAGGATTACTGACCGACTAGATGACAATCTAGTCAGTTGGTTCTTCTTCTTGAACCAACTAAGATGCACTAGAAGCCGCGAAATGAAGCGTGAAGCTTCGGAAAAGTTTCTATGGGCTTCTAAGATAATCCTAGCTCTAAGATATGAGTGTTATGAAGATTATCATATAAGACCTACTCAAGGCTTAACATTCTATGAAAAGAAGCTAGAAGATTATAAATTAAACTTGACGAACCGTCTTCAAAGCTTCAATCCGAATCTCTTGACTTCAATAATGCTCCTAGAGCTTCAACGAAGCTTCAGGCAAACGATGACGCGCTTTGAGAAGTCTTGAGACGTCGCTTTTGATATACGTAGAATTTTGGCGATGATCTCCATAACTGCGCTTACAAAGAGTTAGTTCACGATATTTATGTTTGTTCATCATCAAAACCAAATCCGGGGAATCAATACTCAACATTTTTCTCTTTAAAATTTTTGGCAATTAATTCTCTACCAAACCATCAGCAAAAATCAATTTATAAAGGGATAAAAAACCATTGTAAATCTTACCAAAACGCCCCTCAAATGGCTAGAAAAACAGCAGCATCCTTTAAAATCTTGAACTATGTCGAGAAGTTCAAAATAGTCGACAGCCGTTCAGCTAGTAGTCAACTACCCAATGTACTGCAATCGACTCCCAGTTGAACTACGGTCGACTCTTTTGGGGTCCAAAGAGCACAGCTCATATACTATTCAAAATAGTCGACTCGTAACCTAAAGTAGTCGATTCTTATTCTGATACATGGGGTTTTTAGCTCTGAAAACTTAGGAAAACTTTTTGAAAACGTTTTAAAACATTTTTAAATCCTTTTTAGTGTGTTGCTAAGTGTGTGTAAGCTTTTATCAAGGCTTTAACATGCTAAGACAAAATAAATAAAAATACATCGAATAACATATTACAATGAAGTCCAATGTGATGTATTTCCATACTCCAAGCTCCTTGCCTAGCTTCTTTGGTTCTTTGGCCTTGTTTTAGCTCACGAATCCTCTTGAGTGCTCATAAGATATGCTTTGAATTCTTGCACTCAAGTTAGATGACATGTTTGCAAATCATCAAAACTATTTGGGGTGACACAATATCTAACATTATCCCTCTTTTGATGATTACAAACATGAATGCAAAATAATATGAATTTATGATAAAGCTTACCTTTCCTCTTTTGATGATTACAAAGATATTGAAGTGGTTACAATTTAACTATAGCCTTGAATGAAGCACTTATGTTGAAGTGATGCTACCGGTGAGAAATCTTGATCTCCAAAGAGTATATGTGAAGCTTAAGAGAGATCAAAAAGATTGGCCCAAGAGAAGATTAAAGACTTTTAAAAGCTTGGCCAAGAGATAAGGGTTTAATACTTGAAAGTTTTGAAGACGAAAATATTTTTCTCTTTAAGATTTTTGGCAATTAATTATCTACCAAACCCTCAGTAAAAATCAACTTATAAAGGGGTGAAACCCCGTTGTAAATCTTTTCAAAAATGCCCCTCAAACGGCTAGAAAAACAACATCATGTAAAATCTGGAACTGTGTCGAGAAGCTCAAAATAGTCGACCGTCGTTCAGCTGGTCGTCGACTTCCCAATGTACTGCGGTCGACTCTCAGTTGAACTGCGGTCGACTCTTTTGGGGTCCAACGAGCACAGCTCCTATCACATTTAAAATAGTCGACTCTTATCCTAAATTTGTCGACTCTTATTTTGATACATGGGTTTTTAACTCTAAAAACTTAGGAAAACTTCTTGAAAACAGTGTAAAACATTTTTAAATCATTTTTGGTGTGTTCTTAAATGTGTGTGAGCTTCTATCAAGGCTTTAACATGCTATAAAAATACATCAAACAAACATATTACATGAAGTCCAATGTGATGATTTTCATTCTCCAAGCTCCTTGCCTAGCTTATTTGGTTCTTTGGCCTTGTTTTAGCTCACCAATCCTCTTGAGTGCTCATAAGATATGCTTTGAATTCCTACACTCAAGTTAGATGACATGTTTGCAAATCATCAAAACTATATGGGGTGACACAACTATATGGGGTGACACAGTATCTAACACTGCCAAGCCCCGACGGAGTTGTGGGGGGCCTTACGGCCCCTTGGCAGCCTAATAGGGGCTCGATAAGCCCATGCAGGGCCGCATGGGATCTCGCAGCCCCCTGGCAGCCTGCCAGGGGTCGCACAGCTCCTTGGCGGCCCCCAGAGACCTCGTCGACAACTTTGGGCTTATGGGACCTGAGGATGACGTGGAATATCTTCAGGGGCCTCATAAGCATCGGTTTGTTGCAGAGAGGCGACGACAACGAGTACGTCTAGCCTGTGAAGAGTTTTGGGATGATTATGAAGAGGACCCGACCTATGAGAAGAATGTGGACGACTTAGTTTGGGATGAGGAAGACTAGGGTGGGATGAAGACAGAGGAGGCAGCCTGTTGAGGGGTTATGGGCGACCCAGTGAGATACGGCAGGACAATTATCATCTACCCTAATATGGGCAGGCAGAAGGGCGAGCGGGCCAGGGGAGTCTTGGGATTGATGACGGTGTGAGGAAGCTGAAGATGTCAATGTTCGAGGGGGGCTGATCCTTACGGTTGGATCTACCTAGCTAAGTTCTTTGCGATGACACACCTGACGGAAAGGCAAACATTGGATGCGGCTGTCATCTGTTTCGAAGGGAATGCATTCTCCTAGTTCTAGTGGAGGGAACGACGACAATGTTTCCGTTCATGGGAGAGCTCAAGGACTGCTTGGTTGACCAGTTTCATGATACTCAGGGAAGGAACTTACAGTAGTAGATGTTGGCACTCAGGCAGGATGGGACTGTCGGAGAGGCACTCACTGGACAGGTGAGGGGAATACCGAAAGAGACCTGTAAGGGAAGCTTCATGAAAGGGCTCAAGGCAAACATCCATGCAAAGCTCCACATACAGAGGCCTATGTGACTGATGGAGACGATGGACTTGGCTCAAATGGTAGAGGATCATCTCACAGAAGAGCGGATGTTCAAATTAAGTCCAAAACATATACATGATATTAACTTAACCACAAGCCCACACAGGTAAATATGATTCCAACATAATCAGATTAAGTCCAAAACATATATACATGATACCATAATAGGATCTACCCACAATGATGATGCAAGCATCAACTTATATATCAAAGGGGGGGTATATATATCAACTTGTATATGTCCATTACCCACACGTAATACATATATACACAACCAAATGGGCAACATATACATAAGTTGTTCCGAATACAACAAAACACGAATGAACACACAATCCACAAAATATAGTCTCTATGTTGTGTGTCTCAGACAACATCACCAAAACGGTGCCGAGCTTGACATAGTAAAAATTCAACATGAAAACATACGCATACATGTGTATGATGTAAAATATATCAAAAATGTCATGAATACATATAATGACTTACATGAATATCAAGGTCCATAATCAACAATCTCTCTCTTTCTAAATTTCATGAATCATTCTTATTTGCCCCTCAATCCACACTAATCAGAGTTCGATGTCCTAATATGAGCATTCAACTAAATCCTGATACATAATAAGTCGACTTTCATTCATTGTCGTCACAAAAAGGCGTAAACATAACATCGCCGTAAAGGATGTATCCTATGCCACACAGGACGAGAGCCAACATGCTGCCATCCTAGGCGTATCACATGCCACACATGGTGAGAGCCAACATGCCGCCACGCATAGAACGTCATGCTAGGCGAGATCCAATATATCACAAGATAAAAGTATGCCACGCAAGACGAGCCAATATATTGCCACAAGGGGCATACGGGCCAATATATTGCCACAAGATGAAACGTTAGCATGGTATCGGTTTCGGTTGGAACTATAACGTTCTGGCCTGTTACGGCGGTATTAGGTGTTTTGTTTCGTTTTCGAACCACACCAAGACGAAAAATAGCTTAGCATCGGTTTCGGTTGGACTCTAACGTTTCAGCCAGTTTCGATCGGTTTTGGCTGGAATGGGCCACAACGGCACTATTCTAGCCGAAACACAAATGAAGTAGAACAAATGTGAAATTAAATGAATTAAACATAAAAATGGTGCAACCAAAAATTCATGTGAAAACTCAGCAAAATTCCATGAGAAAACAATGTCAATCCAGTAAGTGTACAGTGAAGGAAATAATCCTATAAATTTTGAAGAGAAACTTTAAATAATATCATTTTCTGAGGAAAAATAGTATCTGAAAAAACTGCAAACGTCGGATCGCCCACAAATTGTGTGAAGATGGTGTGACCATCTTCATTGATTTGTGAAGAAAGTTGAAGAGACGGCAACGATCTTCTTTAACTTGTTGCGAGAGAGAGGAAGCAAGGAGGTCAAGAGGGCGACGGCTGCAAGAACCCTTATTTTTAATTAGGCAGCAAGGTTTGATTTTCGATTTTTTTTTCTCAACAAAAAAGAAACAGGCTCGATGCCCTTATTTTTAATAAGGGTTGTTACTCACTGTACAAAAATGCTAACCGACTTGCGCTAATTTACAAGCTTACCATTAACCTATACCTGTTTAATAAAGGGAATGATAAACATGTAAATAAGAGTAATATGGTGAGCAAATGTAACATGGTCGTGGGTCACCGTAAACGGTTTGCTCAAAAAATTACACTTATTTACAAGTTTGCCATTAACCTATACCCGTGTAAAATAAAGGGGATGGCAAACTTGTAAATTAGTGTAATTTGTTGATCAAAATGTAATGTGGCAGCTGGTCACAATAAACAATTTTCTCAATGTATAACACTTATTTGCAAGATGCAATTCACTTTTTCTCACGTAAAATAAAGGGAATGTCAAACTTGTATATAAACGAAATATATTGAGCAAACAGTGTAAGGTTACTAGCAGTGTAAGGTTACTAGCAGAACATGTGTTACAAATTTATCGTTAACTTAGAAATAAGATGACACTTAATTACAAGTTTGCTGTTAACTGTTTGCTGTTTTGCACTTAAAATTTTCCTATTTGTATCATTGTTCTAAAATTATTCTTATCTAATATTAACTAATATTAATTAATATACAAAAATAATGTTACATAATAATATTAACAAATATTACATAATGAAATATGATTGAGCAATATTATTTAATATTTCTTAGTTGATATAGGTAAGTTGATATTTTTAATGTTAAATTTTATTATTATTGGACATGTTTAATTTTATTATTAGAGGTCATTATTTATTTTAAAGTTCGTTGTGCAGACTTTACAACTCGGTTACATTTCATTGTTAAAATTTGAAAATAATGCTAAAAGTTTAGTGGATACTATTAGATTTAAAATTACGTAGTACCATATTCTGTATTGTTTTAATTTATTATACAATAAGCATTAAGATAGTTTATTAAGAGAGTTGGTATTATGATTAGTTAATTTTAATAGTTAAATAGTATAGAACAATTAACCAATTATATGTTCTTTTTTGTTATAAACGGTAATTAAGATATGTCTCGGAGAACTTCTATAGTGAAGCAATTGGATATTGGCTGAGCTTATGGTAAAATAGTTAGAAATGCCAATAGGTATGTAAGGTGTGAGTATTGTCAAAAAGAAATGCATAGAAGCATGACTTGTCTTAAGAAACAGGTGGCGGAAATTGTCAAGTATGTGATAACATGTATCGAAGCGTCAAAAAAGTGCGAGCAGAGATGAAGGTATACATGTTTGCCAAGAGAAAAGAAAAGCATATGTTAAAATTTGATAAGCGGATGGAGGAAGAGGTGATGGCTAGATATAGAGGCGTAAACTAAGATGAATATGTTGAGGATAAGGATGATACCGAGGAAGAGAAAGATTAGAAGTGCACTATATGCAAGTAGGCAAGAATTTGCTGAAGAAGAAATAAGAATTGATAGTAGAAAAATGGGAGTAGGATCGTTTGGTCTAGACAAATCTGATACGGATGCAGATCATCTGGTCTTCTAAAATATGGTTTTGTTCGTGTTAAACCTACCGACAGACTGCTTGGTATTCTCAAATCTGGTTTAAAAAGTACGAAAATTTTACTTTAAAAAAGCAAGGCAAAACCCAGACAATTATAAAGGCTGCAATGACGGGTTTGAAAATTGCTAAGAATTTTCTCGATAGACATGTAGCCAAATTTATGTACTACAATTACATTCCCCACAATATGACCAATAGTCCACACTACCAACCCATGATAGATGCTTTCGCGGAAATAAGTTGTGATGTTACTCCACCCACTGCTTGGGAGCTTTCCAACAAATATTTAGACCTGGAGGTTGAAGAGACCAAAACTTATATTGAAACTTTTTATAGCAATTGGGACGAGTATAATTGCACACTTATGTATGATGGACGGTAGCCAATTTTTTTCTTGTGTAATAGACCCACGTGGCAGTGTTTCTTGACTTAGTGGATGAAACTAATAGCTTTCAGAATGGTCGATACATATTTACCAGATGGATAAAATGTAGATATAATTAGAGAGTGTAGAGTCGTCTAAGTAGTTACCGACAATGGAGCAAACTATAAAATTTGGACAGTTACTGAAGCAAAAAGACAATATCTATATTGATCTATATATATGACGCATTGCATTGATGTAAAAAGTAGAGGATATCAAAAATATCGTCGCATAAAGTCAAATGGTAACATGATTTATCTACAATAAAGATTTGGTGCTCAATTTGATGAGAAGATATAGGCAAAAAGGAGTTGATCGGACCTGTAATCATAAAATTTACAACTCATTTTATTGTATTAGACTCTTTCAACGTGCATTTAAGAAGAATGATCACATCGAGAGAATGGTCTGAAACTAAAAGATAGGATTGTTGTAACTAACATGTACAACCTGATTCACGGTGATGACTTCTGGCAAGACATTCTTAATGTCATCACCATATTTAAGCTGCTAGAGAAAGTTTTAAGAATGATCGACACCGATGATAAGGCTGAGATATGTTATTTTTACGAGGTCATGGATCGAGCAAAAGAAAAAAAATATTGATAGATACAAAAAATGGTAAGACGTGATCGACAAAAAATGTGTTAGGCAGCTAGCATTAAGATATTCATGTCGCATGTAATACTATATATTTTTATTTTTTATAGGTAAACTTAAAGTGATATAGATCATTTATTTACATGTTGTAATTCAATTGCAAGTTATTTTCTGAATCCTCATTTCTAATACTCCACCAGGGCAAACAATAACAAGGTGCTGGTTGAATTTAGACATGTTGAGATGTTAGAACCATACATCTCAAAGTATAGATAGACAGATAAATGCTTTTCAAATATTTTTATTTTGATATAATACTCTATCCATTCGTTTGAAATCATATATGATAATTTAGGTGGAGTTATACATGATGAAGTTGGTGAATTCAGCTTCCAAAAAGTATGTATGACAACAAAGTATGTCACTCAATGTATCTATTAGAACCTTAGTTTGTATGTCTCAATAAATTGCTCTGGACTTTCTTACCGGAGAATTTTTGTAGCGAAATGGTGGTCAGGGAGCGAGCAAGCTCCAAATCTTACATGCTTAGTTGTGTGTATTTTAAACAAAACGGTCTTTCTTCAAACTATGAACGAAATTAAACCACATTCTCAGTCATTCACACAAAAACTAGAAACATATAAATAATAGAAAATCTAAAAAAGCTGCTTTATATGCATTATAATACGAGGCTGAGAGAAAGACACTACAAGAGGATAACTAAAGTTCAACAAATTAACTTGGATTAAATTTTTTACAAGGATGATCAGTTGAAGAAATGGACCATGGAGACAGAAGACATACAACTAAATGACAAATGGCAGAAACAATCTTTGATTAGACAAAGCACTTGAGAAAGTAAAACGGACAAAAGCAATCAGCCTCGACCAAGTCAAAGCAACGTGAATATCACATTTAAGTGAGAAAATAGTAGTTCGGAGAGAAAGTGATGATGATTTGTTTCCCGATGAATAAAGTCCTAAATTGGATGTTGTGGTGATTCAAAACACAGTCGTTCTATCCAGGGAATCGGGGACAATGCTTATGATATAACTCATTTGCATCATCAAAGTGAAGAAAGAAGGAACGATACTTACTATTGACAATCTGATCATCCCGGGTATCAATGTTATGATTATTATGGAGGTTATGATAATCCTTTGGATCGTATCAAGGAAAAATCAGCGAAGAAAAGGAAGAAAAATTGGAAAAGATGAGATTTTTATTGGATTTTTGAGAAAGAACAAGATCTAATAGCAAGATAAATTGAGCCCTTTCGAGAGGAACTCGCTCTCCTAACTTTGATGAACGGATCAAAGCCTAAATCCCTCACAAATGACACTTAGAATGTTCTTCACACAATAAGCATGCCCTCTCATGACGGCTGGCCCTAGATATAAATAGAAAACCTAGGAAACAAAGCAACATAACAAAAAGACCAATCTGCCCTTCGACGCCTCCGATAGTAAGTGACCCATCCTCCTTGGGTCCCGTCTGGGCCCGTGACTGCCGAAGATGGTGCGGCCGCATCAATACCCGCCCCTAAAAGAGCCACCTTGTCCTCAAGGTGAAAATCAGGGTACTGCTCCTGTATCGCCTCATACAGCTCCCATGTCGCATCGCACTCCGGTAGCCCCTGCCAGTAAATGAGTACCTCCCGACGTCGCCCTGGTCCTCTCCGTACCGCCCGGACATCGACTGGCTCGAGCATCACTTCCATATCATCTGTGAGTGTAGGAGGAAGTGTGGATGTAGTATGCTCGCCAATCGCTCGACGCAACTGTGAAACATGAAACACCGGATGTATCGCCGTCCCTGGTGGCAGCTTCAACCTGTAAGCCACCTCTCCAATCCGAGCCTCCACCTCAAAAGGCCCATAGTAACGGGCCGCTAGCTTCTCGTTCCTCCTGTGAGCCAAAGACTTCTGCCTGTAAGGTCGAAGCTTCAGGTAGACCATGTCCCTCACCTGAAAAGTCACATCTCGCCGATGACCGTCTGCCTTGGCCTTCATCACCTGATGTGCTCGTGTCAGGTGCCTCCGCAGCTCCTCCAACATCCTGTCCCTCTCCTCCATCTGCTCCTCCACCTGTGAAACCGGTGTCGCTCGGTGCCCATAGTAAACCAATGATGGGGGGTCTCGCCCGTACAATATCCGAAAAGGTGTCGTCCCCGTCGCCGAGTGGAAGGAAGTATTGTACCAATACTCCGCCCACGCCAGCCACCCAGTCCACTGTCGTGGTGTCTCCGAAGCAAAGCATCTGAGGTAGGTCTCGACACTCCTGTTGACCACCTCGGTCTGACCGTCCGTCTGCGGGTGGTAGGCGGTGCTCCGCTTCAGCACTGTCCCCTGCACTCGAAACAACTCCTCCCAGAAGTGACTAGTGAAAACCTTGTCCCGGTCGGACACTATAGATTACGGAAACCCGTGCAACCGCACCACCTCTCGCACAAAGACCGCCGCCACCGAGACCGCTGTGTAAGGATGCTTCAAGGGAATGAAGTGAGCATACTTACTCAGCCGGTCAACCACAACCAAGATCACGGTGAACCCCTCCGAACGCGGCAAGCCGTCTATGAAGTCCATGGATACCTCCTCCCACACCTGCGCAGGCAATGCCAAAGGCTGTAGCAGTCCTGCCGGGGCCATCGCCATGTACTTGTGACGTTGGCAAACGTCACAAGCCGCCACCAATCGCGCGATGTCCTTCCGCATTCCCGTCCAGTATACCTCCCGAGCCATCCGCATATACGTCTGCTGCACGCCTGAATGACCTCCGATCGCCGACCCATGGAACTCCTGGAAGAGAGTCTGAATAGATGCAGACCCCCGCGGAATCACCAACCTCCCCTGGTAGAGTAACCTCCCCCCTTCTACCGTGTAACCTGGCACCCCGTCACCTCCACACTGTAAACTCTCCCTGATCCGCTGCAGCTTTGGATCCGCCTCCGCCTCTTGCGACAGCTGGTCCAAACCTCTCCACCCTGGTATCGACATCGCTTGCAGCTGGCTCCCCTCATCTCGCCGAGACAATGCATCCGCCGCCTTATTTTCCAGCCCCGGTCTGTACTCAATATCGAACCGAAATCCCACCAGCTTCGACAGTAACTTCTGGTGCTCCTCCGCCACCAACCTCTGCTTTAACAGATACTTCAAAGCCCGCTGATCTGTTCGCACCACAAAGTCCGTCCCAACAGATATGGCCGCCATTTCTGAATAGAAAAGACTATAGCCATCAGCTCTCGCTCGTATACTGACTTCAGCCTCTCCCTAGTAGTCAACACCTGGCTGAAGTATGCAATCGGCCGCCCTTCCTGCATCAGCACCGCCCCAAGACCATACCCCGAAGCATCCGTCTCTACTACAAATGGCTGGCTGAAGTCTGGCAGTGCTAGGACCGGCGCCGTCGACATCGCCGTCTTCAAGGCTTCGAAAGCCTTAGTCGCCTCTTCTCCCCACCGAAAACTGTCCTTCTTCAGTTGCTCCGTCAGAGGCCAGGCAATGGTGCTGTACCCCTTCACGAACTTGCGGTAATACCCCGTCAATCCCAGAAAACCCCGCAAGGCCCGCAGTGTCGTCGGTAGAGGCCACTCCAACATCGCCACAATCTTCGCCCGATCTGCCGCCACTCCTGTGCCTGAGACAATGTGCCCCAAGTACTCGATCTGACTCCTCCTGAACGAGCACTTCTTCCGATTGGCGAATAACTGGTGCCCCTGCAACTCCCTGAAAACCACCTCCAGATGCCCCGTGTGCTCCTCCAATGTGCGGCTATAGACCAAGATGTCGTCAAAAAACACAAGGATGAACCGCCGCAGGTAAGGACGGAACACCTTGTTCATCAAGGCCTGAAAAGTAGACGGGGCGTTTGTCAATCCAAACGGCATCACCAGGAACTCGTAGTGGCCCTCGTGCGTACGGAACGCCGTCTTCGGAATGTCCTCCGCTCGCATCCGGATCTGATGATACCCTGACTTCAGATCCACCTTCGAAAACACCCTCGCTCCATGCAGTTCGTCGAGCAACTCATCTATCACCGGAATAGGAAACTTGTCGGGCACAGTTTCCTTATTCAGGGCTCGGTAGTCCACACAAAACCGCCAGCTCCCGTCCTTCTTCACTAACAGAACTGGGCTCGAGAAGGGACTGACGCTGGGCTGGATGACCCCTGCTAGCAGCATCTCTCTGACCTGCCGCTCTATCTCATCCTTCTGCACGTGGGGATACCTGTAAGGCCGAACACTGACGGGGGGTGCGCCATCCCGCAGTACGATCGCATGCTCGTGGTCCCGGGGTGGAGGTAACCCCTGTGGCATCTCGAACACCTCTGCGAACTGCTCCAACACCGACTGCACCTCTGGTGGCTCCTCCTCGGGCTCGGGCTCCGCCTCTGTGGTCATCCCCCGAAACTCCACCAAGTACCCTTGCCCCGCCCTCCGAATCGCCCGAGTCATGGCACTGAACGCTACCATGGCATAGCACAAGCTCGGGTCTCCCTGGAGCACCACCGTCCGCTCGCCATCCTTGAACTCCATTCTCAACCGTTTCCAGTTGGTCATCGTGGTCCCCAATGTCTTTAACCACTGGACTCCCAGGATGAAGTCGACCTTCCCCAACTCGAACGGTAAAAAATCATGCACGATCTGTACCCCCTGAATGACTAGGCAGAGTCCTCGACATAGCCCTGTACTCTCCTCGCACCGTCCATCCCCCAGCTGTACGGTGAACCTCCCACCCGACATCTGCAACCCCAGCAGCTTCACCACTCGCAGGGACACAAAATTGTGGGTGGCCCCACTGTCAATCAAGACCGTAACTGTTGTCTCCCCGACCTGTCCCACCAACTTCATGGTGGAGTTCTGCGTGAACCCCATCACGGAGTTGAGTGACACCTGCGCTCGCTCCAGCTCCACCGTCTGCTCTACAGAGACGACCTCCTCTTCTGGCTCCTCTGGTTCGATGTATTCCTCCTCGTCCAGCTCGATAGTGATCTGCAGCAACCGGCTCGCACACCGATGGCCCGGGGTGAACTTCTCGTCGCAACGGAAGCACAACCCTCTGGCTCTCCTGTCCCGCATCTCGGCCTCGGTCATCCTCCGCCCTTGTCCCGCAGGACGTGCTTCTCCTGCCTTCTCCCCCGCTCCGGCTGATGCGGCCAGCGGTAGTCTCGGGGAGGCTGCTGTAGATGGGACCCTCTGCTGTGGCGCCCCCCACGTCCCTCTGATCCTCCGCTCCTCCGCCTGCTTCTCCTCCGCCCTCAACGCCAGACGAATCACATGCTCTAGGTCTCTGGGACTTTGCATCCATAGCTCGGCTCGTATCGAGGGCTTCAGCCCTCGCATAAATGCCCCCAAGAATACGTCTTCCGACACTCCCTTCACCCTGCCTGCCAACACCTCGAACTTCCCCAGGAAGTCCAACACCGTCCCCTCCTGCCGTAGTCCAAGCAACTGCTCGTAGAAATTCGCCCCCGGCTTGGCCTGGAAGCGATCAAGTAGGAAGGCGGACAACTCCTCCCAAGTTCGAAACGGGGCTCGGTACATCCTCCAACGATACCAGCTCGGCGCCTGTCCCTCCAGATAGCAAATGATGTTCTCCAATACCTCCTCCTCTGAGATCCGCATCACCTGGAAATACCGCTCAGCTCGCACTATCCATCCGTCGGGGTCTGCCCCCTCAAAGATGGGCATCTTCAGCTTCTCCATCCTCCTGTCTAGGTACATGGTCGGGTGCCCTCCTCCCTGAGCTCCATGGCCTCCATACTCGGTCCTGCCTCTGTCGTAGGCCCCTTCGGGAAACCCTCGCTGGCCCCCAAAATTTTCCGTGTACTCCTCCATAGGCCACCTCTGTCTCTCCTCCACTGTGGCTCCAAAAACTCCTCGGTAGCCCCTTGCGGGGCCCTGATCGCTGCTCGGGGGGCCGAAAAACTGACCCGGGGGGTTTACTGGGCCCCCCGGGCCCCAAAGTCACCCGCCGGAACCCAACCGGCCCCAGGAGAGGCTGCGAAGCCCCCCTGGGAGCCGGCGGGGCCCTGGTTGGGCCCTGGCGGGCCGCGCGACCCCTCCAGGGCCTCGCGCGAGCCCGCCAGGCCCTCTCAGGCCCCCGCGCGGGCTCGGGCTTGGGCCGCGAGGCCTCCCGAGCCCTCGCGGGGCCCTGGCGGCCCGCGCAGGGGGATTAGGGTTCCCCCCCAGCCGCCGCTTCCCACGCCTTCCGGAAACCCTTCCCCTTGCACGCCGCGTCCCCTCGTCTCCGCAAGAAACCCTAGGGGATCTCCTTCGCGCCGCCGCCGCTCCCGTTGCACCTCCTCCACCCACGACTCCTCCCGGAACCCTAGATCTTCCTTCTCCTTTGTGATTTTGGTTCCCGAAGGTGCCCCAGTGGTGTTCGCCATCAACTTCGGATCGTCCGCCTTAGCATGATGATTCTCCGCTTCGGATTCTTCCCCTCCGATCTCCACATGCTTTCCCTTCCCCTCCAGTTTTTGAAGAATTTTCAAAATCTGAACTTGAGTGGCGTCCGACTCCTCGTGCTTCTTCAACAACCGGGCTTCCATCTCTTTTTGGGAATTGGATAGCATCTCTACCGTGACTTCCAACGCTCCCACCTTTTTGCTGACCTCTTCCCGGATCTCCTTTCGCAGCGTCTCCATCTCCGTCTTGAATCTAGTACCCTCCGCCATTGGATCTATCGCTCTGATACCAATTTGATACGATTTGGATCGTATCAAGGAAAAATCAGCGAAGAAAAGGAAGAAAAATTGGAAAAGATGAGATTTTTATTGGATTTTTGAGAAAGAACAAGATCTAATAGCAAGATAAATTGAGCCCTTTCGAGAGGAACTCGCTCTCCTAACTTTGATGAACGGATCAAAGCCTAAATCCCTCACAAATGACACTTAGAATGTTCTTCACACAATAAGCATGCCCTCTCATGACGGCTAGCCCTAGATATAAATAGAAAACCTAGGAAACAAAGCAACATAACAAAAAGACTAATCTGCCCTTCGACGCCTCCGATAGTAAGTGACTCATCCTCCTTGGGTCCCGTCTGGGCCCGTGACTGCCGACGATGGTGCGGCTGCATCATAATCCTGCCACACATGAATCGTATTCCAATGGATACTTCGACAATCATGACAATTATTACACACTGTACACACTCTGATATCTATAGAGATTATGCTAAGCATTACATGTACAATTGAAATATCAATGAGCAATCTAACAGTCAAAGTAGTCATGACATGCTTTCCATCGAGCATAGCCCGCCCTCTACATATGATAACATTATATCATTTGATGGCCGAATCAGATGCAATATTAGTTACCATCTTACTATTCTACGACATAACCGATGAAAATGATTTAGAGTGAGATTTTTGTATCCTTTGCTTTGTTTTCTTTATTTTTGTATCATGAGCTGATTTATCCACATTATACTTGTATTGTTATACTTTTGTATTAATAAAATAATAAATGGTTGGCTGAGGTCCTAAAAAGTTCCAGCTAAAAATTTATATAACTTTATATCTAGTATAAATTATCAGTGTGTATATATGTACACATATACTGTATACCTATATATAACACATATCCATGTGTATGTACATATTAAAAAATCTCTAAAACCGATACCGATACCCAAAACGAAACTACCAAAACTGCCAACACGAACGAAACAGAACGAAACTCTGAAACCTCCAAAACGAGCGAAACAACCCAAAACCTAAAACTCCCCCAAAGACTATAACAAAAACCGAGTTCTCTAACTTTGATTATAATCATATGCAATACACAAGCACTAGTCATAACCCAGCGTCCATATATCACGAGGCTTTCAAAATATTCCTCCGAAAAATTTCAACAAATTCAAAATCCCCCCCCCCCGAAAAAAAATTTGTAGCAACTTCAAAATCTCTCAAAAAAAAATTACAGCCGGCTTGAAGTATTCCCCCAACAAAAGAATTTAATCACATCCAAAGTAAACTTTAGTTCATCGCAAAGAATTTAGTTTCCAACAAAAATTTTAGTTCCCCTAGATGTTTAGTTCACTCCAGATTTTGTGCCCCCAAAATTTTAAATTTTAATTCCATCCCAATTTAGTTTTTCCAAAATTTAAATTAAAATTTAGTTCTCTCCAGATTTAGTTCTCCTAAACTTTAAATTTTTAGTTTCCAAAATTTAGTTCCTCTCAAAATTTTACGGTTTTTCCCGCAAATTTCCCTCCCCAAAATTTTCGGGCTTTTCACCCAAAATTTTCACAAACTCTCATCATAACCATTGATTTCTCAAGATTCAATTCCAACATCTTTCTACCCATCCTTCTGTCCTAGTCAACAACCTCATTCAAAAACATCCATCAAGTGTATATTAGATATATATTTCAAAAGTGTAAAATCACATCTTCACTTACATAACTCTCTCTCGATGTCTAATCGCCTTGAATGCTCCTAACCACTCGCTTCCCATTCGATTTTCAT
Organism: Scilla litardierei; assembly: GCA_030789695.1. Lineage (NCBI taxonomy): Eukaryota > Viridiplantae > Streptophyta > Magnoliopsida > Asparagales > Asparagaceae > Scilla > Scilla litardierei. The sequence continues at coordinate 141,428,071 of CM061140.1, read as the reverse complement.
AGACTAATATACATAATAAAAGAATCCATTTAATTCTATAGTGTTAATTAATCAAGATCTTTAATGTGTTTCATCGTTCAATCAAATAATCGTGCTCTCCAACACACTAAACATCGTCACAAAAGGTAATTAGTGAATTTCTTTACTAGAACATACTCTAATCACAAACTAAACAGCATGAAATAAGAACCTCGCTTGCTAACAAATGATCATTACTCTCATTTAGGGTCTAAACTGGATTCTTTAGTTGAATTAACTCACATTTAGCACAAATTACTTAGATTATAGCCATAACATTCTCTTTTAGATGCAAAACATAACTATTAGTGACACAGTTCACATTTTATGACATTAATTCAATGATCATTTCATAAGACTTCTTCTTTCATATATTAAAACTGTGATCTCAGAGATTTCCAACAACCATTCAAATGTTCAGCTTTAATTAACATGAACGAACGATCTGATCAACAAACAAAAGTATATAATGAACTTTTTAATGAGTGTCCTAGTGGAAATTTCTAGAGTAGCTGACAGCCATATTCCTCTTAAACAAAATATACCATTTGAATCCCTCATATTTAGAAATTTATGGTCCAAACATTCATATTTAGACATTTATCCTTTAAATTAGCTTAGGTCATGGTAACATTCACCTCTTCATTAATTAAAAAAAAGGAATATTTCTAATTTGTTGGTAAATAGAATTTTTGTTTAGATGAGCAATTTGCACCCATCTTTTACCTCTCCATTAAATTAAGTTCTCTCAATAACAAAACCTAAACCTTGGAAGAAAATTTTCAAATATCAGCCAAAACAATTTCTTCTTATTTTCTTCTTGTTATTCTCCACCCCTTCCCCACCTAAGCAGAACCCATACCATCTTCTTCTAAATAAGAAAATTAAAAACGATTGACAATTGCTTAGAGGAGATGTAGGCGGCTACAATTGTGTAATCAGCAACAATGGAAGTGGTGTCAGATTGCGAAAACCTGGAGGAGGTTCTACTTAGGTATAGATTTTTGAGAGACAAATAGCAACAAAGAGATATGAGAGAGGTTAGGAAGTTGGCACTAACGGCAAAACTGAAAGTATCCCTTGAACCTAACATGATGGGTAAAATCACATGACTTGAGCTAATTTGGATGGATAAATTTCTAAATTTAAATATTTGAGGGATAATTTTTAAATATGGAAGATTTGAAGGGCATAAATATGAAAAACCATTCTAAAACATGAAATTTCAAAGATGGAAGGCTAATGCTGACTAGTGATGAGTACACATCTGCAGAAATACCAAGTGGAATTTCTAATTTCTAATTCAACTCTTCTAGAAGAGGTACGGTGTCAGAATTGGGGTTTGAGTGGCAAACTTATAATTTTGGGCTTCAAGTGTAATCTAATAATTTTGGACAAATCAGTCCATTATATATATGAGGGGGGCTAGGGCTATTTCTCTTATGTTGAATTTAGAGAAGAATATTGAGATGAGAAGAGTTTAGGACTAGATTGGTTTAGATATGTGAGACTTAGGCTTTTATCGTGAATCAAAAACTAGAAGCGGTCTCCTCTCGAATTGAGTCCACTTATCTTTGTATTTCTCATCTTCATCTATAAAAATCAGATGTTTACCACTCCAAACCTTAAAATTTCCTATTAAATTAGTATCAGAGCTCTTTGATCCGATGTTGACAAGGAAAGTTGATACTTTGGAGGAAAAAATGAGAGGCGAAGTAGAAACTCTAAAAGAGCAACAAAAATTGAGAAGCAAAATGAAAGACCTAAAGGGAAGATTTTCTACGATGGAATCGATGATGAATGAAATCATAGAGATCCATCACCGCCCATGGCGTGAGGAGGAAACGCCAAAAGATGGCAACTTTGAGGGTAATTCCTCATATCTAGGGCGAAAGGAGAAAGTATTGGATAAGGACAAATGGAAAGTTATCGTCTTAAAGGCAGCCTATCACCAACGGACGATGAACTGCAAGATTGGGTGCAAACCCCCTCCATAGCCATAGAGACGTCCGGCTTCAAACCCCACAGGGGAAGGGCCGCCGGCCCCCAAAACCCTAACTGGGGACGACATTCCCTGTTTTTAGGGCCTAGGGCCTCGTTGACCCCCGGCACAGTCGCTGGGGCCCCTGGGCCCTGTTCCGACCTGCAGTAGGGCCGCAGACACCTGGCAGAATTCTAGGGGGCGGTGGCCCCTTCTTTGGACCCCGGTAAGGCTGCGAGCCCTGAAACAGCGACCTTGGCCCATTTCCCATGGGGTGCGTACATGAGGGCCTCCAGAGTATGGCACCAAGCATGGGGAGGTGGTAACTACTTTATGGGGTTACGATGATCGAGATGATGACTATCGGGGCTTGGTAGGCAAAGCAGGATATTCAAATTAGGGACGATGGTGAGGAAGAGGGAGGCACGTGGGAAGATCTAGGAGCCCAGTAGAATGCCTATCAGCAATTTCACTTTGGCTAGCCTAGATGGAGAGTAGGGCAATGGATATTCATCACTGAGAGTAAGGTCAGAAAGCTGAAGATGCCAATTTTAAGGGAGAAGATCCTTATGGGTGGGTTTACCACGCTGAGATATATTTTGCAGTGAATGGAAGAGAAGTTATATGCGTCTGGCATTTGCTCGGAAGAAAATGTGGTGTCCTGATTCCAGTGGATGGAACGGATGAAACCTATGATTTCCTGGGATGAGTTCAAGGACTACTTGATGGACAGATTCAGAGGTACTCAGGAAGAAAATCTACAAAAGCAACTCGTTGCTTCCAGGCAGGACAGCATGGTCAGAGACTACCGAGAGAAGTTTGATATGCTCTCGGGCTGCATGTGGGAAATTTCTGATGAGGTGTTGAAAGGGAATTTCATGAAAGGCCTTAAGGCCAGCATCAGAGCTGAGTTACGTATAGTGCAGTTGATGGGGCTTGGAGAGGCAATGGAGCTGGCCCAAATGGTAGAAGACAGAATCACGACAAAGTGGGCTACAAAGGGAGCGATGAGCAGGGTCACATCCCGCACTCATGCCACGACAGAACTCAGAAACCCCAACTAGCGACAGATAACAAATCAAGAGAAAACCAACGAGCCTTAAACTGGCAGCGGGTTCAAGCATCTCACACAGAAGGAAATCATGGATAAGTGCGTCAAAAGTTTATGCTTCGATGTGACGAGAGGTTTGGACCGGGACATCAATGCCGGGATCATGCTCTCCAAGTTTTGATCATCCAAGAGGAAGAAGGCCAAGCAGTTGCGGAGGACGAAGCAGGAGGGGACAAGCACCCCATCTGGAATAGCGTGACCACGGGTTTCATGACACCATCATGAGAACTATATATATGAGTGGGGTTAGGGCTATTTATTTTATGTTGAATTTGGAGAAGAATATTGAGAAGATAAGAGTTTAGGAGTAGATTAATTTAGATCTTGGAAGATTTAGGTTTTCATCTCGAATCAAAAGCTAGGAGAGCTGTCTCTTCTCAAACTGCGGCCACGTATCTTTGTATTTCTCATCCGCATCTATAAAAATAAGATTTTTACCACTCCAAACACTAGAATTTCCTATCATATGGTTTCATAAAAGAAACATGTTTGACGGACAATTGTGAAGGCCAATGCATTAATCATTTATGATTATCCAAATAACATCCTTCAATGAATTGAATTAACATAGAGGGAAGATAAATCACCCTTGGTGAGGTATCCATCAAAACCGCCAGACGTGAAAGTGAAGTGTGTGCACATCTTGTATCTATGCTAATATAAGTTTAGAGGAAGTGACACTCGAAAAATATAAAACAAGATGAAGATGCCATCATATATAACAATTGTGTAAAACATATCACAAGAGTCATACAAAGCATATAAAAAGAAAGCAATATTTCTTGTTGTTAGTATCGATAGCATAAGAAATGATCTTAAGCATTAATTTTTTAATGTAAACAAGAACATTTTATGCAATTAAAACTTCACCATCAGAAACTGGCAACATATCAATCAAAAACAAATCTTCATGTTCAACTATGTAAAACAGCATTGTCGGATGCTTGACATATAAAATTAATCCAAACAAGCAGCTGCCAAATTTTCGTAATATTTATGCAGAGGACAAGCATGTCTAGGATTCCATCATCTTCGTTATACTAAACTGCAAATGGGATGCTACCTCAAGATGGCTGTAAGTCTATAATATAATTGAATACAGCCAGAAAAACACAAAATGATTAAACAAAAAGGAAAGAAAAGGAGAAAAATGAACAATGTTTTCCTTCCAAAAGGATTGATGTCAAGTGTAAAAATACCTGAATCTCTAGCTCTCAAAGAACCGTAACTCCACCATAGCCTCCTGTTGCTTTGGGGAATACCAGAAGGAGGCCTTCGCAGAGCCCAGAACCTTCAGAGCCCAGTCAATTGCAAAGACTGACTCATCAAATTGAACAAAATAGTTCTTGTTTTTTTCATCCAGTTTAATTCTGGAATCAACATGGAAACTGAAGGGTCCAATGATCTGCAATGACAGTGAAGTTTTCATCAGAGATAACGTAATCATTTTAGGAACATGGACTAATAGATGGAAAGATAAGGATTCATGTGTCATATGCTTCTTTTAGCTCTACCAGAGAAATAGACAGAGAGAGAGCACAAATCAACAAATTGATCAGTTTTTTAGTACATGAATGTGATTGACAACCGTAAGACTTTTCTTTCACTTCCATATGTTGCAAGTAGGGGGGGTATTTCCACCTAAGAATAGTATAGCTCAAATCTTGTACTGATCATAATGGAAGTAAGGTTTATTTTGAACTCTAGTTGGTAACAAGGTGCGGACATGTGTTATGGCGACCAATGGCTACAAATAGATATGATCAGGATCAACGAGTTTGATTTGTACTGACTGAGAAAAATGGATATAGATCGAAGCACTAACACATTATATGGCTATTGCTAATTTGACAGAGGAAGTGACCATTGGCATATCCAGAAAAATGATTCACATGGAACCCAGAAAACAATTTGGGGTAAAATCTTGCAGATGCTCTTGTTGTATCATAACCTGATGAAAGACTCAAGCAATATTCTTGACGTGCTTCATATTTTCAGAAATGTACTTCTGCATGTTTTGCTTAATAAGCAAGTAGTGCAGAAAACAGTAACTTCCTTAAGTCCAAATATAAGAGGGAGTACCGTGCTTACTTGTTGTTGCAGAGAAACTCTCAGGCCTGGACAGACAGCCCGGATAGCCTGTAAATCTGGCTGCTGAGAATGGTACAGGTTTTCTGCTAGATGAAAAACACCAGCTGCAAAGGTTGAACCAGAGGGGAAATCTAACTGTGCATTTAACCTGGTTAGATCAAGAAAGAGTCTTTGGAAATTTCCATGTTGCGCTGAGAAAGAAAGAGTTGCAAAGAGATCGGCAAAGACAGCAAAATTATCCTTCTGTGCACATAAGCTTAATGCCCTTGAGTTCTTAAGGTCATCTTTAGCAGCGAATCTAGTCGAATTATCTCCCAAAGATGCAATGGCTGCAGCGCCTGCAAGAATGATCGCTTTTGCATGAAGGGCGCTTCACAAAACTAATCCGTGATGCATCATATGATGCACCCGTTTCAAGAGCAAACGTCATGGGTTCAATTAGTAAAGGAAATATCAAATTAAGCAAAACTATTAGCACAATTTCATGGTAAAGTTTTGCCGCGTACTGATGAAACTGGCTCAAGGGTAAGAATTTTGGTCTCAATCAGTTGTTTTACTATAGAACTGAATCATTGATCTTTCAAATGATCACGGAAATAATTAAAGAAAATTTGCTCAATTCTCAAATAAACAACCAGTAGCGTATTGAAATCAAGCACAAGTGGCAAAATACAGACACAGCATTTCAAGGCTTACCGATCATCCCTGATCCTGAAACATGAGGTTCTAAAAGCAAGGCATCATATGGTTGGACCATCTTTAACTTGCCTTCTTTCTTTCTCCAAATGTCTACATTCTTCCTGATGGAAACTGCAGCCGTGGCACATAAACCAGGTAGCAGAGAGATAGGTGGCTCAATGGTTTGATCGCCGCCAAAGTGCTTGGCTTGTCCACTATTGTGCTGTACGCACAAGTGATAGCTTAATCCAGAACCTGAGGGAACTGAAGCAAGATCAATAGCCATTGACAATGGTACGTCCCAGTACGTCCCATATTTATCAACAAATAGCCCAGGGCAAACAGCCTCCATCATTAAAGTGTGTTGAGGAAACTGCATATGGGGTAAGGAATTACATTCTACTGAGGGCAGGCATCCGGCAGAAACAATTTCAGTAAAGATGGAATGTAAAGGTGTAACATGAAAATATGTCGTAAGATATGTGTATCCACTATCGAATGACTAAAACTTGGTAAGCCATATAGCATAAATAGAAGCTATTTTCACATAAACACTAATATTATAAATCATGATGAGAAAAATTAATATCAGCAACCATAGGAAGAAATTTCCTCCTATGCGCTGGCAAAAAGTATGCTCTCCAATTCTTTCTTGATAATTGGCACCTTTTATGTTGATTTACATGTCCTAAAATACATACACGACAAAATTTTGTGGCTTCCATAATTTTTCCATATGCTTTCAGCCATTGCAAATTTACCAGTTTTGCAGTAATAGTATAATGGATCTGATGGGATCATCACATATGCTAGGCGGCGCACCACGGGGAGGACCGACCCACCTTCTTGATTGCAGGGGTGTATTCGCAATTCCTTGGCTTTAATTTCTATTATTTTATTCTAATAATGGCAAAGTTGTAATTAGCTTAGAGGATGCTTAGTATTTAGGGGGGATTAGCCGGCCGGCCCTAACTATGTGATCTGTGATAATTTTGTAATAAAGGGGAGAGTTTTTCGAGTTCAACGAGGAAGATGCGGACGTCCCTTATTAATCGGCGCCTTGAAAGGGAGATTACCTCTTTATTGTAGCCAATCTATTTAATAAAGTTTCAGTTTTTATCAATTTATTTTCAGTTTTTGTCGAGTTCTATCAATTTGGTATCAGAGTATCAAGATCCTGGCGGCGGTGAGATCCAAGGATAAGTTTGAAGCTTTGGAGGAAAAATTTAATGGGGAGATCGTGTGCATTAAGGAAACCCTAGCGACGCATGATGAACGATTTGCGAAGATCAATGAGACGATGAATCAACACAGCGAAGCTCTATTAAAAATTATCTTCCAACTTTGAGAGATCTCGTCGAAATTGTGCGGAGGCGACGCAAACCCTAAAACAGCGATAAAGGCATCGCCTTTGGACAAGGGGAAGCACGTGGCAAGGGATTGGAAAGACGAGAGGCTCACAGATCTAGACGACAGCGATCCAGACGCGGAGGAGTATCACCGGGAGGTCGACGGCTCTAGCCGATCCTCCCAGCGGCTGCGGCTGCAGGCAGGGGGGCGGCTGCTGCCCCCTAGGGTTCTGTAGGCCCCCACGGGCCTTGACAGGGCCGCCAGGCACCAGCGAAGCAGTGGCAAGCCGCTGGGGCCCTGCCGATCAGCGACAGGGCCCCGACTGCATCCGGCAGGGCCCAGCGACCCTTTCCCAGGGCCCGCTGACCCACAGCGACCCCCACGCATGGATTTCGGCACATGTTGATGAGAGGAACCCCACGAAAGATTTCAGCCCTATTTTGACAATCAGGCGCATAGTTTCGATGATGGTTTCGATCCGGAGGATTTTTAGCAGTACGACGATGATGTGGGAGGGTTTCAGCCTTTCAGGACCCTCCCGACCCCCGGTATGGCGATGAAAGACGACGACCCCCACCCCGCACCTATGAGGGACGTCCTGGAGAGACTGGGGAGGTTACAGAGACTTTCGGGAGGAGCACGAAGATAGGTTTGGAGGCGACGGCTGGGGAGGACATGAGGGTCGAGGAGGAGGCCCATGAGGGGGTCAAGGAGTCCATGATGGAGGCCAACGGGGGGTATGAGTGGCACCAGGATATGTGACAGCACTACCACCAGCCCAGGTACGACGGGGATGAGGAGACCCGGGGACATACACGATGGACAGGCTGTGTAAGCTGAAGATGCATGTATTCGAGGGAGAGGATCCGGCGACATGGATTTATATGGCGGAGAGATTTTTTAGGTTCTCTCGCATGACGGAGGAGCAGAAGTTAGAGGCGGCTGTTATATGTCTGGATGGAAAGGCTCTCGCTTGATACCAGTGGAGAGAAGACAGGAGGCCATTTCGCTCGTGGAAGGAGATCAGGGATGGGCTGGTAGACAAATTCAGATATCCTCATCTGGAAAATTTGAGGAAGCGGCTAGTGGCACTCAGGCAGGATGGCACCGTGAGGGATTGCCTAAAGAGGTTTGAGGCACTGTCAAGGCGGATGCATGGTGTGTCTGATGAGATGATGGAGAGCACCTTCATGAATAGGCTAAGGCATACTGTACGTGCAGAGGTCCGCATTCAGAAGCCTCAGGACTTGATGGCGGCCATGAAGTATGCTCAGATGATGGAGGACCGCTCAATGAATGATAGGAGGGCGAGAGATTGTTAGAGTGGACCTGTTCCACGCAGCCAGACATCGACAAGAGGACAGAAGGGGACTACAGGAGTGAATCAGGCCACAAAGGAGAAGGATGGAGAGAAGAGTAGTGCACCATAGGCTGGGGGACAGTTTAGGAGGATGACTGACGCAGAGATGGGGAAAAAGTGGCGAAGGGTCTTTGTTTCAGACGCGAGGAGAGGTTCACACCAAGTCACAGGTGTGCGGGACGCGCAAGCTTCAGGTGATGTTACTTGAGGACGATGACGATGAGGCTAACGTTGAGGATGAGACTGCTGAGGAGGAGTATACAGAGCACCATCAGTTGGACATGACGAAGATTTCCATTAACTCAGTGGTAGGGTTCACACCGAACCATACCATAAAGTTAAGAGGGCATGTCGGTGACCAGGAGGTGACAGTTCTGATCGACAGTGGGGATACCCACAATTTCATCTCCAGGAGAGTGGTGGCACTGCAGGGACTTCAGCTGACAAACAGTGGCAGTTGCAGTGTCATGATGGGGACTGAGAAGGAGAGTAATCATGGAGTTTGTCGTGGTCGTGTGCTGACGATGCAGGGGGTGCAGGTGATAGCAGACATCCTGCCCCTAGACTTGGGGAGTATTGATGTCATCTTGGGCATAACATGGCTACAGACGCTGGAGAAAATGACGGTGAACTGGAAGCGACTCAAGATGGAGTTACAGGAGGATTGGAGAGCAGTGGTCCTACAGGGGGACCCCAGTCTGTGCAGAGCCTTGGTCTCGCTGAAGACCATGGTGAAGACCATCCAGGCAAAGGGGAATGGCTTTCTGGTGGAGCTACACGTGTTAGCAGAAGAGGGTGGTACTGAGGCCAGCAGTGAGCAGCCGATTCCAGGGGATGTGCAGACGCTGTTAGAGCAATTTGAGGTCTTTCATGAACCTCAGGGCCTCCCACAACCTAGAAACCACGAGCACGCCATAACTCTGCAGGAGGACGTGTCTCCCATCAGCGTGAGGCCTTATCGCTACCCACAGGCCCAGAAAGATGGGATAGAGCAAATGGTGCGGAGATGGTGCAGGCTGGTATTATTCAGCCCAGTGTGAGCCCTTTTTACAGTCATGTACTGCTGGTGAAGAAGACTGATGGGAGCTGACGCTTCTGCGTGGATTACGAAGCATTAAATAAGGAGACAGTGCCTGATAAGTTCCATATACCTGTGATTGACGAGCTCTTGGACGAGTTGCATGGATCAGCAGTCTTTACGAAGTTCAATCTAAAATCAGGCTACCATCAGATCAGGATGCACGGAGAGGATGTGCCTAATACTGCTTTCAAGATGCATGAGGGCCACTATGAGTTTTTAGTCATGCCTTTTGGCTTGACTAACGCACCTGCTAACTTCCAGGCTCTGATGAATAAGGTATTCTGTCCCTACCTTCGACGATTTGTACTGGTGTTTTTCGATGATATCCTTGTGTATAGTCGTTCCCTGAAGGAGCATTTTGGACCATCTGCAGGTCGTCTTTCAGGAGTTACAGTACCACCAGCTGTTTGCAAACAAGAAGAAGTGTTTATTTGGACAGCCACAGGTGGAGTACTTGGAACATGTGGTGTCCTCAGATGGTATAGCAGCTGATAAGGCGAAGATAGCGACGATGTTGGATTGGCCGTGCCCCACCACTCTCAGGGGGGCTGAGAGAATTTCTGGGTCTGACAGGCTACTATCGAAGGTTCGTGCAGGGTTATGGTACGATTGCTTGGCTACTCACAGAGCTACTAAAGAAGGATCGGTTCTTTTGGAGTGATGAGGCGATGCTTGCTTTTGAGGCCTTGAAAAAGGCCATGACAGTCGTACTAGTCCTGGCATTACCTGACTTTTCATGGTCATTCATTGTGGAGGCGGATGCTTCGGGACATTGACTGGGCGCCGTGTTGATGCAGGAACAGCGGCCTATTGCATAATACATTCAGGTGCTGACAGCTAGAGCCAAATTGCGATCTGTTTACGAGATGGAGCTGATGGCTATCGTCCTATCCATTCAGAAGTGGAGGCCATATTTGTTGGGAAGGAGTTTTTTAGTTCGACCGATCAGATGAGTCTCAAATACCTATTGGAGCAGTGCAAGGTGGCAAAGGAGCATCAGAAGTGGCTGTGGAAGCTTATGGGATACAGGTTTGAGATCAAGTATCGCCCAGTGTTGGAGAACAAGGCTGCAGATGCACTGTCACGACGGGATGAGAAAACACACTTGGTCGCCTTGTCGGCTTCGGTGCTACAGGACTGAGAGCCACTGCACGAGGAGGTTGAGCAGGACCAGGAGTTGGCAGACATCCCGTCAGCACTATTGCAGGCGTCTTCAGAGCATCCATGCTATGGCCCCTGGTGTTCACACATCACAGCTATACTTCAGGAGTTTCACAGCAGTGCAGTGGGCAGACATGCTGGGGTCCTCAAGACCTATCAGAGACTGGCAAGGGATGTCTATTGGAAGGGTATGAAGAAGGATGTTTCGAGGATGGTGACGGAGTGTGATGTGTGACAGCGTCACAAGTACATGGCGATGGCCCCTGGTGGTTTACCACAGCCTTTATCCTTGCCAGAGCAAGTCTAGGAGGATCTTTCTATGGACTTTATTGATATGTTGCCTAAGTCTAAGGGTACACAGTCATATTTGTTATGATAGACCGTCTCAGCAAATATGCACACTTTATATCAATCCGACATCCTTACAGCGCAGTGTCGATGGCGGTGGTCTTTCTGAGTGAGGTCATTCGCTTGCATGGGCCGCCCAAGTCCATTGTCTCGTATAGGGACAATGTATTCTTGAGCAGATTCTGGCAGGAGCTTTTCCGGCTGTAGGACACGGTGTTGAGGCGGGGCACGGCGTACCATCCCCAAACTGACGGTCAGACTGATGTCGTCAACAGGAATATTGAGACGTACTTGCGGTGTTTCATCTCAGAGAGCCCAAAGGAGTGGTCCAGATGGCTAGCTTGGGCAGAGTATTGGTACAAAGCATCCTATCACACAGCAGCTCAGACGACCCCTTTCAGGATTTTATATGGACGCGGCCCCCCATATTTATTGCATTATGGACAGGAGACAACACCAGTCTCGGAGGTGAAGCAGTACTGGGCAGAGAGAGATCGGATTTTGGAGAAGCTGAAGCTCCATCTGGCTAGAGCTCAGCAGATTATGAAGGCGGGGGCCGACCTATATCGCAAGGATGTGTAGTTTGACATGGGCAACATGGTATACCTAAAGCTGAGACCCTACAGGCAAAAGTCTTTAGCCCACAAGAGGAATGAGAAGTTATCTCCTCGATACTTTGGGCCTTATGAAGTAGAGGCCAAATTGGGACCAGTTGCATATATATTGAAGTTGCACACAGGATCTATCATCCATCTTGTATTCCATATGTCCCAGCTACAACAGGTGATTGACAAACATATATCGTATCCATCTCTTCCAGAGACAGTGACAGATAATATGGAGGTAATCTTGGAGCCTGAAGAGCTGAAGGGGTACGCAGAGTGAGCACTAAGGAACAGGAGGTGTTGGTGTAGTGGAAGGGCTTGCTTGAGCATGAGAGCAAGTGAAAGTTATTGGACGTCATTGCGCAGCAGTTTCCTAACTTCCACCTTGAGGATAAGATGGCTCTTTTGGAGGGAGTAGTGATGGGATCATCACATAATCTAGGCGGCGCACCAAGGGGAGGACCGGCCCACCTACTTGATTGCAGGGGCGTATTCGCAATTCCTTAGCTTTAATTCTATTATTTTATTCTAATAATGGTAAACTTGTAATTAGCTTAGAGGGCGATTAGTATTTAGGGGGGATTAGTCGGCCGGCCCTAACTATGTGATTTGTGCTAATTTTGTGAAAAGGAGAGAGTTCTTTGAGTTCTACGGGAAAGGTGCGGATGTCGCTTATCAATCGGCGTCTTAGGAGGGAGGTTACCTCTTTATTGTATCCAATCTATCTTAATAAAGTTTCAGTTTTTATCAATTTATTTTCAGTTTTTATTGAGTTCTATCGGGATCTTTTCCATTCCTATATCAACGAACAAACAATTTACGGTTCACCAAATATTTGGTGCATTTTGGTTTTAAAATATAATCATCAAAATGAATAATGTCGATCATTAAAAAAATGAAACATGGAGGTGGACTTTTGGACAACGCATAGCAATTTCCTCTTAGTGTAGCTAACGCCGTATTTCTCTATCATGACAGCTATCTAAATCTAGATTCGAATAATTCAAATTGTTTTTGCATCTGTATCCTTTAGATGTGGATATAGTTATCAAAGGTTCATATTCGACCAGATACGGATACCGATTCAAATAGTAAAAATAGAATTTTTTTTCAGATACGAATATAAATATAAATATCCGATATGATGATAATATATTATATTTGTGATTCATGTGTACTTCATCTCCTTCATTCATGATCATACATTTATTACATAAAACAATGATGTTTTAAATTGTTTTACTATTAGGATAAACTAGTTGATGCAAAGAGGGCTGAGATTGAATCTTGAAAAATAAAAAGTTGAGATTAAAAAATATAAAAAATTAAGAGAGAAACTCATATGGTATTGGGGGTGAAAAGGATAGAGAGTGTGAGATGAGAAGGATGGTGGGGCTGGTGAGGAAGAGAGCAGGTGTGGGTGTGGGTGTGGGTGAACGTGTATTTGAATTATGACATTATGAGAGGAAATTAATATGGACACAGGAATTTATGAATATATGATATAAGTAAATTTATTTTTATGAGTGAATGGACATGACATTATATATAGTGATGGTAGGACCCAATCCCTATGTGTACGGGAATTACTAATCCATTTATATTTGATACTTAATTAATACAAACCTGACAATATAATAAAATTGTTAGGTATTGTATACATTTATCCATACATCTACAACTAATATCAATTACTAATATGTATTATTAATAGCAAATATATTTGTTCGTATATGATACGTATCCAATAGATATCTGTATCCATTTTTGCGGATACGAAAAATAAACTTTCTTTTCGAATATCATCCGTATCTATATCCATATTCGGAAAATAATTTCGGATACAGATTTGGTGAAATATATATCCAAACCATTTACATTCCTACATAGACGTGAGTACAAGCATCGTGATATGATACAATACGGATACATTAATACACCAAAAATTAAAAAAATTCGGATACAATTTATCTTGGATATGTGAAATAAATAATATTTTATTACGTAGATAGCGAAAAAATATAATTTAAGCATGAAACAACAATCATATGTATTATATATTTATAAATAAATTCATAAAGTAATTAAAATCTTCTCTTTCTTTCTAGTAACTTAATTTACTACCACTTATCAAGTTAAAAATTTGACTGTTTCACATATAATATAAACTTGAAACAGATTCTAGATGAATCCAATCACATCTATGTATCATTTTGAACAAAAAAATTGTTACTTTCTACAGTGAAGCATCCAACAAGAATTCTAGGAGTATCCTATAAGAACTGTATTGGGTACATATCTGATACTGCTATGTTGCCCTTTTAGAGGAAACGGTGCATCATGGCTGCTAATCTCCAAATTCAGAATAACATAGAATTTCTCAAACTACTCTCCAAAATACAGCACAATTGTCTTGAAAGAGAATGTTAGAACATATAGTTCATCAAATATTTTTAGAAAATGTGCGTAATAAAGTCATAGAAAGAATATTTGAGTAATCACCCAAAGGACTGCGAAAAAGAATTGCACCACAGCAGTTAAAAACCACAGCTTTAAGGAAAAAAGCTTGTGCCATTACAAAGTTCACAAATTTACGAATCCAGTGGTTTATCTGGTTTATCTGGTAGTATTGGAGAAAAGATTAGGGTAAAAGAAGAATCTTTATTAATAATAAATGGAACTATAAGATTCGACTTGAATTCGAAGGTAATGACATTCCCAATAATCTTAGGGCTAACTAATCTAAATAATAACTACTATTCTCTCGCAATTTTCTGCATACCCCCTATAATGATCCTTCCCTCCATAACATAATTCTACTAATAAGAAACAACCAAAATTACAATACTGTCCATAGGGTTTTGAGCCAGCCGTCGCCCCTATTTTTGCGCCGCCCATGAGCAGTCTAACATTACCACTCTTCCTAATGAGAAACCATATTCTCAAGGTGAAATTCCAAAAAGTGTCGCTGGAGTTTGCGGATTGACCACCATGTCGCGTCCTACTCCAAATGAGTGCTCATCCTCTCCTACCACTTCCTCCTCAGCTGATACGTCCCCATCTTTGTCATCACTGACAATCAAAACCTGGAGGGTGCGATATTGACAATAATGTCCCAGACCGAGATTCTCGTCACAATAAAAACACAAGCCTTTGACATGCTTATTCTGTATCTTCATCTCTATAAGGTGTTTGAACTTACCATCAATTCATGTCTCATTGTTCTTGTCAGACATTGTCCTTGTCCTGATTTGTCTAAACCCACATTGGTTGTCTTATGTACCTCTATTGCGGTATTAGTATGGGAAATGAACCCTCTCGCTTCTCCTTTGGCACACCGCTCCGCTATGCTATTGTCAGCTGTGACAATTCCACAGTTTCCCCCAATCCCCTCAACCTTAAAAGTTATAGCTCGACTCGGATGTCGGCCTTGATCCCTTTCATGAAGTTACCCTTCAACACCACTTCCGATATCCCTCTCGCTCGGCCCGAGAGCAACTCGAAACTCTCCATGTACTCACGGGCCCCTCTTATTTGAGTGCAAAGAGCTGTTTGTGCAAATCACCACCTTATGTCGCAAAAATAGTCCAACATGCAATCTTTAAATTCCTCCCATGAGCACACATGCTGCCTCTGCTCTCTCCACTAGAACCATGACAACGTCTTCCCTTCCAAACATAGGGCCCGGCCATCAGCTTCTCTCTGTAAGATTATTCACTGTGAAACATCTCTCAGCATGGTACGCCCATCCTTAGACATCTCCTTCCTTAAAAATCGATATCTTCAGCTTTTGAATTCTTGAGTAGACACCAACTTGTTCTGCCAGGCTTTGGATCGGGGCTGCATGTAATGGAATTGATGATGTGTGTTTCAATTGAGAGCTGTGGGACTATCGAAATCATCCATCAGAAATCTTTCCGCTCCGTCACCGTGCGCTCTGTGCTCATCGAAGCAGTGCAGGCCTCTGATGGCCTCACCAAACCCCCTTGGGCCCCTGCCTCCCTCATCTATCCAACATTATGGCTTGTCGAAGCCCCTCGTCGGACCATCAACAGCCCCTGACGGGGCTCGTCGAAGTCCATAGGGCCCCTACCGCCCTCGTCAGACCATTAGTGACCCAGCAGACTCGCCAAATTTGATGTTGCCACACCAGCCTCCCCAAGCATCGCCGGGACACTGGCCGCCTCACCAAGCCCCTTCAGAACCATAGTCGCCTTCTCAAGTCTCGTCGGAACCATAAAAGCCCCGACCGCTGTCGTTGTTGCTCCCAAAAAGGGGACCGCCTCCTGACGTATCCCATTCCCCCCTCCCGTTGGGCCGTTGTCGCCCTCGCCGAGGCCCCCCAAGGGGCCGCCGTCCCGTGGGGCTTGCTGCCAGGCGTCGTGGTCTCGCTTTTGGTATAGCAGGCCTCCCAGCACTGGAGGCCCGCATGAAGGGCTATTAGCTCAGTGGTAAAGCACGCCCCTGATAATTGTGGCATTGTGCCTGAGTTGCAAGGGCTCTCAGCCACATGGATAGTTCAATGTACTCATCAGCTCTGCTGCCCCATGGGCCTACACCCATTGTGGGACCAACGATCCCTGCGGGCCCTTCGCTCGCCACGCAGGGCCTCCTCTGTTGCCCCAGGGGCCGTCGCCCTTGTGGGGCCCAGTGGGCCCTGCATGCCCTCTGCCCCCGCGAGGGCTCCTCATTCCCAGTCCCAAGCAAGGCCGGAGCTACTTCCCCAAGGGGCACTGGCCCCCGTCACCGGTCAACGGGCCCCTACGGACCCTCCCAACAACCTCACGGGCCCCTACTGTCTCCCTAGGGGCCACCGACCTTTACAGCATGTCGACGGCCCCACGGGGCCTCCGCAACCACCACCATGCCCAAACGGGGCCGCCACCTCTTCCGACCGCACCCCCCCCAACAATCGGGGGGTGTTCTCACCCTACGCGTGTGGATCGTGCGTGCCGCCACTCCATTGGATCTTCTCCTCAAAGGCGACGGCTTTTCCCTTGTCATTCACGATATCTATTACCCTACCGCTTTCTCCGGTATCCCTCTGTTCAAATCCATCTCAATAGCCACCACCACATGTGGATGGTGTTTATTTGTCTCCAATAGTTGCTTCATCATGGCTTCCATAGACGAAAACCATTAATCCATCGTTGCAAATCATTCATTCATCGTTCCGAATCGTTCCTTCATTGTGTTCCTCCATTGTGTTCTTGAGGACATTCACTTTGTTCTCCAATGTTTTCCTCCAAAGCATCCACCTTTTTCACCGCCGTCATTGATCCCAGATCGATTGCTCTGATACCAATTTGATAGGATTGGAGAAGAAATTAGAACAAAAGAAAGGATTTTTATTGATAATAAATGGAACTAAAGATTCGGCATCAATTCGAGATAAAGGCCACTCTCCCAATAGCCTAGGACTAACTAATTTAAATAATAACTAATATTCTCTCACAATTTTCCGCATACCCCTCTAATGATTCTTCCCTCTTATTTATAACATAATCCCCCTAATAAGAAACAACCAAAATTACAGAACACCCATATGGTTTTTCGCCCGCCGTCGCCCCTATTTTTGTGCGGCCCATGAGCGGGCTAACATTATCACTCATAGGAAATTCATCAAAATTTGTTGTGTTGTCCCATATGCATTCAATCAAACAGTCCTAGAATGGTCATCAAAATTCTTCTAATAGTTACAAAAGCTTGCCTTATGCTGGAAAATTGCTTTACTACGAGTTCCCTTCTTGATGTTATACGCCTCAAAAAGCGCCGAAGTATCTGGTGTGATCAAGAATTCTGTGCCAAGACCAAAAGAAAATACGTCAATCATATGCCGAGTTATGCTCTTCAGCCATGAGGTACTCTCGAGTTGATTTGATGTATGCTCTTTTATCAAAGATAACAATTTCTGCACATTGAACTGCTCCAATACAGTTGCAGACCTACAAGAATAACAATCTTGATCATGAAAGAAGAAATAACGTACTAGAATAACCAAGAACAATGAAGATTCCTATTTAAGGTTTGGAATAATGTTGGGCAAACTCAATTAATACCATGGATGAAGTACAGTTTTATGAACAAAGAATAATATTAAAAGGGGGACAGAAAAAAATCTAGCATAAAATTTGTGCATAGAATGAACTAATTAGTGATGCTTCAGACTGATATTGCAAATTGGCAAGAAACCGACAAGTGGGAAGTCAAATCATTATGGCATATCAGCTATTTCGTCAAAATACTTTCAAATTCAATACATCACCTTGACCTTACATGATAAAAGGTAATAGATTTAAAAGTATTTTCTCAAAGTGTCCGTGATGTGGTCATCACCTACTAGAGGCGAAGGAGGCGTGCGGCTTGATCCAGGGATGTTTTCATCATTTTTGGTCACTAGGGGTAATTTCGTAAATTCTGAAAAAATTGGACTGATTCATGTTTTATTTGGCGACGGCTAGGGTTTGGGGTTGGACATGTGGATTATTGTGAGAGAATTACTCTAGGCATCCATAGAACCCTAAATTGGGATATTTAGGCTTTGATCTTGAATACAAAATTAGGAGAACGGTCTCCTCTCGAAAGGGGTTAATTTATCCGTTGTATTTCCACTAAAACTCTATAAAAATTTCATCTTTTTCCTTTTTCACGATAAAAATAATACGACTAAAAATCTATAAAATTTTCATCTTTTTCCTTTTCCACGATAAAAATCCTATTTTTATTCTAATTTCCCTTGAAGACCGTATCAAATTGGTATCAGAACTCTACGATCATCATGGCCACAAGATCAAAGGAGAAGTAGCGAGGCGACGGATAGGAAGAAATCGATGGAAGGGCTCAGATCTGAGATGAGACCTGAATTGAGGGCATCGGAAGCAAAGACGAGTCAGATCTTGGAGAACCTCGCGCAATCAATCCAAAAGATCAATCAAACTCCTCAACATCTTTCACAACAAATCCAACAAATGAACCAACTCGCCTCGATATCAAAAGGGGAAAAGTCGGATCAGGTTGACAACCCAGATCTTGGGCAAATAGCGAAGTCTTTGGCAAAAGGGAAGGAAAAGATCGAGTATTTGTGCGAAGGGCTTTTATCTTATGCCGATCTGGGGTCTAAGGAAGAAGAGGACATCATCAAATGAGTTGGAACGTGCCACAGCGACAACAGCGGCCCAGAGGGAGCTGCGTCGGAGGCCGGTGAGGTCCGGCGAGGTCGCCAGGCAACTCACTACGACACCGTCGACTCCATAGCAATTTGTCAGGGCTCTGTCGAGCCCCTCGCGGGCCGCCAAGGCATCATTGAGCTTGGGTAGACATGTCAAGGCTCGCTGGCAGCCTTCCAGAGTCCAGCCAAGCCTTGAATGGGCCGCCAAGGTCATCGCGGTCCCTTGGCGGCCCGCCAAGGCTCCGACCAGTAACAAAAGAGCTGCTTGGGCTGCCGGACCCCCTAGCAACCCATCGAAGGGGCGGCGATCATCTGCGTACTCGATGGGGCATCGACGAGGACTTGGATGATTTTCTGGAGGACCGCAACATGGATTTTGTACGAGAGAGACCCTGACGGCTCAACTTGAAATACAAGAAGTTCCACAGATGCCATGAAGATGTTCTTAAGGATGTGGAAGATGGAGGATCAGATTGGGGCGATAACGACGAGGAGTATGACAAAGGAGAAGATAGGGCCCGATTCGGAAACTATTATGCGCCACGTGACCCGTACCAACAGTACCACTATGACCGGTACCGGGGGAGCAGCACTGGGGATTTCAGCCCCGACAACAGGGTTAGGAAGTTAAAGATACCAATCTTTGAGGGAAAGGACTGATACGGCCGCACCCCCTGAGGCGGGCACGGGTCCAGGCGGGACCCAAGGCGGATGGGTCACTTACTATCGGAGGCGTCGAAGGGCAGATTAGTCTTTTGTTATGTTACTTTTGTTCCTAGGTTTTTCTATTTATATCTAGGGTTAGCCGTCATGAGAGGCATGCTTATTGTGTGAAAAACATCGTAAGTGTCTTTTGTGAGGGTTTTAGACTTTGATCCGTTCATCAAAGTTAGGAGAGCGAGTTCCTCTCGAAAGGGCTCAAGTTATCTTGCTTTTAGTAGTTGTTTCCTCTTCAAAAACCAATAAAAATCCCATCTTTTCCAATTTTTAATCCTTTTCTTCGCTGATTTTCCATTGATACGATCCAAATCGTATCAAATTGGTATCAGAGCGATAGATCCAATGGCGGAAGGCACTAGATTCAAGACGGAGATGGAAGCGCTGCGAAAGGAGATCCGGGAAGAGGTCAGCAAAAAGGTGGGAGCTTTGGAAGTCACGGTCGAGATGCTTTCCAATTCCCAAAAGGAGATGGAGGCCCGTTTGATGAAGAAGCACGAGGAGTTGGACGCCACTCAAGTTCAGATCTTGAAAATTCTTCAAAAACTTGAGGGGAAAGGGAAGCATGTGGAGATCGGAGGGGAAGAATCCGCAGCGGAGAATCATCATACTAAGGCGGACGATCCAAAGTTGATGGCGAATACCTCCGGGGCACCTCCGGGAACCAAAACCACGAAGGAGAAGGAAGATCTAGGGTTCCGGGAGGAGTCGTGGGTGGAGGAAGTGCAACGGGAGCCGCGGCGGCGCGAAGGAGATCCCCTAGGATTTCTTGCGGAGGCGAGGGGACGCGGCGGACAAGATGGCGGCTACCCGGAGGATAGGGAAGGCGGCGGCTGGGGGGAAACCCTAATCCCCCCACGCGGGCCTCCAGGACCCCGCGAGGGCTCGGGGGGCCTCACGGTCCACACCCGAGCCCGCGCGGGTGCCCAGGATGGCTGGGCGGGCTCGCGCGAGGCCCTGGAGGGGGTCGCGCGGCCCGCCATGGCCAAACCTGGGCCCCGCCGAACCCCAGGGAGGCTTCGCGGCTTTCCCTGGGGCCGGCTGGGCCCCGGCTAGTGATGGTGGGGCCCGGGGGGGCCCAGTAAACCCCCCGGGTCAGTTTTTTGGCCCCCGGAGCACCGAACAAGTCCCCGCAAGAGGCTACCGCGGGATTTTTGGGGCTGCAGAGGAGGAGCGCCAGAGGTGGCCTATGGAGGAGTACGCGGAAAATTTTGGGGGCCCACGAGGGTTTCCCGAAGAGGCCTACGGCCGAGGCAGGACAGAGTACGGAGGCCATGGAGCTCAGGGAGGAGGACACCCGACCATGTACCCAGACAGGAGGATGGAGAAGTTGAAGATGCCCATTTTTGAGGGGACAGACCCCGACGGGTGGATAGTGCGAGCGGAGCGGTATTTCCAGGTGATGCGGATATCAGAGCGGGAGGTATTGGAGAACATCATCTGCTATCTGGAGGGACAGGCGCTGAGCTGGTATCGTTGGAGGATGTCCCGAGCCCCTTTTCGGACTTGGGAGGAGTTGTCAGCTTTCCTACTTGACCGTTTTCAGGCCAAACCGGGAGCAAATTTCTACGAGCAGTTGCTTGAACTACGGCAGGAGGGGACGGTGTTGGACTTCCTGGGGAAGTTCGAGGTGTTGGCAGGCAGGGTGAAGGGAGTGTCGGAAAACGTATTCTTGGGGGCATTTATGCAAGGGCTGAAGCCCTCGATACGAGCCGAGTTATGGATGCAAAGTCCCAGAGACCTAGAGCATGTGATTCGTCTGGCGTTGAGGGCGGAGGAGAAGCAGGCAGAGGAGCGGAGGATCAGAGGGACGTGGGAGGCGCCACAGCAGAGGGTTCCATCTACAGCAGCCGCCCCGAGACTACCGCCGGCCGCATCAGCCGAAACGGGGGAGAAGGCAGGAGAAGCACGCCCTGCGGGACAAGGGCGGAGGATGACCGAGGCCGAGATGCGGGACAGGAGAGCCAGAGGGTTGTGCTTCCGTTGCGACGAGAAGTTCACCCCAGGCCATCGGTGTGCGAGCAGATTGATGCAGATCACTATCGAGCCGGACGAGGAGGAATACATCGAACCAGAGGAGCCAGAAAAGGAGATCGGAGTGCGATGCGACATGGGAGCGGTATGAGGCGATACAGGAGCAGTACCCTGATCTCCACCTTGAGGACAAGGTGGCTCTTTTAGGGGCGGGTATTGATACGGACGCACCCCCTGAGGCGGGCACGGGTCCAGGCGGGACCCAAGGCGGATGGGTCACTTACTATCGGAGGCGTCGAAGGGCAGATTAGTCTTTTGTTATGTTATTTTTGTTCCTAGGTTTTTCTATTTATATCTAGGGTTAGCCGTCATGAGAGGCATGCTTATTGTGTGAAAAACATCGTAAGTGTCTTTTGTGAGGGTTTTAGACTTTGATCCGTTCATCAAAGTTAGGAGAGCGAGTTCCTCTCGAAAGGGCTCAAGTTATCTTGCTTTTAGTAGTTGTTTCCTACCAGATGGGTGGATACACAGGGCAGAGATATATTTTTAGGTGACTCTCTCACTGAGGCAGAGAGATTGAAGGTGGTGGGACTATGTTTAGAAGATGAAGCTTTATCCTGATACTGATGGAAACAGCAGCAGCGCCCTGTCACTCGTGCGAAGATTGTCTGTTACATCGATTACGTGAGACGCATGAGGGAGACCTATATGTGTAGCTCTATGCACTAAGGCATTATAGCACAGTCAAGGATTATATCAGGAAGTTTGAGATTGTTGGCGGGCCGTGTTCGTGGAGTGTCAGTGGAGTCCTTGGAGGGATGTTTCATGAAGGGACTCAAACCAAACATACGGGCGGAGCTACGCATACAGAGAACCAAAGGGATGTTGGACGAAATGTGTTTGGCTAGGATGGTAGAGGACAGACTTGCAAAGGAGCGACATGCCAGAGGAGCATGGAGCAAATCTACTTTCCGTAGTCCGGCACCTGCAGGAGGACCGAAGGCACCTTCAGGGGGTCCACAGCCAACAGAGAGAAGGGCAGTGAGGCAACGCCAGGTGCAGTTTAAACGCATGACAAAGACTGAGATGAGGGACAAACACACCAAGTGCCGTTGCTTCAAATGCGACGAGAAGCTCACGCCTGCGCATCGATGTGGCAACCGCACTCTTCAGTTGATGATTGTGAACGATGAGGATGAGTATGAAGCAGTGGTGGAGCTCGAGACAGAGGAGGCAGATCAGGAGCATCTCCATCTCGACGTGGTAGAAGTGTCGCTCAACTCGATGGTGGGGTTCACACTAAACTGCACCATGAAGTTGACGGAAAAGATAGCGGAATAGGACGTCACGATCTTGATTGATAGTGAGGCCACCCATAATTTCATCTCTAATCGGGTGGTGGAGCAGCATGGGCTACAGCTCAGTGACACGTGGAGCTTTAGAGTTGTGTTGGGGACGGACAAGGTGGAGCATAATAGGGGAGTGCTGCGAAATTTTATTAGATTTACTGTGTGTCCAGATTGTAGAAGATTTTCTATCTTTGGACTTGGGAGCACGAACGTTAGCTTGGGCATGCAATGGCTATAATCTTTGGAGGAGACCAGAATCAACTGGAAGCTGTTAAGGATGGCATTTTAGGAAGTGGTGAAGACATTTATTCTACGGGGCAATCCTAGTTTATGTTGTTACATGGTTTCATTCAAAACCATGGCAAGGGCCTTCCAGACTGAGGGATAAGGCTTCCTGGTGGAGTTTCAGGAAATAGTAGATGGAGCGGAGGAGAGGTCAAATATTCCAGCAGAGGTGGAGCAAATCCTGAGTCGTTTTGAGGGGGTATTTCAGACGCCTCGTGGACTTCCGTCCACACGGGACCACGAGCATGCTATTGTCTCGCATGAGGGGTGTCTCCTATCAGTGAAAGACCTAATCGTTACCCCTAAGTACAGAAGAAGGAGAATGTTATAGGCCGGTGTGATCCAACCCAGCGTGAGTCATTTCTCCAATCGGTCCTGTTGGTAAAGAAAAAAGATGGCAACCGGTGATTTTGTGTTGATTCCAGAAATTTGAACAAAGAGAAGGTGTTGGATAAGTTTTCAATTCATGTGATCGACGAGATATTGGATGAGTTACATGGTGCAGCCGTTTTCTCCAAGATAGACTTGAAGTCAGGATACCATCAGATCAGGATGCTAGCTGCTGATAAACAGAAGACCGCTTTCAAGAAGTACGAGGGTCACTCCGAGTTCTTGGTCATACCCTTCGGCTTGACTAATGCCACTGCCACATTTCAGGCCCTCACGAAGGTCTTATGCCCCTACTTGAGGAGATTCGTCATGGTATTCTTCGATGACATCTTGGGTTATAGCAGTTCCATGGAGGAGCAAGTGGGGCATCTAAAGTTAGTTTTACAGGAGCTGCAGGACCATCAGCTGTATGTAAACAAGAAGAAGTGTCTCTTTGGGCCGCTGAGGGTGGAGTATTTGGGCCACGTGGTCTCTGCAGAGTAGATGGCCATAACAGATAGAAGATCCCAGCCATGTTGGACTGACCACGACTTACCACATTGCGGGCTCTGCATGGCTTCTTGGGACAGACAGGTTATTACGAAAGTTCGTATAAAAGGATACAACACCGTAACTTGGCCACTTACCGAGCAGCTAAAGGACAGTTTTCAATAAAGAGAGGAAGCGACCAGAGCTTTTGAGGCCTTGAAACGGGCCATGTCTACATTGCATGTGATCGCCCTACTGGATTTTAGCAGGCCTTTTGTAGTGGAGACTGATGCTTCTGGTTACGGGCTAACGGCGTTCTTATGCAAGATCAGAGGCCCATGACATATTTCATTCAGGTCTTGACGGCATGCAGACAACTTAAATCAGTGTATGAGTGGGAATTGATGGTGATTGTGCTAGCAGAATCGAAGTCACGGCCCTACTTGCTTGCAGAAAGTTTATGTTGGTTCATGGGTTCATGACCAATGTTGTTTTAATGATGATCAACATTATATTGTGTGATAATCATCTCATTTGTTTTAGTCTCAGATGTATTAATGATTATCTTGATGAGAAGACAAAACAATAGGTGATGAGATGGTGGTGGATGATGGTTCAAGGCTATAGAGCAAATCATTGCATGAAGCTTGAAGAATTAATATGTATTTTCATTTTATTCTTCATGAAATTTTGCTTCTTTTACTTAGAATATTTGTAGCCTTGAATAGATGTACAACACACTCACGTATGCATTATATCCATCTTAGAGTTCATTAGAAATCATGTTGAACAGATCTCTTTTGGTACATTGCTCTAAACACACATGGGTGTGCATTTTAGAGTTGGACAGGTGCCTAGTGTATGGGCACCAGCCGCCTGGCCTGTCAGCTTTCTGATCTGCTGAACACAACCAAGGGGGCAATCGCCTGATGGTATATGATCAGGCGTTTGCACTAGACCATCAGGCGTCTGCATAGTGATCCAAACGCCTGGTACATGATCTTCAACCACCTCATCAGTTGAGCCAAACCTTCTGTGCTCTCTGTCTTTTTGGACCCATATTTGGTAGTCGTCTGAAGAAGAATTCTCAGACGCCTGCACAGTGCCCCAGATGCCTGAGTAGTAAACTCCAGATGTTTGGTTGCCTTGCGTTGGAACTTTTGCAATCTGTTTCCGACTTCAAACATATGTCAGTTTTTCTGTGGTTGGAATTTCTCATCCATTCCAAGCCTATTTGATTGTATTCTTTGTTAGCTTTCCAACGCATCTTACATCACCTCAATCGAAGTTCATTTGTGTCATTTATGACTATTTTGGTGTTCCAGTATTTTCTCGGTTGAGTCTGTTGGAATTTCTGCAATTTGTTTCTGACTTCAAACGTCTGTCAATTTTTCTGTTAGACTTTTTCATCCATTCCAAACCCATTTGATTGCGTTCTTTGTTAGCTTTCCAACGCATCTTGATTCACCTCAATCGATGTTTATTTGTGAAAGTTTTGATTGTTTTGGTGATCAAATGTTTTTCTATGAAGAGTTTGTCAGACCAGACACTGCATAACGTGGTACCAGACGTCTAGCCACTCTTCACCAAACATCTGGTCATTATACATCAGGCACCTGGTCACTGTGAAAATATGCATGTTTATAGCCATTGGGTGGACTTTTCGAGTGGCTGTTTTCTTGTCTCTAGTGCAGATTTGTGAGGTTATTTAAGCTAGATTGATAGGCTGTTTTTGGCAACACTCCAGGACATTAAGATCATATTGTAAGTGCCAATGTGAGGGTTTTCATTGAAGAGCATTCTTTTCCCTCACTCTCTCTCTCTTTCTCTTTGGTTAAAAGTGTTCATGCATTAATCTTGCATTTAGAGAGAATTTTTCCAAGTGTATCCAAGCTCATCTACATCAAGCACTTGGTGATTTCAATCTTTCATGCCTTCACATAGATATCGGTAAGATTTATTCAAGTCATATATAAGATTGTTGTTTTTCGTTTCTTTTTTGTTATAAAATCTACTACTCAAGTTGTGAGTACATAGTGGGGGATTTACTCCACTTGGAGATTTTCTCTCCATTATCTCGGTGTAGGGATTATCCCGGTGTAGGGATTGTTACTCGTGAAGAGCGTACTTTTGTGTCCCGGTTTAGGGAGCATTTGTGTAAAGTCGTCACTCCAGTGTAGGATGATGGGACTGGAGTATGATCACCAGTGTATGGATCCGAACCAGGATACGTCCCTTTGTTTGCGATTGCATTGACGTATTTCTTGTTGTGGTTATTGTTGAGCACTTTATTATTATTTCCGATGTGTATTGTGCGTTTAATTATTAGTACCTTTTTAATTACGTATATTGCTTGCCATTACACTATTTACGCTTGGTATAGTGTATGTTGTGTAGCCACAGGTCCCAACAGTTTACAATGTGCACTGATCAGCGAAGTCTCAAGTATCTACTAGAGCAGCGCATGGTTATGGAGGAGCACCAGAGGCGCTTATCCAAGCTTCTGGGATACACTTTTGAGATTCAATACAGGCCAGGTTTGGAGAACAAGGCAGCATATGTTTTATCACGTAGAGGAGTGGTACACATGGCAACTTTATCAGTGCCAGTGCTACTAGACTGTGAGCCCTTGTTAAGAGAGATAAAGGCTGATGAGGGATTGGCACAGATACAAGCGGCGTTGCTGCATGGATCGACGGAGCACCCAGGATATTCGTTGAATGGACAAAGATTGTTGTATCATGGGTGGCTGATGTTGCCCAGAACTTCATCGCATATTCCATTGATCTTTCAGAAGTTTCATGGCAGCGCAATTAAAGGACATTCAGAGGTGCAGCAGACCTAAGGCGGATGGCCATGGAGCTCTATTGGGTCGGATGAGGAGAGACATTGCCCAGATGGTGGAAACTTGTGAAGTCTGCCAGCGTCACAAGTACTTAACGACAACTTATGCAGATTACAGCCGCTCTCTCTTCCTAACAGGGTCTAGGAGGATATCACCATGGATTTTATCGAGGGTCTACCGAGATCTGAGGGATTCTAAGTCATACTTGTTATGGTTGATCGCCTCAGCAAATATGCCCATTTTGTAATACTCAGGCATCATTATACAACGATGACAGTGGTGATGACGTTCATGAAGGAGATAGTGTGATTGCATGGGTTCTGGCGTCTATTATTTTTGACAGGGATCGGTGTTTATAAGCCACTTATGGAGAAAGCTATTTAAGGTGCAGGGGACGACCCTTAAGAGAAATACATCCTATCACCTACAGACTGACGACCAGACCGAAGTCGTCAACAGGAGTATTGAAACGTATCTATGTTGCTCTGTGTCGGAGACGCCCAAGCGGTGGGCCAGGTGTTTGGCATGGCGGAGTATTGGTACACCTTGCCTTCCATGTGTCACAGTTGCGACAGGTGATTGGAGAGTGCTCCATTTTCGATACTACCACCTCACTTGACGAATGACATGGAAGTGATCTTGAAGCCGCTGGAGGTAAAGGGGATTCGTCAAGGGAACGCTGGGAAAGAGATGTGCTGATTCATTGGCGCTGGTTACCGGACTATGATGCTACGTGAAAGCCCGTCAAATCTATTCGACATCAGTTTCCTAATTTTCACCTTGAGGACAAGGTGACACTTTTTGGGGGCATAATGATGTGTCATCATCTACCAGAGACAAAGAAGGAATGTGACTTGATCCAGTGGCATTTTCATCATTTTTGGTCACTAGATGCAATTTCGTAGATTCTGAAAAATCTAGACTCTTTCATGTTAAATTAGGTGACGGCTAGGGTTTGAAGCTGGACATGTGGATTATTGTAAGAGAATTATTCTAGGCATCCATAAAACCCTATATTGGAAGATTTATGATTTGATCTCGAATATAAAGCTAGGATAGTGGCCTCCTCCCGAAAGAAGTTACTTAATCTGAGGTCAATTTATCTGTTGTATTTTCACTAAAAATCTATAAAAATTTCATCTTTTCCCTTTTTCACAATGAAAATCATATTTTTATTCTAATTTCATTTAAGATCGTATCAGTTCGGAATGTGGCATTTAGATTTTAGTTAAAGTGGATACATCTCAGATATGCAGCTTATTGGGTTTTTAATATTGGGCACGGATTCGGAGTGTCTGATATGTGTCGAGTATCGGTATCTGACACATTTCTAACATGAATACAACCCCCTTTTAAGGCATATGTGCTTCATAATTCGTTATTTGACCTCGTAGATAATGGAATGGGTCTTAAACTTGCTTTGAAAAGCTCATAATGTCTTGAATTTGGAGATGTCGGTAGGTTCAATTTAATGAAAGTTAATGGGAACTATTGAATTTCAGTGAAAGTTATTAAATAATACAACAAATAATAAGACTAGAATAAAGTAGGAGTAGTACAAGGCCACGGCATAATATTAGTAAACATTAGCCATGAAAGATAGAGAGAAAGTGTGATCTATAAATCTAGGAAACCAGCAGCTCTATCAGAAAAGAAATAAAAATAAAATGCAAAATGACACCAAATTAATACGTAAATCCAGAATACATATGTTAGAAAAACTGCAATACCACCTTACTTCTATCTTCTTACGACACCAACCTAATACTTAAATCCAGACTCCATATGTTAGAAAAACTGCAATACCACCTTACTTCTCACTATTTTCTTACAATTTCTTTGCAATCAGTTACCGAATTTAAATGCCTGTTAATTGTTTGGATATTTCTGAAATGTCTACTTATCCAATTATAACTCTACAACATTTAAGGCAAAGTTATGTGCCCCCTTTACAAATCATTACTACCGTAA
Organism: Scilla litardierei; assembly: GCA_030789695.1. Taxonomy (NCBI): domain Eukaryota; kingdom Viridiplantae; phylum Streptophyta; class Magnoliopsida; order Asparagales; family Asparagaceae; genus Scilla; species Scilla litardierei. Next base: position 141,399,120 of record CM061140.1, on the reverse strand, counting down.
ATTGACTACTCATGATTACCCCCTCAAATCTTTCTATTTTGGGTGTTTGGAAGGGTTGGCATTGGTTAAATCACTAAACCCTTGATAACCTAAACCAATGAACCCTAAGAACTAGAATTCCGCTTTGACAAGAAACTAAATGATTTACCGTTATACATGGAATATATATTTTGTACAAGCCATCCGGGCTTGATTACCTGCGACGACACAGCCTACGCTTGCTGCTTGCTGGTATCTGCATTACTTGAATTTGTAACGGCACCCGGAAAGCAAGGCATTACATTGACATTGATGTTATATCCTAACCAATTATGCGGAGAAGAATATTTATTTGCTAAGCCATATAATATCTGGTCAATCCTGCCCCCCCCCCCCCCAATGTGGGTTTTGGAACTCTCATCCGTAGCCTCTAGAAAGTGCCTACACCTAATGGCTTAAGCCGTTGTTGCCATTTCCTCGCTGACCCATCATGCGAAAGGTACGCCGTTAGAGTGAGTGCGCCCGAGCTCCGCTCCTTCGACTGATTGTTCGCATCGGATCTCAGGTTCTCTATTGCACTCCCCGATTGGGGTAATAATTACCAATTTTATGCAACGAAAGGTGAATTATGGAAAATAATGAACCCTGCGCCAAACTCAGCTCCAAAACCAATTGTCCCAAGCTTATTAGAGATGCATACGTAACGCAAACCAGGGTTTGAGGTATCGGCCGATACCATTAGTTATCGGCCGTATCGTATCGGTATCGGCAGTTGACGATACCGAAACCAATGGTTAGTTCCAGTATCGGCCGATATTGAACGGTATCGGTCAGTTTCAGCCGATACCTGCCGAAACTGACCGATACCTGTCGAAACTGACCGATACCGTTCAGTATCGGTCGAAGATGGAGGAAGAAGAATGTGTAATTAAATAAAAAATTTCTAAAAAAACCCAAAAAATTTCGTGAATCAATAGGTTGCATAGAAAGCTCGGTTAAAAAGAGGAGAAAACTCTAGGGTTTCGGCTTGAAAATGATGAAGAATTAGATGAAGAAGAGGCAGAACCAAGAAAAATTGCTAAAAAAAGAAGAAATATGACAAAAGGAAGATGAAAAAATTGAACTCACCGCATCGTGTCGCCGCGTCGCCGACCCCGCCTCCTGCCTCGCCGAACCCGCCTCGACCATTTAGCGTGAGAGTGAGAGAGCAGAGAGAGGGGTCCGAGTCCTCTTTTAGGAGATGATGTGTTCTTTAAAGGCAAACTTCTAAATAAGAGGTATGAGCGTAAAGTAAAACAGTCGATGCGCATATCAAGCGGATATTTTGTGGCAACCCTGTAAATAAGTGGTATGTGCGCAAAGAAAAATGGTGGGTGCACAAAACAACGTCCAACGATTTTTTTGGCAAACTTGTAAATAAGTGGTATGTGCGCAAAGTAAAACGGTGGTTTCGCAAGGCAAGCTTTAGGATTTATTCATTTATCTAATATTTAGGATTTAAGTACCAAATTTTAGGTATTTAGCATTTGATATGATTGTGAACTCAAATTTAGTTTATCTATTTAGTATTTAGTATTTGATAGTATATAATTAATATTTTAGTTTGTTAAGTATTAATAGTATTTGATAGGTTTAGATTTAAGAACCTTCGAAACCATCACTGTGTATATAGTATATACATATTTAAAGTATCTCCGAAACCAAAACCGATACCCGAAACTGTCGAAACTAGCGATACGAACGAAACCGAAACTTGTTTCCAAACCCATCGAAACAGACGATACAGATACCAAAACCAAAATATTGGAAAGAACAATACCCAGACCGAAACCGAGACCTAAACCTTGACGCAAACCATGCCTTCTAAAAACTAAATCTTAAACTTCAATACAGTCTACTCCATCCAGGGCAAATGATTTGAACCGATATATTCTCATTGAGAGGAACCACCATACCTAAGACCTTAGGGAGTTACTTTGCGAACCCACCATTTTGATTTGTGTACAAACCACTTAAATTTATATTCCCGCACACAACCGGCTAGTTACGTTTTTGCTCAGCGCATAACCAAAAAATCGAATTTGCCCATAAGCCAAAACACATTCACCTTCTTTCAGTTTCTTCGGGATCAGACTCTTATTGCAGCTTCTTCACATAAGATTATTGCAACCACGATTCACGACATCATCCTCAACCTCCAACAAGGCATCTTCATATGACCATCATAACAGTAGTAGTAACAAATAATAATAACAAGAATAACAAATCATGTAGAAAAGAAAAGAGAAGCCCATGGGTTCCGCAGCTGTGTGAATTTTGGATGGGTTTTGATGGAGTCGAGGAAAGAGCAGATAAGTGAAGCCCATAGGTTTGGGAGGGGGAGGGATGGGGCTGGGCGGAGGGGGAGGGGGAGGAATGAGGGAATGTGATTAACTGATTAGAGATTTAGGGTTTAATTAGTTATATGTTTAATTAGTTACATCTCTCTCTCAAATGAAGAAGTTAATTAATTGATTTCGACTACTAAAAAAGTTTAAATGTAACAAAATTGATTAAATTTTTTAATTAATTGAGATAAGAAGAAAAGAAGATGAGCAAAATATTTTTAAAAATGAGTGGGATGTGCGCGTTGAGTAAGTTTTTTAGCGCATCCGATGAGTAATTTGATATGTGCACTGTGAGTAATTTCGTTTTGCATGTTGTGCGCGTTGAGTAATGTGATATGTGCACGGAGTAATTCTGTTTTGCATGTTGTGCCCGTTGAGTAATTTGGTATGTGCACGGAGTAATTTTCTTTTGCCTGTTGCTTGCAGTGCGCAATTTTGTTTTACATGTTGTGTGCAGTGAGTAATTTGGTATGTGCGAGGAGTAATTTTGGTGGGGATGGAGGAATTTTGGTAGGGATATTTCAGGGTTTATCGTAAATGGCAGTTTCATTATTTTTCATAAAGTTTAAGCGGTATGTGCACCGAGCAAAACTGTGTGTTCGCAAAATAACTCACAAGACCTTATTGCTTCATAAAAGAACACTTGAAACACAAGTTAATTGCCCACTTTACAACTCCAATAACAGAAATTCATCAATCAAAAGAAACACATAAGCGTGATTTCGATCTAAGCCTAGAAGTTGACCAAATATGTATCTTAGTGTGGACTTACCAATGCTAAAAATTGTTTTACCTCAATTGAGAAAAAAGAAAAAATTAATCATAGGATTAGAAATCATCAATCTCTTCCCTTACATCCAAATTTCACCTAAGAAAAAGAAAAAACCCAATTCAAATCATACATATGGTGAGCTTTTTATGAAGTATTTATGTAACAACTTGTTCAATAATCAATGATATTTTTGCAAAGACCTAAGAACTGAAAAGGGATAAAAATTAAAAATAAAAACAGAGAGATAGAATGTGAAGCGAAAATGGTACCAATTTTCATGGAGATGGAGAGTGTGGGCGTGGTGAAAGAGGATGCCAGCGCCGCCGTTGGAGGGGTCGCCGGCGTAGGAGGGGACAAGCGGCGAAGACATGAACCGGTGCATGAAGTCCAGCTGCTTGGGCCGGGTTATCCTCGGGCCCCGCGACAGGCCCAGCGGCAGCGGGTCACCTAGAACGGGCCGTGCCGTGCCCTCCATTGTCACTGGGGACTCCATGTCTAGCTCCCACAAACCCCCGTCCGTCGCCCACCGCAGCCTCCTCATCGCCTCTCTCTCCCTCTCTCTCCCCTCGTTACCTCTCTAAAACCCTGATGGAGCTTTGTTTTGGGGAGGGAGGAAGATAAAACTAAAAGGGGACAACTGAGAGGAAGATGCAGGGTTTCCTTTCATTACTGGGCCTTCAGTTTTGGGCTTTATTTTCAAGGCCTCCTCCTGAGTCAACTCGAGGGAAGACAGGCAAGAAGACCATATGTAATAAAAGGGAAAATGGTGTCCGGGTCCTTTTTTTTTCAATCTGAATTTCAAGAAAACACCGCGCATTTTTTCCCTGAGCTCTTAAACGCCGAATACGTATTTCGCTTGAGTCCCAAAGTTCATGTTTGAGTTGACGGAAAAAGGAAAGAAAAGGAAAGGAGATGGACAAGGGCGGAGCTATGCTTGGGCTAGGGTGGGCTATAGCCAGGATAAGTATTTGAGTAACCCGTGTACACAACTATTCAACATCATAAAGTAGCCCAATTAGTAGAGCATTCATGTCTTTGACTTTTTGACTTGGAAGTCATAGGTTCGATTCTTGGCAAGCTCAGTTGATAGAAAATTCACTTTTTTTCTATTTAGAAAATGTTATAAACGGGCTTTTGAGGCCCAACCCGTTAGTGGGTATCCACCCATTATGTAACCCTATTACTATAAATACAGGGCTACGGGGTTCCGTAGCCGACATGGTTTACAACACGTTATCAGCACGCTCAAAGCTAAGCCGAACCCCTGCCGACGGACGAACGCGACGCGAACGGGTTTCCTTCACCGAACGTCGCTAGATCCGGCGGGTAGGATCTAGAGGTAATCCTGAAACCCTAGATCTAAAATTTCATATGCGCATATGTCTAGATCCAAAATTCTTGGATCGATTGTTTAATGAAAATCAAGGTTTTTATTGATTAAAAATCAACTTTTTACAATAAAAACGTTTTCTTTTGGAGATTAAAAATAGATTTTTTCCACTAAAAATTAGATTTTTATCCCCAAAACCCATGAAACCCTAGGGGATTTTCTCGCCAGAACGCGAATTCCCCCTAGATCTCACGCCAAAACCCTCGCCCGCCGCCCGAAGCGGCGGCAAAACCCTCGCCCGCCGCCCGAAGCGGCGGCAAAACCCCCCCGCCGCCAGCAGCGGCGGGCCAACCCGCCGCCGGCCGGGGACGGGCCAACCCGCCGCGGGCAGCGGCGGGCCAAGCTCAGTTGATAGAAAATTCACTTTTTTTCTATTTAGAAAATGTTATAAACGGGCTTTTGAGGCCCAACCCGTTAGTGGGTATCCACCCATTATGTAACCCTATTACTATAAATACAGGGCTACGGGGTTCCGTAGCCGCCATGGTTTACAACACGTTATCAGCACGCTCAAAGCTAAGCCGAACCCCTGCCGACGGACGAACGCGACGCGAACGGGCTTCCTTCACCGAACGTCGCTAGATCCGGCGGGTAGGATCTAGAGGTAATCCTGAAACCCTAGATCTAAAATTTCATATGCGCATATGTCTAGATCCAAAATTCTTGGATCGATTGTTTAATGAAAATCAAGGTTTTTATTGATTAAAAATCAACTTTTTACAATAAAAACGTTTTCTTTTGGAGATTAAAAATAGATTTTTTCCACTAAAAATTAGATTTTTATCCCCAAAACCCATGAAACCCTAGGGGATTTTCTCGCCAGAACGCGAATTCCCCCTAGATCTCACGCCAAAACCCTCGCCCGCCGCCCGAAGCGGCGGCAAAACCCTCGCCCGCCGCCCGAAGCGGCGGCAAAACCCCCCCGCCGCCAGCAGCGGCGGGCCAACCCGCCGCCGGCCGGGGACGGGCCAACCCGCCGCCGGCCGGGGACGGGCCAACCCGCCGCCGGCCGCGGCGGGCCACCCCGCCGCCGGCCGCGACGGGTCGTCCCCGGCCGGGGCGGGTTGGCCTGCTGCCGGCAGCGGCGGGCAGATCCCGCCGCCGACGGCGGCGGGCCCACCCACGCCGCCGGCGGCGGCGGCCCCCAACCCCGCCGCCCGCAGTGGCGGGCCCCAACCCCCCGGCAGCTGCTCGTATCGGGCCCCCCGGTGCGCGCTCATGCCCGGAAACCCTAGCCGCCTGAAGCAGCAATCCGCGCGACCAAAAACCCTAACTAGGGTTTCACCCCGAAAATTTCTTCGATTTTCAAAACTTTTCAGATTTAATTGCGATTTTTTCGTCAAAATCAGGACAAAATTACATGTGATTTTTTTATTCATCGCATTTTATTCGGATTATCTGATTATTACACGTTTAATAATTAGGAAGACCCTGCGACCGCTCTGCCGTTAGTTAACTAACCTAACGGTGTATGACGTTGCCCAGTGGTCCAATAATTATTAAACGAAAAATTTTCATTTCCATTATAAAATTTCTGTGATGATTAAATGCATGTGTAGAAATTTATATGTAACGACTGCTTTTCATGTATCTGGATTTTATATATTATAATATATGTTTTGGTGGATTTTCTCCTCTTGTGTGGTTTTCGTCTCCGTAGTTTTCATTTTCGATCGATTCGTCGTATTTTCTCGCTTCTTCCTTAGGATTGTCGATTTCGAAGTGTGTCGCTCGTGACGGACTTCATAACGGTCGTATCTAACTATTAGATCAAGCCTAGGAGTCTTAGGAATCGATCCCGGGGCCCCGCGCTCCGTATCGGTACTTTCTGTGCTCATTAGCCGGTGTAAGAAGGGCCACCGACCGACTAGATGACGATCCAGTCGGTCGGCAATCCTTCTTGGACCGACTAGTTAGCTTTCTAAATTTCTCAGGAGTTACTGTTTATCGTTAGTCTGTCTAAGAACGTTGGTTGACCGACTAGGTTGCAAACTAGTCGGTCAGCAATGCTTCTTGAACCGACTAACTCATCAAATTATTTTTGTATCAGTTACTGTTTACTCTTAGTCGGTCTAAGAACGTTCATCGACCGACTAGTTGCCAAACTAGTCGGTCAGTATTTGTTCATGGACCGACTAACTCTAGAATCCTAATTTCACCTGTAGCTACTGTTTACACTTAGTCGGTCTGCGTTGGTCGACCGACCGACTAGTTGTCAAACTAGTCGGTCAGTGGTTGTTCTTTGACCGACTAACTAGTGCTGTAAACCCTAGTTTTGCCCTAGCCGCCAGCCTAGCCTATAAATACCCAACCCAAACGTTTTCTTCCCCTCCAACTCGACCCTAAACCCTAAAATCGCCCCATTGATCCCCCACCTTCCTCCAAGCTCCATTTCTTCATTCCAAGCCCTAAATCCATCATCCAAACCATCCATCTACCCTATCTACCTCTCATCTTCCCCAAAATCTCATCAAAACCCATCAAAATCCCCAAATCACCCAAAACCCTAGTTTCCCCAAACTTCTCCAATCTCTTCCAGATTTGATCCTAGGGTTCCCCGGAGTGTTCCTTCCGTCTTCTCCCGGTAAGAAATCGATCTACCGTTGTTTTTATAACTTATTTATAATTTTGGTGAAACCCTAATTAATTTCATGTGTTTGATGTTTGTCTCCCCCAAAACAGCGATTTCCTCGTAGATAGCATCCGTGTGACGAGGTTGATCGTCATCCCCGGTGCTAGGCAAGTGAAACTTGCCACTTAGGGTTTAGGCCATGTTTTAGGCCATTTGCATGTTGTAGGCGTAAAAGAGGCTAGGCGAAGATATGAAACTCGCCTAGGCGCAAATTGGGGAATTAGCCTGACAACGAAGCTAATTCCGACTTTTAGCATGTTGCACAATTACCATGTCATGTTTACTTTCAATTAACGGTACGCGAATATGTTCATGTCATTGCATTTTGCCTGTCACGTTTAATTTAAATTAACGGTACGCAAATATCTGTTCATGTCTTTGCCTAGTGATTATTCATCGTGATTGCGTAGCGCACGCTACAATATTATATTCCTGGCTCGTGTTCCAGAAGCGAGCTTAGTGAGTTGGAAACCCCAACGCTCGACACATATGGGTGGGGTAAGAGATAAGCGGCCTGAGCCCCGAGTTGGCCTGATCCGCCACTCCGGCCAGCAGGTGGACTCTCTAGTGCACAAGTGATTAATAGTGATAGAGATAAGCGGCCTGAGCCACGAGCTGGCCAGCAGGTGGACTCTCTATGCACTAAGTGATAAGTGATAAGTGATTAATAGTGGTAGAGATAAGCGGCCTGAGCCACGAGCTGGCCAGCAGGTGGACTCTCTATGCACTAAGTGATAAGTGATAAGTGATAAGTGATAAGTGATAAGTGTTAAATGATAAGTGATTAGTGATTTGGTAGCTTTTGCTACATTGTGCATGCTTGCTTCTCTTTTTAAACTGTTGCATCATGCTTAACTGCCATGTCATTACTTAATACTATAACTGCTAGGTTGCTAGATGCCTCACTTTCAGTTTCCTTGCCCAAGTCTTTTAGACTTGCTGACATGTGCCCCTTTACTCTTTTGGGTGACACATGTTAGATCTTGAGCCCGAGTACCTCGTTGAGGACGAGGTGTTTGCTGACGCCGAGCCCGAGCTTGTGTTTGACGGGGAGTACGTGGACACTGGGGACCAGTCCTAGTGTCTCCGTTGCGTTTTATTTTTGTTAGACAGTTGTTTGTTATTGGTGCGTGGCACCCATACCTTGTTATGTTGTTGCTTTGGTTGGCCTTGTTCTGGGCCTTTAGACTCTTTTCTTTTAGCCTGGTGGCTTTTCTGGATGTTGAACATATTTGTGATGTTGGACAATATTTGTGAGATGTGAATTTTATTTCAGTCTCTCCTTGTGTTATTATTGCTATTCTTTTGTGGTTACAGGGACCTGCTTATGTATTGTGGACGCTTATCGGGTTTGGGGCTTCACAGCTCCACTCTCGTGCGGACCTTTTCACGTCTCGCCTCCATTTCAGGGAAGCGGGTCGTGACAGGTTTTAGTGGTGGCCCATGCAGGTCTTCTTCTGTAACTGCGATTTTTGGAATAGCGATAATGACATTAGAATGTCCAATAAACTAAGTTCGACGTTCGAGTCATAAGCTATGAGTCTAATCTGATTTGTTTTCCGTGTCACGAGATGGCAGGAAGACGTTTCACCCGTGGTGGGGGCAGTGGTGCGCTCCCTCATGATGAGGAGCCTGAGCGGGAACCCACCAGCGGTGAGATGATGCGGATGATGATCCAGATGATGCAAGTGCAGCAGGGCGTGCTTTTGCAAGTCCAGAATGCTCCACCTGCTCGAGCTGCCCGGGTTCTTCCGGATGCCCCTCGCTCTGAGCCAGGAGCGAAGCAATTTCGGGAGCTGGGTCCCGCATATTTTGATGGTTCTGAGGGTCCTCTGGCTGCCGATGAGTGGATTCGGAACGTCGAGGACAATCTGAAGATGGCCAAGATCACCCCGGCTGGATGGGTTGATTTGGCGAAGAGGCAGCTGAAGGATAACGCCAGGAATTGGTGGGATGCAGAGGAGAAGTTGTTGGTGGAGCCGATAGCTTGGGCTACCTTCAAAGCCAGATTTGAGGGTGAGTTCTTCCCGAAGGCTGCCAAGGAGGAGATGCTGCAGCGTTTTATCGATCTGAAGCAGGGGAACTCGTCGGTGGACATGTACCACCAGGAGTTCATGAGGCTTAGTCGGTTTGCGCCGAAGATGGTGCAGGACGCTGAGGAGAGAGCTCAGAGGTTCCTGCAGGGGCTTGCTTCGGAGCTCCAGAGCTTTGTGACCTCCTCTGACCGGGAATCTTATCAGAAGGTTCTAGTAGCTGCCAAGAGGCAGGAGCTGCTCGTGAACCAGAGGAGAGGATCTGTGGTTGGTGCTGGGAAGAGGCCTGTGGAACAGGCGAGAGCTATGGTTAGGCCTGGATTCAGGCCGAGCCAGCCTGTTCAGTTTAAGAGGCCAGTAGGGCCTGCTCGGAGGACTTGCCATTTTTGTGGCAAGGAGGGCCATGTCAAGGAATCGTGTAGGAGGTTCTTGGGGCAATGTATCGCCTGCGGAGATCCCGCCCATGCTCTCAGGGAGTGCCCGAGATTGAAGCAGCCTTGGAAGGCACCTATTGCTGCCCAGCCGTTGCAGCAGCGAGCGTCTGTTCCTGCTGGACGTGGAGCAGCTCTTGTTCCGCAGAGGCAGGCTTTTCAGCAGGCTGCTCCGCCGAGGAGGCAGGCTTTTCTGATGACCGCTGCGGAGAGCGAAGCTGTGGATGAGGTTATCGCAGGTAATCCTCATTCTAGCTATTACTTTCTTATTTGGTCTTGATTGCTAGATTATGTTGTTTGCTTGAACTTGCTTGTTTGCTAGACTAGGGTTTGATTGTTAATTGATTGATTAGGTGTGATTTTGGTGTGCACATTTCCTGCACGAGTCCTCTTTGACTCTGGTGCATCGATGTGCATTATTTCTCGGAGCTTCGTGGAGAGGCATTCCTTGTCGACGTCCCCTCTCCCCAAGAGTTGGAATATCGTTACAGGGAATGGTGTGGTCTCGGTGCATCGTGGTTGCAATTCTTGCTCGTTGGTGGTCTGTGGACATGAGCTTTTTGCTGATTTCATTGTCCACGACATCATCAACTATGATGCAGTTCTTGGGATGGACTGGCTTGCGAGCTTCTATGCTACGATCGACTGTCGGAGGAAGAAGGTGGTGTTCGAGATTCCCGGACATCCAGTGTTTGAGTTCAGTCGTGGTAGCAGTTCGCTTGGTCCTGTCAGATTTCGGGCCAGGCCGGTAGAGGCTGTGGCTATGCAGTTGGAGCTGGAGTGGCCAGCTGTGGTGCGTGATTTTGGCGACGTCTTCCCCGAGGAGATGTCTGGTTTGCCACCTGATCGGGCTTTGGAATTTTCTATCGATCTTGTCCCAGGTGCGCAGCCGATTTCGAAGGCGCCGTATCGTATGGCACCTGCGGAGTTGGAAGAGTTGCGAAAGCAGTTGGATGAGTTGTTGCAGAAGGGTTATATTAATCCTAGCGTGTCTCCGTGGGGAGCACCGGTGTTGTTGGTTAAGAAGAAGGATGGTTCGCGTCGCATGTGCGTGGATTATCGGGAGTTGAATGCGGTGACCATTAAGAATAAATACCCGTTGCCTCGCATTGATGATATTTTTGATCAGCTTGGAGGTTCGAGGGTGTTTTCTAAGTTGGATTTGAGGAGTGGTTACCATCAGTTGAAGGTGAAGAAGGGAGATGTTCCGAAGACAGCGTTCAGGACGAAGTATGAACACTATGAGTTCGTGGTTATGCCATTTGGCGTAACTAACGCGCCCGCAGTTTTCATGAATCTTATGAACCTGATTTTCTACGACTTTTTGGATAAGTTTGTCGTTATCTTTATTGACGACATTCTGATCTATTCGAAGTCGGAGGAAGAGCATGCCTCGCACTTGAGGACGGTGTTGGAGATTTTGAGGAAGCATCGGTTGTATGCTAAGTTTTCGAAGTGCGAGTTTTGGCTGGATCGAGTTGCTTTTCTGGGGCATGTGGTGTCTGGAGGTGGTATTTCTGTGGATCCCGAGAAGATTAGGGCCATCAGGGAGTGGCCTGTTCCGTCGTCTGCGTCTGAGATTCGGAGTTTTCTCGGACTTGCTGGTTATTATCGGCGATTCATTAAGGACTTTTCTCGTATTGCTGAGCCGATGACCAGGTTGACGCGGAAGGATGTTGCTTATGTTTGGTCGGGTGATTGTGAGAGTGCTTTTGGTGTTCTGAAGGAGAGGTTGACGACTGCCCCTATTCTTGTTGTGCCTGATCGCAGCGGTGGATTTGAGATCTTTTGCGATGCTTCTGGCAGGGGTCTCGGTTGTGTGTTGCATCAGCATGGGCATGTTGTGGCGTATGCGTCTCGTCAGCTTAAGGTTCATGAGAAGAATTACCCGACGCATGATTTGGAGTTGGCTGCCGTTGTGTTTGCTCTTAAGATTTGGAGGCACTTCTTGCTGAGTGAGAAAGTGAAGATTTTCACCGATCACAAAAGCTTGAAGTATATTTTCACTCAGAAGGAGCTCAACATGCGACAGCGTCGATGGTTGGAGCTTATGGCGGATTATGATATTGATTTGCTGTATCACCCTGGCAAGGTGAATGTGGTTCCAGATGCTTTGAGTAGGCTGCCAGCGGTGATGATTTTGACCTCGCAGTGGAGATTGCAGCAGGATTTTTGCGAGTCTGGAGTGGAAATTGTCCTTCCTGGGGAGGCTTCTTCGTTGATGTACATGCAGGTACAGTCGACGATCGTGGATCGGATTAAGGCTGGCCAGGCTGAGGATCCGAAGCTGGTGAGGATTCGGGAGATGGTGGAAGCCGGTCTGCGGACTGACTTCTTGATTCATGAGGATGGCTCGCTGAGGTTTGGAGCCAGGTTGTGTGTGCCTGCTGGGGATATCAGAGATGAGCTGATGGTGGAGGCACACAGTTCGCCGTATTCTGTGCATCCTGGTGGCACCAAGATGTACCAGGATCTTCGTCTGAATTATTGGTGGCATGGTATGAAGAGGAGCGTGGCTCGGAGTGTAGCCAAGTGCTTGGTTTGCCAGCAAGTGAAGGCGGAGCATCAGCGTTCGGCCGGGTTGCTACAACCGCTTCCGATTCCGGAGTGGAAGTGGCAACACATCACTATGGATTTCGTGACTGGACTACCTCGGAGTCCGAAGCAGAATGACGCGATTTGGGTGATCGTGGATCGATTGACCAAATCTGCGCACTTTATTCCGTTCCGAGTGGGACAGTCCACTGAGGCGCTAGCAAGGAGATATATGGAGGTAAAATTCTTTTACTCTCCGTCTTTAATTCCTTTTCCTAGTTTGGATAGTGATGTAACGTGAATCGTGCAGGAAGTTGTGCGACTTCACGGAGTCCCCGTGAGTATCGTGTCTGACAGAGACACGAGGTTCACATCTCAGTTCTGGCAGAGTTTGCAGAGGAGCTTGGGTACGCGTCTGAGTTTCAGCACGGCGTACCATCCGCAGACGGATGGCCAGTCCGAGAGGACGATTCAGATTTTGGAAGACATGCTGAGGGCGTGCATGTTGGATTTCAAGGGTTCGTGGGAGGACCATCTACACTTGGTGGAGTTCTCTTACAACAACAGCTTCCAGGCGAGTATTAGCATGGCGCCTTTCGCCGCTCTTTATGGGAGGAAATGTCGATCGCCATTGAGTTGGGATGACGTTGGTGATCGGGAGTTGTTGGGACCTGAGATGATCGTGGAGGCCGTGGATATCGTCAGGAATATTCGGGAGAGGTTGAGAATTGCTCAGGACCGTTTTAAGCATTGGGCGGATGCTAAACGTCGTCCTTTGGAGTTTCAGCCGGGTGACCATGTGTTCTTGAAGATTTCCCCGAATCGTGGTGTGATTCGTTTTGGGAAGCGTGGAAAGTTGAGCCCGCGATACATTGGACCGTTTGACGTTTTGGAGAGGGTTGGCGAGGTAGCTTATCGCTTGGCCTTGCTGCCGTCTTTGGAAGGAGTTCACAATGTTTTCCATGTGTCGCAGCTTCGTCGATACATTAGCGATCCGTCTCATGCGGTGGATTTTTCGGAGATTACCGTTCGCCCCGATATGACGTATGACCAGCATCCAGTGCAGATTCTGGACAGGCGTCAGAAATCGCTTCGGAACAAGATTGTTAATCTTGTGAGGGTGATGTGGCGACACGGTTCACCTGGAGAGTCTACTTGGGAAAATGAGGATGAGATGCGAGAGCGTTTTCCACTTTTGTTTCCGGACTCGTGAGTTTTGGAAATTCCGAGGACGGAATTTTTCTTAAGTTGGGGAGGATGTAACGACTGCTTTTCATGTATCTGGATTTTATATATTATAATATATGTTTTGGTGGATTTTCTCCTCTTGTGTGGTTTTCGTCTCCGTAGTTTTCATTTTCGATCGATTCGTCGTATTTTCTCGCTTCTTCCTTAGGATTGTCGATTTCGAAGTGTGTCGCTCGTGACGGACTTCATAACGGTCGTATCTAACTATTAGATCAAGCCTAGGAGTCTTAGGAATCGATCCCGGGGCCCCGCGCTCCGTATCGGTACTTTCTGTGCTCATTAGCCGGTGTAAGAAGGGCCACCGACCGACTAGATGACGATCCAGTCGGTCGGCAATCCTTCTTGGACCGACTAGTTAGCTTTCTAAATTTCTCAGGAGTTACTGTTTATCGTTAGTCGGTCTAAGAACGTTGGTTGACCGACTAGGTTGCAAACTAGTCGGTCAGCAATGCTTCTTGAACCGACTAACTCATCAAATTATTTTTGTATCAGTTACTGTTTACTCTTAGTCGGTCTAAGAACGTTCATCGACCGACTAGTTGCCAAACTAGTCGGTCAGTATTTGTTCATGGACCGACTAACTCTAGAATCCTAATTTCACCTGTAGCTACTGTTTACACTTAGTCGGTCTGCGTTGGTCGACCGACCGACTAGTTGTCAAACTAGTCGGTCAGTGGTTGTTCTTTGACCGACTAACTAGTGCTGTAAACCCTAGTTTTGCCCTAGCCGCCAGCCTAGCCTATAAATACCCAACCCAAACGTTTTCTTCCCCTCCAACTCGACCCTAAACCCTAAAATCGCCCCATTGATCCCCCACCTTCCTCCAAGCTCCATTTCTTCATTCCAAGCCCTAAATCCATCATCCAAACCATCCATCTACCCTATCTACCTCTCATCTTCCCCAAAATCTCATCAAAACCCATCAAAATCCCCAAATCACCCAAAACCCTAGTTTCCCCAAACTTCTCCAATCTCTTCCAGATTTGATCCTAGGGTTCCCCGGAGTGTTCCTTCCGTCTTCTCCCGGTAAGAAATCGATCTACCGTTGTTTTTATAACTTATTTATAATTTTGGTGAAACCCTAATTAATTTCATGTGTTTGATGTTTGTCTCCCCCAAAACAGCGATTTCCTCGTAGATAGCATCCGTGTGACGAGGTTGATCGTCATCCCCGGTGCTAGGCAAGTGAAACTTGCCACTTAGGGTTTAGGCCATGTTTTAGGCCATTTGCATGTTGTAGGCGTAAAAGAGGCTAGGCGAAGATATGAAACTCGCCTAGGCGCAAATTGGGGAATTAGCTTGACAACGAAGCTAATTCCGACTTTTAGCATGTTGCACAATTACCATGTCATGTTTACTTTCAATTAACGGTACGCGAATATGTTCATGTCATTGCATTTTGCCTGTCACGTTTAATTTAAATTAACGGTACGCAAATATCTGTTCATGTCTTTGCCTAGTGATTATTCATCGTGATTGCGTAGCGCACGCTACAATATTATATTCCTGGCTCGTGTTCCAGAAGCGAGCTTAGTGAGTTGGAAACCCCAACGCTCGACACATATGGGTGGGGTAAGAGATAAGCGGCCTGAGCCCCGAGTTGGCCTGATCCGCCACTCCGGCCAGCAGGTGGACTCTCTAGTGCACAAGTGATTAATAGTGATAGAGATAAGCGGCCTGAGCCACGAGCTGGCCAGCAGGTGGACTCTCTATGCACTAAGTGATAAGTGATAAGTGATTAATAGTGGTAGAGATAAGCGGCCTGAGCCACGAGCTGGCCAGCAGGTGGACTCTCTATGCACTAAGTGATAAGTGATAAGTGATAAGTGATAAGTGATAAGTGTTAAATGATAAGTGATTAGTGATTTGGTAGCTTTTGCTACATTGTGCATGCTTGCTTCTCTTTTTAAACTGTTGCATCATGCTTAACTGCCATGTCATTACTTAATACTATAACTGCTAGGTTGCTAGATGCCTCACTTTCAGTTTCCTTGCCCAAGTCTTTTAGACTTGCTGACATGTGCCCCTTTACTCTTTTGGGTGACACATGTTAGATCTTGAGCCCGAGTACCTCGTTGAGGACGAGGTGTTTGCTGATGCCGAGCCCGAGCTTGTGTTTGACGGGGAGTACGTGGACACTGGGGACCAGTCCTAGTGTCTCCGTTGCGTTTTATTTTTGTTAGACAGTTGTTTGTTATTGGTGCGTGGCACCCATACCTTGTTATGTTGTTGCTTTGGTTGGCCTTGTTCTGGGCCTTTAGACTCTTTTCTTTTAGCCTGGTGGCTTTTCTGGATGTTGAACATATTTGTGATGTTGGACAATATTTGTGAGATGTGAATTTTATTTCAGTCTCTCCTTGTGTTATTATTGCTATTCTTTTGTGGTTACAGGGACCTGCTTATGTATTGTGGACGCTTATCGGGTTTGGGGCTTCACAGCTCCACTCTCGTGCGGACCTTTTCACGTCTCGCCTCCATTTCAGGGAAGCGGGTCGTGACATTATATGCCTGCCGCATATTTAATGATTCTGTGATGTACATTTTTTTAGCATGCTAAAATCACTATTGACATAGTTTAATGCCTGTAGCAAAACTGTATGTTTGCGATGTGATTCTTTTTTTAAAAATGCCTGCAGCATATAAATAGCATGTGTATACATCATACTTATTCGAACTTTGGTTAATTGAGCACAATTTTTTAGCTTACTAGATTTATATTATATGTATGATGTGCTCATGACATGACAATATTTTATGACAACAAACCAATAATGATTTCAATAAATTTTAACATCATATCCTAGTTGACAAAATGAACCTGGAGTTCAAAACCAAAATGAACCTGAAGTTCAAAATCAAATCAAAAGTCAACACCCTTTCACACTAATAAAAATTAACAAGTACGAGGGATTATACGAAAAACATTTATGCGTCTTCTTTTAGAAATACGCATTTCGCGGTAAATAGATCTCTCAAATCTACGGTTTGTATAAACCAATATTGACACCAGCAGTTGTCATAACACCGCCAAACTCTTTTGAGTAATCTCACTTTACAAGGTATGATTCTTGAATCTAACCTTATGTTTTAAGTGTACGCCCGAAGTCGTGGCTTAATAGATAAGTGAGAAATTATAAAATTCGTACCCACGTAATTGTTTCCCCTAGAGTATAATTCTATATCCACACAATACTTAAATGACTCAATAAAAATGGCCTGAAGACCATACTTGAGTTTTCAAATAGACTTTTAAAAGTCTATCATAAACTAGAAAAGTGGAAATATAGAAACTAACTCATTTCCCTTGTATAAGTCTACTTTGTAAGACCAATAAACATTCTTCCTTATAAACGACAATAAGGACGACTGAAAACAGGGGAAGTCTTGAATAAAAATGAGAAAGGGAAGATATGATGTACCTCGATATGGAGTATGCAATGGCAACCCAATATCAGACCAGAAGTTCTGACAAGACCCATAATGCTTTTTGCAAAATTAATGGGCATTAACGTATGCCATATAAAAATATATACATATCTAGTCTAAACGACGAAAGTCAAATTGACTGTATGTATAATTCGCTACTCCCCGAGGACAAATAAATTTTGAAAATGAATTTGATCTGTTGTCATAATATGAGTCTAAAATGAGCACAATTGTGGACGTATATTTTATACAACCCACATCATACTATGAAAACTTGTTGCTCTAACATAATTATTAGTAGTATTCTCTTGCAGTATATATGTGCCTTTTACGCATTTTATTTTACTGTAAATGATTTATCATCCTGAATACTCATAAAATGAGGATGCCATGTACGCTCTGAAACTTATAAAGTTTCAAAGGATATTCGTCAAAATGAAATCACTAATGACTCCAGAAACCAATAAAGCTTGAAGCTTTATCCAACTATGATCCGCATAATAGTCATTGTGAAGATGTAATCCTTCACAGTTTGAACAGAGTTCACCTATTACCGGACAAAATTAACTTGAGCATTTTAATGGACGTTCAAAAGTCCCACATAAATTCGAACAGAGGAATTAATTTGGAACACCAGAAGTGTCCAGAATCGACCAACTTTGGATCGATGTCACCCTGGATTGATGATGCAAGACATCATTAACCAGACGAACCCGAAGATTCTTCAAAAAAGGGTGAAACTCTCATTATCCCATTCAAAAGGGAAAAATGATTACGAGATCATCTCCATTCACGTGGACATTGACTCTCCTCACTTCCTCAAACGAATTTAAGATAATATACTATCATTAGAAGAATGAGACCTTTAGGCCTCTTGAGAGTATTTGAGGGATAAAAGTGGACTCTCACACTCCCATCATATGGCTGATGATGTACCTTAGAGTACTCATCTATATATCCTCTTAAAATGGTCATATTTAAAACCTTGTTATCCAACCGCAGTCCAGATTATTATTAATCACAACGGACATATTACATTACTAGGATATTGGTTGGGCTTTTACTTACCCTCATACCACCCTCAAAAATGCCGCAGTGGAACTTATTCATCGGGACTAACCCTCCTAGATGAATATGTTCCGAGATCCCCAAACGGGGCAGGCATTAGAGCACATCTTATAGATGGAGCCTTGACGGGTTCATATCCCTAGTTCTATGCTCAACTTCATTGAAGTCGAGCTTATTGCGGATTTTTGGGATAACACTGGGAAATCAATTTAACAACTGGAAGAAAATTGAACACCGTGAAGCTTTGTGTTCACACCCAGAAATGGGTTATATGTAAATCATTAAAATACTTAAATGGATTACTTATCCACTAGAAATCCAGTTGTAGGTGACCATGTGGGAACATGCAAACCATCAGAACGCCTCCTTAGAAACTATTTATATGAGCCTGATCACCTTATATAAACAGTTTCCCAGAACCCCTAACGGGGAAGCGTTTAGTGCACATCTTATCGATGGAGTCATGATGAGTTTACATTCCCATATCACCACTATGGACCATTTAAAATATTAATACCTATGATCTGATTATCATGAATAGTGATGAGATCCTGACGATCCACACTTATGAAACTGTTAAACAGTTATCAGACATAGCTATTGACAATATAAATATTGTCAAATTCACACATCCCTGCTACTAAAAATCCAGCTAGGATTGACATACCAACTATAATGGATGCAATCTACCAGTAGCAGAAGTGGATATCCTTAATGGATGAGAGGACATACCACGAGGCTCTAAAACAATACCACCACAGGAAAGTGAGCTCATCTCCATATCCTCTCCCTTTCCAGAACCTCCAGAAGAGATAAATATGGAATAAATTGAATAATGTACGTACACGGAGAGGTATTTGGATAAAACACACTTGTCGACAATTACTCACATTTCATTTTGCCATTGATATCGTTCACAATCTCCGTTTCCTGAAGCAAACGCAGAAATTTGGCCAAATTATATGGAACGAGGCAATAATAAGTTGAGCTGGACTCACTTATGAAATGTGAAGTGTTTGGACCTGAAGTCCTGATATCAAAAGATATCAAACCTGTGGGCTACCGAGTATTGTATAAATAAATAAAATCGTATGCTATAAGCAAAACGCTATAGCCTTAGAGGTTTATTTCGCAGAAACCAGGAAGTAACCATGTAAGATGACATTAACTCACTTACAAAATTAATCAAACTGATGCATCAGGCTCCCTGGTCATGATTGCGAAACCCACGCGATTAGCAAAGATAATTTTAGGCTATGTTGCTATGGATGATGTGACAACATACCCTTATGAATAATCATCCTGAAGATGAAACCATCATCCCGAAGATGAATAATCATCCCGAAGATGAAACCATCATCCTGAAGATGAAACCATCATCCCGAAGATGAATAATCATCCCGAAGATGAAACCATCATCCCGAAGATGAATAATCATCCCGAAGATGAAACCATCATCCAGAAGATGAATAATCATCCAGCAGATGAATTACCATCCAGAAGATGAAATTATCATCCAGTCGATGAAGAAACATGGAAAATTGCAATCCACCAATACACCTACTGGTTGTATGGATGCACATTAAGACCCCTTCCGTTCGCTGGAAGAGGGGAAGGATATCCTAGGTCCTGAAGTGCCTTACTCAAATGTCTTTTGTACACTCCTTTATCTGGCAGTAAACACTTTAACCAGATACAGTGCAGCGCCTGCAGCGCACCACTGGACCAGAGATATGTAGCTTCTACGCTATCTCCAAGGGTCAAGGATCATACAACATGTTAAATGTGTTTGCAGATACAGGTTACAGATCATTGCGATGACTGCAACCAAGAAGCGACCAACTCCTGGAGACCAGCAAAGCATACTTCCAAGGCAACATCAATCCCACCATCCCGAGAGGCTCATCGATCCAAGAAGCAAATCATAAGTACGCACAGCCAGGTCCTGCAGTACCTCGCAGACACAGTAAAGACTGGTCAGAGACGTGATGCTACCTACCGAGTCTGCAGACCACTCCTCCTCAGAAGAGATCCCTCAGATTCAGTAACTGCCATAGATGAGCGATACTTGTATAGATGAGCGATGTCTTGTATAGGTGAGCGATGCCTTGTACTTTGTATCGGAACACTGTAAGAGATTGATGTATAGTTGCCTATGAGATCTGCAAGCCTGCCGCTTGTACAGATCAGCGGGAGTCAAATCTACTGTTGTACTCTTTTCCCTTGGCTATTGGTTTTTCCCACTGGGTTTTCCATAGCTAAAGGTTTTAACGAGGCAACCTCATTGACTCTGGATCCAGAAGTATCCACCCCCTAAATACTCCCACTAATCAGGGGAAGTTACGGAAACTGTACTCTTTTTCCTTGGCTATTGGTTTTTCCCACTGGGTTTTCCATAGCTAAAGGTTTTAACGAGGTAGTTATCCCTAACTTAGGATCCAGAAGTATCCACCTCTAGTGATATCCATCGATCAGGGGAAGTTACAGAGACTTGTACTCTTTTCCCCTAGCCATTGGTTTTTCCCACTGGGTTTTCCTTGGCAAAGGTTTTAACGAGGCAAGTACTCTTAAACTTGGGATCCAGAAGTATCCATAGACCCATGATCAGATAAGCTCTATGAACCCTGAAGCGTTCATCACGGCTTACAACAATGGATGGATAAGGGGAAGTGTTATAAACGGGCTTTGGAGGCCCAACCCGTTAGTTGATATCCACCCATTATGTAACCCTATTACTATAAATACAGGGCTACGGGGTTCCGTAGCCGCCATGGTTTACAACAGAAAAAAATTTGTAATCCTTTAATTTTCAAAATTAATGTTACCACGTTATTATCCTTACTTTGATCAATGGTTACATTTGTCCGATTTGTTATTTGTTATTTTTGGTGGTCCTCACTTTGCCAAATTTCTTCTGGGTTTTAGCTTTCAACCCCATCATATTTTAATTGGTGATGGGAATGTGGGAAACTAATATTTTTAGAAAAGGTTTCAGATTTCGATGAATCGATTTCTCGATGAGTGAGACTTGTCCATTACTAAAGATGCTCATGTATGTGGATTGTTTTTGAAAAAGTTTGAATTTTTTGATATAATTTATAATTAATGATGATCAAGATGTAACCTTTTTTTGCCAAAATCCTGAATAATTTAGTGTATATACTGTTAACTTTATATAGTTCAAAGACCAATGTATAATATTTTCTAACAAATTGATATCAAGATTACATATTAACCTATTGACCACTAACAATGTTGTTTTTGGATGAATGTATACAATGAATAACATGAAACATTTCCGATTTGTGATCAAAAAAAGTCACTTTTATACAATTGAGTTCAATCTTTTAACATATTTTCTTGTAATCAAACAAAATCTAAGATCTACTTCTCATTCAACACATAATAAAGCACTATTTATATATAACCGAATATTAAAATTGTACTAGTTATAACCCGTGCCCGCGGGCACGGTTCATTTAAGATTTTCCCTTGCAAAATCTTTGTTCCCCGAAATTTTTTTTTCAAAGCCAAAATTTAAAAGAAAAACAAATTAGCTTACAATATTTAGCGGCACAGGCGCCTTCGGCGTGGGTGCCTTCGGTGCGGAACAACAAATTCAGCGCATGCGCCTTCGACACAAAGCACCAAATTCGACGTGGGTGCCTTCGGCGCAAAACAACAAATTCGACGTAAAACAACAATTTCGACGCAGGTGCCTTAGGCACGGAACAACAAATCAGCGTTAAAAAATGGCGCGGGCGCCTTTGGCGCGGAACAACAAATTCAGCGCATGCGCCTTCGACACAGAAAATCAAATTCGACATGTGTACCTTCGGCGCAGAACAACAAATTCGACGTAAAACAACATTTTCGGCGCGGGTGCCTTAGGCGCGGAACAACAAATCAGCGTTAAAAAATTTAGCGGGCGCCTTCGGCACGGGCGCGGCTTCATATACGTATAATCCGTACCCGTGGGACACTGTTAATTTAAAAATCTTGGACCCACTAATTTTAAACAAACATCAATAATTATTAGTTTCCCCTGAAATATCAGCAGATGGGATCGAAATTTTACAGGGTTTTGCAACGCGGATCAATGAGTTGGCAGCATCTCCCACATTCATTCTCCCACAGCTCGCGTTCATTCCCAAGATGAGATTGTGTGTGTGCACAACATTTTTTTTCATAACTAATATTAAAAGGCAATTCCTAATTTCAATGTTTTTGTGTATTCCCAACAAATTTCTCTTCAACCCAAAAAATTTCCCTCCAAAACTTGATGTGACATTGCCACATAGGACAAATTCAAAATCTGCCCTCAATTGTAATATAGACTAGTCATAACCCGTGCCCGCGGGCACGGTTCATTTAAGATTTTCCCTTGCGAAATCTTTGTTCCCCGAAATTTTTTTTTCAAAGCCAAAATTTAAAATAAAAACAAATTAGCTTACAATATTTAGCGGCACAGGCGCCTTCGGTGTGTGTGCCTTCGGTGCGGAACAACAAATTCAGCGCATGCGCCTTCGACACTGTTTACCGGTGTTTTCTCACCACAGTTCGTTGACCGTTGGCTGTGTGGTCAACGTGGTCAAGGGGCCGACTTGGGGGTCCCTTGGAATCGCCGAGCCCGCTTGTACTCGGCGTGGGATAGCTGAGGGGAAGCCTCGGCTCGGTGTATCGTGCTCGGCCTCGGTTGGGTCGCGCTCGGCCTCGGTCGGATCCGCGTCGAGGGGTAGCCTCGGCGCCTCGCGGGTGGGATGATGCCTGAGCAGTCGTCCACCTGTCGACTGTGACGGTAGTAGCCGACCGACGCTGAGGGGTAGCCTCGGCGCCTCGGATGCCTTCTTCCTGTATAGATGAGGAAACTCGTCATGGGGGCCGGACCTAGGTTCCGGCCTAATCCCCTCCGATGCCTAAGTCAGTTCAAGGACTGAAAGGATACTCGGCGGGGAGATCCGGCTTGTGAGGAAGCCGGAACGTCAACCCAGGCGGCACGAGTTTGGGGGAGGGAGGAAATGGAATGGCGAAAGCCTAGGTCGTTGATGGAGTACCTCTCTGTTGGTTACCTGAGTTTCGATCCCCTTCTCCGTCGTCCTTGCCTTCCCTTTATAGGGTCTTCCGTGATTGCCCCACGTCCTGCCCCCTCTCACGTCCCCACGATCTGCCTCCGCCTCCTCCCACTCGCGCGTAGTGGAGCGGTGGCCCATTAACGGGTCCGTTAATGTCCATCAAGGGATCGCGGATCCAGAGGGGCGGTTAATCCGGCCGAATGGGGCTAGTCGGGTGCCCCCGAGGGCGAGGTAGTTGGACCTTCAGCCCCGCTCGTGGCCCCCTACGGGCGGGCCGGTCTTCTCTAGTGGGCTTCTCCTCTGAGGTCGGGCCGTGGGCCATTGTAATTCGGGCTCGTTGATATTAGTTGTAACAATTGCCCCATCGTCCGGACCGTTCGGCTTCCGTCGGTTCGGTTCAGGTGATGTGACTTTCTCATGATCCGACGGGTGCGTCAGTCGAGGTTCCGCTATTAAATGGATGTCATTATTACTGCTCCGTTTAAACTTCCGTTGGTGCAGTTTTCGAAGCATCGCCGCCGTTTTGATGTCGCCACGCGCTCTCCCTTGACGGTTCAGATCCCACCATCGATCCTCTATATATACGTTCCAATCCCTCGGACTTCAACTCTTTCGTGCTCATTCCATCTTGATCTCTGTTCTGCCAGCTTCTTCTTCCCGACATTTGTTTTCTTTCCAGCTCTTATCAAGGTAATTCCTCCACTCTTTAACTCGGGCTATGGCCATGCTTAGAATAGGTGATATACGCCCTGGCGGACCGGCGCCTGGTCTTGATCGCGCCCGTCCCTCGGGGATCCAAGCTCCTTTGCCGTCCCCGGGGGTCCCGGATAAAGGGAAAGGAAAGCTTTTTCCGGATCCCGTTGGGGACGATGTGGCCTCGTCTTTCGAGCGATTAGGCATCCCTCCATCGATCCTCCGGTCGTCATCCATGGCCCCTTTCTTAGTCACTAGGGAAATATGAGAGAGGTACTTATGTCATCCCTATGACGTCCGGATTCCCTTTGGAGACGAGCGGATCTGCTTCCCGCAGAGTAACGAGGTCGGCGTCTACGTTGAGATGTTCCATCAGGGGCTCCGCTTCCCCCTCCACCCTTTTATTATTCAATTCACGGACTCCTTGAAAGTCGCCATATGCCAGCTGACGCCATCCTCTGTCGCGGTGCTGACCGGGTTTATTACGCTTTGTATCACTCACGGCCTGGAGCCGTCTCTCCCCCTCCTCTTTTACTTTTACCGGATCCAGTCGGTCGGCCTCGGATCTTGGCTGTACCCCCGAGCCCGTGCGGGGCGAGTGTGCCTGCTCGGTCTGCCCCCTTGGTCGGGGAACTGGGACTCTAGCTTTGTCTTTGTTGTCTTTCCCCAGGCCTCGGTGATCTTGACAGGTTGGGGGAGTTCGCAACAAACCGACAAGGCAGCAACCTTATCCGAGGCCGAGCGGGCCGCGGCCCGCCTCCTATCATCACTTTCTCTTGAGGAGAGGTCGGTCTGGCATTTGCTGGATGACCTGCTTCTTAAGTGCACTCTGTGGTCCCCAGTTAGTTGTCTCCATTCCTTTCGTTTAACCTCTGGCTCACCCTGATTTCGCTTCCTCTCGCAGGGATGGCTGGCCGTGAATTCACCCACGATGTCGACGAGCTTATTCGGCTGGGATCTCGCCGGGGCCGTGGGAGCTCTTCCGGGCGGGCGCCTCGCCACTCTGTGGATGAGGAGTTGCGTCGGTCCGAGCCTCCTTCGGGGAGGATTGAGGCCAAGTCTCTCCCACGGGTCGCCTCGGGTCCGCCCGGAGGAGAAGTCACTGGGGCCGACCCCCTCCCTGTTGAGGGTTCCGGATCGACTCCTCGGCCGTCCACGGGCGGGAGTCGCAAATGCTCTCCCCCCGTTACCGCCGACCCCCACGGGAAGAAGTCACGGAAGAAAGGCGGGCGCGCCGCTTCTCCGGCTCCTGCCATCGCGCCGACGGATCCCGGCAAGGCGATCGTGCCGGCCGCTGCGGCCGACCCTGCCGCCCATGCCGTCGACATTCCCTCAGCCACCCCTTTGGTCTCGGGGGCTGTCTGCGTCCTGCCAAGCGCCTCAGCGGGCCTCGCTGATTCCCTCGGGGGTTCGGTGCCCCTTGATGTGGCCTTGGCGAGCCGGCCGGCGGCGGACTCCGTCCCTCCGGGGGACCGTTCCCTCTTGGAGTTGTCCCCCGTGGACATACTATCGGATTCTCTGGTCGATCACCTCCGACAGGTTCGAATTCTTGCCCTTTTCGGACAGTTGTCTTGCCCTTTTATCTTTCTTGGTATAATCCACCTCCCTTTCGTTTGCAGGCCACCGCGATGGCTGTTGAGGCGCAGCGCCGGGTGACCCAGTTGAGAAGCCTCTAGGATTCCCTAAATCGGGAACGCGCCCGGGCTGGGGAGGCTGACGTAGCCCTTCAGGGTGCCCGCATGGAAGTTCGGCAGCAACGCCGTCGTACCGACGAACTCGAGTCTCAAGTACATGATCTCAAGCGAAAGCTTGGGGATGTCCATGACTTGAGCCGGGAAGCGGAAGAGAAGTTCCAGTGGGAGAGGGAGGATCTCTGGGGCCAACTCGTCGAGCTGTGTCGGAGGCTCCGTTTTGCCGAGTAGGCTGAGAAGGGCGTCGACACGGCCATAAGGCCGAAGATTGCGTCGGTCCTGAGGGAGGTCTTCAGAACTTATGAGGACCTCCTTACCCCTCGCATAGTGGAGGTCGTCAGGGAGTCATTCCGGCAGTTTGCGGAGCTCGCCCGGGCGCCGATCCTCCCCCCACCGAGGCACGCCGATCCCCACTGCTCGGAGCAAGGCGAGGCCCCGGACGACGCTGTCTCTCGCGCTCTGGACCCCTGAAGAGCCCTTGTAACCTGTCCACTTTCTTGGGTGACAAATTTTGTTGTCAACAACAGTGCTCCGGGCCCCGGGCGACGCTGACTCTCGCTCTCCGGACCCCTGAAAAGCCCTTGTATCCTGTCCCCTTTCTTGGGTGACAAATTTTGTTGTCAATAAGAGTGCTCGAGAGGACGTTGCTGAGTGATATGTAACCCATATCATTAATGAAAATGATATCTTTTAGTCAATTCTTCTTGTGCAACTGTTCTCTTTTTCGGGGGTTCTCCCCTTTGGAATAGCCTTCAATGTTCCTAGACCGGACGGGCGTCGCCGCCCTTGTCTAGGGGTGCTGCCCCGAGTTTGTCTGGCTTGGGACGTCGTTCTCCCCGCTGAGTCTGACCGTCAGGGTGATTGTCTTCAGCAAGGCGAGTGGGTAGGTCACTCGATCCGCGAGGAAGATCATCCCTTGGCTTACGGCCGGCTGTCATACTCGTCGGCCAGGGGGAGTTGCCCCAGCCTTATGAGCGGGTGCTTTGCTCGGTCCGCAGAGGCAAGCACCCTTCGGCTTATGACCGGGCGTCGTGTTCGTCGGCTGTGGGAGTTGCACCCAGCCTTAGGAGTGGGTGATTTGCTCGGTCTGCGGGGGTGAGTACCCCTCGGCTTACGACGGACGAAGGAGATTTGTTCGGTGGCGAGGGCAGTTGCCCCTCGACTTACGGCCGTATGAAGGAGTCTCGTTCGGTGGCGAGGGGAGTGGCCCCTCGGCTTACGGCCGACGAAGGAAGTTCGTTCGGTGGCGAGGGGAGTTTCCCCTCGACTTACGGCCGACGAAGGAGATTCGTTCGGTGGCGAGGGGAGTTACCCCTCGACTTACAGCCGACGAAGGAGATTCGTTCGGTGGCGAGGGGAGTGGCCCCTCGACTTACGTACGACGAAGGAGATTCGTTCGGTGGCGAGGGGAGTGGCCCCTCGGCTTACGTCTGACGAAGGAAGTTCATTCGGTGGCGAGGGGAGTTGCCCCTCGACTTACGGCCGACGAAGGAGATTTGTTCGGTGGCGAGGGGAGTTGCCCATCGACTTACGGCCAACGAAGGAGATTTGTTCGGTGGCGAGGGGAGTTGCCCATCGACTTACGGCCGACGAAGGAGATTTGTTCGGTGGCGAGGAGAGTTGCCCCTCGACTTACGGCTGACGAAAGAGTGAGTCGGCTAATCGGGGGAATTGCCCCGGCCCTTCGACCGATCCGTTCGTTCGGAGTCGAGGGGAGCTGCCCCTCGACTTACGGCCGAAGAAGAAGTGGGCCCCTGTAATTCGGGCTGGTCCATATTAGTCGGACCGCGGTTGCCTTGATTGAGTCCTCCTTCGTGTCCTGAATCGTCTGCTCAAAACAGGTGATAGATTTTGCATTGACAGTGTATGCCTTCATTTCCGTGAGACAATACATTTGGAGTAATGAAAAAAGGAAAAGGCGACAAGACACATGGGAGGTTCTGGCAGGGTAGCCCTCCCCTGGTGGAGCGGTGACTGTTTACTCTATCTCCTCACTCAATGATATGCGCAACTGTCTGGATCACATTCACCCCTTTTCCCCTGTCATGTTGTTTGGATGTTCCTTCTCCCGAGGCGGGGTCGTTGGTAGAGTTCTTCAGATGCCCCCGGCTCACAAGCTTCTCGATGTCTTTCTTTAGGTGCCAACAGTCGTCGGTATCGTGACCGTTGTCTTTGTGGTATTTGCAGTACTTCTCTTCATCCCTCCCGCCTCTCTTCGTCCTTCGGGGAGGTCGGCTCATGTGTCCCTCCTTCTGGGCTTGCGCTAGGATCACGTCCGGGGCGGCGGTCACCGAGGAGTGCCGAGGCTCTTCCCTCCGTGGTCTTCCTGTAACGGTCCGTATTTTTCAGTGCAACTATTCACGTATTTTCAAAATTTTTAAACTATTTTATAATGGTTTGTGAGGAGTTTTACGATTTCAAAAATTTCTTATAAAAATATTTTGAGATATTAGACTAGTCATGAAGTATTTTAGTAAGATCGGATTTCATTAAATACCTCTAAAAGATCTGATAAAAATTCATTTTCAGTTATTACCGTTTTGGCTCAATGAATTTATTTTATATCCATACATCTTCAAAACGTTTTCAAACTTCTACAGTAGCATTCTATGATCATTTAGGTCTCCCCTCATTAATTTCGTAATTTTCTGAAGTCAAATCAATAGAGAACCCGCAAACCCGCTTCCTAAACATTTTGGCCTAAAACTAGTACCCCGTAGCTCAAATCCCAAAACGGACTTCGTATTCACGATCCTCGCGACGATACGATCCCGTGGGTATGTTTTCGTAATTTTTCGGACACATTTACTAGTAGGGGCAAAGTCGTAATTTTGCTAATTACATTTCCCTAGTCAACCATCTAACTATTCTAATTACCATATTAGCTATTTTCTTTAACCTACCCAGCCCAACACGTAAGTAACTATGTGTTTCATGGGTAAGCTCAATTTCCACACTTTGTCAAAAAGTTCTACCTAACACTACCTAACACATTAATTAAGTTTGACTAAGCCTACATATTAATGAGTAATTTCTATTATCTATAAATAACCCCACCCTTAATCACCTTCCCCCAGCTTCTCAAATTAACCCATGCACAGCTGGCGCTCTCTTCTCCGTGCAACACTCAGCCCGCATCATCGAGCCCAGGCCCGAACCCATCTTCACCTGCGAAAGCCCCAAGCCCCTCATTTTCGAAACAAACCCAAAACCCCCCTTCTTCTTCGTTCCTCACAATTAACCCACACTCCGCCGTCTCCGACGAGCCAGCCCGAACCATCGAGCAGCTCCGCCATCCCGCTCGCCGTAGCCCACAGCAGAGCCGCCCCACCTCCCTCGCTCTGCCTTCACCGCTCCTCCTAAGCATCTCCTCGCTGCACCACCCTGAAACGCCACCAAGTCCACGGTGAACTCCGCTGTCCGACTGCACCCATGCCGCCTTCCCCGCTGCCGTCGTCTACCGCAAGCAGCAGTTCCCCCACGGCATCTCCGACGAAGCCCCGTCACCCGTACGCCGTCAACGAGCTCGCCAGCGAAGCCCTGCCTCGTCAGCACCTGCTCCGCCTCCCCACCATCGCCACCACGCTCACGAGTCACCGCCGCCTCCACTGCCCATCTCGTCGACACCCTCGCTCCGATCTCCGAGCATGCACCGCCGCTCAACCCCCCAAGCAGCGCCCCGCCCGCTTCCGCCGCCGCTACATCGTCCTGACGCTGCCATAGCCACCCCCACCGTCGACAAACCCCCATCCTCCCTCTTTCGTTCTCCCCTCCGTCGAAAACAGCTGCTGCTGCTGCTGCGTACGCCTCGTCGCCAGTGAAGCCTCCATGACGACGAAGCCCGAGGCTCCTCCGCCGCTCCATGACGGCGACACCGAAGCCTCCGAGCCTCTCCTCTTGTCTTCGCCGTCTCCGACACCCAGCCCCGTCTCCGCCGTGCTCTGAAGTACGCCAAACCCCCCGAGCCATCACCACCACTTGACGTTGCCTCACCGCCGTCAGCTGCCGTCGCCGCTGCGTCCCGCTGCCCACCGCCACTCCTCACGTCGTCGCCGGCGAAGATCGCGGCCCTCCGCCCACGCAACGTACGAAGAACGAAGAGAGAGAGAGGTGAGAACGTGATATTGATACTTATACGTATTTTGAAACATAATAATACGTGTATAAACGTATTATTATAATTAGATAATATGGGTTTTTGATAAAAAATTGATACCTAATTATTCAGGGGCCAGAAAAATATGTGGATAGCTCCAGAAAATCAGAAATGACATTCTGGACCCAATGACACTAGTTTCGTCTCAATCGGACGCTTAGATTTTCCGGAATTAATTTTTAAACCTAAAAATTAAATACATGATTTTCGTTTAAAAATCCGTAACTTGTTATTTTCATGTACAATTATATGTGAGAAAAATATATGTTAAAGTACTCTCCGAGACGGCCATTTTGACAGCTTATTTGCAACTTTTCGATGTAGATTGCATCCGGAATAAATTGTTGAATGATTACGTTACTTAATTAAAAATTGGTTTTAAATCTATTTTGAGCTTTTAAAAATTATAAAAATTCCTACAAGCTTCAGAAAAATATTTCCTCTTGCAGAAAAATTATTTTCATCATATCTAGGCTACAGAAAAATTTAGAACACTTTCCGACACCGTTTCAATCATTTATAAAAATCAAACACGTTAAGTTAAATATGTAGAAAATAGGTGTTTTGTAACCGATTGTTCTTGTGTTTTGCAGGTACAAATTCTTGTGCACCAGCGTCCGTAGAAGCCCTAGAACCAGTTCCAGCTTGCTACGTAGATCTCGAAATCAGTAAGTCACGACTAATTCTAAAGTTAGAAAATTAGATAAGTGTACCCGTATGAACTTAGGACACCACTATAGCCTCCGAACGGCTGCTTGACTTGAACCGAACTAGAAACCTAATCTAATAGGAAAGTAATCAACAACAGATTACTTTGCCAACTTTCAACTTTAGTGGTTGTTAAACACAACCATCAACTTGTGTAAATTGTGTGCTAAACAATACTTCTACATGCTCGAAGCATGTAATCGGTATTACTGTTGTTGGACTTGTCTTTATCCTCAGTTCGCTTTGGCACAGTCAGCTTTGGAATGAGTTACCACCCTCTGGTTTTCAATGAGAAAGTCAACCAGTGGACTTGGGCTGACTAACATGTGATACACTGTATGGAACATCTTGTGAAACTTGTTGTGGAATATCTTGTGGAATATCTGGTGGAACATCTCATGAAACATCTTGTGGAACATCCCGTATAAACATGTACATAGAACACTTGACACTTCACGTGGGTTTTTGGGGTAACTCATAGTTTGAGAGAGTATGGGAGTGACTGGAGTTCAATCTTCCCTTCCCGCTGCCTGTGTTTCGGCATACCGTCCCGCTGCCTGTGTTTCGGCAAAATACATGTACCGTGCCTGTGTTTCGGCATTCGTCTGGGTCGCGCCCAGGCAAGAGATGGACTTGATGGTCACATATTGTACTCTCCGACTTGAGTCACGTAGTGTAGTTACTTTTGCACAGTCACTTTTACTTTACGCACTACAGTCACTGATACTTTACTTGTCGTACTTTTAGCTACAGCAATAGCATGTTTCACTTGCCTAGCCTGCTTCACACTTGCACTATCACAGTACGGTGGTTCTCTCCTTTCAGTTCAGTTTACCTTTACTTTTCAGTTATGAACAGTTGTTGCTCAGTACTTTACTTTTCACTATGGTCTGTTAGTACGTAGTTACTTTTGTCATACTTGTGCACTGTTTCTTTTCTATAATTAGAATTGTTGTGACTTACATACGGTTCCATCTCCGTGGCACTGCAGACGACGTACAGATGAAGATAGATGCTCCTGAGCTAATAGCGCCAAAGTTCAACTGCAGCTTACAGAGTTATTTTCAGTGTTGTGTACTTTATTCTTTCATGTATATTGTTGGGACATCTTGTACAGTACGTGTTGTAATAATTGGACACTATTTGAGTATTTTTGTACATCTCTGCATCGTGGCTATTTTGTTTTCACTGGTAACTTGCAGGACCTGCGCAAATATCAAATAAGTAACGGGCCCCCGGGAGCGGATCGTTACACTTCCTCTTGCCCTCTTCTCTGATTGATGCTCCTCCGTGCCGCGACGCTCCTTCTCACCGTGCTTGGTCTCGCGCCTGGTCTTTCCTTCATCCTCGGCCAGGGCCTCTTCTGTCAGCATGAAGCGTTCTGCTCGGGCCATAATTCCGGCGAGGTCCTTCGGTGGGTCGCTGTGCAGTGATTTCTTCAAGCCCCTATGTCGCAGGCCTTTCTACAGGGCCGCCTTCACGACCAGTTCGGGGCAGCTGTCCACGCTCAATCGCTCCACATTGAAGCGACGCATGAAGTGCCTCAGAGATTCGGCCGGTCCCTGTACCACATTGAACAAGTGTTCCGAATCAGGTCTTACCTGTCGCCCGGCCATAAATTGTTTGCAGAACAGCTGGGTGAGCTCCTCGAAGCTGTCTATCGATGATCGGGAAGGCTGAGGTACCAAGTTCGGGCGGCCCCCGTAGGGTGGAGTAGAAAACCCTGCAGAGCAGGGTGTCATCGGCTCCCTGAAATGCCATGACCCCCTCGTAGTCCATCACATGATCCGCGGGGTCGCTAACGCCGTTGTACTTCTCCAGCGTCGGTACCTTGAAGTTCGAGGGTATCCGCGCCTCGGTTATCCTCCGGGTCAGGGGGCATCGTTCTCCGCTGATGCACCCGGGTCGCTCCCCTTCGCCCGCCTCCTTGCCGTTCGGCTGCCACGGGCGGGGGGGGGGGGGGGGGGGGGGGGGGGGGGGGGGCGACGGAAGCTTGACCTCCTCTTGAGTCTTCGCCAGCTTGGGTGCCGGACTCGATCGGCGCGAACAGTCTTTCCGGCTCTCCTGGTGGTGGGCTCGTCGGCTGCCTCCACTCCGGTCAGACCGGACGCTCGCTGATCGGCGATCATTTCACCTACGTTTGTTCGATCTCGGACGTGCGGACGAGGCCGTCCTTGAGACGTCGCCCGTCCGCTCCGAGTCCCCCCCATTTCCATCTCTGAATGATGAGGGAGTGGGAGATCACGCCGGGGAAAATCCGGGCATGGTGAACCTCCTTTCCGTGTTTTGCACTCCTTTTCCGTGGTCGGCGACCACTGCGAAGCGAAGAGGTCGACGATCCTCCTCCTGGCGACGGGCCCGTCCCTCCCCACCCTCAGGGGTGGGAGTGCTGCTAACGAGCTGTTGAATCACCGCGACTAAAGTTTGGATGTTGGTGTTGGTCTCCTACGCATAGGCTCAGAGTTGCCTCTGCGTGGCCAGCAGGGCGTCGTCGGTCTCCCCGGTAGCGTGATCGTTCGGGTTCTCGACGGGGGAGTGGTATGCACCTTCCTCCGGGATGGGCGGCATGCGCCCCAGGCCGTTGCCGACGGATTCCATTTTGGTGGTTTGACATGGGGTGTTAGTTCGTTTCCCACAGACGGCGCCAGATGTTTACGGGTGTTTTCTCACCACAGTTCGTTGACCGTTAGCTGTGTGGTCAACGTGGTCAAGGGGCCGACTTGGGGGTCCCTTGGAATCGCCGAGCCCGCTTGTACTCGGCGTGGGAGAGCTGAGGGGAAGCCTCGGCTCGGTGTATCATGCTCGGTCTCGGCTGGGTCGCGCTCGACGTCGGTCGGATCCGCGTCGAGGGGTAGCCTCGGCGCCTCGCGGGTGGGATGATGCCTGAGCAGTCGTCCTGTAACGCCCCAATCTCGTAGCGGAAGACTTAAATAACTCATCAAAAGGGGTGCGTAACAGCGGCGACGCGCATACAAGGATGAACTCGTACACGTGTCAAGCCTCAGTGGTCATTACATATATACATCCAACTACATACGAACCAAAAAGTTTCACTAAGAAGCCCAGGAAAAATATTACGTTACAGATGTCTAACCAAGTACATTATACAATACAGAGTTCTAAAACCAACAAGACAAAACAAGACATCTCCATATGGCATCTTAGCGTACTTAGCACAAAATTTCAACTTCACTTGGTGTCAACTTGTTGCTCCTACCCGCTCCAATGGACAGGCTAAGTGGCATCTGAAATGGTTTTAAATAAAACCATGGGGTAAGCTACACGGCTTAGTGAGTACAAAATTCTCACTAATAAAATTTAATAGGCATAAGAGCATACATTTAGAGAAAAATGCATTGAAATAACTATATTACTTGAAACTGTATCAATTGAATTTCTATATAAATAATATAAATAATATATATAAACATGCCAATGACCTTATTTTTTTGACTTATCCATATATGCAAAAGTACTTAACCCAAAGAACAATAAAACAAAATTCTTTTCTTTTCTTTTGTAAACTCTCTCAAATGTCCACTAAGGCTACGGATTATGGCCCAGTAGCATGGGAATGCACAAGGTATCAGTAAACAAATAAACCATTCATTAGTCGCCCGGGGACACTGTACCAACTCACATGTACAAAGATGAGACTCTAGAGGTGGCCCCCACCATGCATGTAATGTGGCACTTAGCTCTCATTATTTGACCGAAGGCCGCAATTTAAACAGGTACACTCAATATCATATGACAAGCCATATATTAAACAGTTCATTCCATAGTGGACATATGAAATTCATAGTATTTTCACAAAATTTTCGCTCAATAACTATAATCAAAGTAATGTACATCATGACAATCACCTGAGTTTGAATAATGTTTTCATTCATTTTTTTTTATAAAAGCAAGATAATCAATAAACATAATAGTTCATTCAACATTTTGTATAAAAATTATTTCAGTAAGAAAGTTGTACTCACCTTGTAGTGGTCAATCAAGAAGTGTTTTCAGTGACACACGATGTATGATACCTAAAATAATAACAATTCGATCCTTAGTATTGTTTAATCAAGGTTCATACAATTGCACACTTATATACTTTTTATGA
Organism: Scilla litardierei; assembly: GCA_030789695.1. Classification (NCBI taxonomy): domain Eukaryota; kingdom Viridiplantae; phylum Streptophyta; class Magnoliopsida; order Asparagales; family Asparagaceae; genus Scilla; species Scilla litardierei. The sequence continues at coordinate 141,364,788 of CM061140.1, read as the reverse complement.
AGGGCCTTTCTACAATGTTTTAGGAAGTCCATGAGTCCTCAAAATAAGTCTTAAAATTATAGGGGCTGTCTGCAATTTGCAGAATTGTATGCAACACATAAATTTGGTATTAATTGTAAAATTCTGTTTGCAAACAGATCCCAGTTTTTGGGGTTTTATGCAAAAATTCGGGCCTAAAACAATTTGGACAGAATTTGGGCTAAAATGAAATTAACACCTTCTTCCTCCCACAACCATTTGTTCCCCCAACCCAACTATTTGGGTTTGGGGGGCCTCCCTAGGCGGTGCCCCGGGTTGGTCATCGGACTAAGGTGGCCGGCGGTGCTGATGGCCGACGGGCGGCGGGCGGCGGGCGGCGGCCGACGGCCGGCGGCGGTTCAGATCAGGTTTTTTTTTCCTTCTTCTTCTTTTGAAATCAATACTCATGCATCAACTTTACAAGAAAAACCCAAGATTTTAAAGTTCCAATCTCTTGGTATAGAATCCATTATTCATCCTAAATGGAATTTAGAGAAGAACTCATGGAGATTAAGAAACAAAAAAAAAATATACCTTTCTCTTTTGTTCCAATGGTGCTTTGCCTTCTCTTCTTCTCCCTCTTGGTTTCTGTTTTGTGTTTGTTGTTGTGTTTTTTTTCTATGAAGCAAAGCTGGACGGTGGAATGTAGGGGAAGATAGAAAGATGAAACAAATAAAAAAAAATGGTTTAGTGCTGGCATGTAATACGTTTGACAAGTGTCTTCCCTAGGGACACTTGCACAGCATCCTCCTCTCTGCTGCCAAGTGTAACAATGTCCAAAAAAATTTCTTTTATTATTATTATTATGATTATTATTATTTTATGAGTTTCTACATCATCCCCTCCTAATAAAAGTTTCGTCCTCGAAACTTCACATACCTCATTATTCGAAGAGATCGGGATACTTCTCCCGCATGGTATCCTCAAGTTCCCATGTGGCTTCCCTCTCTGAATGATTTTGCCATTTGACTTTCACGTACTTAATAGTGCGCTTCCTTAAAATCTGCTCTTTCTGATCCACTATGCGCTCGGGTATCTCCTCGTAACTTAGATTCTCCTTTAGCCTCAATGGTTCCAGCTCAACAACTTCATTAGGATCCCGCGTAAATTTCCTTAACATAGAAACATGAAAAACGTCATGCACTCCTGCTAAGGATGGTGGTAGCGCGAGTCGGTAGGCTACTTGACCAATCCTCTCCAATATTTCAAATGGGCCGACGAATCTTGGGCTTAGTTTGCCATGGATTCCAAATCTCCTTACTCCACGAGTAGGAGAGACCTTCAAAAATACATGATCACCTACTTGGAATTCCAATTCTCTTCTCCTTCGATCTGCATAACTCTTTTGTCTGCTCTGAGCAATCCGGAGTCGTTCTCTTACTTGTTGAATCTTATCTATAGCTTGTTGTACTAATTCTGGACCAAGAAGTTTCCTTTCTCCTACATCATCCCAATGAATAGGAGATCTACATTTACGTCCATATAAAAGTTCGTACGGTGCCGCCTTAATACTTGCATGATAACTGTTGTTATACGCAAATTCTGCTAAGGGCAAGTAATCCTCCCATGGTCCTTTTAGATCAAGTACACAACATCGCAACATATCTTCCAAAGTTTGAATTGTCCGCTCTGACTGACCATCTGTCTCAGGGTGATATGCTGAACTAAACCCAAGTTTTGTCTGTAGCGCTCGGTGTACACTTTTCCAATATTCAGATGTGAACCTACTATCTCGATCTGAAACTATAGACAACGGCACTCCATGCAATCTTATGATCTCATTAATGTAGAGTTTGGTTAACTTTTCCATGGAAAATCGTAAATTGATGGGCAGGAAATGTGCTGATTTAGTTAGTCGATCGACTATTACCCATATAGTGTCATTTCCTTTAGCAGATCTTGGTAATCCAGTGATAAAGTCCATTGTGATCTTCTCCCATTTCCACATCGGTATATCCAAATTTTGAAGTAATCCGGTCGGTCTCTGATGTTTAGCTTTTACTTGTTGACATATAATACACTCAGAGACGTATTTTGCAATTTCTCTCTTCATATTGATCCACCAGTAAAAGGGTTTAAATCCTTGTACATCTTAGTTCCTCCAGGGTGCATAGCATAAATTGATTGGTGGGCCTCTTTTAAGATTCTTCTTTTCAATTCCGGGATGTTTGGGACACAAATTCTGTTTCCAAATCTCAAGGAATTATCACCATGCACTACAAATCCTGGTTTACATCCTGTTCTCATGTCTTCAATGATTTTCTGTAGTTTGGGATCTTCAGTTTGACGGACCTTTATTTCTTCCACTAACGAGGGTTGCACCATACTATTTGCCAACAATGCTTGAGTCTGATGAGATCTAATTTCGACTCCCATGCGGTCCAAGTCTCTTAGTATGTATCCCTGAGATGTTAAAAGGCATGCCAAGTTATTAGCACTCTTACGGCTAAGGGCATCTGCGACTACATTTGCCTTACCCGGATGGTAATTTATTGATAAATCATAATCCTTTAATAGTTCTAGCCATCTCCTTTGCCTCAAATTTAATTCCTTCTGAGTGAAGATATACTTCAAACTTTTGTGATCTGTATAAATTTCACATCGCACACCATAAAGATAATGCCTCCAAATTTTAAGTGCGAAGACTACCGCCGCCAGTTCCAGATCATGGGTTGGGTAGTTCTCCTCATATGGCTTTAATTGCCTGGATGCGTAGGCTACGACTCTTCCATTTTGCATAAGTACACAACCCAACCCTTTCCTTGAAGCATCACTGAAGATTGTAAATCCTGCATCTCCCGATGGTATGGTTAACACGGGTGCTGATACCAATCTTTGCTTTAATTCTTTGAAGCTCCATTCACACTCCTCTGTCCAGTCAAATTTGACCCCTTTTCTAACAAGACGGGTCAGCGAGGAGGCAATTCTTGAGAATCCTTCTACAAACCTCCTGTAATACCCAGCCAGACCCAGAAAACTACGAATTTCCGAGACAGTAGTAGGTCTTTTCCAATTAACTATAGCTTCTACCTTCATAGGGTCTACAGCGATTCCATCTTTGGATATGACATGACCAAGAAATGAAACGCTCTCCAACCAGAATTCACACTTCTTAAGCTTTGCAAATAACTTCTCATTTCTTAAGGTCTGTAGTACACATTTCAAATGTTCTGCATGCTGCTCTTTGTTTCTCGAATATACTAAAATGTCATCAATGAAAACTACTACAAAATGATCCAAATATGGCTTGAACACTCTATTCATAAGGTCCATGAAAGCAGCAGGTGCGTTCGCCAATCCGAACGGTAACACTAGAAATTCATAATGACCATAACGGGTACGAAATGCAGTTTTTGGAACATCATCCGCCTTAATTTTCAATTGATAGTAGCCAGACCTCAAATCAATTTTTGAGAACACCTGAGCTCCTTGCAACTGATCAAATAAATCATCAATCCTTGGTAATGGGTACTTGTTTTTTATTGTTATATGATTTAACTCTCTGTAGTCAATGCACAAGCGAAAACTCCCGTCCTTCTTTCTCACAAACAACACTGGCGCACCCCATGGTGACATGCTAGGCCTGATAAAGCCCTTATCTAAAAGCTCCTGCAATTGCTCTTTCAGTTCCTTTAATTCTGCTGGGGCCATTCGATATGGTGCCTTGGAAATAGGGCCTGTGCCTGGTACCAGATCAATGGAAAACTCAATGTCTCTATCTGGAGGCATCCCCGGAAGTTCTTCAGGAAATACATCGGGAAAATCTCAAACAACAGGGATATTCTCTAGACTCAACATTCCCTCATCTTTCAATTCCTTTATAGAGGCTAGATAACCATAACACCCAGCCCTCAACAGGCGGAAAGCTCTTAGGGTGGAGATTATTCGAAAAGGTTCACGAGCTCTACTGCTCTCAAAACAAAATTTAGGCTTTCCAGGTAATCTAAATAACACCTTCTTTTCATGACATAGGATGGAAGCATGATTTGCAGAAAGCCAATCCATCCCCAAAATGATGTCAAAGTCATGCATCTCTAGTAAAACTAGATTCACTGGAAACTCCTCGTCTACAATCTTAATTTTACCCTTGTATCCTTTATTTGATATCAACATACTACCCCCAGGTGTACTAACTACCAACTCTTGAGTTAATGTGTCACATGGTAAATGATTCCTTATAGTAAACTGTGCGGCAATAAAAGAATGAGAGGCTCCAGAATCAAATAATACTCGAGCATTTGTCGATGAAAAAGAGAGGTTACCAGATACTACGTCATTGTTAGCTTGAGCCTCCTGCTCGGTTAGGGAGTACACTCTGGCTTTAGCTTGAGGTTTTTGATTTGCCCCACTGGACTGCCCGGTATGGGATGTTTTCTGAGATTGCCGCATCATGCGACAATCTGAAATCCGATGATCCTTCTGGCCACATCTCAAACATGCACCTGAAACCCTCCAACAATTCTTCTCGTCATGGCCAGTCTTGCCACATACTTTACACTTCACAGTCGTCTGAACTGGGCTGGATCCCTCCTTACGTGCCATATGTGGTTTCTTGCTTTGCCAGTTCCCTTTATAACCACCATTTCCCCCAAACCGAAACCGCTTCTTAGAATGATCCCCTCCAATTTCTTTCTTTGATCTTGTATCAATTTCATTCTTCTCAATAACCAGGGCTTTCTTTAATACAGCTGCATACGTGGGAAGTTCAAAGGAGCTGACATCTCTTCTAAGTTCAGGTCGGAGCCCTTCTTCAAAACGACGAGCTCGTTGTTCTTCATCGACAACAAGATGCGGAGCGAACTTGGAAAGATAAGTGAATTCCTCTTCGTATTCCGCAACACTCATCTTGCCTTGTTCCAAGTTTCGAAATTCTTGCTCCTTCTATTTTCGAACTGTCTGTGGAAAGTATTTCTCATAAAAAATCTTCTTGAAATTTTCACATGACATGTCATAAACCTTGTCTCCCAAAGTCCTCTCCTGGAGCTGCCACCAACCATAAGCACGCCCTTTTAACATGAAAACAGCATATCCCACCTTCTCATTATCTGGGAATTTCATGTATGTAAATGCCTTTTCTATCTCAGAAATCCAATGCTCCGCTATCATTGGGTCAGTACTACCTTCAAAAGTAGGTGGGGTCAGCCTTTTGAACTCAGCCATGCCACTTCTCAACTTGGGTTGATCATTTCCTTGCATGGGTTGGATTCGATCAATCTGGTCTTGTTGTCTCTGGATGATATTGGTTATTCCTTGTAGCAGTTGGATAACAACATTCGTCTCCATCTGGTTTTGTCCCGAACTTTGTCCTTGATCAGTGCGAGATCCCATTGTTTGGTTGATGGTCTGATTTAGGTCAATCCCTTGGTTCAGAGGAATATCACCGTTACCATCAGCCATCCTATACATGGAAAAGAAATAACAAATTTTCGATTATACTTATGACCAAAATTGTTCAATTGCCAGAAATGGTTACATGATTCATTCTAAATTTCGTAACATACAATGTTTTGCTATTATAATCAGATCAGTCTCAATCACCAAGACATTTCTTTCATCAGTACAAAAAATATATATTCATTTCCATTAGATGTATTCTTACATACAAACATTTGTAGGTAGTACATCAAAAATTCGGTAATGATAGTTCAATCATCCTCTTACAAAAGGTCTACAAAAAGTTTCCAAAAGTATATACTACCCTTCTTGTACTAGTAGGCTCCTAGGGCCTAAAAATTAACATCGCTATTAGAGGCCACAGACTCTTCCGAGTCAGAATCTTGTACTATGATTATCTCATGTGTGGGGTCTGTACCAGGCGATGATGGCTCCACAAAAACCGAAGTGCTTTCAATTTCGATCACATCAGTAGTATCTGATATGTTATGAACCTCGACAACAAAACTAGAAACATCCATAACAGTCACATCATCTGAAAGCTCAATCAGAGGGGCCCCCTCATGTCCTATGGTTGGCCCATCTGATTCGCCCTCAACAGAGTTCATTGGTACACCCATAGAGCCCCAATGGTATGGATCCTCAAAATTAACGACATCAAGGTGTTGAATATTGAGGTCATGCACCATGTCTGCTTCTATCATATCCTCAGATAACTCCTCCATGGGTTCCTCCTCCTCTTCCATGGGCTCTTCTTCTTCTATGGGATCCTCCTCCTCTTCCATAGGTTCCTCTTCATAATAAGCTCCTAAAGAATTCTCATCCATAAAATTTTCAGTCTCTAGGCTTGCGCTGGTCGACATAGAGGAAGGATCTACAAGAAAACCATAATACCATACATTAGGTCCAATAAGAGAATCAATCACATGTACACATGCTATGCTAATAGTTCTCTTGTGACTTGGATTAAGGGCGAAGCATTTCATGGATTCCTCAGATTTGCATAAGCATAACTGATTTTATATAAGTCCCATACCTTACATAAAACGTGATAGCGTGCATGGTGTATGGGCACCACGTCGCTATCATAGGAATATCATTCCATGCTACACCCTATGACCTTGTCACATTCCATTATCCTCAAATTATATATACAATCTTCTCTCCCTTCATCATTTAAAATCCTTATGGTCTAAACCTAGGCGCTCTGATACCACTTTACTGTAACGCCCCAATCTCGTAGCGGAAGACTTAAATAACTCATCAAAAGGGTGCGTAACAGCGGCGACGCGCATACAAGGATGAACTCGTACACGTGTCAAGCCTCAGTGGTCATTACATATATACATCCAACTACATACGAACCAAAAAGTTTCACTAAGAAGCCCAGGCAAAATATTACGTTACAGATGTCTAACCAAGTACATTATACAATACAGAGTTCTAAAACCAACAAGACAAAACAAGACATCTCCATATGGCATCTTAGCGTACTTAGCACAAAATTTCAACTTCACTTGGTGTCAACTTGTTGCTCCTACCCGCTCCAATGGACAGGCTAAGTGGCATCTGAAATGGTTTTAAATAAAACCATGGGGTAAGCTACACGGCTTAGTGAGTACAAAATTCTCACTAATAAAATTTAATAGGCATAAGAGCATACATTTAGAGAAAAATGCATTGAAATAACTATATTACTTGAAACTGTATCAATTGAATTTATATATAAATAATATAAATAATATATATAAACATGCCAATGACCTTATTTTTTTGACTTATCCATATATGCAAAAGTACTTAACCCAAAGAACAATAAAACAAAATTCTTTTCTTTTCTTTTGTAAACTCTCTCAAATGTCCACTAAGGCTACGAATTATGGCCCAGTAGCATGGGAATGCACAAGGTATCAGTAAACAAATAAACCATTCATTAGTCGCCCGGGGACAGTGTACCAACTCACATGTACAAAGATGAGACTCTAGAGGTGGCCCCCACCATGCATGTAATGTGGCACTTAGCTCTCATTATTTGACCGAAGGCCGCAATTTAAACAGGTACACTCAATATCATATGACAAGCCGTATATTAAACAGTTCATTTCATAGTGGACAGATGAAATTCATAGTATTTTCACAAAATTTTCGCACAATAACTATAATCGAAGTAATGTACATCATGACAATCACATAGTTTTGAATAATGTTTTCATTCATTTTTTTCATTTTTTTTATAAAAGCAAGATAATCAATAAACATAACAGTTCATTCAACATTTTGTATTAAAACTATTTCAGTAAAAAAGTTGTACTCACCTTGTAATGGTCAATTAAAAGTGTTTTGTGATCCACGACGTAGGATACCTAGAATCATAACAATTTGATCCTCAGTATTGTTTAATCAAAGTTTATACTATTGTACGCATGCTTCTAGTTTATGAAGGGCCTTTCTACAATGTTTTTTTGGAAGGTTCATGGTCTAAAAAAAATTCTTAGAACTAAAGGGGCTGTCTGAAATTCTGCAGAGTTTAGTTTATTTAGAAGAAGTTCTTGGGCCTAATAACAACTTTAAATAAAAGATTGGGTTAAACTGAAATTTTGCCTTCTTCTTCCTTCAACCTGTTGCACACCAAGCTCAGCATTTAGGTTCAATGGCAGCATCCCTAGGCCGCACCCAGGCCCGGCCATCGGACCCGGGGTGGTCGGAGGCCGGTGACCGGCGGCCGGCGGCCGGCGACAGGCGACAAATCCGGTCAGGTTTTTTTTTTTTTGGAATTCAAATACTTAAGCTGAAATTTTTTTTTCCAAGACCCAACGATATTAAGCTCATATCTCTTGGTAATAAAAAAAATCCAACTTTCATTCTAATTGGGATTTAGGGGAGAACACATGGAGATTTAAGAACATTGAGATCTAAGAAAGAAAAATTATACCTTTCTCTTTTGTTCCAATGGTGCTTTGCCTTCTCTTCTTCTTCCTCTTGGTTTCTGTTTTGTGTTTGTTGTTGTGTGTGTTTTTTTTCTATGAAGCAAAGCTGGACTGTGGAATGTAGGGGAAGATAGAAAGATGAAACAAATAATAAAAAAAATGGTTTAGTGCTGGCATGTAATACGTTTGACAAGTGTCTTCCCTAAGGACACTTGCACAGCATCCTCCTCTCTGCTTCCACCTGTTGACTGTGACGATAGTAGCCGACCGATGCTGAGGGGTAGCCTCGGCGCCTCGGATGCATTCTTCCTTGATAGATGAGAAAACTCGTCATGGGAGCCGGACCTAGGTTCCGGTCTAATCCACTCCGATGCCTAAGTCAGTTCAAGGACTGAAAGGATACTCTTGCTTCATCTAGCCAAGAACTGAATACCATGAGCTTGAGTAGCTTGAGTAGGGGATCGATGGCTCTATATATATACTTGTTGGAAAGGAAATATGATGTACTATGTGTATTGCAACTCAAATGCAGTCCATACATATTGGGCAGAGAAGGGTATTCCATTGGGTAGTGATGTTGCTGCTAGTGACTTTGATACTTCTGCAATAAGCGGGATTTTGCAGTGTGGTATTCATTGAATCTAAAGAATTTTGATGGGCTTGGCCTGTGGATCAATAAGTAGACTGGGCAATGGGCTACGTGAATTGGGCATAAAATGCTAACCCATGAAATGTAGTTTAATGAACATTCATGGCGGATATATATGCATCAAATGATGTGATTTTAGGGTCATCAAATGAACAACAATTGTTTGTTTTAAACAAAGATCATGCAAAGAAAGGATTTACATAAAAAGACCGTCACAAGTAAATCTCCTTTGGTTTTAAGCAGACATGATTCCCTCATGCACGTGCACCGTGGGGGAACAACACTTGTCTCACTAAATATTCGCAGGCCCACATCCCTTTTCAAACTGATTTCTAAAGATACCCAATAATGTTTGACGCAAGACGTGCCAACTAATTTTGCCAACATATGCCATGTGATATGTGACGTAAAAACTAGAATGCTTAACACATTTCCTTCCAACGGAGTAATTAGGATCAAGATGGGAAATTACGATGCTTTTTGAATCGGAGTTGGAATCAAGTAAGGAAACCAAATGCTTGTCCACAACCAAGATTACCATCTGTCTTCCTTCTTCTTGTTGGGAGAGAAGAACTAAAACAACGTATATAATGCGATTGGGTATTTATTGGAATATGGAGCGAGAAGGTTATTTACGTTAGAATACTTAACGTTGTAAAATCAACGTATCGTCCAACAGCAGGGTAGTAAGAATTACAAATTTACATTAGGAACCATTAACTTCTCTAGATTTTAATTACCCACACAAAGGTTAATTAAAATTGCATATTAGCCCATCATTCATTTAATGTTTACATTTTAACCCACATGGGTGAAACCCGTCATGGACATACCCAATTCCAACCATATGTAAGGTATAACGATATCCATATGTGTATCTTCAAATTGTGACCACAAAAGCTAAATAAAGAGAAACATGTGAATTTTTGTTTTTTGCAAGCTGATCAGAGGAGATTCCATTATTTGGGGCAAAATGAAGCTAGACCACGTAAATTGGCTAAAGCAATGGCCTCATGATGGTAAGATGAGAGGTGGTAGTTGGCTGTTTGAATTGTTTGAGTGATGGAGGCAGTTTCAGTAGTCTTTCCAGAAATTTATCAACTCATGTGAAGCAGGAGCTAAAGTGACAATGGATGTTATAGGACTCCAAGTCATTTCTTGTTCTAAGGAATTCTTGCTCAAGTAAGAAACATGAAAAATGGCATGGTTTTACTTCTTCAGTTATCTATCTATCTATCTGTCGATTTATTTAGCTATATGTGCAAGGGCAATAACATTAATTTCTTTAAAGAGAATTAGGAGGAGATAACCTTAGGGACTTGCATTAGACAGTTCGACTAGCACGTGGAACCTACGTTATCTTCAAGGACAGGCTTAAAACAATTGAATGTTGAAAATGATGCTATGATACAGTTCCCTGCCTTGACCCATGTTTTGTTTCAAACGTAAACCTAAGTTAGGTTTTTGCTGTAGTTAAGGGAGAGAGTTACGTCATGGCTATCATCAGTTTGTAATTTCATAAGGTCCCCCGCAACTTACCCATCATCTCCAAGTAATTTAATTACTTATCCATCACTTAATTAAATATTCTATCTGTAGCTTTCTAGCTAATTAATTTCACGTGGCATTCAGTTAGCTCTCGCTTAGGGTTAAAGCGTAGGATGATCTGGAAGCAACTTAGAGCTTAGCCCATATGATATTCATGACCCACACGATTCATAATTGGCTGCATGCCGTTGCTTTCTTGCCAGCCAGGCCATTCGGTCAATTAATTTGGATTGTTGGTTATTTCACATAATTCCAGAGAGTTTTATGTTAGCATAAGCAAGCAAAGTTGTTATCTGGGCTCGTAATATTTTAACTACATATCTTATTGGGAATTTTTACTGTAAGTGGAACCTCTGGTCTTTTCGGATCATGGCTCAAATGCAGGATGAGCCATAGCTTTATCCTCAACCTCAATACTTTCAGGATTGAGATATGCACACCATCGACAGCTAGCCATGGCCACAGTTTATGCAGGGGGGGACATCATATTAAATATGATTGACAGTCAACGACCAGTTCATGTGAATTCACATCTGTATACTTTGTGCATGTGTTGGCTCACACTTGTGGGATCCCTAGCCACGAGATCACACAGTACGTGGCTGAGATCAAAATTGATTTGATAAGCCAAGTGGCCGTTCCTTCGTAAGGGGGGAGCTTAATTATTGGAGAGAGATGGATGTAAACTTACTAACAGTTGCAAGTGCAACGCATACTTATGTGTGAAGGGAAAATGATGTGGGTACGGTGCTAAACACATATAATTGCTTTCATATTTATGTAACGTGGGGATATTTCATTGATTTCCTGTCTTTGATGGCTCTCTCAATCTGAGCATGCAGTGAGTTTATTTATTTATTTCTCATATTTATGTTTACCTGTTCTTATCTTTATTCTTTGGTTAGATGCATAGTGAAAGAATTGACGCTGAGAAAACTCATACTCCTAGTCTCCTAGTTGCATGCATGAGTTCGCATCACGTACGTGCACCACATTAACAATTGTTTAGTAGGTATAATATCTCTATTATATTTTTGCCGCAACCCGAAAGGGTTCTCCAAGCTAGCTTCACACGGACCAGGGGAAAATAAAATAAAATGGACTTGATTAAACTTGGTTTAGATCAAATCAAACGTGACTCTTGTCATACACTTATTTTAATTCCCAATTGTATACGGAAAGAAAATATTCAGAATACATATACTTACCGACACCGCGTTGAATGCCATGGATTAAAGAAATATAGAAGAAGGAGATATACGATCGGAGAGAGAGATAAGAGAAACCGACAATATTTTCATTAGCCTCAATGGGTTTATATAGATTACATAGTGACTGTTGGAATGCCAACAGGTATGACTCTTGGGATATCAATGGGTGTCTCTTGGGTAATGAACGGTTGCATTCCTTGGGATGCCAACTGTTGTGTCTGTTGGGGAACCAATGCGTCCCTTGGGAAGAGGAGATGGTGTTATCTCTTTACACGCCCCCGCAAACTGAGCGGCAGAGATGACGAACAATTTGTCCCGGAGAAGTTCGAACCGCGGAGTCGGGAGGCTCTTTGTGAAGATGTCAGCAGGATTATCCTCGGTGGATATGTATCGAACACGAATATTGTTGGAGGTGACTTGCTCACGAATGAAGTGGTAGTCGATAGCGAAGTGCTTCGTTCGAGAGTGAAAGACCGGATTGGATGATAACGAAAGGGCCGACTTGTTGTCACACCAGAGAAGAGGGGTATCCTGGAGAGGAATCTTCATATCTGTCAGGAGAAGTTGGAGCCAAATGATGTCCTTAGCAGTCAAGGACAACGAGCGATATTAAGACTCTGTGGAGCTATGAGAGATGGAGGACTGCTTCTTAGCGCTCCAAGTGAGTGGGTTTCGGCCAAGGAAAACGCAGAAACCACTGATAGAACGTCGATCAGTGGGATCACCAGCCCAGTCAGCATCAGAAAAAGCAACAAGTGACAGCGGACTGGGGCGAAGGAGGATTCCATGAGTTGGAGTAGATTGGAGATACCGCAGAATACGTTTAGCAGCAGTGAGATGAGATTCGCATGGACTGTGAAGAAACTGACAGACCCGATTGACGGCAAACGCAATATCTGGACGGGTCAGTGTGAGATACTGAAGGGCGCCAACAATGCTGCGGTAGTAAGAACCATCTGAGAGAGGAGGATCCGGGTGAACATGGGACAGCTTAGCCGAGACAGGAGTTCGGGCAGGTTTGCAATTGGCAAGTCCCGCTCGTTGAAGGAGGTCTTTAGTATACTTAGTTTGGTGGACGAAGCTACCATGACGGTGTCGTTGTATTTCCAGACCCAAGAAGTAGGAGAGGTCTCCAAGGACTTTAAGGGAGAATTCTTGAGATAATAAGGTGATGAATTGAGGGATATACGAGGAAGAGGATCCAGTGATGAGAATATCATCCACATAGAGCAATATCACTGTAGTCTGACCACTGTAGTGCCGAATGAAGAGGGAGGAGTCGGCGATGCTGGGAATGAAGCCATGGAGACGAATGAAGGTTGAAAAACGGGCGTACCACTGTCTCGGTGCCTGTTTGAGGCCATACAAGGCCTTCCGGAGTTTGTAGACGTGGTGAGGGAAGGAAGGATCAATAAAGCCCGCCGGCTGCTCCATGTAGAGGTCATCTTCAATATTGCCATGTAGGAAGGCATTGGAGACATCGAGCTGTTTGACGGGCCAATCGAAGTGAAGAGCGAGTGCAATCAGAAGGCGGATGGAGCCATGTTTGGCCACAGGACTGAATGTTTGAGCATAGTCAAGGCCTTCCTTTTGGTGGAAGCCCTTGGCAACCAACCGGGCCTTGTAGCGAGCAATAGACCCCATGACGTCCCGCTTGATTTTGTATACCCACTTGCAGCCGATGATGTTGGATGTAGAGGGGGGGACAACCAGATCCCAAGTCTGTTGACGGGTGAGGGCATCGAATTCAGATTGCAGGGCAGCGATCCAGTGGGGATGTTTGGAAGCTTCTTTGAAGGAGAGAGGTTCCTCAGATGTGATAGCAGCATGGAGATTAAGAGGTTGGCGAGGGCGGAAAGTGCCAACCATAGAGCGGGTAGTCATGGGATGAGTGGGAAGAGGGGCAGGCGGATGAGAACTCGTTGGAGGTGGAGTGGGAGGAGGTGTATCGGGGAGGTAGGCTGTAGGATGGGTTGTCGGTGTTTGATGGGCTATGAGATGTGGGAGAGGTTGCCTGGGAACAAGAGGAGTGAGAAGGGGTGTATTGGGAGTAGGGGTAGCTATTTGGGAAGCGGATGCGGGAGAGAAAGGAGTGTCGGGGAAGGCATCGGGACAGGGATGTCTCGGAGAAGTCTCGGGACATGATGGTCCGGGAGGAGAGGGCTCAGGAGGACTCGTCTGGGGAGAGGAGGTCCCGGGAGGACTCATGCCTGGTTGGTAGTAGGGAAAAGTCTGTTCTTCAAATTGAACATGCCGGGTGAGGTAGATGCGTCTGGTTTTTAGCTCCATGCATTTGTAGGCCTTCATATTGTCCGGATAACCAAGGAAGCCGCATGGTTGAGATCGTGGCTCAAGTTTGTCACCCACATAAGGTCGTGTAATGCCCTACAAGCTACTGCACAAGTACTAGAGGGGGGGGGGGGGGGTGAATAGTACTTTAAAAATAACAAGGAGTATAATTCCTAATTATAGTGCAAACAACTACCAAAACAATTTGCGGAAGCTTAAATTGAATGAAAACAACAAAATTAACAATGCTAACAAAAGATGTTACTGGGTTCGGATCCACCCAAGTCTCTCCGACTTGTTCCCGGTGATCCTACGTCCCAACCACCCGGATCCACTCCGGATACTTAGGTTAGAAACCCTAACACAAGATTTCCACTATGATATCTTGTGAAAAACCTTCACAAGATCAAATCATACATGCAATGGCAATAGTGAATCCCACACCCCGGGATCACAACCTTCTCTCACAACCGAGAGAACCAATAAGCAATATAAATGAGTTTATAATGAAATAAACAATCTTACCACAAAATCATATACCTTGAGTTTTCTTACCAAAAAGGTGCAAGGAGTGATTTGTGAAAGATGAAGTCACCAAGACCTAGCACCAAAGAAATGACCAGCAATGGGTGCCAAGGAGTGATTTGGAGACTTGGATCAAGCTAGAGCTTGAAGGGCTCACCAAGAAAAAACTTCTCTCAAGATGGATTCTAGATCTAGAAAGTGAGAGAATGGATTTCTTGTGAGGAAGAGAGCTTTGGAAATGAGTGAGAATGTCTATCTCTTTCAATCTCAATGAATCTCTTAATGACAGCTCTAACCTAGAGAGAAATAACCAAGGTTCGTATTTATAGGGTCCCATAAAAACGAGTTAGGTCAAATCCCAACGGTTAGAAATCTGAAGCAACTAGTCGGTCAAAGAACAACCACTGACCGACTAGTTCATCAACTAGTCGGTCAGTAAAACAACATGGACCGACTAAGTGATGAACAATGAGGAGATTGAATTTCAGACCTAGAAATCTAGTCGGTCCAAGAAGACTTTCTGACCGACTAGTTTCACAACTAGTCGGTCGGTCAGTGAACTTCGACCGACTAAGAGTCAAAAACAAATAGTCTGAATACAAATTGATTTAGTCGGTCCAAGAACAAATGTTGACCGACTAGATTATCAACTAGTCAGTCACCAAACGTTCTTAGACCGACTAACGATAAACAGTAGCTTAGGAGAAAATTAGTATGAACTGTAAAGCTCAACTAGTCGGTCAAAGAAGCATCACTGACCGACTAGTTCACAAACTAGTCGGTCAGTGAGTCAACGTAGACCGACTAACTGTAAACAATACTGAGCAAGAAAAGATAAACTCAAACTAGTCGGTCCAAGAAGCTTTGCTGACCGACTAGATCACCATCTAGTCGGTCAGTTCTTCTTCTTGAACCAACTAACATGCACGAACAAGTCCAAATCGAAGCGCGATGCTTCGAGGAAGTTAGAATGGACTTGTACTAAGATCCTAGAGCTACGATATGAGCGTTTTGAAGATAGAATTGTAAGATATACTCAAGGCTTAATATTCTATAGATCGAAGCTAAAAGACTATAAATAAAACCTTAAGAAACGGTCTTCGAGAGCTTCGATCAATTCTTCATGACTTCCAAAACGGTCCAAAAGCTTCAACGAAGATTTAGGCAATGAATACGAGCTTTGAGAAGTCTTGAGATGTCGCTTTGATTGTTCTCGTGAATTTGGCGACGATCTCCAATACTGCGCTCACAAATTGTTAGTTTATGAATTATTTATGTTTACTCATCATCCAAAACCAAATCCAGGGAGTCCAATATTCAACATTCTCCCCCTTTTTGGTGATGACAAACCAACATAAATAATAATAAAAAATAATGATTCAAATGTAAAATACTTACTCCCCCTGCATTGATGACACGTTAATTCCAAAATGAATATATATAAATTGCATCAATCAGACGAGTAAGATATATAACGAGAATCGATTTTTGAAATATCGGATTTTGAAAATCCTTATATATATCGCAACTCCCCCTGAATCTAACACGTCAAATTAGATTCTTGGAAATTGAGTTAAATTTTCATTTGCCCTATTTATTATCATTATCTCTCCCCCTTTGGCATTATCCCAAAAATGGGGGGCATACAACGACAACAACTAGGAAAAGGAAAATCCAACATCGGGAGTCTTAGATATTGACGATGGACCTAATTGACACCAAGGGAAAAGTGATGAAATCAAATCAAGGTGTGCCAAATTGTCCATTATCAAAAAGCGAAAATTAAAATCATCAAAAATACCAAATATTAATTCATTTATTGAATAAAGTAACATACCCTCCAATATTCAATATTCTTGGTTAAATTTGTGCATGGAAAACAATTCTATACAATCATAGAAATATAATCTATTTAACCAAGTTTTTAAGCGTCGAGCGACGAATTCACATATCATATGCATTGAATGAATATTAAATGTGCACGACGAAGTAAAACAAAGAGAACATTGATGTATATATATATATATATATATATATATATATATATATATATATATATATATATATATATATATATATATATATATGAATACCATGAGTACATCCAAAAATCACATCGACTACATCATAGGAAGTGCAACATACCATCTATATCAACATCAAAAAGGTACAACATAATCATCGGAACATCATCATCAACATCCAAAATACATCAAAACCACCGATATCCACAAAATCAAAAGTACATGAAAACAACGCCAACACTCCATCCTAACCCAAAACACTCTCAATAAGATGCATCATCCAAATATCATAGGAGAGGCCTCGAAACAGACGATCACGAGGAAGTGGCAGGATCAGCAGTCTCCGGGGGTCCAGTCGAGGGAGTGGACTCAGGCTCTGCTGCGAGGAGAGGCGTGTGAACTGAAGGGATCGTCAGGGCAGGGGTGGAGACATCGACGACTGGCTCAACGACAGGAGTATCAACAGGAACATCAGCAGGCAAGACTGGAGCAGGGTCGTCAGAAGGAGCAGCAGCAGCATCAGAAGTCTGATCCACTGGTGCAGAAGTCTCCGGAGCACCGGAAGAGGTGCCAGCTCCAGGAGCAGATGTGGTAGCAGCAGCAACAGTGGCCTCAGCGCCACGAGCTAAGGAGGTGACAAGCTCATCAATATCCTCATCTTCCATCTCCTCATCCTCAGAAACAGGAGGAGGAAGCTGAACGCCCATCAAACTAGCCATACGGCAAACTACCTCCTCGGTACGAGCCAAATGCGACTCGTGACGACGAAGTAGCCGAACGACATCATCAAGTGTGGTGGTAGGAGGAGGGGCTGCAGCAGCAGAAGGTGTGGCCTGGGATGCAGAAGTAGTCGACCGCTGCACGTGACGGAGTGCCGCAAGAGATTTCTTGACGGCCGTCGCGTTCAGGGGAGGACCAAGGGGACGCTCATCATCCGGAGGCAAAGGAACACCAAATCAACGGAAAACCAAGGTCAGGAGACAAGGATATGGGATGTGCGCAGATTTAGTGGTCTTGCGAATACAGTCGAAAGAGTCCATCTTGTCGAGTATAATGCGAGCCCAATTAATCTTGCTACCCATGAAAAGAGCGTATATCAATTTCAGAAACGGCTGAGACGGAAGAGAGGAAGATCCATACTTTGGCAGAAGGTAGGATTTCAAGATCAGGTTAATCACCCAAGCATTCGGCTTGAATGATTTGGAAGGGACGCCTATGAATGCAGGGGGGATAACCTGGAAGATTTTAGCTAGGGTCCGCTGATCGAGGGAGGAGATATCGTCTACAGAGATGTCAGACAGGAGGAGGCCACACGACGAGCAACCTATCAACTCCCCCAAGATCTCTGCCGTGAGGACTATCGGAGTCCCCAAAACAGAAGTCTCGATGGAGTGAGTCTCATCGTACTGACCCCGGACACGATTGGCATAGAAGAGCTTGACCAGGCGAGGATAGGGTCGAGGGTTCGCCTTAGGGTCAAATCTAAGGTAGTCCAAAAGGCCACTATAGGATAACAGATCCGCAAGGCCAAGAAAATCAGAAAACTGAACGTAATGCTCCAACAGCAGTGGGCAGTGCTCTATACGGTTGTAAGCCGCTAGACACTAAGGGTCGTCGCGACACAACGATATATCTACACCACCGACTGGCATCGGGCCTTTACCCTTAGCCTTATGGGTCTTAGGAGGAGATGGAGGAGGGGATGTAGTAGGTGCCTTCTCGGGATGCTCAGGAGTGTATTCTTCCTCGGAATCATCCTCGGAGTCACTATCTGAACGCTCACCGGGAGGGGTAGGAGCACGGAACTTTTTGGGTTTAGCTTTGGGCTTGGAAGATTGGCCGGCAGGTTTGGGCTTGGATGTCCTCTTCCTCTTCAACGGTGTTGAAGACGAAGAGGGGGGATGAGTGGTCTTGGTGATCGCTCCGGAATGTAACCCGAAGAACGGTTGTAGTTTTACCGCAAGCGCACGGTATAGCGGCGAGCGGGTTATCGAACACAGGGAGGACGAATGACCGTGCTTGCTCCAATCAACCTGGCTATTTAAGAACAGAAAAGAGAGAATTTGCCTTTGGCGATCCTGTCACAATCGTCAGACAAAGTACGAAGATATCAAATCAAATAAAGAACGTCTAGGGAATGGGGAATCCCCGCTACTCACCGTATCTCGTCAATGTGGTTCATTGGTATCAAAATTGCTAGAATAAAATTTTGGATGAACTAGTTGCAACTGAATGTAATACCTAGCTCACGCTCTCGCGCTGTTGCCGGTCTATAGCTATCCTAGGTTTTGGGTCCAATCTCTTGCAAACCCTAGCCTAGGCAAGCTAGCATTAGGATCAACATCATCGTTCAATCGCGCCCCGAGCCCACTGTCGTGCAAACTCGGGCCACGACCTAGGTTGGGATAGTTCCTACCCGTCCAATCTCTTGCAAACGGGTATCAGCACGGAATTGCAACCGGAAACCCTAGTATCGGTCCAATCTCTTGCAAACCGATACTACGGAAATTCGATTCCAACCCAATTCAGATTTCTAGGGTTTCCTATCGAATTGGGATCCAATCTCTTGCAAATCCCAATCGATATGAATACCTAGCTATCCGTAGTAAATTGATCCCAACCTAACCCTAATAGCAATTCTAGCAAAATTTCCACCAATTCATCACAAATCTGAAATTGGGCTCGTAGGGTTCATCCCCACGCCCTAAGACATGGAGACTACTCACAATTCATAGCACAGACACAAAAATAATCAATGGAATTAATAAGAGAATTCATCACAATATTGAGATAAGCAATAAAAATAGTATTTTTAGAGGAGAGAGACACAAACCAATGGAGTTCTTCAAAATAATCCAACAAAAATCAACTTTTGCCTCCTCTCCAATCATAAGAATAAAGCTAAAAAGTTAATCTAAAAAGCTGCAAAAATCTAAGAGAAAAAGCTCTCTAACCTAGGGTAAAAACAGGGGTTAAATACCCCCCAAAATCGTCCAAAAAACTGTGACCAAAATGCCCCTACGCAGCCTGAAATCCGCAATTTTCGCTACAGGCAGCGCGTCGCACTCGGCCGAGTGACAAAAGTCGCTCGGCCGAGTGAGAAACCCTGTAAATTTCCAGTAAGTCTGGGTCTTCGGGGGTCTTCACTTCGGGAGTCGCTCGGCCGAGTGAGTTGTCGTCACTCGGCCGAGTGAGTTGTCGTCACTCGGCCGATGGCTTCTTGGTACTCGGGCGGTCGGCATTTGCCACTCGGCCGAGTGGGTCTTCTGAAGCTCAGGCAGACGAAAAACAGTAAGTTGGCGATTTTTGACATGCGTCGTCTGGGTGCCACTCGGGCGGACGGGATCTCGTCACTCGGCCGATGTGGCTTCCGTTGCTCGACCGAGTGCACGTATGAAACGTATCTGATCTGGTCGGCCGAGCGGTGTCTCGCTGGTCGGCCGAGTGACTTCTCCACTCGGCCGAGTGGGACACCAAAAATGCCCAAACAGCTTGTTTTGGCCTCCTCATCGCTCCTGCGACGTCCTTTCTTATTCCGCTCCTCTCCAACAGCAAAATACCCCTCGGGGAGGTCATCGGTGACACTCTGGAGTAGGCGTATCTCGAGATCACTCCAAATCGCTCCAAATCACCTGAAATTCGACAAAAACAAGAAATCGTGAAAAGCATCGCAATATCGTCGATATATCGTGAAAAACATGATTTGAGCGATCTAAATGGCATGCAAACATGTGTGAAAAAAGTGTAAAATAAGGAGTGATCAAAATCCCCCAAGCTTACCTCTTACTCGTCCTCGAGGAAGATAAGTAAAAGGCGAACCCGGTGGATTCGGAAAACGAAAACGGCGAAAAACGAAAAATGAAAAACGAAGAAAAACGAGAAACGAAACAAAAACAAAGAAGAAAGAAAGAAGCGAAGAGGGAAGCTGCTAGATCATTTTCTCAGGACGTAGGTTTCGCTTACTCATATAGCATGCACTGAATGAAGAACACATGTCAAAGAATTTTATTTCGATATCATAGTATAATAGTGCAATTAGAAATAGAAAACCCACGAACAACGATATAATCATGAAAAACGGAATAATTTTAGAATTAACATTGTCTGAATCATTTAAAGCGGTATACAAATCACAGATCACACACTTTTCAATTGAACGCTTTCTATGAGGAGTATAAGAATATCACACAATAGAATAGAAAGAATAGATAAGTGTGGATTTCATGAAATGAGTGCTAGGCATAGATTTCTGGACTTCGTAAAGCTAAAAATAATCTTACCGAGTATAGAATATTACTTAGCCTAGGTTGTCGTGCAACGTCAAGTAGTCACTCTCTCACACATCATTGGATTCCCTCCCCCAAGCTTATCTATAAGCGTGGTGGCAAAAAAAAATATTTACATCCCCATTTCTATAAAGCTCCAAAAGTGATGAAAATGAATACAAAAAGAGAGAAGAAAGAGAGAACATGAGATGGGATCTTTTATTGAGGTGCTTTCCTCTTTTCTTTTCTTTTTCTCTCTCTTTTTTTTCATATAGCATATATACACAATGATCCCAACTCAAAGAGAAATAATGATATACAAGAGTTTTTCTTTTTCTTTCTTTGGTTTTGGGAAATTCGGAGCTAGGAATTAATAGCGGGGGAAATGCCATATAATAGAATCACTAAGGGGAAATTCACCAATGATTTTAAAAATAGAGAAATGATGTTCAAGATTTGTGGAGAAAGAAATAAATATATCTCTCGGTTCACTCTATAAGACATGCACGACAACTTCAGCAGGGTAATCTAATCTACTCAGTTTTGATCACAAAAAAGCTAACTAATCCAGATTTATCATAGCTAACATCATTCAATCATCCTGAAGTGAAATGTACAAATCATGCATATAGAAGTGATATATGAAAAGAAATCGGTACTCCAGATATAAGCATTCAATGCGTGAATCTTGGTGTGTTTTCTGCGATAGCATACATATGAATATTCAGACTCAGCTAATAATAAAAATTCATCCATTTTCATGTGGAAAAAGGTGTGGGTTACTATCTCTAAATGCAAGGCAAGTCATAGCATATGATATCAGAACTAGAATCTAAGACATGACAAATATAGCATGCATATAAAGGAAGCTAACTCCACGTAATCATCATCATAGAAAAGTCATCTCTAGCATGAGATGAAAAAGGAATAAAGATAAAGGGAAAAACAGAACTATTTACAATGCGGCACACAGAAAAATAAGAAAAACGTGATGCATGGTAAAATAAAAGAAAAAAAATGATGAAAATAAGTGCAAAAGCGGAAAACGGCGTGAAAAAACTAAAAATAAAGGTGGTAAATCAAAAAGAACGTGAGAACTCACTCCCCCAAGCTAAATGGCACAGTGTCCTCAATGTGCAAAGTGTGGCACACCGAGAGACAAGTAACGTGAGGGGAAAGTGAGGATGCATGCATGAGGAAAAATAATAGAAAATAAAAGAAACGTAAAATATGATGCAGACATGATGCATGCAAAGAAAGGAGTGATACAGATATATAGGTGTGACACCAAAAACTCTCCCTCTCTCCCAAAAAAGATATATAAAGATATATAAAGGAAATGTGCACCCAAAAACAGTGAGGGGAGGGGGGGTGGCCAAAATGCATCAGGACCCAGCAGAAACGGGCAGCACGACGGCAAAAAGGATCAGTGGCATCAAGAGTGCCTAAGAAAGTGGTGCCGCGCAGTCTCCGTCCTGAGGCGGAGGAGGAGGTGGTGGTGGTGGGACAGGCTGCTGAGCGGGTGTGGGTGTGGAAGTGGAAGCAGGCTGAGTGTGTGTGGTAGTGGGGGTGGGAACCTGCTGGGTGGGTGGGGGTACGCGGGGGAGACGCTCCAGGACCTGGGTGAGACAGTAGTGAATATGCGGGAGCAGGTCAAAGCGGCCAGCCATCGCAGTGACGGTGGCGGACAGGGTCCGAAGGTCACCTCTAAGGCCACTCACCGCCCCCTCGAGAGCACGAATGCTCTGAAGTACAGTGTCGGGGGGAGGTGGTGCAGAGGGACGCACCGGTCGGGGCTGTGCAGGTCGGGGCTGGCGTACTCTGGTGGCGTAGGTGACGGGCTCAGCAGGTAAGGGAACGAAAGGTGCTGCACTCGCAAGTGTGGGCCTGACCTCAGTGCGAGGCAGGGGCACCGGCTGGTGAGAAGTGGAGGCAGCAGCAACGAAAGAAGAATACAAAAGTGGCAACGAGGCGGCCGGAGAGGTCGGTGACACAGAAGTGTGGACAGACGCCACGACACTCTCAGAGAATACAGCAGCGGTGGAGACAGAGGCGGAGACTACGGTCTCTACGGCGGTGGCAAAAGAGGGCTCTCCGCACTCAACTATAGTCGGCGGGCGCTCGGGTGGGGCAGAGGAAACAGGCTCGGCAGACAGAGGGCCAGTGGTGGTGGTGACAGGCGTGGAAGCAGTGGAGGTGGGCTCAGCGAAGGTACTCCCGACACCGACAGAGGTGTGGACAGAGGTGTCTGGAGCAGCGGAAATATCAGGGATAGGCTGAGGGTCCACGGGGTCAACAGGGGCAGTAGGCGCAGCAGGTGCAACAGGGTCTGCGGGGGGCAGCGTGGGCAGCGTGAGCCTGCTCGGCCTCCTCGGCCTCGAGCACGTATGCGGCTGGGATCAGAACATCCATCGCAGGGAGCCAGTCCACCTGGGCCGGTGCAATCTGAGTCCGAGCTGGGCTCGGAAGAATCATGTAATCGGCACCGTAAGGGCCGTGCAGCCAGACCCAGTGTCGCTCACCGTGCGGACGCAGCATCTTCATCCGGGCCATAAAATCAATCGATAGAGAAGTGGGGCCCGGTGCTCGTCGCAGGTCATCAGGGAAGTCCTCGCCGGTCATAAGGCTGAGCAAGGTGATCAGGCCGCCACAGCATATCGGTGAGCGAGCGCCCACCGATACGATGATGCGGTCCAAAAACCAAGCCGCGACATCAATCACGACGGCGGGGACCAACTCATCGCCCTCCCTAGATAGAGCTCTGGGCCGTGTCATCGCGTAGAGCATATAGAGCTCCGGCATGGACATCGTACCCGGCTCATATCTGGCCAAAAAGGTCGTCGCCATAAGGCGCTGAGCTATACGGAGGCAGGGATGGACAATGGCCGAGGCCTTGGCCCTACTAGGGTCAAAGGCGGCGTGAAGACCCGTAATCCGGGCCCAGAAGGCGCCGGCATCGAAGGAAGGTGGGGGGATATGGGTGGGGGCGTAACCTCGATCGGCCCCAGGGACGTCGGGCCACGAGAAGAAAGCTCTCATCATACCGAGAGTGACCTGGCACTCCCGGTCCATGAACCGAAACGAGCATCCCTCGTCGGTCCGGGCGATCGAACTAAGTACCTCAAGTGTCGGGCGGATAAACGTGTCCGTCGATACCTGAAAGAAATCTCGCCAGCCCACATTGTCGTACAACGTGAGCATCCCCTCTAGTACCCCCAGGCGTGCTAAGTCTGCAGGGTGTGCGAACCTGGAGGGTACGATCGAGCGCTGGGAGATACGCTCGAAAGAGACGCGGTGTGCGTTGTTCCGGAACGTGATCCCCAGCGGCCCGATAAGTGGAGCCGGAGGTGGTGGCTGTGGAGCGGCAGGGAGTGGCTGTGCGGGCTCTGCAGGCTGTGCGGGGTGTGCGGGGCCTGCAGGCTGTTCTGGGTGGACGGTGTGTGTGGGAGAAGGCGGAGGAGAGTCCTCCACCTCGTGGGAGGGGCCGGCATCATCCGACCGCTTCCGCTTGGCGGAAGCTCTCCTCGACCTCGGCCGTGTCCGGGGCGGCATATGGGCCCCGAGCGCTCACCGAAAAGCGTGAAAAGTGCGGCGTGCGTAAAAAAAAGGAAAGAATATACCACGACACGCCGCGAGTGCAAAGCAATGGAAGCGTGCGAAGACGACGCCTCCACGCAGCCCAAATCAGTCCATGGAAGCTCCCCTAGGCTCCCCTAAGCTCCCAGAAATAACCTGCGCATGAAATGGAGATATCAGCGAGTAATATTTAAAACGTATGGAGCATTAGGGGTATAATAGATAGAAATAGAAATCAATTTGGGTTTGGGGTTCGTTAAGCACATGGATCCTCGAAAAATACACAGAAAGAGGAGAAATAGGCGAAAATGGGGTTACCGGAGTCGGCCGGAGCAGTGGCCGCCGGCGGTGACTCAGGCGAGGAGCGGCGGCGGCTCGGCCGGCGGTGGGTGGCCGAGCGGCGGCGCGGGGTCGACGGTCGGGCGAGTGGGCAAGGGCAGCGGGCGAGGGAAGGCGAAGGGTCGGGGCGCTGCGAATTGTTTCGTTTCGAAAAACGAGCCCGACCCTTGCCCCTATTTATAGCAAAAGTTACGACTCGGCCGAGTGACTGGGTCGCTCGGCCGAGTGGACTTTTAAGAAAAATTCCTCCCCGCTACGCTTCGGCCGAGTGGCCTTGCCACCCTCGGCCGAGTGGAGTAAGTCCATTCGGCCGAGTGGCTCAAGCTACTCGGCAAGACTCGCCCTAGGAGCGTATCAGTTTTACTCGGCCGAGTGAATATATATACTCGGCCGAGTAGTAGTTATACTGAAATCAGGAAAATAAACAGAGAGTTGGGTACAACAGACTTCCCTCGTTCGTGGGCGGCTCGGCCGGACGAACTTGTGTACTCGGCCGAGTGACTAGTATGCTCGGCCGAGTGAGCCTTGTTTTCTGCTGTTTGTCTTCGTTTGGGCTCTAAACTCCGTTTTTCTTCCTCCAGTCGATTTCATCTTCCTCCTAAGCATCGAGCGCCTTCCTGGGGCGCTCCTCGTCACATTGTGCATCCTCCTAATGATAGGTACCTCGTTCTCCTCTCCTGTCAGGAAAAATAGGACCCGTTATCACAAGATTTTTGGGCGAACGACTCAAAACACTAAACATTTCTAAAACAAAAATAAAAGAAAAGTGAAAATAAAGCAATAACCGTCGGGTTGCCTCCCGATAAGCGCTCGTTTAAGGTCGTGAGCTCGACCCCCTATGATTTTCAATTAATGCGGGATGTTTGGTGCATATGGGATGCACCCGTCAAATTTTCCGGGGAGAACGCTTGGATTCGGAAGTTGCGATAGTGTGTTCTCCCGCGGTGGTCTATCGTCTCGAATAGTGTTGGGGGGAGGCTCCCCCAAGCTAGCATTTGCTCCGGTCCTCGGTTTCACCGGTGACGCCGATTTCCGTATCGGCGGAGCTTTCTTCGGAGACTTCAATTTCGAGAGCTTGCAGAGCTCTCGAATCCTTGCGACATCAGCGTCGCCTTCATCAATCTTAGCGGAGAAGTCGGGGGAATCATTTTTCTTCTCGTCTTGGCCTAAATCCGGGCCTTCCTCGAAATCTTCATTGAATAGAGCGCCAATGGAGTGGGGGATCGCCTCCTCAATTACCTCGTCAAGGAGGAGATGGCTATGGTATGATGTAATGGCAATGGTGGTGGATGTCGGTGTCGGTGATAAAAATGTTGGTCAAATATCGATTCAAATACAATATAATAAAAGAGAGAATTTGCCTTGCGGCGATCCTGTCACAATCGTCGGGCAAAGTATGGGGATATAAAATCAAATAAAGACGTCTAGGGCTAGGGAATCCCCACCACGGACCGTCATTCGTCATTGTGAATAGTGAATCTCAATATTACTAGACTTGCGTTGAGGTGAACTAGTCGCAACTTAATGTAGAACCAAGCTCACGCTCTCGCGCTATTGCCGGTCTATAGCAAACCTAGGTTAGGGCCCAATCTCTTGCAAACCCTAACCTAAGCCACTAGCATGAGGATCGACATCATCGTTCAATCGCCCCTCGAGCCCACTCTCGTGCAAACTCGAGTTACGATCTAGGTTGTGATAGTTCGTATTCGTCCAATCTCTTGCAAACGAATATGTGTATAGATTTACAATTAAAAATCCTAGCTTTGGCCCAATCTCTTGCAAACCAAATCTAGAGAAATCCAATTGTAACCCTAAATCGAATATCTAGGACTTCCCATCGATTAGAATCCAATCTCTTGCAAATCCCAGATCGATGGAAATCCCTAGCTATCCGTAGTAAATCAATCACAACCTAACCTCCTAGCAATTCTAGCAATTTGGAAATTCATTCATCACAAATATGAAATTAGATCCATAGGGTTCATCCACATGCCCTAGAACAACAAATCTACTCTAGCATAGCAATAATGACATGAGGATCAATAAAAACCATTGCTTGCATATATAAAAATATCAAACAAAGATTCAAAGAATAAGAACAAAGATACTTAGCTTGATGAAGATCTTCAATCTAAAATACAAGCTTTTTGATCCAAGAGGGGGGCCTAGGGCATGGCCTATCCTCTAAAATAAACTCTAATAAAACATAATGGGGAACCCCCTCTAATGGTGGCTACAAACCCCCTTAAATACTCTCCCCAAAACCCTAGCAAATAACCCTAGAAAAACCCCTCAAATTCGTACCCAAAAACAGCCCAAACCGCAACTTAGAATCTGGGCCCAGGCCGCACTCGGCCGAGTTGAATATGTGACCCGGCCGAGTGACACTGACATGCAAATTCCAGCACTGCAGCATCAACTTGCAGAAATTCCCCAGATTTCATCCGACCTCCGATTTGCGCGTTCTTGGCGGCGTTGGAACCGTCATGAAGTCTACTATCCATAAAAAAATATGAGAAAAATAATTTGATTGCTGGAATGATAGCAGATTTCAAAAGAATGAGAGGCTATCTGAAAATCTGGGCGCTGCATGTCCTCGGCATCACTCGGTCGAGTGGCAAATGTCACTCGGCCGAGGGGGCATTTGGTACTCGGGGCGGACGGCTTTTGTTACTCGGCCGAGTCGGGCTTCTGGGGCAGACTGACGGATTACAGTAAGTTGGACATTTTGGCTTGCCGTCGTCTGGGTGCCACTCGGGCGGACGGAGTCTCCGCACTCGGCCGAGTCGGCGTGCGATGCTCGACCGAGTGCACGCTGATACATCTCTGTTGCGTGTCCCGATCTGACCGGCCGAGCGGGGTCTCAATGCTCGGCCGAGTGACTCCTTCACTCGGCCGAGTGGCATGCTGAAAATGCCCAATCTTCATCTTTTCGCTCCCCCGTCGCTCCTACGACATTCTTTCTTCTTCCACTCCTCTTCCATTGCAGAATAACCCTCAAAAGGGCCATGGTTGACACTCCGGAGTGGGTGCAAATCCTCTTGATCTCACAATCGATCCAAATCGCTCCATATTTCCTGAAATACGACAAAAACAAGAAATAGTGAAAAAGTATCGCAATATTGTCGAATAATCGTGATAAGCGTGATATGGGCGATCAAAACGGTATGCAAATATGCAGAAAAAAAAGGTGTAAAATATGGAGTGATCAAAATCCCCCAAGCTTACCTCTTACTCGTCCTCGAGGAAGATAAGTAAAAAGACGAACTCGGGAGATGAAAAATAAGGGAGATGAAATAAAAGAATACGAAGTGGAAGGGGTCGCTAGATTATACTCTCAGATCTCAAGCCATAAGCTACACATCACGATGACTTGGAAAATACAAATCACATGCTACAAGGATTTCATATCTTTCATAAACATGGTACTTGCAAGCTTTTAAGAACAATAAGAGGGACTCTCTAAATTCATACAATCAATTCATATCCACATCACGCATTTCATAGAATTTAATATACAAATGTTGGCAATGCACTTTTCAATCAAAAGTTATGAATGAAGCATATAAGATACACACCAAACATGCAATAGAGAATAGAATAAGAGTCATGGCATTCACATATTTATTTCAATTCATAAGAAATCTCCATAACTTAGGTATTTTGCTAAGTTTCAGCATTATCAGACTTCCCCATTTGTGCACCTCCCCACTCTAATGTCGTACTCACTCATATGGTCAAATGAATTCAACCCCCCCAAGCTTAGCTTGAGGCATCGCATCTAAAGGAATATGATAGTGGAAAATGGGATTTTTGCCTTGGTTTTCCCAAGTATTTTGTGGCTCCAATAATGAGATAGAGAAACATTTTTTTTTCTTCTCTTTTTTTTTTCTTTTTCTTTGAACTTTTTTGTTTCTCACTTTTCTTTTGGATTTTTGTAGGAGCTATTTGATTTGTATTTTTGGATTTTGGCTCCTTTTTGGCTTTTTGGACTTTTTGGAGCTAAATTTTTCTTTTGTAGGGGATTTTTGGGAAATAGATGAGATATAAGTAGCTTTAGGAGGTGAACTCAAGTGACATGTAGAGAATAAAAAGATATATGTGGAGAAAGAAATAATGTAACACTCGGTTCACTCTAAGATGTGCACGAACGGTTCAATAAAATAATACTTCAACTAAAACTAATATGTAAGCATGGATATTCTCAATCATCTCAATAAAAAGTGAAGTCAAGCGGTAAATCGCACAATCATATCAGGGCATGCAACAGAAGGTGATTAAGACAATAAAACTGATGCTTCAATTATACAATTGATGCGTGAATCTTGGTGCACTTCCAACAAAAGCATACTAAACACTAATCCATACATTCAGTTTCAATTAATATCATGCATTCATGTAGAGAAATCATCAAAAGAAATAGATTTGCAAGAACATGTGAATAGCAAGACTATGGAATACTCTAAGTAGCATGGCAAGGAATAATAAGCATCGTGATGGTTGCTAAAGCAATAAGAGATATCATCATAAGGAACGCATCTAGCAAAAGAAGAGAAAGGAAAAGGAAATAAAGAAAATAAAATAAAAGAGAGGAAATAAAAGAAAAGCAAGCACACAATATGATGCATGAACACACATAAAAGGAAAGTAAGATGGAAAAATCAAAAAGATGATGCAAAAATTTGAAAAATTCTAAAAATCCTAAAATAAAGTAAAAATGCAACTAATGTATCTAAATGGCATGGAAATGCACTCCCCCAAGCTTAAACTTCACATTGTCCTCAATGTGATCATAATGAAAGAATATGAGGAACAACGATAATAATAAGGGGGTGAATGAAAAATGATGAAATGAATGACATGAAATCCTAATGCAACTACATGCACATACAATGATGCATGAGAGCGCTTTCCCCCAAGCTTATGCCAAACAATCCTATTCAAGTGACTTGACCAAAAATGTCATGGCTTTGCAAAGCGTGATCAAGTCAAACGAATAAGAAAGTAAATTTTCACTTGAAAGAAATGCTCGAATGTGGTGAGCAAAAGGATGTGACACATCAAAATATGAGAGGGAAATTAATATATATATATATGGGTTTGGGGTCTAAAAATTTTTGTAGCCGTCATAAGAGGTGATATTTATTCAAGCAAATCTATACGGTCCTCTCGCTATCGAGAGAATTCGTGTTTATTCAAAGCATAAAAATTTCTACACTACTGGATTGATATCACCTATAGCAAAAGGCGGATCCAGTATCTTTGCTGGTGCAGGCAACTGCTCCAACTGCTCCTTCCGTGGCTCTGCCCAGGTGCACATGTCCACGGACTCCATCAGATTCCAGCAATGCGGCCTCCAGCATCTCTCCAAGGACTCCACCTGTACCCTGCAAGAGATAAGCCGCATCAATCTGATGTGGATAATTCTTCCCCAAAATAAATGTATTCCAAAGAGGGTCATCAACATAAGTATTTAAAATTAAAAACGGTTGACAACACTTCCCTGGAAATAAATCTCTACTCTCGTGTACCACATCGATCAACTCCACGTTGTTCGCCTCAGGTTGTTCAGGTGGCTCGGGCATATAAGCGTAGGGTCTCATCAGGCAGCTCCTCATCATCGTCAGACTTATCCCATCTCACCTCCTGATCATAATTAATAGCATCCATGGGTGCTAACTCCTCGCTCTCCTCCTCGTATACGTCCCATCGTACCTCTTGATCGTATGTACATGAATCCTGCAAAAGGTGCAATGAGTCATCAAAATCTGAATCATAGAAAGCATCATACACGGGAGGGGAATCAAATATGAAGGGCGAGGGAGTAAAGAGATCTCCCTGAAGGGGAGCCATAAGCTCTGTGGGATTGTCCTCGACGTCAGTGGAAGGGTGGTCCTCTGAGGGATGCTCAGCCTCTGTAGAAGGTGGGGATGGCTGCGGTAGCTCGAAAGGAGGAGTGTAATGCTTGGGATCCTCATGAATGGCTGTGTCTTCGTCCCAATGCATGGCCTCCTCGGTGACAAGCTCTGGCTCCGCATGTAAGGCCTCCTCAAAAGCAAGCTCTGGCTCATGTGGGTGGCAAGGGGGAGCGACGATGGCACAAGCTGACTCTCCCCCAAGATGAACGTGGACATCCTCTGCAGGCTCCTCAGGTATAGAAGGCAATGTAAACGTCATCATCTCCTTTTCATGCCTCCTTCTTTGTTTCTGTCCTGGAGCTCGAGGCACCCGATTGCATGGCTTGGCCTCCTCAATAGTAGGTGCAGGTGGCTCTATGTGCTCATGTATCTTGACTGCGGTATAAAAGTGGGTCTTGTGCCCCTCAACTAGAGCATAGACTCCATCATCAATTGTGCCTGTGGAAGAGATACGATGAGTAATAAAGTTTTGAAATTCAAGCTCAAAAGGATCACCTGCCGTTATTGTCAATGGACCGGAAATTCGAACTATGTCGACAATGTTTCTCAATAGGTCCGTGTACGTGTCCTCCTTTGGCAACTCAGATGTCTCTATTTGTGGAGTGTTGATGGTATAAAGGTGGATATGATCACCTTCAAGTGAAGCATACACTCCATCTATGATGGTACCTGCACTAGAGACATTAGCCATAACAAAATCGATGAATACTTGGTCGTATGGTTTACTTACCGTAACGGTTAGTGAACCGGTAGATCGAGCATCATCTATCATGTGCTCCAAGGCTGCTGCCAACTGTAGATCACTGAACTTCCCCACTTGCATCCTCTTCAAAAACTCACGTGAGGGTCCCTTTAGCCTTCTAGTGAAGATATCAAATAGCGTGGAGTCATTCCACTCATGGTCTAACTCCGCCTGGAACATTTCTAACATTCCTTCAAACCTAGACAAGGCTTCCCCGAAGGATTCTCCATCAGCCTGATAGAATGCAAGCGAGATATATGTAGGATTGTATAGAGCCCGCTCGCATTTTCTTTGGAAGCACCATCGCTGCAACAACTGTACCTGATCAATCAAAGTAAACAACCTGGAAAAGACGTCAGTGGTACAAAGAGAGATAAAGATTAATAGCAGGTGGTAGGAAAAAATCTCTCTCAATGGTTTTTTTTTTGATTTTTTTTTTTGATTTTTTTTTCAATGTAATCTAATCAACCTAATTGTGATAAATTGGCACCCAACGGAAACACCTCCCCGGCAACGGCGCCAAAAAACTTGATCGGCCCCGGATATACACCCCGGAGAACGATTGTAGTTTTACCGCAAGCGCACGGCAAAGTGGCGAGCGGGTATCGAACACGAGGAGGTGGTGTTGAGCTCCAATCTATCCTAGGTTGGTTTGACTACGAATGTTTTTATTGATGGAGATGGCTATGGTATGATGTAATGGCAATGGTGGTGGATGTCGGTGTCGGTGATAAAAATGTTGGTCAAATATCGATTCAAATACAATATAATAAAAGAGAGAATTTGCCTTGCGGCGATCCTGTCACAATCGTCGGGCAAAGTATGGGGGATATAAAATCAAATAAAGACGTCTAGGGCTAGGGAATCCCCACCACCGGACCGTCATTCGTCATTGTGAATAGTGAATCTCAATATTACTAGACTTGCGTTGAGGTGAACTAGTCGCAACTTAATGTAGAACCAAGCTCACGCTCTCGCGCTATTGCCGGTCTATAGCAAACCTAGGTTAG
The DNA here is from genome assembly GCA_030789695.1 of Scilla litardierei. Lineage (NCBI taxonomy): Eukaryota > Viridiplantae > Streptophyta > Magnoliopsida > Asparagales > Asparagaceae > Scilla > Scilla litardierei. The sequence continues at coordinate 141,332,353 of CM061140.1, read as the reverse complement.
GGCCCAATCTCTTGCAAACCCTAACCTAAGCCACTAGCATGAGGATCGACATCATCGTTCAATCGCCCCTCGAGCCCACTCTCGTGCAAACTCGAGTTACGATCTAGGTTGTGATAGTTCGTATTCGTCCAATCTCTTGCAAACGAATATGTGTATAGATTTACAATTAAAAATCCTAGCTTTGGCCCAATCTCTTGCAAACCAAATCTAGAGAAATCCAATTGTAACCCTAAATCGAATATCTAGGACTTCCCATCGATTAGAATCCAATCTCTTGCAAATCCCAGATCGATGGAAATCCCTAGCTATCCGTAGTAAATCAATCACAACCTAACCTCCTAGCAATTCTAGCAATTTGGAAATTCATTCATCACAAATATGAAATTAGATCCATAGGGTTCATCCACATGCCCTAGAACAACAAATCTACTCTAGCATAGCAATAATGACATGAGGATCAATAAAAACCATTGCTTGCATATATAAAAATATCAAACAAAGATTCAAAGAATAAGAACAAAGATACTTAGCTTGATGAAGATCTTCAATCTAAAATACAAGCTTTTTGATCCAAGAGGGGGCCTAGGGCATGGCCTATCCTCTAAAATAAACTCTAATAAAACATAATGGGGAACCCCCCCTCTAATGGTGGCTACAAACCCCTTAAATACTCTCCCCAAAACCCTAGCAAATAACCCTAGAAAAACCCCTCAAATTCGTGCCCAAAAACAGCTCAAACCGCAACTTAGAATCTGGGCCCAGGCCGCACTCGGCCGAGTGGAATATGTGACCCGGCCGAGTGACACTGACATGCAAATTCCAGCACTGCAGCATCAACTTGCAGAAATTCCCCAGATTTCATCCGACCTCCGATTTGCGCGTTCTTGGCGGCGTTGGAACCGTCATGAAGTCTACTATCCATAAAAAAATATGAGAAAAATAATTTGATTGCTGGAATGATAGCAGATTTCAAAAGAATGAGAGGCTGTCTGAAAATCTGGGCGCTGCATGTCCTCGGCATCACTCGGTCGAGTGGCAAATGTCACTCGGCCGAGGGGCATTTGGTACTCCGGGCGGACGGCTTTTGTTACTCGGCCGAGTCGGGCTTCTGGGGGCAGACTGACGGATTACAGTAAGTTGGACATTTTGGCTTGCCGTCGTCTGGGTACCACTCGGGCGGACGGAGTCTCCGCACTCGGCCGAGTCGGCGTGCGATGCTCGGCCGAGTGCACGCTGATACATCTCTGTTGCGTGTCCGATCTGACCCGGTCCGAGCGGGGGTCTCAATGCTCGGCCGAGTGACTCCTTCACTCGGCCGAGTGGCATGCTGAAAATGCCCAATCTTCATCTTTTCGCTCCCCCGTCGCTCCCTCACGACATTCTTTCTTCTTCCACTCCTCTTCCATTGCAGAATAACCCTCAAAAGGGCCATGGTTGACACTCCGGAGTGGGTGCAAATCCTCTTGATCTCACAATCGATCCAAATCGCTCCATATTTCCTGAAATACGACAAAAACAAGAAATAGTGAAAAGTATCGCAATATTGTCGAATAATCGTGATAAGCGTGATATGGGCGATCAAAACGGTATGCAAATATGCAGAAAAAAAGGTGTAAAATATGGAGTGATCAGGGATCGCCTCCTCAATTACCTCGTCAAGGAGGTCCATATAGTCTAGCTCCTCGTGGTAAGGCATGTGTTTCATAGCCTTAGGAATGTGAAGCTCCACCTCGATGTTGCCGACGTTCAAAGTTAGGGTACCTTCTCGCACGTCGACAATGACACTGACGGTGGCGAGGAACGGGCGCCCAAGTATCAATGACGTATCTCCCTCCTCCTTAACGTCCATGATCACGAAGTCACATGGCAAGCATATGCCCCCCGGGACTTGTAGCGGGATGTCCTCGGCGATTCCTACCGACCTTGTTATCCATCCATCTGCTAATTGTATCCGCATGTCGGTAGGTTTCAACTTCGTCCCGGTGTTTAGCCTTAGGAACATGGAGAGAGGCATGAGGCTTACACTAGCCCCTAAATCCACCAACGCCTTTTGTAGAGGGACGCCGCCCAAAGTGCAAGGAATTCGAAAACTCCCCGGGTCTTTGAATTTAGCCGGCTCCTTCTCTCTCTTGGTGAACCAAGAGCCCTCCTCGGCAAGCATAATCTTTTCCTTCATCTTTCCCCCCGAAATCAAATCCTTTACAAATTTAGCATATGTGGGGATTTCCACGATGGCGTCGAGGAAAGGAATGTTTAGGCTAACCCCTCTCAGATACTCGAGAAACTTTGCTAGCCTTTTCTCCATTTTCGCTCTAGCAAGCCTTTGGGGGAATGGGACCGGTGGCATGAAGCGCCTCTCCTCAATCAATTGCTCCGCTCTAGATTTCTCCTTTTCTTGCGGCTCTTTCTCCTTCTCAACTTCAACTACCGGCTCAATTGGCTCTAAACTTTCTTCCACGGGCTCCTCGGTAGGAATCATGGCGGGGGTGGTATCCTTCCCGCCTCTAGTAGTAACGGCAACCACGGCATTGATGTGGCCGGTGTTGCCCCGTGGGTTTTGCTCGGGTTGCGCTGGCAATTGTTGAGTATTCCGATTGAGCAACGCCAATTGCTCCGATATTTGAGCCACAACAGTTGTAAGGGAGTCTTGCCCCGCCTTCAAGGAAGCATTGACCTTCTTTTGCTCGACCATAAACTCCTCCACTCTAGCTTCGAAGTCGGATCGTTGTTGAGCTTGTGGAGAGTTTTGATTTTGATTTCTCCACCCTTGATTGTATCCAGGCGGCCTATAAGGTGGAACTTGTTGCTTCGGTTGGAAATTTTGTTGTGGAGGCCCCCTCGGTGGATAGTGTTGTTGTTGGGGTGGTGGTGGTGGTCGAGCTTGTTGAGGTGGTTGTTGTGGCGGGTTCAAAGCTCCTTCATTGTTGGCGTAAGAGAAACCGGGATGATTTCTTGTGGCCGGATTGGCCCAATATCCTTGGTTCCCCGCGACATATTGTACTTGCTCCAAGCATCCCTCTCCTTGCTCTCCTCCCAAATACATGGCTTGAGATTGGTCTTGCCAATCACACATTTGGTTTGTTGGTGCGGAGGTGGAAGGGGTTCCTTGGGGCTCCGTAATAAACTTCTCCAGTCTCTCCACTACCTTGTGGAGAGAATCAAACTTGCTTGTAAGCTCCGCTACGGCCTTCGCCTCATAGATACTAGTTGGCTTCAAGGAGGACGTAGAGTGTCCTCGCTCATCGCCCCATTGTTGATTGTTTGAGGCCATCTCCTCAATTAGGGCCGTAGCTTCTTCGGGAGTCTTTGATAAGATAGCACCATTCGCCGCGGCATCAATAATTTGTTTGGTCCCTGGTTGGAGACCATTGTAGAAGCTATGAACTAGCTCCCAATCTTCGATGCTATGGTGCGGGCATTGATGCTGCAGATCTTTAAAACGCTCCCAAGCCTCATAGAGCGTCTCTTGGGGTCCTTGCTTGAAGGACATAAGAGCGCTCCGAATCTTCACCGTCTTGGAGGGCGGATAGAACTTGTCAATGAATGCACTCGCCAACTCGTCCCAAGTGGTAAAGACTCCCTCAGCTTGTGTCCTCAACCAATAGAGTGCCTTGTCTTTTAGCGTGAAGGGGAAGAGACGCAGTCTGATGGCATCGATGAAGACCCCCGTCATCTGAAATGTGGCGCACTTCGACAAAAATAGCTGGATGTGGTAGTGGGGATTTTCATGGGCATTCCCATGAAATGGATCCTGCTGCATCAAAACCACTAGTCCAGTCTTCAGCTCAAAGTTCTTGTCAGCCGCCAACTCCGGCATGGCAATGGATGAGGTCGTAGAAGAGGTCTTAGGCCGGAGCCTATCTCGAATAGAAATAATCCTCGCCATTCTTGTCGCTAATTGTTCCGCAGTTTCCGGGTTGGTCATAAACCTCCCTTCCTGATCTTGTCTCCTCTCCGCTCTGATTCTCCGCGCAGTACGCTCAATCTCGGGATCAAATAATATAGCTTCAGGGTCCGCCGTAGATCTCGTGTACATGCAATGAGAAAACAGAGTTTCAAAGAAATGATTAGTACAATGGAAGGGTCAGGTAAAAAAATGAAATAAAAACAAAAAGAAAGAAATAACTAGGGTGGTAAGATCAAACGCAATCGCCTCCCCGGCAACGGCGCCAAAAACTTGATCGCTCCGGAATGTAACCCGAAGAACGGTTGTAGTTTTACCGCAAGCGCACGGTATAGCGGCGAGCGGGTTATCGAACACAGGGAGGACGAATGACCGTTCTTGCTCCAATAAACCTGGCTATTTAAGAACAGAAAAGAGAGAATTTGCCTTTGGCGATCCTGTCACAATCGTCAGACAAAGTACGAAGATATCAAATCAAATAAAGAACGTCTAGGGAATGGGGAATCCCCGCTACTCACCGTATCTCGTTAATGTGGTTCATTGGTATCAAAATTGCTAGAATAAAATTTTGGATGAACTAGTTGCAACTGAATGTAATATCTAGCTCACGCTCTCGCGCTGTTGCCGGTCTATATCTATCCTAGGTTTTGGGTCCAATCTCTTGCAAACCCTAGCCTAGGCAAGCTAGCATTAGGATCAACGTCATCGTTCAATCGCGCCCCGAGCCCCTCTCGTGCAAACTCGGGTCACGACCTAGGTTGGGATAGTTCCTACCCGTCCAATCTCTTGCAAACGGGTATCGGCACGGAATTGCAACCGGAAACCCTAGTATCGGTCCAATCTCTTGCAAACCGATACTACGGAAATTCGATTCCAACCCAATTCGGATTTCTAGGGTTTCCTATCGAATTGGGATCCAATCTCTTGCAAATCCCAATCGATATGAATACCTAGCTATCCGTAGTAAATTGATCCCAACCTAACCCTAATAGCAATTCTAGCAAAATTTCCAACAATTCATCACAAATCTGAAATTGGGCTCGTAGGGTTCATCCCCACGCCCCAAGACGTGGAGACTACTCACAATTCATAGCACAAACACAAAAATAATCAATGGAATTAATAAGAGAATTCATCACAATATTGAGATAAGCAATAAAAATAGTATTTTTAGAGGAGAGAGACACAAACCAATGGAGTTCTTCAAAATAATCCAACAAAAATCAACTTTTGCCTCCTCTCCAATCACAAGAATAAAGCTAAAAAGTTAATCTAAAAAGCTGCAAAAATCTAAGAGAAAAAGCTCTCTAACCTAGGGTAAAAACAGGGGTTAAATACCCCCCAAAATCGTCCAAAAAACTGTGACCAAAATGCCCCTGCGCAGCCTGAAATCCGCAATTTTCGCTACAGGCAGCGCGTCGCACTCGGCCGAGTGAAAAAAGTCGCTCGGCCGAGTGAGAAACCCTGTAAATTTCCAGTAAGTCTGGGTCTTCGGGGGTCTTCACTTTGGGAGTCGCTCGGCCGAGTGAGTTGTCGTCACTCGGCCGATGGCTTCTTGGTACTCGGGCGGTCGGCATTTGCCACTCGGTCGAGTGGGTCTTCTGAAGCTCAGGCAGACGAAAAACAGTAAGTTGGCGATTTTTGACATGCGTCATCTGGGTGCCACTCGGGCGGACGGGATCTCGTCACTCGGCCGATGTGGCTTCCGTTGCTCGGCCGAGTGCACGTATGAAACGTATCTGATCTGGTCGACCGAGCGGTGTCTCGTTGGTCGGCCGAGTGACTTCTCCACTCGGCCGAGTGGGACACCAAAAATGCCCAAACAGCTTGTTTTGGCCTCCTCGTCGCTCCTGCGACATCCTTTCTTCTTCCGCTCCTCTCCAACAGCAAAATACCCCTCGGGGAGGTCATCGGTGACACTCTGGAGTAGGCGTATCTCGAGATCACTCCAAATCGCTCCAAATCACCTGAAATTCGAAAAAAACAAGAAATCGTGAAAAGCATCGCAATATCGTCGATATATCGTGAAAAACATGATTTGAGCGATCTAAATGGCATGCAAACATGCGGGAAAAAAGTGTAAAATAAGGAGTGATCACTTGGCCCTACGCTTAGGAGCGGTCGAAGCGGTCGCGGCCTCTATGGTCATGGGGGATGCCCCAGAAGAGGTAATCGGGATTCTCGTTCTTGCCATGATCGCGGCACAACGAGTTCAATCAAGCGATAGGAGAAGATCAAGCAACCTAGCTCAAACCCTAGAACTGAAAACAATCAAGCCCTAAGAATGAATCCGAAACCCTAGAGGTGAAACCAAGTCCTAAGACAAACCCTAGGGATGAAAACGAGACCTAGGAAGGAGGGAGATACCTAGGGGAGTGATCGACGGCGACTGGTGGCGGAGTCGGCCGGAAAAAATGGCCGGAGATCGACGGGAAGACGAAAGGTCACGAACGGGGTTTGGGGGATTTTTCGAGCTGGAGAACGAAAACAACCGACTAGACTTAGAATTAATCAGATAAAATGAGTTTAAGTCGGTCGAGAAAGCGAAAAGACGAGATTGCCCTAGAGCACTTAGTCGGTCACAGTTCAAGCACTGACCGACTAGATTACGATCTAGTCGGTCGGTCAATGAGCTTAAACCGACTAAGTCGAAACAGAGGCAAAACGAAAATTCTAGGGCTAGAGTTAGTCGGTCGCAGTTCAATAACTGACCGACTAGTTTTCAATCTAGTCGGTCGGTAAGAGAACTGTGACCGACTAAAAGAAGTCAATGACAAAGGAAAGTTCAAGCTTGAACTAGTCGGTCTGAGTTCACTAGCTGACCGACTAGATGTGCATCTAGTCGGTTGGCTGATGAACTGAAACCGACTAGAAGAGTCCAAAAATTGATAAATAAGATCTCTCCATAAAACACTTGGACGAAACATCTTAACCCTCTCATAAGTCATCTAAACTACCCCATAAAACATCGAAATCTCAAATACGACATTCAAATAAGAATTCGAGCAAAAATTCAAACATATCACATAAAATCCCGAAAAATTCAAGAAGTCTAGCATGACGAAATATTGCGAAATATAATAGCATGCAAGATAATTGAATGAAACATGAATCCTATATCTCGGATTCACCCATAATCCCCAATTCTCGACGCAACCGCACAAAGGAGTCCTCCTTTAGGGGTTTTGTGAAAATATCGGCGAGTTGCTTTTGGGTTTCAACGTACACTAATATGATGTCCTTTTCAGCAACATGATCATCTAAAAAATGGTGTCGGACATCTATGTGTTTAGATCGGGAATGGTGCACCGGATTCTTTGAAAGACAAATAGCACTTTGGTTATTCACCATGATAGGGCTAGTATCACAATGAATACCAAATTCCTTCAGCGTGTGTCTCATCCAAAGAACCTGGGCACAAGCGGCACCGGCGGCAATGTATTCCGCCTCGGTGGTTGAAAGTGATACCGAATTTTGCTTCTTGGAAAACCAAGAGACAAGGGAATTTCCTAGAAAATGGCAAGTGCCACTAGTACTCTTCCTGTCGGATTTGCATCCCGCATAATCAGCGTCACTATATGAGACTAACTCATATGTGCTAGATTTCAGATAAAGTAATCCAAAATCTAAAGTGTAACTTAGATAGCGAAAAATACGTTTAACCGCTACTAAGTGAGAATCCTTAGGTTGAGACTGATAACGAGCACAAATACAAACGGCAAACATAATATCGGGCCTACTAGCGATAAGATAAAGTAAACTACCTATCATACCTCGATATAGACGAATGTCTACATCTTTTCCACCCGTATCTTTATCAAGATGCGTTGTAGTGCTTATAGGAGTCTTTTTCCCGGAGGCATTCTCCATTCCAAATCGCTTTAGCAACTCCACCGTGTATTTCGTTTGGTGGATGAAGATTGCATCGTTCAATTGGCGAATTTGGAGACCTAAGAAATATTTGAGTTCGCCCATGTGGCTCATCTCAAATTGTTCCTTCATAACATTAGAAAACTCTTCGCAAAGAGTGAAGTTAGTAGCACCGAAAATGATATCATCAACATAAATTTGAACTAATAAAATATCATTATTCGCATGCTTAACAAAAAGTGTAGAATCGGCTTCGCCCATTTTAAAATTCAAATCCAAAAGAAAATTCTTTAGGCGAATATACCAAGCTCGAGGAGCTTGTCTCAAACCATAAAAAGCTTTCTTTAGTTTAAAAACATGATTTGGAAATTTTTCATTTATGAAGCCTGGAGGTTGAGAAACGTAAACTTCCTCAACGACATCTCCGTTTAAAAATGCACTTTTAACATCCATTTGAAATAATTTAAAATTTTTATGGCATGCAAAAGACAATAATAGTCTAATTGATTCTAATCTAGCTACCGGAGCGAAGGATTCTTCGAAATCGATACCTTCCTCTTGTCGATAGCCTTGAGCTACTAACCGGAAAGCAATTGAGCATCGCCCGTCATGTGTTTTGAACACCCGCTATCGAGTATCCAATTCCCTTTGGAGGTAAATTTAAATTTGTTGCTCCTTTTCTTTTTCTTTTCCTTGAGAACCTAAAGATAAAGAATTTCATATCATGGTACCCAAGGTCATTGGGTCCTCAAAGGTTAGACCTTTGGAAGCCAAGTCCAATTGGACTTAGACTTCCCCACATAATTTCTACTATGCATAACATCCGAAAAATAAGCATTCACATACACTTGTTTTTCATCCATGCTTGTGTCCTTTGGGCTCCAAATAGTGAAAATCTTGGGAGCCATCATCCTATTGGGTGCATGCATGCGACGTTGATTTCTACATGATGCATGTTGTGGATAGGCATAAGGAACATGATGGAATGGTGCACGGCGAGAATTATTCATATGATGAGGTGGGTGAACATATGCTTGTGTGGGAACACGTGCGTGAGGGTGTCTCACATGGTGTGCACGTGCCCGAGAATGTGTTGCATAAAAGTCATCATATGTGTGAGCCGGTGGAGTAGGACGTGTGTTCCTACGTGGCATGGTATTTGTGTACATATAAGCATGCCCCTTCTTTGGAGGTCCACCCAAAGTGGGTTTCTTTCCGAAAGAGGGTGTGGACGAGGTGGAAGCACCATTAGTAGAAGAACTACCAATAGAGTGTTTGCTACCACTCGTTGAGTCACCGGAAGTTGGCCTAACAAAAGTAGTGGCCGATTTGGATGAACATCCCATCGTATACCCCAAGCCAATGTGGTGATTGGCCGGAAGTAAGTCACTTAGGATTTTATCCAAATGGTCCTTACCCTTATTGAATTTATTAATTCGGCCTAATGTGTTCTCATATTTCTCGGTGAGAGAACGCATAAAAGTATCCAAATTGGATACTTGCGATGTGAGCACATAAACACGAGATTTAAGATTCTCATTCTCAATACTCAAAGTCGAGTTTTGAGAAGTCAAATCTGCTATCCTATGTTCTTCCGGATCTTCAATGCTAACATGTTCAAGTTTAGATTTGAGATTAACAATCTCATTTCTTAACTCTTCAACAACGGTGTCGTTGTTGGTGATGATAGTCTTAGGCGAGGTTTGAATGCTAGCTAGGTCATCTTTTTCTTTAGTAAATATATTTACTAATTTAGTGTATTTAGACCATAATTGAGAGTTAGCATTCCTAAGATCATCCATAGTTACCTCATCGCTTTCGTCGTCACTATTATCAGAAGAGGAGGATCCTTGTTCATGCCCCTCTCTTGCCATGAAGCACATGTGCGCTTGCTCCACTTTCTCATCGTCCGACTCTCCGCTTGAGGAATCCTCGGAGTCGGTGAATGTTGCTCCGACAAGTCCCTTTTTGTACCCCTTTTTGTACTTCTTGGACTTGTCAAACTTCGGCGCCTTCCACTTCTCCTTTTGCTTGTTTTGAGGACAATCCGCTTTGATGTGTCCTGGCTTATTGCATTTAAAGCACAAAGGTGGAGAGGCGTTAGTAGAAGTAAATTTAGGTTTTTGTTTGAAGTTACCCTTTCGGAAGAAGTGATTGAACTTCTTTGCCATGAGTGCAATGGATTCCATGTCCATTTCTTCTTCCGAGTCCTCATCATCGGTAGAGGTGGATGAAGCCGCCTTGAATGCAATCGCCTTTTTCTTAGGCACGTCTTAGTTCAAATAGGACTTCATCTTTTCTTGTAACTTCACCTTGCTATCTTTGCGTACCTCGTATGACATCAAAGTACCCATCAATTGAACTACGGTATACTTATTCATGTCATTACCTTCCTCGATGGCGAAGGTACCTTTCTCCCAAGAAGAAGGAAGTCCTTCGATAAGCTTCGAACACTTCTCCTTTTGAGTGTAGGATTTGCCGAGAGCCTCCAACTCGTTTATGATGTCGACGAAGCGATCGTAATACTCCTTCATCTTCTCGCCCTGTTGCATATGAAACATTTCGTAATCTTTGTTAACAACTACGAGTTTAGAGTCTCTTACCCTATTCGTCCCTTCATGTAGAATGAGGAGGGAGTTCCAAATTTGATATGCACTCTTACATGTGCATATCTTATTGAAGTCCTCGGGCTCCAATGCGCATTGCAAGGCGTTCATTGCCTTGGCATTGCTTACCTCCGCGGCGACCTCCGCGGTTGTCCATTTCTCAAAGTCTTCTTCTTCGGGCTCGACGTATTCCTTCATCGTGGTCCTCCATAGAGATGCACTCTGGAGGAAGGTTTCCATCCGGCATTTCCAGTACCCGTAGTTGGTATCGTTGAAGAATGGAGGCCTCGTTGAGGAATGTCCTTCCATCACCGAAGATGCTCCTTCACGGTTCCTGAAGGTGCCATAGTCGGAAGGTGGACGCACGGTCTTGTTGTCGTTGGCAGACATAGCTAAGTATCTGGCTCTGATACCAAATGTAATGCCCTACAAGCTACTGTACAAGTACTAGAGGGGGGGTGAATAGTACTTTAAAAATAACAAGGAGTATAATTCCTAATTATAGTGCAAACAACTACCAAAACAATTTGCGGAAGCTTAAATTGAATGACAACAACAAAATTAACAATGCTAACAAAAGATGTTACTGGGTTCGGATCCACCCAAGTCTCTCCGACTTGTTCCCGGTGATCCTACGTCCCAACCACCCGGATCCCCTCTGGATACTTAGGTTAGAAACCCTAACCCAAGATTTCCACTATGATATCTTGTGAAAAACCTTCACAAGATCAAATCATATATGCAATGGCAATAGTGAATCCCACACCCCGGGATCATAACATTCTCTCACAACCGAGAGAACCAATAAGCAATATAAATGAGTTTATAATGAAATAAACAATCTTACCACAAAATCCTATACCTTGAGTTTTCTTACCAAAAATGTGCAAGGAGTGATTTGTGAAAGATGAAGTCACCAAGACCTAGCACCAAAGAAATGACCAGCAATGGGTGCCAAGGAGTGATTTGGAGACTTGAATCAAGCTAGAGCTTGAAGGGCTCACCAAGAACAAACTTCTCTCAAGATGGATTCTAGATCTAGAAAGTGAGAGAATGGATTTCTTGTGAGGAAGAGAGCTTTGGAAATGAGTGAGAATGTCTATCTCTTTCAATCTCAATGAATCTCTTAATGACAGCTCTAACCTAGAGAGAAATGACCAAGGTTCGTATTTATAGGGTCCCATAAAAATGAGTTAGGTCAAATCCCAACGGTTAGAAATCTGAAGCAACTGGTCGGTCAAAGAACAACCACTGACCGACTAGTTCATCAACTAGTCGGTCAGTAAAACAACATGGACCGACTAAGTGATGAACAGTGAGGAGATTGAATTTTAGACCTAGAAATCTAGTCGGTCCAAGAAGACTTTCTGACCGACTAGTTTCACAACTAGTCGGTCGGTCAGTGAACTTCGACCGACTAAGAGTCAAAAACAAATAGTCTGAATACAAATTGATTTTGTCGGTCCAAGAACAAATATTGACCGACTAGATTATCAACTAGTCGGTCACCAAACGTTCTTAGACCGACTAACGATAAACAGTAGCTTAGGAGAAAATTAGTATGAACAGTAAAGCTCAACTAGTCGGTCAAAGAAGCATCACTGGCCGACTAGTTCACAAACTAGTCGGTCGGTGAGTTAACGTAGACCGACTAACTGTAAACAGTACTGAGCAAGAAAAGATAAACTCAAACTAGTCGGTCCAAGAAGCTTTGCTGACCGACTAGATCACCATCTAGTCGGTCAGTTCTTCTTCTTGAACCAACTAACATGCACGAACAAGTCCGAATCGAAGCGCGATGCTTCGAGGAAGTTAGAATGGACTTGTACTAAGATCCTAGAGCTACGATATGAGCGTTATGAAGATAGAATTGTAAGATATACTCAAGGCTTAACATTCTATAGATCGAAGCTAAAAGACTATAAATAAAACCTTAAGAAACGGTCTTCGAGAGCTTCGATCAATTCTTCATGACTTCCAAAACGGTCCAAAAGCTTCAACGAAGCTTTAGGCAATGAATACGAGCTTTGAGAAGTCTTGAGATGTCGCTTTGATTGTTCTCGTGAATTTGACGATGATCTCCAATACTGCGCTCACAAATTGTTAGTTTATGAATTATTTATGTTTGCTCATCATCCAAAACCAAATCCGGGGAGTCCAATATTCAACAGGTCGAAGGCAGGGAAAACAAAGACAACCAAATGTACGCATCCACTTATAATCTGGGAGCCGATGATGTAGAATCTCAAGAGGAGACTTGTTCTGCTGAGTAGAGGATGGTAGACGGTTGATCAGATATACGGCCGTCTTTGCTGCATCTGGCCAATGTTGTTTGGGCATGGAAGCAGTTAGAAGTAAAGCAAGTGTTGTTTCGATTATATGTCGGTGTTTTCGTTCTGCGACACCATTTTGTTCCGGAGTGTATGGTGCAGATGTTTGGTGTATGATACCAAGGCGATGAAATAGGGAAGAAAACTGGTTGTTGACAAACTCGCCCCCGCCGTCAGAGCGAAATTTTTTGATTTTGGTGTTGAATTGTCGTTCAGCCATGATTTGAAAAGACTGAAAAGCAGCAAACACATCGAATTTATGATAAAGAGGATAAAGCCAAGTATATCGAGAGAAATCATCAATGAAAATAACATAGAATCTATATCCCTTTATCGATTGAATAGGAGCAGGGCCCCATACATCAGAATGAATTAAAGCAAGGGGAGTTTTGGATCTTGATTCAGACAGAGGGAATGGGAGTTTATGACTGTAGCTCATAGAGCAATGAGAACAAGACTTCAGGGGAGACAGCTTGACAAATAGACCAGAGGCGATCTTTGAGACAACAGGAGAAGCTGGATGACCAAGTCTGGTGTGCCAAAGATCACCCGAGGAAGAAGAGGCAAAGAAGGAGACTGGTTCCGAATGAAGTGGATAGAGCCCATTTCTACTCGGTCCGTGGAGAAGAATTTGACCGGTGTCTATGTCCTGAACAATAAAACCAGTAGAGAAGAATTTAATGAAACCGTTGTTATCTTTGGTGAATTTGTAAACTGAGAGTAGGTTTTTGGAAAACTCAGGAGCATGGAGAATGTCAGGAAGAAGTAAAGGAGACCGAAGCGAGGGGATAGAAGAGGAGCCAATGTTGGCAATAGGAACAGAAACCCCAGTACCAACAGTGATCCTTTTATTACCAGTGTAAGGAGTCGAGGACTCAAGATGTCCCGCAGTAGAAGTGATGTGGTCAGTGGCCCCAGTGTCAAGAAACCAGTTTGTCTCCACAGAGGGAGTGCTTTGAGAGACATGCGCTTCTTGTTTGTGGACATGCTCATGAATCCAGAAGCAATCAAGTGTGTGATGATTTGGTTTCCCACATACTTGGCATGGAATAGGGCAACCAGTCGGATCAGTAGGGATACGACGCCTAGATCTCCCGGTTTGTGCTGGGGATCTGCCTGGAGTAGGGAGTAATGGAGGGAGAGATTGACTCAAATGAGATGCCCCACATCCACGACCGCCACGATTACTCGGGACATGTCCCGAGTAGGAGCGATACTGTCTTGAGCGGTTGTCCCGATAGCTGTAGTTGGTGAAGAGAGCAGAAGTGTTATCCGGAACGAGAGTTGTCCCGAAGGTTGGTAACGTCTCGGAAGATGGTGCGTGACGTTGCAACATCATATTAGCTTCTTCAGCAATAAGGCTACTCCAAAGTTCATCCACCGTGTATGGTATCCCGCGATTGCGAGCCATAACACGGAAGGAATTATAAGTAGAGGGAAGACCGTGAAGCGTCTGTCGGAGAACTTGTCGGGTGGTGACAGTATCGGGACCAGCCGTTTGTAGTTGATCGTAAATGTTCTTTGCACGGTCCAAATAGGCTGTCATGGATTCGTTTTCTATGGTGAGGTTGTTGAGTTTGTCTTGGAGAAGTTCAATGTGACCTTCGGAAAGAATGGCGTAACGTTGCTCCAATTTCGTCCAGAGAATACGAGAGGACGTTACACCGAGAATAATACCAAGGGCGGAGGTGGTAAGGGTTGCTTGAAGACAAATACAGAGGTGCTGATCAGTGATCAACCACTCTTGAAACTTTGGATTTGGGATAGGAGGAAGAGGTTCAGTGGTGGTGGAGCGAGGATCTGGTATAGTAGGAGAAGGGGAGGATAGAGTTCCGTCGACATACCCAAGGAAGCCATGAGCGTTGAGAACGCCGGTGACTTGATACTTCCAGAGAATGTAGTTGGTGGAGTCAAGGCGAGTGGTAATGAGATTTGGAAATTTGGAGATGAGAAACTTAAGGTTGGGAGAGATCGGTTCCATTGGATACCGACGAAGGGGACGACCGGTTAGGGAGGATGATCTCATACCATAAAGAAATATAGAAGAAGGAGATATACGATCGGAGAGAGAGATAAGAGAAACCGACAATATTTTCATTAGCCTCAATGGGTTTATATAGATTACATAGTGACTGTTGGAATGCCAACAGGTATGACTCTTGGGATATCAATGGGTGTCTCTTGGGTAATGAACGGTTGCATTCCTTGGGATGCCAACCGTTGTGTCTGTTGGGGAACCAATGCGTCCCTTGGGAAGAGGAGATGGTGTTATCTCTTTACATGCGGCACCCGAGAAGCCAGAGTTGGTGCTGGAGTTTCTGAACGTATTTCCGGATGATCTTACGGGAATACTTCCGGATCGCGTTGTGGACTTCGCGATTGACTTGGTACCCGGAGCTCAACCTTACTCCAGGAACCCTTATCGCATGGCACCGACTGAGTTGGAAGAAGTCCAGACTCAGCTGAACGACCTTTTGCAGAAAGTTTGCATACGACCCAGTACATCATCGTGGAGCACTCTGATATTATTGGTGAAGAAGAAGGATGGATCCAGACAGATGTTCAAGGATTAATTACAGGAATTGAACAAAATGACGGTGAATATTTATTTGATCAAGACAGTATCCTCTTCCACGCAATGACGATCTATTTGACCAGCTTGGGAGATCGAGCATCTTCTCGAAGTTGGATCTCTGGAGTGGATATCATCAGCTGAAGGTGAAGCGAGAAGATATCCATAAGCAGGGGCGGAACCAGGATTCAATGATCGGGGGGCCGGAAAGCGTTACAAATGAAGAAAATTTTTTTGTTTAGACATTTTTCTTTTCTCAATTAGATGCCGACTCCGCCATGCAATAATTAAAAACATGAAGAAAAAATGGCATAGCTTCAAACGAAAAACTAAATATTTTGTGGTTAAATTTTAATGTTATTTTATATAAAATCTAAAACTAAATATTTTGTGGATAAATTTAAATGTTATTTTATATAAAAATCTAAAACTGTTGTAAACGTGGTGGCTATGGAATCCATAGCCCTGTATTTATAGTGGTAGGGTTACATAATGGGTGGATACCCACTAACGGGTAGGCCCACCAAAAGCCCGTTTATAACACTTCCCCTTATCCATCCATTGTTGTAAGCCGCGATGAACGCTTCAGGGTTCATATAGCTTATCTGATCATGGGTCTATGGATACTTCTGGATCCTTAAGTTTAAGAGTACTTGCCTCATTAAAACCTTTGCCAAGGAAAACCCAGTGGGAAAAACCAGTGGCTAAGGGAAAAGAGTACAAGTCTCTGTAACTTCCCCTGATCGATGGATAACATCAGAGGTGGATACTTCTGGATCCAGAGTTGATATGGCTGCCTCGTTAAAACCTTTGGCTATGGAAAACCCAGTGGGAAAAACCAGCAGCCAAGGAAAAAGAGTACAGCCCAACATTAACTCCCCCTGATAAGTACAAGCTTCAGGCTTGTAAATCTCTCAACTGTCTCATCCCAATTCCTAGTACAAGTTTTCTAAAGGTGCTGCGAGGCAAAGCTTTAGTGAACAGGTCTGCCAGGTTGTCGCAATACTGGATCTGCTGGATGTCGATCTGGTTGTCCACTTGCTGTTCATGCGTCCAGAAGAGCTTGGGGGATATGTGCTTCGTCCTGTCACCTTTGATGTAGCCATCCCGTAGTTGAGCGATGCAGGCAGCATTGTCTTCATACATGGTGGTAGGTCCAAGATCTCCCGTCTTCAGGTCGGTGGTCTTGAGGATGTGGTTGATGACTGATCGAAGCCAAAAGCATTCTCTGCTAGCTTCGTGGATCACAATGAGCTCGGAGTGGTTGGATGAGGTTGTTGTCGATGTCTGCTTCACGGATCTCTATGAGATGGCCATCCCACCGTATGTGAACACAAAACCGGTCTGGGACTTTGCGGTATGTGGGTCGGACCTGTATCCTGCATCTGCATAACTGACCAAGTCGGAGGATACACCTTTCTTGAAGTATAGTCCCATGTCCACAGACCCTTGGAGGTAGCGCAGAAGTTTCTTAACTCCTTTCCAGTGGCGCTTTGAGGGCGCAGAACTGTATCTGGCTAGTAAGTTAACTGCGAACGCTATATCGGGACGCGTGCAGTTTTCCAGGTATAGGAGTGCTCCAATTGCGCTTAAGTAGGGTACTTCAGGACCCAGTGTTTCCTTCCCCTCTTCCAGCGGTCAGAAGGGGTCTGTGTCAACCTCCAATGATCGAACGACCATTGGTGTGCTGAGCGGATGACATTTGTCCATAAGAAAGTTTTTCAGCACTTTCTTTGTGTATGTCGATTGGTGTAACAGGATTCCTCCGCTTAAGTGTTCAATTTGTAGGCCTAGGCAGAACTTCGTTTTGCCGAGGTCCTTCATCTCAAAAGTCTGTGTGAGACTTTTGGATATCTCACCTATCTCTTCAGGAGATCCGATGATGTTCAGGTCGTCTACGTAGACAACAATAATCACGAATCCTGTTCCCTTTGCTCTTATAAAGATGCAAGGGCAGACTTCATTTGTTGTGAATCCTTGTTGCACTAGGAATTCACTGAGTCTGTTGTACCACATTCTACCCGACTGTTTTAGACCATACGGCGATCTCTGAAGTTTGACAGAGTAGACATCCCGAGGTCTTTCTGTCATTTTTGTCGGTAGTTTGTATCCATCTGGGATTTTCATATAGATGTCCTTATCTATATTCCCATATAGGTATGCAGTCACAACGTCCATGAGCTGCATATCCAAACCTTCCTTTGTGGATAGGCCTATAATGAAACAGAAAGTGATCGCGTCCATGACCGGGGAATAGGTATCGTCATAGTCTATTCCTGGTCGTTGGGAAAAGCCTTGTGCAACAAGGCACGCTTTGTAACGCACGATCTCATTTTTCTCGTTTCTTTTTCTCACGAATACCCATTTATATCCCACAGGTTTAACACCCTTTGGTGTTAGGACTACAGGTCCAAAAACTTTGCGCTTCGAGAGTGAGTCCAGCTCTACTCCTATTGTCTCGTTCCACTTTGGCCAATCCTCACTGCGTTTACATTCTGCTAGAGAGCGTGGATCAGTTTCATCGTCGTATTCAGTGACGTGAGTGGCAATAATGAGCGCGAAGTTATCATCGATGATTGTGCTTTTTCTGTCCAGTACCTCCCCAGTACGTACATAATTTAATGATATTTCTCCTATATTTTCCTCTTTAGGGGTTGTTAGGAGGGGAGAGGTAGCTGGGCTGAGCTCAGCATCCTGTGGTGGTATCGTTGTTGTTGCTCCAGGATTTTTCCTCTTTCGAGGGTTCTTATCTTTGGAGCCTGGGGTCGTCCTCTTTTTTGTTGAGGTACGGCCGCTTCTGCTGCAGGTGGATTGCATCCATCTTTGGGTATGTCAATCCTAGCTGGCGTATTTGCAGCAGGGACGTGTGATCTGACAATCTTCTGGTTGTCAGTGAATTTGTCCGGTAAAATGTGAACTGTGTTTTGGATTTGAAGGATCTTCAGGATCGCTTCTTCACATTGATTTGTACGCGGATCAAAATGGGATAGAGTCTTTGTGTCCCATGTAATGGTCTTTGAAGCTTCTGGCTTCTGTGTGTTAATGCCTAGTTTCAGAAAAGTGCTTTCTGTGTGTTTCTGTACTTCAACATGCTAGAGAAAAAAAACAAGCAGATAAATAGTTTCTCAAAAAAGGAAAGCTACAATGCATAGAAAATGGATAATGTCCTCAGTCGAGCGGGTCATCGTTTGAGAAATCCTCAGCGATGAACCTGATTGGTGCCAGGTCTTCTTGAACCACCATGTTTGTCTCAGCTTGCTTCTGGCTCGCTTTGTACAAGTCTTGCAGGTGGCGTGGAGTCCGACAATTCCTGGACCAGTGTCCAGTCATGCCACACCTGTGGCACTTATCTTCCCAGTCCTTTCTGGGGGCAGATGTCTGGCCGTCGTCCTTTCTTTTCCACACATTATTCTTCTTCCTCCCCTCATTGTTGCTTCTGGGAGGGGGTTCTCTAGCCTGCTTCTTCATTGCTTTGCCCTTCTGGGGTTTGCCTTTGAAGTTGCTCCTCTTCTTCTGGGAGGAGCTGTGATGCACTTCAGGCGCAGGAGCAGTGCCGGTAGGGCGTGAGTTATGGGTGGCCAGAAGAAGGTCACGATTCTGCTCTGCCATCAGAAGGCATGAGAGAAGCTCTGAGTATTTCGTGAACTTGCGTTCACGATACTGTTGCATTAGTATAACATCCTTCTCGTGGAAGGAAGTATACGTCTTCTCTAACATGCGCTCCTCCGTCACCTTTTCACCACACAACTTCAGGCGTGAGGTGATGCTAAAGAGTGCCGAGTTGTACTCGGCAATAGACTTAAAGTCTTGGAGACGGAGGTTTTCCCATTCATATCGGGCTCGAGGAAGTATAACATCTCTTTGATGTTTATACCTATCCTCGAGGGCGGTCCATAACTCATACGAGTCTTCCACAGTGAGGTACTCGGCCTTCAGGGTCCGATCGATATGGCGTCTGATATAGATAATTGCTTTCGCTTTATCTATATCAGAAACCTATCGCCTACAGCGATGGCGTGGCTCAATCCCTGTGCTCGCAGATGGAATTTTATGTCCAACTGCCAGCTTAAGTAGTTCTTGCCTGAAGCAACCAAAACGTCGAAATCGACGCTCGCAATTTTGGCCATTTATCACTCTAGCATGTAAAAAGATAGGAAATAATTAGATATTTTTGCAGAAAAATAAACAATTAAGCACATCAGACATAAATATTTGCTGCGTGGATTGGCTAATCACCATATTAATTACAGTCCATTACAGTCCCAAAAAGAAATGAAAGTACAACTCGGGAACCCCCGTGGGGCCCCTATTCTTCTGGAATAGTCCTTCATCTTCTTGAGGCGTCCGCCGATCTTGTAATATTACAAAATTATCCTCACTACATATTTCTCTCAAAAGAAAAAAATGCGGGAAAATAAAATGGTGATCCCTAGCCGATCCAAAACCACAGCAAATATTGACATTCATCGCAGGCAGATAAAATGCAGCAGGCATTTAATCATCACAGGCAGTTTATTCATTACAGGCAATTTTAATCATCACAGGCAGTTTATAATGGAAAATGAAATCTTTCGTTTAAAAATTATTGGACCACTAGGCAACGTCATACACCGTTAGGTTAGTTGACTAACGGCAGAGCGGTCGCAGGATCTTCTTAGTTTTTAAACGTTAAGAAAAATCATATAATACGAATAAAAAGTCGATGGATAAAAATCACATGTAATTTTGTCCAGATTTTGACGAAAAAAAATCGCAATTAAATCTGAAAAGTTTTGAAAATTGAAAAATTTTCGGGGTTGAACCCTAATTAGGGTTTTTGGTCGCGCGGATTGCCGCTTCAGGCGGCTAGGGTTTCCGGACATTGGCGTGCACCGGGGGGGGGGGGGGGGGGGGGGGGGGGGGGGGGCGATACGAGCAGATGCTGGGGGGCCCGCCGCTGCGGGCGACGGGGGGGGGGGGGGGGAATGGGGGCCCGCCGCTGCGGCGGCGGGGCCGCCTGCCGCTGCTGGCGGCGGGTCGGGCCCGCCGTCGCAGCGGGGGGGGGGGGGGGGGTGCCGCCGCTTCGGGCGGCGGGCGTGGTTTTGGCGCGAGATTTTGGGGGGATTCGCGTTCCGGCGAGAAGATCCCCTAGGGTTTGATAGTTTTGGGGGATAAAAATCCAATTTTTACAAGAAAAAAAGTGTTTTTAATCTCCAAAAGTCGTTTTTTATTGTAAAAGGTTGATTTTTAGCAATAAAAACGATAGAATCTTGAGCGATTGATCCAAGAAATTGGATCTCTACATATGCGCATATGAAATTTTAGATCTAGGGTTTCAGGATTACCTCTAGATCCTACCCGCCGGATCTAGCGACGTTCGGTGAAGGAAGCCCGTTCGCGTCGCGTTCGTCTGTCGGCAGGGGTTCGGCTCAGCTTCGAACGTGCTGATAACGTGTTGTAAACGTGGTGGCTATGGAATCCATAGCCCTGTATTTATAGTGGTAGGATTACATAATGGGTGGATACCACTAACGGGTAGGCCCACCAAAAGCCCGTTTATAACAAAAACTAAATATTTTGTGGATAAATTTTAATATTATTTTATATAAAAATCTAAAAGTTTACAAGCCAATAACCCTTATTCTAATCTAATATCGTAAAAGTTTACTCACTACAACCTTGCCCAGGAATCGAACCCAGGACCAAATTAGTGGGGAAGAGACGCACAACCACCAAGCCAAAGTAATAACTTTGTTGCTGGTGATGAATTCTATTTACTTAACCCTTCAATATCGGGTTTGCTGCCATGTGTATAGGTATAGGTATGTAATTTTTTGAAGGGGGGCGGGGGGGCGGAACCCCACCACCACCAACGTGGGTCCGCCCCTGTCCATAAGACAGCGTTCAGCACCAGATATAGACAATACGAGTTCATGATAATGCTGTTTGGAATGACCAATACCCCATCAGTATTCATGAGCCTCATGAATCAGGTTCTATATGAGTACATAGATAAATTCGTGGTGGTTTATTTGGATGACATATATGTGTATTCAAGGAATGCTCAGGAGCACGCATCACATTTGAGGATGGTCCTAGTCACCTTAAGACGGCATTAGCTATTTGCTAAGTATAGCAAGTGTGAATTTTGGTTGGACAAGATGGGTTTTCTGGGACATGTGGTGTCAGGAGAAGGCAGTTCAGTGGATCCAGAGAAGGTGGCTGCAATTAAAAAGTGGCCAGCTCATAAAACTGTGCTAGAGATTCGGAGTTTTATGGGCTTAACAGATTATTATAACTGGTTCATCCAGGACTTCTTCAAGATTGCAGAGCACATGACTCGACTGATGCGGAAGGATGTGATGTACGTTTGGTCGAAGGATTGTGACCAGGCATTCTAGCAGCTGAAGAGGAGATTGACTACTGCACCAGTACTCATTGTTCCAGACAGGACAGGAGGATTCAAAGTTTTCTGCGATGCGTCCGGCAAACGTTTTGGATGTGTGGTTGACTCGGAAAACGCGCAAGCGCACGCCTTCCACTCCCAAGCGTAGGAGCGTCAATGCAATATAAAAATAACCGGTGAGTACCGGGTCGGATCACAGGGACAAGTCATTCTACGTTCACAAAGTTGATCGATAATGAAAATTAAAGTGTTTTACAACAATCTCAATTAACAGTGGATGAGTGGTAAAAGCGTGGTGAAAACGTGAAGAAACTAAAAATTCTAACCTAAATGGGTAGGGGTGGAGGGCCGAATCGGCAAGTAACGAGGAGGACTCGTGTGGTGTGCATGCGAATGAGGCCGTGGGTACAAGAAATCATCCCAATATATAACTCAATTGATCTCCCGGCTAAGAGAGCTCAATCGGAAAATACGGCATTTCATCGAACATGTGGGGTGCAATAAGTAGTGAATGAAACTCATGCGAGTAATTAACAATAAGCGCATTAGAGAGGGTCCGCTAGGATTATCCTCTTCTTGGATTTCCCCTTAGGGTTCCAATAAACAAAATAACACAAGTTTCATACACAAATTTTTGAAGATAAAATTGTGCTAGAGATGAAATCACAACCCAATCAACCAACAATCCCCAAACACAACCACACAAGCAAAATTTACAGATTCATGATGAAAACGGAGTAATCTTTACTCAAAATTAACATCCAATTTACAACTTAAAACCCTAAATCAAAATACACAAGAGTTTGGAAAAATTTCACCAATGTGTCACTCAAGGATGAAGTTCTCCTCTCCCAAATGCTCCTCCAAGCTCCAAGCTTCATCAATGGCCTCCAAGCCTCTTTGGGAAGAAGAATCCCCTTCCAAGCCCTAAAAAAACCAAAAAAACCAAGAAAAACCGAGAGATTCCTCTAATTTTCGCATTCCAGGCAATATTACAGGCATTGCGGGTCGGATCGGATCGGATCCGACCCGCGCGCGCGCTGCATGCGGAGTGGGCCGGGGACCGCTCGATTTGAGCGGGCGCTGGGCCCGCTCAAATCGAGCGGGCGCTGAGCCCGCTCAAATCGAGCGGGCCCCGCCCGCTCTTTCGAAACCGCGGGCCGGCCCGCTGCTGGGCCGGCCCGCAAAATAAAAAATAATTTTTTTTTAATTTTAATACCAACTGGCGGAGCGGGCCAGCCACTGGGCCGGCCCGCGAAAAAAACCTTTTTTTTTAATTTTTGTGCGGCTGCTGTGGGCCGGCCAGCGGGCCGGCCCACGGGGCTTTTAATAAATTTTTTATATATTTTTTTTTGATTTTCTTATTTCTAAAATCCCAGATATTGCTCCTTTGCTCCAATAAATCATTAAAAATATCTGGAAATTCCCAAAAATTCTGGAAAAATTCCAGAAAATTCAGAAAAATCCCAGAAGTACCTGAAAAATAGGATAAGTAAAAATTAGTTCATATGAAGATAAAATAAATATAATGGCTATAATAAAATACAATATTGACTTCCAATAATCTATATAAAATATTCCAATGCTCAAATAATTCCAAAAAATGGAGATATGATCAAAATAATGGCAGGAGCATAGGAAAAATAATAGGAAGCCAATAAAGACGATAAAAACCGTATTTTGTGCCAAGAATGAGAATAAGCTCCTAAAATGATATGAAATGAAAATATCCCCAAAAAGAGCAATTTTAAGCCTAATCTTTAGCACAAAATGGGGGTAGTTAGGGAGAAAAATAAGCAATTTATATCCCGAATCACACCCCCCAACTAGCTTTTTGCTAGTCCCTAGCAAAATATGCGATAAATTCGGATAAAATTGAAAAACATGCACCAAATCCTCGATATCATCATGGCATACTCCAAAAATGAGGTTTCCAATTGATTTCAAAGCCAATATACCAAATATATGAAAGCAAACAACAAATGATACTCCCATCAATCCAATTCAAAGAAAAGTGAAGAAATAAGCACCGTATCACACGTATCGGGATATCACGATGTCAAAATTTCTAATTTTCATGAAAGTGGCCAAAACAAAAGAAATTTCCTCTAAGTTGTGGGAAATGAGATTGCATCACTCATGTTGTTTATTCTTTCATTTTTCATTCATTTTTCTTTTCTTTTCTTTTTCTTTTCTTTTTTCTTGTTTTTGATGTTTATGTTTTGCATTCACGCGATAACGCTATAAATGCAAACACCGACACATTTGAATACACGCGATGACGCTATATATGCAAATGGATGGAATGATCTTCTTAATCTCATCTTTGGCTTCCTCCCCAATGTTTCGTGGGGGCACCGGCTACTTGATTCGATTAGAAAGAAACATTCACTTATACTAACTTTTTTTTTCATTCCAACACAAATTATCAACTCATCCACCCACTCCTAAGAGGAAAAACAAAGCACGCACAATTGGCCAAATCCAATCCAATTAAAAACTACACCATTCATCCCAACAAATGCAATCACTTACACCAAACTTTTCCCAAATTGTTTCAAAAAGAGCATCACGACATATGAAATAGCTTCATACATGGTATATTAACATATGAATCCAAAATGGAAAAGAAATGAAAACGTGCCAATCGAACATCGAGAAATTGATACCAAAATGATAATCCGAAAAATCGCATGGCATTAAGCAAGTAGGGACTAAACAAAGCTAATGGCGTAAGGACAGGGAGGCCAAAATATGATATGCAATGACATTCATGGAATGAGGTGAAACATGGAGGAATCTCAAAAAAAAAATTTTACACCAAAATCCTACCAAACCTAAAGATTCTAACACTCTCCCCCCAACTTAAAATAAGCATTGTCCTCAATGTTGGGAGAGTACTAGATCTTGGCAAAAGATCCTAAAAAAAGAAAAGAAAAGCATACGAAAGCAAAATGCAAAATCAAACTAACTTTTAATTTTTATTTATTTACACTACATGGAAAGAACACACCGTGGCAAATGGCGGATCTCGAATGTATAACGGTGGTGGTAGCTGCTCGATCATATCCTTTTGCTCCTCCGCCAGCTGCTTTGGAGCTAGGCCACCACCGGCCTCCTTGGATTCCAGCAATGCAACTCCAAGCATCTCCTTTGGATAATATGGATCACGTGGGAGACGAGCTGCATCAATCCAAGTCATGTCCTCATGCCCTGCAAAAGCATTCCAAAACGGGTCGTCAAAACAAATAAAAGAATTTAAATGCAATGGACGACAATCTGAAGCAAAAATATGTGGAAGTGCAAATTGGGCTTCAGAAATGCAAGGCATGAGATGGTGGAAACTTCCCTGAAATACGGTGCTAGATGTGGCATGATGCACGGCCTCAGGAGGAGGTGGAAGTGGCTGCAGAGAGAAAACTGGAGTAAGAGGGAGCTCGGGCTCAATATATACCATCTCGCAATCCCCGTCGCTATCATCCTCCTCGACATCCATATCAACATCAACGATCTCTGCGGCACTCCCCACATCTGATAACTGCTCCTCACAAACCTCCTCGATGACTGGCAAGTGCGCATCCTGAGGCGAGGGAAGTGACATCTGTGATAGGACTGGAGGTAGACACGTCTCGGGCAAATCCAAGCACGCATCATCCTCGCCATCCCAGAAATAGCTCATCTCAGTCGTCCTCCCAAAATACTCAACCGCCTCGACCTGTGAAGCTAACTCTGAAGTGGCCTGTGGCTCAGGCTCCATGGTGTACTCGATCTGCTCTCGGCCATCATGCACATCCACTTCTTCATCAACCTCAAAATGAAAATGCATCGTGTCACCGTCGTGGTCGACACGCACTCCATCATCTGTCTCCTCCGACTCCTCAAAATATAATCTGTCAATATCCTCTACCTGGCTCTCATGCAACCCATCCTCCTGTTCTGCTCTATATCCCATGGGGTCGCAAGAAAAAGAGCCCAAAGGTGGCTCCTCAAGCTGACACTGGGCCTGCAGCTCTGCATCCTGAAGTGGAAACTGGGACTGGCCATCATCCTCATATCCAAGTGACTGCTCTCCAGAAGGCACAGTCTGCTCCCACTCCGCAAGGTCCCTCAGGTAACACCAAGAATCCTCGGTCGAATAATCAAAGAACTCTCCACCGCAGCTCATCTGCACCAAATCTCGCCCAGATGGCGATAACCCTGTGTAGAAGATCTGCAGAAGATGATCCTCGTGAAAGCTCTGGTGTGGGCATGCAAGCACCAAATCAGTGAACCTCTGCCAAGCCTGATGGTAGGCCTCCCACTCAGCCTGGATAAAGCTCGCTACATGCTCCATGGCCTGCCGCCCCTGTACCTGCTCCAAAAAGATAGGCAAAAACACTCGGAGAAATTCAGCCAGAAATGACAACCAAGTAAAATGTGAGTCCAGAGACAATGAATCAAACCAAAGTCTAGCATCATCCTGTAAAGAATCGGGAAAGAATCTAAAATATATGCAATCATCATCGATATTCCCACCAAGACATGAATGCATCCAATCTTCAAAATTTTTAATATGTAAGTGAGGGTTCTCCCACTCCGTGCCATGAAAATATGGCGGAAATGGGATATCCTCCAAATCAACGTCCGAAAAATTTGAAGGTGATGCCATGTTGTTCATAAAAAAAAATTCCAAGAAAAATGAAAATAAACAAGCAAAAAGACTCAATAAGTGGAAAATAAAGAAAATGAAAGACACACACTAAGAGATAGAAGTATCACACTAAAAGTTTCAAAATCAATCAAAAATTGCTACTACTAGAAACCGTTGTCCCCGGCAACGGCGCCAATTGGTTGACTCGGAAAACGCGCAAGCGCACGCCTTCCACTCCCAAGCGTAGGAGCGTCAATGCAATATAAAAATAACCGGTGAGTACCGGGTCGGATCACAGGGACAAGTCGTTCTACGTTCACAAAGTTGATCGATAATGAAAATTAAAGTGTTTTACAACAATCTCAATTAACAGTGGATGAGTGGTAAAAGCGTGGTGAAAACGTGAAGAAACTAAAAATTCTAACCTAAATGGGTAGGGGTGGAGGGCCGAATCGGCAAGTAACGAGGAGGACTCGTGTGGTGTGCATGCGAATGAGGCCGTGGGCACAAGAAATCATCCCAATATATAACTCAATTGATCTCCCGGCTAAGAGAGCTCAATCGGAAAATACGGCATTTCATCGAACATGTGGGGTGCAATAAGTAGTGAATGAAACTCATGCGAGTGATTAACAATAAGCGCATTAGAGAGGGTCCGCTAGGATTATCCTCTTCTTGGATTTCCCCTTAGGGTTCCAATAAACAAAATAACACAAGTTTCATACACAAATTTTTGAAGATAAAATTGTGCTAGAGATGAAATCACAACCCAATCAACCAACAATCCCCAAACACAACCACACAAGCAAAATTTACAGATTCATGATGAAAACGGAGTAATCTTTACTCAAAATTAACATCCAATTTACAACTTAAAACCCTAAATCAAAATACACAAGAGTTTGGAAAAATTTCACCAATGTGTCACTCAAGGATGAAGTTCTCCTCTCCCAAATGCTCCTCCAAGCTCCAAGCTTCATCAATGGCCTCCAAGCCTCTTTGGGAAGAAGAATCCCCTTCCAAGCCCTAAAAAAAACCAAAAAACCAAGAAAAACCGAGAGATTCCTCTAATTTTCGCATTCCAGGCCATATTACAGGCATTGCGGGTCGGATCGGATCGGATCCGACACGCGCGCGCGCTGCATGCGGAGTGGGCCGGGGCCCGCTCGATTTGAGCGGGCGCTGGGCCCGCTCAAATCGAGCGGGCGCTGAGCCCGCTCAAATCGAGCGGGCCCCGCCCGCTCTTTCGAAACCGCGGGCCGGCCCGCTGCTGGGCCGGCCCGCTGCTGGGCCGGCCCGCAAAATAAAAAATAATTTTTTTTTTAATTTTAATACCAACCGGCGGAGCGGGCCAGCCACTGGGCCGGCCCGCGAAAAAAACCTTTTTTTTTTAATTTTTGTGCGGCTGCTGTGGGCCGGCCAGCGGGCCGGCCCACGGGGCTTTTAATAAATTTTTTATATATATTTTTTTTTTGATTTTCTTATTTCTAAAATCCCAGATATTGCTCCTTTGCTCCAATAAATCATTAAAAATATCTGGAAATTCCCAAAAATTCTGGAAAAATTCCAGAAAATTCAGAAAAATCCCAGAAGTACCTGAAAAATAGGATAAGTAAAAATTAGTTCATATGAAGATAAAATAAATATAATGGCTATAATAAAATACAATATTGACTTCCAATAATCTATATAAAATATTCCAATGCTCAAATAATTCCAAAAAAATGGAGATATGATCAAAATAATGGCAGGAGCATAGGAAAAATAATAGGAAGCCAATAAAGACGATAAAAACCGTATTTTGTGCCAAGAATGAGAATAAGCTCCTAAAATGATATGAAATGAAAATATCCCCAAAAAGAGCAATTTTAAGCCTAATCTTTAGCACAAAATGGGGGTAGTTAGGGAGAAAAATAAGCAATTTATATCCCGAATCAATGTGTACTTCATCAGTATATACGAGTGGTGGATTATGCTTCGAGACAGTTGAAGAATCATGTGAGAAACTACCCTACTCATGACTTGGAGTTGATAGCTGTCATATTTGTTTTGAAGAATTGGAGGCATTTCCTTCTTGGAGAGCATGTGAAGGACTTCATTGATCATAAGTGCTTGAAGTATATCTTCATTAAGAAGAACATGAACATGCGGCAATAGCGATGGATCGGGTTGATGGCGGATAATGACATTGATCTTCAGTACCACCCTGAGAAGGTCAATGTCATACCAGACGCACTAAGTCGGCTTCCACTAGTGCTTATCCTTACGAATCAGCAAGAGATTAGTGGTATGGATATCGATGTGGTTTTGCCAGAGTTGACTTCTTCACCGATGAGCCTTCAGATTCAGTCCACCTTGGTAGACATGATCAAGGTTGCACAGGCTGATGATTCGAATCTTCAGAAGATCAGTGATTTGGTGATGGCTGGTCAGAGACCAGAGTTCTGGATTCATGCGGACGGATCCTTGCGGTTCATCAACAAGTGCATCGTACCATCTGGAGATATCATAGAGGAGCCGTTGCAGGAAGCCCATATTTCACCTTATTCCATCCATCCAAGCGGAACTAAGATGTACAAGGATCTGAGGCAACACTACTGGTGGCACGGGATAAAGATGAGTGTTGCACGAAGTGTAGCTAAGTGCATGGTGTGCCAGCAGGTAAAAGTTGAACATCATCGAGTTGCAAGATTATTACAGTCCCTGCCTATTCCTGAGTGGAAATGGCAACACAGACTTTGTGACCGATCCATCCAAGAGAAAGAAGCAAAACGGTGACATCTGAGTGATTGTAGAGTACCGATTGACGAAAACATCACAATTCATACCGTTCAGAGTTGGCCAATCTACGGAGATTCTTGTCAGGCATTACATGGAAGGGATCGTGAGATTAAATGGAGTTCCTGTGGGCATAGTTTCAGACAAGGACACTAGGTTCACATCTCACTTTTGGAGGAGCTTGTAGAAGCATTCGGGGACACACTTGAGCTTCAGTACCTCGTATCACCATTAGACGGATGGCCAGTCAGAGCAGACGATTCAGATCTTGGAGGACATGCTGCGAGCGTGTAAAACTCATTTTTGAATTATGATTTTTTTTTCCAAGATTGATGACAAAGCCATAGCCGACATTTATAGACCAATCTAGACATTCACCCGTGGGTGAGATACATGACGAAGTTACAATTACATTTAGAAGGTTGAAGAACAACCAGTGCCCGAATGTATCAATGGCGTGAGCTGCCGACACAATTTGCACGAGGCCTGCCTGGTTGTCCTCTTATAAATGATTCATCGATCTTTGTTGTACTGTTGAGTCACCAAGTACATTCAACTTTTATAGTCTTAAAACTACCCATAAATTTCAGGTAACATTCTTAAAGTTGTTAGGATTTTAAGTATTTGCATCAAAAAGCAAGTTAAATTTGATGTCACAAGAGCACTCAATGCATAAATGTAACTAACATTTTGCAAGAGTTTTAAGGAGCTACTTTTAATTTTCATACAGTATCATACAGAATTAGGTGTAAGTGGCTTGATTTTCATACAGAATATTGAGGTCTAAGTAGCCTTATTTTTCAAAACACCCATTTGTGTGCGTACATTAGGACTATGTGCTTGATCAACAAAGCTCGATCAAATCAGTGTCAGTGATATGCTAATTAGAGTAGCATTTCTCTACAAGTCCAACTTAACTGGTTTTTGACACTTCTTCATAGATGTGTGAACCCCTAAAAATTTAATGACATAGTTATTTCAATCATCCTAGATTCATATTAATGATTAATTTAACATGTCACAAATTGCATCATAAGTATAGATTGAGATCCATCTAATTTAAATAAAAATAAGGACATCTAACATTTCTAAAATATTAATATATGAAGGAGAGCATGAATAATTTGCACAAACAACACAAAGTCTGAACATATCTTTGATCCCATGCATGTGTTTGTTAACATAATTTTCACAAACAGTACAATGCCACTGCCACTGGAATACATGATGAAGTCTTGTCACATTGAGGAGGAAGATAAATGAAGTTCGAATACATAAATAAATAACCGAAGAAGTGAATCCATTGAAAAAAGCAAAAAAAAAAAGGAGACAAAAAAGAAGATTTTAGAAAATTAGGAGGAGACTGAATAAATAAGAGGAACCCCATTGACAAAAAGGGCTTACATCCAACATTGCTTTAGCTCACGTTTCACATGACTTGATAAATTTCAGGTAAGATTAAAACCACAGGAAAAGGTACTGATATGAAGCTGCCTTCTTCACTCTGATCACGGTCTCACACACTGACTAGTGACTACCCACCCAACATACTCGATCTGGGACCAAACTAATTAGCAACCACCAGTTTGGTAGCTCTGAATTCTGGCCATGGCTTTAGGTGGTCCTCCGTTCGACCACAGGCTCATAATCTCAATATCCCATACCTTCCTCTTTCTTTGTCTATGTGTTACATATCTATACATATCAGCATTAAATATTAATTTCACGTGGCATTTAGGTAGCTTAAGGATTAGGTTAAAGGGTATAAGTGTGTGATTGTGTGCGAACTTATGGAAGAGTTAACGCATGGAAGTTACTTGGAGATATAAGTAAGGACATGATATTAACCAATCCACACTCCATTGGTTGTTGTTTCTTTCCTGCCACTTGGTGATCAATTTGGATTATTCTTGCTTGCTTGTCTTGAGTTGATTTTTGTTTTGCCCTGAGAAACGGTAACCTGACATATCTTCAGCAGCTTCATTCATGCATACATAGGCTACTAGCTTACGCTTGAAAGGGTCGGAGCAAGCATAAGTCCTCTGTTTTTTTTCTCGTCTGAGAAATGATAATTTCTCAGAAGTTGCATTGATAAACATATTTGATGTGTGTGTGTGTGTCTCAAACCTGTGCGCTTGTCCACCCCCATGCCTTGCCCCTTTGGCATTTGCTCAACTATTTTGGGCACGGGCTGCTTCCTTTTTGCATCTTTTGATCGCTTGGGATGAGATTTTTATTGATTAAAAAAATTCAGCGAGTGTAAGCGATATTTTGGGCTGGAGCTGATCGCACCTCGTACCCGCCAAACCTGACAGTAGGGGGTTCCACTAGTGGTGTAACCATGATTTTTTTACCCTGGACGAAAATAACCATCAGAAAAGTTGCTAACCATGAAGTGATTGTAATCATCAATATTAGCATGTTAATTAGTCTTTATTCAGCTAGCAACTGTCCAAATGATCGAGCTAAATATGATGGGTTTGGTTCCTCAAGATTCTAGGGAAGAGAAATTGTGATGTGGTCCACAATGCGTGGGTTTTGTGTGGATTGTGGGTAGGATCCGCTTGGAGCGGTCGTTGCTATAAAACAAAAAGATGTCTTTAGCATATTTGTCCCTTAAATCTTGCATATTTTGATATATGTCCCTCAAATCTTCGTATTTGCTCATAAGTCCCTCAAATTTTAAACATTAACCTTAATAGTCCACCAACCTGTTTTCTGTTAAAAAGTTATATTAATTAACGATTAATTAACTATTATAGTTAGTTAATTAAGAAATTATGTTTAATTAATCATTAAACCCCATAATTAAGGGTTAATTATCCCCACCCAAGAAACAGGGGGAGGGGGCGGCACATTGTTTTATGTCTAAGAGATTTGTGACCCAATACTCTGTAGTGGTTGACTCTTTTCCTGCTGGTTGGAATGTTCATACTGGGAATGTGGTCATTAGTAGTGCAACTGGGATACAGAACTGTCCAGCTGAGATAGGGGAGGGGGGAGTTGTATGCAGACTTTCTAGTGATTGAGTTGCCCGGGTATGAGGCAGTGTTTGGGATGGATTGGTTAATAATGTTCTATGCTACTATATACCGTAGGCTAAGGAGGGTAGTTTTTCGGATCCCTGATCACCCAGAGTTTGAGTTTTAGGATGGTAGTAGTGAGCTTGAGCCCTTGAAGTTCCGAGCAACGGTCGTGGAGTATTTGGATATGGAGGTATGTCACGCCCCGTTCCCCAGAATACCGGCATGTAATAATTTTTTTTTCCAAGTATTCTGAAGAGTGAGGTTGAGGAGAGAGGAAAAGAAAGGAAACAGAGAAAACTGAACAAGCAGGTCACTGCGCACATGCTGGGATAGTACAGGTAAAACTCCACAGTAACATCAAAACGATCTCATGAATTCATAGTTAAACAACAACATAACACACACACACACACACACATAACAACTTCAATTTATATACATAACCCAGGCACACCACTACATATACACCATCATTCTCCACCTCCCAAGACCTCCATATCACACCACAAGACAACTCACATCAAATGTTATCCCTGAACCCGGCTCCAGATCACTTCCAACCAAGCTAACCCTGCTACCTGAAAAATAAGGAGGAGCACATCAATGTGTGCTCAAGTAGGAACCAACTTGGGTTTGGAGCTCTATTTTAAGGTTATCACTTTACAAGGCAGGGCAGAGGAATAGTACATGTAATAAAGTGATTGAATGTGAATTTAATAGTTAAAAACAAAGGGATCATACCTGCGGTCCAGCGACGAGCTACTGTAAGAAAGGGTTAGCACGAATAATAATAATAATAATAATAATAATAATAATAATAATAATAATAATAGTAACAAAAATAGTAACAAAAATAGTAACATGAGGGCTCATGCAACCAATATCAAATACGATAAGTGCAAGTGCCTGAAACATGACACCAAGCCACAAATTACGTGCAAATGGGATGGAAAGTGCTGCCAGCAGTAGAAATAACAAACAAATCTTATCTTATTATTTCTATTTCTTAATTTAGTTAATTGGAATTTGGGTAAACTGTGTGATACCAGGACCTGGACTTCACCCTAAATTTGGGGTGAATACAGCACACGACGCAGTGGACACGGGCACTGTACGTCGGGCCTCTCAGCTCCCCCGTCCCTGGCAGGAGTGAGGCTCTACCACAGTAACACAACCTCTGTATGTCCCCTCCACTCCCGGCAAGGCGAGTGGGTGAAAATATCACATATCACATAATCATTTCCCCCAACTTCTCAGTCCAGGCCTCATATCCACAATTTACTCAAATCCCACTTAAAACCCGGGCTTTACTAACTCACCCTCATTAGAGAGGACTGAGATTAATTTAATGTTATAAGTTAATATCATAAGTGACACGTTAGGGGTCTTGATGGCATGGGTAAGCACACATCATCTCAGCTGTCCATCATCAAACATGGGGTCATGCACTCACGTGACATGCCCTCTATCACCACACATCATCCACTCACAATTTCGATATATCCATGCCATTCAAGCCACTAACATCACCAATCATCACTGTGGCCCAAGGCCAACACTAACATATGCAAGATACTCAACGTATTGGATTTTGCCTTCATTGAGGCATTTCACCGAACACATGGTGAGCGTGATGTGCACGTCCATAAGAACATTGGAAAATCAATTGACAAGACATATCATTAATCTAATTTACATTCAAGAACAATAAACATGGACAATTGGGGTATAAATGACATTATTACACAAATCATATCACCATGCAAAAGCTTCAACTAGCAGAAATTGCGCATGGTGTCATAAAAAGTGGCTGATAACATCTATTTTTATATAGAATTTAGCAAAACTTTCTGAATGAAACTTGTAGATATGATAGTCATGGACCTACAGATAAATTTTCATTCAAAAATATAAGTATTTGATTTGTGGTGAATTATTTAGTGAAGGGTGTCCAATCTGTTTTTCAGACAGATTTCTCGGTCTGTGTTCAAAGCCAAATTTGAGCCTGTTCTAGCCAGAATTTCGACATATAGGCACTTTGATAAACTTTTATATAATCTTCTTAAGTTTCCAACAAGACCAAGATCACAAAATTTTATTAAGTGTGCAGGTAATTAAGCCAATTCTACTGAACTGTGTCAAAGCTGGAAATCAAACAGACATGCTGTAGACTTTGAATTTTTACTCCCAATTTCAGAATTGAACATATATCAATATTTATATGATTTTGGGGTATGATTTCATGATCTATGAGCTCATATTTTTTTCGAAGCTCAATTCGAAACATAGAAAACAGAATCCAAGCATGAACACACATCAAAATTTCAGATTTTCAAATGAAGTGATGTTGATTATACTTTCAAGGGGATTTTGCAAGAAACTAAAGTATGGCACATGAATGTGATTTTCCCTAATCCAAATTAAGTAAACAAGATGTGAAAACATAATAAAAATAAACCCTAATGGAATTTCCAAAACCAAGTTGAATCCTACCTCAATTCTTGATTTCTCTTCTCTTCTCTTCTCCTTCTCTTCCTCCTCCTCCTCCTCTTCTTCTTCTTCTTTTTTTTGGGTGAAGGAATTTCGGCCATGGGGGTAAGGAAGGTGGCCGGCCATGGTAGGGAAGAGGGGAGAGAGAGAAGGGGGAAGAAAATGAGAGAAATGAAAGGAAAAGTGAAGAAGAAAAGAGATGATTCTTCTTAAAATATCTAGCACTAGAAAACTCCTAAGGATAAGCATGCACTTGGTTAAATGACCAAAATACCCTCCCATGTTCCAAGTATTTACAAGTTTGCCATTACTTTACGTACACACCATTTAAGTATGTACACACAACAAATTTAGGCCAAAAGACCGTTTTGCCCCTGACCTTTCTAAAAATTTACGGGGATTGCCATTGACTCCTAACCCCATTTTCACACTAACATGGCTCCCTTACACACATCCTCGTACATCTATGCGTGCATACATGCATCACACACACGTCTAACCCGTTCCTGTCGTTTTACACCCACGACGTCATTTGCACTTCTTCTGCCCTCACATCTCGCATTCTCTTCCCTTAGCCTCGTATCACGGCCTAATCTTATTGGCACTACGTCACATACACCAATATCTATGCTTATCTTATGCCCACGCACGCATCGTAGGTAGAAACACCACGCGTATTCAGTAGAACACCCGTATAGTGCAAAATAGGACATGACAAGGTAGAACCTGTGATACCCAGAGTTGTCGAAGAATTTCCTGACATTTTTCCAGATGATATCTTTGGATTACCCCCAGATAGGTCCGTGGAGTTTATTATTGATCTGATTCTGGGCGCCCAACCGATAGCGAAGGCTCCATGCCCCACCAAAGTTAGCTGAGCTTCGTAATCAGTTGACTGATTTATCAGATATGAGATTGATCCGTCCAAGTGTGTCACTGTGGGGAGCGCCAGTGTTGCTTGTAAACAAGAAGGATGGATCTCGGAGTATGTGCATTGATTATCGGGAATTGAATATGGTGACGGTGAAGGATAAGTACCCTTTTCTCCGAATCGATGATATCTTTGAACAGCTTGGTGGATCCTGGGTGTATTCGAAACTGGATTTGCGAAGTGGGTATCACCAAGTGAAGGAGCGAGAATCTGATGTTCCGAAGACTGCATTCCGGACTCGATATGGTCCCTACGAGTTTTTGGTGATGTCTTTTGGAGTAACGAATGCCCCAGCTACTTTTATAAGGCTGATGAATCAGGTCTTCTTCGAGTATTTGGATAAATTCATGGTGGTATTCATCGATGACATCCTAGTCTACTCGAAGAATGAGGATGACCATGCTGAGCATTAGCGGATAGTTTTGAATACTCTCAGGCAGCACCGACTGTATGCCAAGTTCAGCAAGTGCCAATTTTGGTTGACCAAGGTTGCGTTTCTTGGACACATAGTCTCTGAGATGGAGTGTTTGTTGACCCTGAGAAGGTTGCCGCAGTGGAAAGCTGGCCAATACCTAGGACATTCACAGAGATACGAAGCTTTTTGGGATTGGCTGGATATTATCGAAAGTTCATTAAGGACTTCTCGAAGATTGCTGATTCTCTGACTCATCTGACAAAGAAGGATGTTGCGTATGTTTGGTTGGAACAATACCAACGCGCGTTTGATGAGCTGAAGCATCGGTTGACCACTGCTCCTATCTTAACTATCCCTGACCGTTCAGGTGGTTTTGAAGTTTTTTGCGATGCGTTTGGGAGAGGGCTAGGCTGTGTCCTTCATCAGCATAGACGAGTTGTAGCATATGCTTACAGATTATTGAAGGAACACGAGCTGAACTATCCCACTCATGACCTGGGGTTGGCAGCAGTGATTTTGGCCTTGAAATTGTGGAGACATTTTTTGCTAGGTGAGCATGTGAAGATATACACCGACCATAAGAGTCCGAAGTACGTGTTCACTCAGAAGGAGCTTAATATGAGGCAGCGGCGATGGTTAATGGCCGAATATGACGTTGATCTGCAATACCATCCTGGGAAGGTGAACGTGGTGCCAGATGCTCTTAGGAGATTACCCGTTGTGATGAGGCTAACTTCTTAGCCGTAACTTCGATGGGCAATCCGATAAATGGGAATAGAAGTTGTGCTCCCAGGAGAGAATACTATTATGATGGGACTGCATATTCAGTCTGATTTGGTAAACATGATCAAGGCAGCCCAGTCAGGGGATGCTAAGTTGAAGAGGATTCGAGAGCAGGTGGAAGCTGGACTTCGGTCCGATTTTCATGTTCATGAAGATGGATCGCTGAGATTTGGGAGCCGGGTTTGTGTGCCGAGTGGCGATGTTCGGGAAGAATTATTGAAGGAGGCACACAGCTCTTCATATTCTATCCATCCTAGAGGAACTAAGATGTACCGTGATCTGAAGCAATATTATTGGTGGTCAGGAATGAAGAAAAGTGTAGCCAAGAGTGTGGCGTCTTGCTTGGTATCCAACAGGTGAAGGCTGAGCACCAGAGAACTGCGGGAGTGTTGCAGCCTCTCCTTATTCCAGAATGGAAGTGGAAGCATGTTACCATAGACTTTGTGACCGGTTTACCTCGAACGCCTAGACGTAATAATGCGATTTGGGTCATCATAGATCGATTGACCAAGTCTGCACATTTTATTCCATTTTGAGTTGGGCAATTCATAGAGATTTTAGCTAAGAGGTACATAGAGGAGATTGTGAGGCTGCATGGAGTCCCTGCGAGTATAGTATCCGATAGAGATAGCAGATTCACTTCTCATTTCTGGAAGAGTTTACATGCTAGTCTGGGAACGGTCTGAACTTCCGTACTGTTTATCATCCTTAAACTGATGGAAAGTCTGAAAGGACCATCCAAATTCTTGAAGATATGCTGCGAGCATGTATGCTTGATTTCAAGGGTTCGTGGGAGGATCATCTACATTTAGTTGAGTTTGCATACAATAACAGTTATCAAGCAAGCATCAGTATGGATCTTTTTGCAGCTCCATATGGAAGACAATGTCGGTCTCCCTTAAGTTGGGATGATGTTGGAGACAAAGATTTTTTGGGACCAGACTTGGTGGCGGCAACAACAGTTGTACTGCGAACAGTCAGAGAAAATATGCGCATCGCACAAGACCGATATAAGCACTGGGCTGATACAAAGCGGCGACCCTTGGAATTTCAGCCAGGGGATTATGTGTTCCTAAAGATCTCACCGATTCATGGAACTATCCGATTTGGCAAGCATGAGAAGCTGAGTCCCAGATACATTGATCCATTCGAGATTTCCACCAAGGCCGGTGAAGTTGCATATCGGCTAGTTTTACCGCCGTCACTCAAAGGAGTGCATAATGTTTTTCATGTGTCTCAGCTCAGAGGGTGTGTGGGAGATCCCCAATATGTTATAGATTTCTCAGAGATAGAAGTACGACCAGATCTTACATATGAGCAGCAACTAGTAGCTATTTTGGACCGAAGACAGAAGATGTTGAAGAAGAAGACCATTGACTTGGTGCGAGTCATGTGGCAACATGAATCTCCAGGAGAATATACATGGGAGCGTGAAGATGAGACGCGAGAGAAGAACCCTTAATTGTTTCATAGTGTCTCTATGCATCACCTGCAACCTTGTAACTCTTTAGCTTCCAAATCTATATGCATGTACTACTGCCCTCTTAATTAATAGTATTTTTGTAATTCCAGTGACGGAATTTATTTTAAGGATGGTAGGATGTAACACCAACAAGTGCTAATACTAATATTTCTTTTTATATTTAGTGGTAATTCATGCATTAGCCCAAGCTTTGGCAATATTTGCATTCATGTTCAACAAGTTTTGCATTTGTACCCCAAAAGGGGCATATTTGCAAATTTTGCCTTAAGGAGGGTTTTGGGGCAAAGTTTGCCCTAAATGGTATCATAAGTAATAAACCAAGCAAGTTGGAGGGCTAATTTAAAAAATGAATAATGGCAAGCTTGTAAATAAAGAGATTTTTAGGAGATAACTCCTAAAATTAATTAAAACCCAAATGCTTCTACACAATTCCACACATTTCCATTCCTTTTTCTTTTTATTTTTAATTCCCTTTTGTTTTCCTCTGTCCCATTTTGGGGGCTGGGTGAAAGTTTCATAGAAAAAAAAGAAAAGAGAGAAGAGAAAGGAGAGAAGAAGAGGAAGAAGAAGAGGAAGAAGAGGAATGAGAGGAGGAGAAGAGGAGGCCAAACTAGAGGAGACTCCATTCAAACCCTAGGACCTCTCTTGAAGCTGTAAGTAGGATTCTTTACAACTCCCTCTCTAATTATAGATGAAGGAAGAAAATTGCTTGCATCTTTAAGTTTCTTGTAGATTTGGGAAGAGTGTTGTAGAAAAAGGCCATATGTTGCATGCTTGGTTAATTTCATTGCTTGCATGTTTAATTTTCTTGTAAATTTGGAAAGAGTATTGTAGAAATAGGCATATGTTGCATGGTTGGTTAATTTCTTATGGAGATGATGGATTTATGCCAAAGTTTAAGTCTTTAGTTGATATTATTGAAAAAGATAGAAGATTTAGAAGAAAGATGACATTTTTAGGGACAAGCTAGTTTGTATGGTTAAGAAAAATGATACCTTTAATAAAAAGTTTTCAGTTTGCTAAAGGATTACATTTTTATGAAAGCCATAGTCTAGAGGAGCACTCACATGAGATCACATATGTGTGTAAAATCTCAAAAGAACTAGTCCCTCTTGAAATTCTTAGCAAAATCAATCACTTTAAAAAAATTGAATTTTTGTAGTAAGTTGTTCCTAGTGCTGCAGTCATTATATATAGAAATAAAATCTGAAAACATTATTTTGGAAATATATTTCTGTGTACTCCAACTCTCATTTAGGACCCTTGACCTGATTGTGCTTGCAAAGCCCTGAAATAGCCAAGTTATAGTAACATAGCAGACACTGGCAGAATCTGCACCCCTGTACTAAATTGGATGTAACGTAAATTGTATTTATCCGTTTTCTGCAAGTTTATACATCTTGGATAACTAGATTTCAAGGGCTACAATTCTTGCAGCGGGTGAACAACTCAGATTCTGACTTAAAAAGGGTGATAACTGCTGTTGACGTTGAGTCATGTTTCCTGAATTTAAACGGAATTGGCACAACTTAGTAAACTGGCTTATATAATTCGCAAACTCACCCTAATTTTTTGATATTGGATATCTGAGACCATAACTAATGCCTCTACAACTTTCATTTACAAACTTTTACCAAATTCACATTGGAAATGGCTGATATCCATTGATGTTTATGACCGTTGGTGAAATTTTAGCAATTTGAATTGTTTGGCGATGACTCAAATTGTGTTTTGTTTTATTCCTACATTCAGATATTAATGCTCAATATTGCTAATGTAGATGCATCATTATTTAAAGTGTTTGCATGTGGATATGCTACTTTATGTTGCAAGTTTTTGAGTTGGATATTTATGTTTATGGCTTATGGAACATGCAAGTCTTTGTTGTGGACATCCCTGTGAAAAGGAATGCATTTGACCTCATTTTACATGCTTAATACACTAGGATTAAAGGCTAGTTAAAAGAAAACCTAGGGTTGAGTCGTTCCACTCGAGGTGGGTGAGTGTCCTAGGAGGGTTTGGGGGAAACCAAGGTAACGGGTGGACATGCTGAGATGGACAGCTGAGTTGTGGACCACTCCTGATGAGCCCTCAGATGCAGGGAGTAGGTTGTGGTTGTGTTTGAGTTGGTTGTGTTGGTGAACGGCTTCTTTCATAAGAGCTTGTCTCGGAAAGTCGTAGCATTCCACCCACCTTATCGGGTGAGATCCAGTCCCCGATGTCTAACCCATTACTTAGGTTTCAAAGTCATGCATGAAGACTTAACATATAATAATTACAAATTTGTAACCTTTGAATGTGATGCCTTTTCTTTTGATTGTGCACTATGATTAGAGTAGTAGAGTCGTGGAGTTCCTACTGGGCAAGTCGTGGCGTGTCCCTACCCCCCACAGGTACAAGTACCAGACTTCAGGCGACGGGACCAAGGATGGAGACCCCGGAGGACAGCTCGTCTCAGCAGGGTCGGTAGAGATTGTAGATAGTGTGGGTCTGGTAGTGTAGTTCTAGGGTGGGAGTGAGATGAGAACAATATTTTGTACCTCCTTTTGCCTTGAACCCCGTAGGGTTGAGTTGTACTTTGTGGGGTTCTAATTGTTCTGGTTTGTGCAATGGACTTGTTCAGTACTAGTTATGTAGTTATTGTGCTCTATGGCGTTGGGATGTTCTGTCTGTTGTACTTTACCTTGTTGCCTGTGTTGTAGTATCTTGTACCCTCTTGCCGTGTTGGAGCTGTACTGTTCTGTTTTTCTTTCAGTTCGTACTTTTACGGCATGTGTTTCCTTAGCGTTTGCAGTGGCCTGCGAGTTGTTTGGTGTACATATTAGGGCTTGGTATTTTAATACAGCGGCTTGTCGCACCGACCCTACCTATTTTTGGTAGCGGGGCGTGACAAGGCGAATGGCCCTGGGTATACGGAAGTTGAGAGTTGTTTGATAAGTTGAGGAGAATGTTCCTCATTTTACAGGAGGGTGCGGATATCCCCCTATAAATCGATGTCTTGGGAGGAAGATAACCCCTAAAATTTTAATCATCTATCTTTATTTTATTCCAGTTTTTATCTAATAAAGTTCAAATCGTGTTGGTTCCTATCATCTGCCAGGCCACGACACACAGCCCATTACTCTTGGGTTGAATGAGTCAACCCCCACTTCCCTCATAAAGTGCCATGTATGAGGGAATGTGGTAACGTCATGGTAGCCCACTTTAATAGTCATGAATTAAGTAATTAATGGCTAAAATGATAGTGGCAGTTACACTCCATGATGAACCAATTCAATTGCAACTAATTGAGCAATAAATGGATAAATTCATGGAGGGAGTTATGGGAAGAAGGCCACTTAATGAGGGAGAAAGTTACAGGTCAAAGGGTGAGATATAAAAGTCCCAAAGGACAATGGAGATGGGGGAGGCCAGATTCCAAACAAAGGCTAAGTGTCAAACTACAAGATTTCTTTATAGTCATCCTTTATTTTCCTCTTGATATTACCTCCATGAGAAACTAACTTGAGCATCGGAGAGGAATGGGTCAGGCCCCAGCCCCGACCCCCGACAGTTTTCTTGTATGCAGATTCAAGGAGATGTCGCGATGCTAGTACAACTTTCATCCATGTAGTTCAATCGTAGCTTGCATTGACCCGTAGATTCTCTTTCACTGGTCCCGATTCTCTTTCACCGACGACGGATCTACCCAACGTAATCATCCTCGTCAGTTCACATTTACAGTTTGGCGAAACCCATCCACTAACAGGAATTTTCCTAAAAAATTTCCCCAAAATTTTTAGGATTTTTCTCATAAAATTTTTCACAAACTCTCATCATAATCATTGATTTCTTAAGATTAAATCATGGTCGTCTTCTACTGACTCTTTTGTCCTAGTCAGCAAACACATTTAAAAACAGTTCTCAATTGTATATTATACTAGAAATAACCCGTGCACACGGTGCATGGTGTCAAAAAATCCTACGGAAATAATGCGGTGCACGCGCAAAACCGAGAAGGAGAGAGAAGTGTGTGTGTGTGTGTGTGTGTGTGAATTGTTTGGGGGGGTAAAGGTGAAAAATCAGGGGCCAATTCGCAAAAAAACCATGGAGGGAAATGTGCAACAATACCAATGGTAAGGATGCAAATAAGGGGATGGTGTGCATTAAACACAACTCCCCATAGCCACACCCCAAAGCAAGTCTGCTCTCCCACCCACACCTAAGGAGGGCCCACCCTGCCTAGGTGGAACAACCTAGGCTAATAGTTTGTCCTACTGTGTTTGTCCTAATATAATAGACTGACATCAAATCAAAGACCTCAAATGTATAATCGAATAGTCATAACACGTGCCCATAGGGCACAATTCATTTAAATTCCCCCCAAAGTGAATTCGAATTTAAATATTTCCATAACTTTAGCTTTCCCCTGTCACGCCCCGTTCTCCAGAATACCCGACATTAATTTTCTTTAATTTTTCCCAAGTATCCTGAAGAGTGAGGGTGAAGAGAGAGAGAGAGAGAGAGAGAGAGAGAGAGAGAGAGAGAGAGAGAGAGGAGGAGAGAAGTGACTGAATAAGCAGGCCACTGCGCACATGCTGGGATAGTACAAATGCAGCTTCATTAGAATATCAACAACTGATAATTAGTATAGAACAACAACTAATTTATACAAAAACTTTCATTTACGTACATAGTCCAAGTGCATTACACATACACCGTCATTCTCTACCTCCCAAGACAACCATATCACGCCACAAGACAGCTCGCACCAAGTGCTACCCTGAACCCAACTCCAAGTCACCTCCAACCAAGCTGGCCCTGCTACCTAAAAATGGGGAGGAGCACGTCACTGCGTGCCCCAGTAGGAACCAACTTGGGTTTGGAACTCCGTTTTAAGGTTATCAAATCACAAGGCAAGCAAGAGAAATAGAGCATGTAACTAAGTGATATAATGAAAATTAAATAGTTAAAACAAGGGAATCATACCTGCGGTCCAATGTCGAGTTACTGCAAGAAAAGGGTTAGTACGAATAATAATAATAATAATAACACAAGTGTTCAAGCAACCAATATCTCATAAGATAAGTGCAAGTGCCTGAGGCATAACACAGAGTCACAAAGAAACAGGCAAAGGGAAGGGGAAGTGTTGCCAGCAGTAGAAGTAACACACAAATTCTTATTTTTTATTATTTCATAATTGAATTAATTGGAACTTGGGTAAACTATATGATA
Organism: Scilla litardierei; assembly: GCA_030789695.1. Lineage (NCBI taxonomy): Eukaryota > Viridiplantae > Streptophyta > Magnoliopsida > Asparagales > Asparagaceae > Scilla > Scilla litardierei. Next base: position 141,288,936 of record CM061140.1, on the reverse strand, counting down.
CTAGGACATGGACTTCACCCCAAATTTGGGGTGAATATAGCACACGACGCAGCGGACACGGGCACTGTACGCCGGGCCTCTCAGCTCCCCCGCCCATGGCAGGAGTGAGGCTCATATCACAACCTCCGTATGCCCTCTTCCCCTCCACTCCCGGTAAAGGCGAGTCAGTATAAAAATCCCCTCCACTCCCGGTAAAGGCGAGTGGGTATAAACTCCACACATTACATAATCATCTCCCAACTTCATAGTCCAGGCCTCATATCCACAATTTACTCAAATCCCACCTAAAACCCGGGTTTTGCTAACTCACCCTCCTTAGAGAGGATTTAAAACATTCTAAAACTTCATTCAACATTATATATAGCACTGAAGGGGACACGTTGCATGGTTTCACATTCCACACTCATATCAACACGGGTCATGCACCCAAGTGGCATGCCCTTCAACATAGCCATTTCAATTTATCACTCATAACATATGATGTCATGCTTCACATGACCCCATCATTGCTATTTCACAACATATTTCATAGCACAAATGTTTACAAGCTTATTTCTCATATTATTCAACTTTCACTTCATTGTGGCATTTTCACGAACACGTGGTGAACGTGACGTTTATGTCCTTAAAAACATTAGAAAATTGGAAAAACATATCACGAATTTATCTTCCATACAAAAACAATAACATGCACTGTAGAGTGTGAAATAGCGATAGAGCACAATTTATAACATCACTTTAATGTTTCAGCTTGCTGGAATTGCAAGAACATCCATAAAGATCAACACATTTTATTCATTTATCTTGGGAATTTGACAGAACTATATAAATGAAAGTTGAAGATATGGAAGTTTTGGATTCACAGATAAAATTTCATGTAAAAATATGAACTATATGATTTAAGGTGAATTAATTGGTGAAGTGTGTCAAATCTGTTTTTCAAACAGATTTCAGGGTATGTATTTAAAGCCAATTTTGGGCATGTTGGAGGCAGAAATTAGACATATAAGCACCTGAGGAATTTTTAAAAAAACTTGTTAACTTTCTAACAAGACCAAAATCATAAAATTCCATGATATGTGCAGGTGTCTAGGCCAATTTTACTACACTGTGTCAACACTGAAAATCAAACAGACAGGCTGTAAAGATGGATTTATTGCTCCTAATTTCTGAATTGAAACTATGTCAAAATTTATATGATTCTGGGGTAGAACTTCAAGATCTACAAGCTCATATTTTTTTTGAACCCTAATTCGAGCTACAGTAACCAAAATCAAAGTAAAATCAGACACCAAGATTTCTGAATTTCAAAAGGAGATGACTTTGCTAAGAATTTCAAAGGAAAATTGTGAAATTGAGCCATATCACGTAAAAATTTGACTATCCTCATCACATATTGGATAAAAAATGCTATAAAAACATATTAGAAAAAATTATTTTGATGGAATTCCAAATCAAGAGAGTTCCTACCTCAAAAGCTTGATTTTCTCTTCTCTTCCTCTTTCTTTCTTCTCCATCTTCTTCCCACTTGTAACCACTTGTGTTTCATGGTCTTTGGAGGTAAGAATTAGGGTTTTCATTAGGAAAATAAAGGGGAAAATGATAGGGGAGGGCCGGCCATGTGGTTGGGGAGAGAAAGGAAAGAAAATGAAAAGAAAACTAAAGAATAATTTAGAATTCTCTTACAAAATATCTCTTACTAGAATTCTCTTTAGGATAAGCATGCGTATACTAAAATGACCTTAATACCCTTCCAAAACTACTCCTCAAGTTTCAAGTATTTACAAATTTGCCATTACTTTATGCACACACAACTTTAGGATGTACGCTCAGCAGCTTTAGTCCAAATGACCGTTTTGCCCCTAGCCTTTCTAAAAATTTACGGGAGTTTTCATCGACCCCTAATCCCTTTCACACTTGCATGGCTTCCCCACACACCCCCATGCATGCCTACACATGCACACATGCACCACCCACACACGTCCAACCCATTCCTGTTGTTTTACACTCACGACGTCATTCGCGCTTCTCCCGCACTCATTCTCGCTTTCTCGTCTCTTAGACATGTATTACGACCTAATTCCCCTCGTACTACGCTACATACATCGATATCTACGCTTATTTCATGCCTACCCATGTATCGTAAGTAGAAATACCACGTGTGTTCAGTAGAATACACGTATAGTGCAAAATAGGGCATGACATCCCCCCTACACAAAAATCAAACCTCATTTAAATTTTCCTCCCAAGTTTTAATTTCCATCTCAATATGTTCCTCCCAAATTTCAAATTTAACATTTAAATTTTTCTCGAAAAAGTGAATTCAAAGTTAAATATTTCCCCACATTTAGCTTTTCTCCCAACACAAAAATCAAACCTGGTTTAAATTTTCCTCCCAAATTTCAAATGAGGTGTGTGTGTGTGTGTGTGTGTGTGTGTGTGTGTGTGTGTGTGTGTGTGTCGATAGCGTGTGTGGGGGGGTAAAAAGACCCAAAACAAAACCTGAAGAACAAAAACCCAAAGCCCAAATGGAAGCCCAAAACCCCAAAGCCCTGCCAACTTGTGACTGTGACAAACCTTGCCACCTAGGATAAGTCCAGAAGTCAGGTTATGTTTTATAGAAGAGACTAGTCATAACAGGCACGGTTCATTTAAATTCCCCTCCCCCCCAAAAAAATCAAATTCAAAGTTAAATACAGTCCATTTTGCTTTTCCCCCAAACACAAAAATCAAACATCATTTAAATTTTTCCCTGTTATGAATCAACTACTGGGGGAGGAGCCCTCAACTCTTTATTTATAGGCAATAGGGGAGAATACGAATATGGGCTACAATGATATGGGCCTATCTCTAGTATAGCCCAGAATCTAAACCAACTCCGGTTAAATAACCGTTCACAACACTCCCCCTTATCTAGCCATAGGTGTGGACTCTGCTCGTGAATACTTCAGGATTCTGAGCATAGATGAGTCTCACATAGGGTGGATACTTCAAGATCCTGAGTTGATGAGATTTGCCTCGTTAAAACCTTTAGCTATGAAAAATCCTGGGGAAAAACCATAGTTAAGGGAAAAGAGTACAAACTCTCCATAACTCCCCCTGATCTGTACATGCTCTCAAGCTTTCAGATCTCTTAGGCGTCTCATTCCAATCCTTTGTACAAGCTTCCTAAAAGTGGCAGTAGAAAGGGCTTTAGTGAACAAGTCTGCCAAATTGTCACATGATTGCACTTGTCTGATGTCGATCTTGCCATCTCTCTGTAGCTCGTGCGTCCAGAAGAACTTTGGTGAAATATGCTTTGTTCTGTCGCCTTTGATGAAGCCACCTCGTAACTGAGCTATACAAGCGGCATTGTCCTCGAACATTGTAGTAGGTTCGAGATCTCCAGTCTTCAGTCCGGTAGTAGACATGATATGGTGGACAACTGAGCGTAACCATACGCATTCTCTGCTTGCTTCATGGATGGCAATGATCTCTGAGTGATTGGATGAGGTCGTCGTCAAGGTTTGCTTGGTGGATCTCCTGGAAATGGTTGTCCCTCCATAGGTGAACACGTACCCAGTTTGTGACTTCGTGTTATGAGGATCAGACAAGTAACCTGCATCAGCATAACCAGCAAGTGTAGAGGATATTCTATTTTTGTAGAAGAGTCCCAAATCTGTAGACTCTTGGAGGTAGCGCAGAAGGTGCTTAACTCCGGTCCAGTGGCGCTGCGTGGGTACTGCGCTGTATCTGGCTAGCAAATTTACTGCGAACGCTATGTCGGGAAGCGTGCAGTTTTCCAGATATAAGAGTGCTCCTATGGCACTTAGATAAGGGACTTCTGGACCAAGTATATTCTCCACCTCTTCCAGCGGCCGGAAGGGGTCTTTATGTGCATCCAGAGATCGTACCACCATAGGTGTACTAAGTGGATGACATTGGTCCATATGGAATCTTTGCAACATTTTCTTTGTGTATGTGGTTTGATGTAATAGGATTCCATCTTTTAGATGTTCAATCTGTAAGCCAAGGCAGAATTTTGTTTTGCCTAGGTCTCTCATTTCAAATTCTTTTGTTAGGCTTATAGATATCTCAGTGATCTCTTCAGGAGATCCGATAAGATTCAGATCGTCTACGTAGACATCGATTATTACGAATCCTTTTCCCTTTGTTCTTATGAAGATACAAGGGAAGACTTCATTATTATTGAATCCTTGTTGAAGAAGGAATTCGCTGAGTCTATTATACGACATTCTTCCTGATTGTTTGAGACCATACAATGATCTTTGTAGCTTAATAAAGTAGACGTCCCGAGGTCTATCTTTTAGTTCAGTAGGCATTGAAAAGCCGTCAAGAAGTTTCATGTATATCTCCTTGTCGAGATTACCGTATAGATATGCAGTTCCAACATCCATTAGTTGCATATCTAAACCTTCCTTTGCTGTTAAGCTTATCAGGAATCTGAAGGTGATTGCATCCATAACCGGTGAGTATGTTTCGTCATAGTCAATACCCGGCCTTTGGAAAAAGCCTTGTGCTACAAGCCTTACTTTGTAGCGTGCGATCTCATTATTTTCATTCCTTTTTCTTACGAATACCCACTTGTATCCCACAGGTTTGACACTAGTAGGTGTATGGACTATTTGCCCAAAGACTTTGTGTTTCTGAAGCGAGTCCAGCTCGGCTTCTATTGCCTGATTCCACTTTGGCCAGTCATTTCGACGTTTGCATTCAGCAACGGAATGTGGATCATGATCATCGTCGCTTCCGGCGACGTGAATAGCAATGTGAAGCGCGAAGTCATCGTCGACGACTATACTCTTTCTGTCTAATACCTCCCATGTACGTAAATAATTTAATGATATTTTAGTTTCTCCCAGCAGTTCCTCTGCAGTGGATTCCGGGAGGGGAGAGGATATGGACACGAGCTCATTTCTCTGTGGGGGTATCGTCCCAAGGTCTCCGGATATTTTTCTTTTTCTTGGATTTTTATCCGTGGAGCCTGGTGGTCTGCCTCTTTTCAGTTGAGGTGCAGCCATTTCTGATGCTGGTGGATTGCATCCATCCTTTAGGATGTCAATCCTAGCTGGAGTGTTTGAAGCAGGGATGTGTGATTTGACAATCTTCTGGTTGTTAGTAAACGAGTCCGGTAATCTATGAACTGTGTTTTGGATGTACAAGACTTCAGGATCTCATCATAACATTGTTTTGTTATCGGGTCGTAGTGGGTCAAACTTTTTGTATCCCATGTTAAAATTTGCTTCGTGCTAAACTTTTCAATGTCTAGGCCCATTTTGGGAAAATATGTCTCATCAAAGTCACAGTCTTCAAGACGTGCCTTAAAAGCGTGCCCCGTTTGGGGTTCTAGGTATCTTATAATGGAGGGTGAGTCAAACCCTACATAAATACCTAGGCGATGTTGAGGGCCCATCTTGGTCCTCTGGGGTGGTGCAATGGGGATATAAACTGCGCATCCGAAGATTCTCACGTGAGAAATGTTCGGGGGTGTTTCATATGCAAGTTGCATTGGAGAGAGACTCTGACCTCCTGAGGGTCTTATTCTTATTAGTGATGCAGCATGCAGAATTGCATGTCCCCAAGAACTGTGATTTCATTAGCAATGGACATGCAATCCATTGGAGTCTTTTAATTAGAGACTCAGCTAACCCGTTCTGGGTGTGAACATGCGGCACCGGATGTTCAATTTCTATTCCCGTTGCCTGACAGTATTCTTGAAATGACTGGAAGGTAAATTCTCCCGCACTATCCAGACGTATATTCTTTATTTGGTTGTCTGGAAAATGCGCCCGCAACTTTATAATTTGTGCCAGAAGCTTTGGAAAAGCCAAGTTGCGGGTCGATAGTAGACACACATACGAGTATTTTACAGATGCATCGATTAGTACCATGAAGTACCGGAAAGGCCCACTAGGGGGTGGATGGGTCCACATATGTCTCAGTGTATTCTTTCGAAGAAGCTTGGAGACTCAATATCCACTTTAAGTGGTGATGGCCTTGTTATTAATTTTCCCTTGAAGCAGGGTACACAAGAGAATTCTCCCTTCTGAAGAATCTTCTGGTACTTCAGGTTATGCCGATGGGATTGTGATAAAATGCGGTGCATCATCACAGATCCAGGGTGGCCAAGTTATCGTGCCAAAGTAAAAATTTGGCTGATGTCGGGCACTTCAGGTGCTCCATCAGATTTGCTTCCTCTCTCCGAATCTTTGTATGGTAGAGGCCCGAGGAGAGGCTCTCAAAACGTTCAAGTATGGTTTTAATTCCATTTTCTTGAGACGTTACATACAGTAATTCATTTTCTTTTACATTTGCTGTTTCCAAGTGGAATCCGTCCAGACGGATATCTTTGAAACTTAGTAAGTTTCGCTTGGAATTCGGAGAGTATAATGCATCTTTAACTTTAATTTCTATTCCTTTGGGAAGCAACAAGGTTGCATTCCCAGAGCCTTCGATTATATCTGATGGCCCTGAAATGGTATTTACAGGGCTCTAATACGGTGTAATGCTATGAAAGTAGCATTTATCCTGAAGGATCGTATGTGTCGAAGCACTGTCTACCAAGCAGTCATGAGAGCATCCCACCTAAAAGATGAGGAAGACAATTGCATTCAGAAACTAACTTTTATTCAACAGAAATCAAATTACATTTAAAAAAAGTTATCATAAGATAAATTGTTCTGAATAAAATGTTAAGATAAATAAAGTTGGCTAATCAAGCATGTCCTCTGATTCGAAGTCTTTTGCTGTGAACTGACTGCATTGTTTGCAGCCACCAGGTTTGATTCAGCATTCTTTTTTTGCCTTATTTATAAAGCTCCTGGAGATCCAGTGGGGTCCGGCACACTCTAGACCAGAGGCATGTCATGCCATTGCTGTGGCACTGGTCTTCCCAATCCCTCTTGGGTGGAGGTGCGTCTTTTTTCTTGTTGTCATTTATGCGCCAGGTGAACTTGCGCTTCCCTTCATTCTTTTGCTGATGTGCTTGTCCCTTGGCTCTTTTGTGTTGTCCCCCTTTCTGTGGTCTTTCTTTTCTTTTATTATCTCTCTTCTTTTTGAAGGAAGATGTGTGGTGAGCTTCTGGTAGAGGGGCAATGCCAGGAGGGCGCATATTGTGAGTGGCGAGAAGAAGCTCTTTGTTTTGTTCGGCCATGAGTAAACATGACATCAGCTCAGAATACTTGGTGAACTTGCGTTCACTGTATTGCTGCATGAGTATCGCATCTTTTTCATGGAAAGACGTATACGTCTTTTCCAGCATGTGATCTTCTGAGACTTTCTCACCACACAACTTTAGGCATGAGGTGATGCTAAAAAGTGCTGAGTTGTACTCAGCAATGGACTTGAAGTCCTGCAGTCTCAGGTTCTTCCACTCATATCTTGCCCTTGGGAGTATAACATCTCTCTGATGTTTAAACCTATCCTCAAGGGCGGTCCATAGCTCAAGTGGATATTCGACCGTAAGGTACTCAGCCTTTAAGGTCTTGTCCACATGGCGGCGAATATAGATTATGGCTTGCGCCTTTTCTATATCACTAACATTTTCTTTTTCTGTTACAGCAGCAATGAGGGACTTTGCCGGCAGGTGAAACTTTACATCTAGCTGCCAGCTCAGATAGTTTCTACCTGATGCATCCAGCACTTTGAAATCAACGCTTGCAATTTTAGCCATTTATCTAGCAGAGCACATACATGCATGAATTAATATTTTAATCAAAGAAAACATATTCATGCAGAGGCAATATTTAATGAGAAGCTAAATGCGTGGATCGGCCAGTCCCACATAAAAGGAGTCCAAAGTCCATACAGTCCATATTACACAATTTGCATCTTTTAAAAGGAAATTACAACTTTGGAAACCCCGTGGGTCTCATATGATATCTCTAGCTTCAAATGTGGCCTCCGTCTCTATGGAAGACGGTCTTTAGTCTTTGACATTTACATAAATTCCTCACTACAATTTCTCTCTAAAATAAAAGAAAAGTGCGGGAAATAAAATGTGGGACTTAAACAGCCGATCCAAAAACCACATTTAGCCATTCATGCAGAAATATTGTGCTCATCAACATTTTCATTCACAGACATCACAGGCAGTTATATTCGCATGAGGATAAATAATTTAATCACTTAATAATTATTGGACCACTGGGCAACGTCATACACCGTTAGGTTAGGTGACTAACGGCAGAGCGGTCGCAGGATCTTCCTAATTATTAAGTTTTAAATATAATGCACAACCACGCATATATATCCACAGAATTTGCCAGTGATGTAAAGCATGTAAAGATGATTTTACAGAAAAAAATCATTCGATGCAAGGGTTGTAAAGCATGTGGGTTTAATCAATCAAATTGAATAAGAGCCTCAAAATGACATTTTCGATGTAGAAGGAAAAGGTTTTTCCTTTTTAAATCATCCCAAATAACCCGAAAAGTCCCCAATAATGACTTATATGTCCAATAATCGCCCCATAATATACCGTGATTTTTCACGAATTTATAGGCCCACAGACGCCCTATTTAATTATTTTAGCCCAAAAAGTCTTTTAAAGACTTATTTTTGGCCTTCGCCCCCCATTTTCTTCTTCTTTTTTTAAAGAAAAACTGGCCTGCGGGCCTGAAGCCCGCAGGTTGGCTGCGGGCTTCAGGCCTGCAGTCAAGTTTTTTTTGTGAATCTGGGCTCAGAGGCCCAGTAGGGTTTTGGGACGGCGGCTAGGGTTAGCCGCCGCCGCCCCCGTACTGCCGTCGAACGACGGAGGGGGGAGCGGCCGCCCCCGGCCTCCTGCAGGGGGGACGGCGGCAGGGCGTCACCGCCCCCTGCAAGGAGGGACGGCGGGGCCGTCGCCCCCTGCAGGGGGGACGGCGACAGGGCGCCGGCCGCCCCCTGTAGGGGAGAGCGAGCGCGGCGTCGGTCGGCCCCCCTAAGGGGGGTGGCCGTGGACGGTGGGGGGTGAAACCCTAAAAATTGGATTTTTGGGACGAAAAATTCGTCGTTTTTAGGCGATCTAGCAAATCACCATGTCGATCTTGCGAGATCTAGGGGAAGAACAATCATACGCATGATTAAAAACATCGTTTTTAGCGATTTTACCTCTATATCAGTCCTCCGGATATAGCGACGGTTGAACGAAGCCCTACGCGGATGACGACGCTCAATTGAGGAAGCCTTGCACCGCACGCGTGGATCTCCCGTCTCCTTTCACCTTCGCAATGAACGAAAAAAAATCGTGGAAATTTTTTTATAGAGTCTCATGCTGATAACGTGTTATGAATCAACTATTGGGGGAGGAGAACCCAGCTCTTTATTTATAGGCAATAGGGGAGAATATGAATATGGACTACAATGATATGGGCATATCTCTAGGATAGCCCAGAATCTAAACCAACTCCGGTTAAATAATCGTTCACAACATTCCCCAAATTTTAATTTTCACACAAATATGTCCCCCCAAATTTCAAATTCAACATTTAAATTTTCCCCCAAAAAGTGAATTCGAAGTTAAATATTTCCTAAACTTTAGCTTTTCCCACCAACACAAAAATCAAACATCATTAAAAAAATTTCACCCAAATTTCAAATTCAAATCATTTTTTCTATTATCATTGTTCTAGTCAGCATTCTAGTCACATATGTTTGGCATGTCCACATAGGAAAAAATTGGGTTAATTGCATAAAAATACCCTCCCGTTTGGGCCATTTTAAGTAAATCCCATGCGGTTTATTTTCATCAAAATATATACCCAAACTTTTTCTGACGCTTTTAAGTTGATACCTTTTTTTAAATTTCCGTCCAAAAGACAGAAACTTGGACAAATTTACCCTTGAATGGGCCTTTTATAAGTTAATACTCTCACGTTTGTGCCTTTTATAAGTTAATACCATGAATTGGGTGTGTGTTGATCGGGGCCTGGATACACGTCCCGGGCACGCGAATCGCTAGTCTTACCGCAAGCGCACGGTGTAGTGGCGAGCGGGTATCGAACACAGGGAGGCCTAATGACAGTGTCTTCTTCAATCAACCCGGCTATAAGAATGGACGAGAAATGTTCGCAGTAATGCGGTCACAGTCGTTCAATTATACGAAAGAAATAACAAATTAATAAAGACGTCTAGGGATAGGGAATCCCCGCTACTTGCCGTATCTCATCATTGTGATTCGTAGGTTTCACAATTGCTAGACTTGAAATTCGGGTGAACCAGTTGCAACTAAATGTAGAACCAAGCTCACGCTCTCGCGCTATTGCCGGTCTATAGCAAACCTAGGGTAGGGTCCAATCTCTTGCAAACCCTAACCTAGGCAAACTAGCGTGAAGAACAACATCATCATTCAATCGTATCTCGAGCCCACTCTCGTGCAAACTCGAGCTACGACCAAGGTTGGGATAGTTCCTACCCGTCCAATATCTTGCAAACAGGTATAGGTATAGAATTGCAATCGAAAACCCTAGTTTCGGTCCAATCTCTTGCAAACCGATTCCAGAGAAATTCAATTACAACCCAATTCGAATTTTTAGGGCTTCCTATCGAGTTAGGATCCAATCTCTTGCAAATCCCAATCGGTATGAATCCCTAGCTATTCGTATTAAATCAATCCCAAACTAACCCTAATCAATTCTAGCAAGAATTTCACCAATTCATCACAAATTAGAAATAGGGTTCGTAGGGTTCATCCCTACGCCCTAAGACGATAGAACTACTAACAATTCATAATAAAATGCAATAGAAATTCACAATCAAAATCAATAGAATTCATAGCAATATTCAATATTTCAATAAAAATGGAGTTTTTGATAGGGAGAGAGACAAACCAATGAAGAACAAAAGAGCATCCAACAAATCAACACTTTTCTCTCCTCCCTAAAAGCTCAATCTAATTCCTAAAAAGTAATCTAAAAAAGGCTGCAAAAAATTCTGAAAAAGCTCTCTAAACTAGGTTAAAAACTGGGGTTAAATACCCCCCAAAATCGCCTAAAAAATCCTGACGAAATTGCCCCTGCGCAGCCTCAAAATCGCAGTTTACACTACAGGCAGCGCGGCTCACTCGGCCGAGTGACAAATGTCACTCGGCCGAGTGAGAGACCCTGACGGATTCCAGAGAGTCGGGGGTCTTGGGGGTCGTCTCCTCGGGAGTCACTCGGCTGAGTGACTTTTCTTCACTCGGCCGATGGGCATTCTTCACTCGGGAGGACGGTCGTTCGTCACTCGGCCGAGTCGGTCTTTGGGGCTGACTGACGGATTCCAGAGAGTTGGACGTTTTTGGTTGCCGTCGTCTTGGCTCCACTCGGGTGAGGGATGACTCGGTGCTCGGCCGAGTCGTCTGGCGATGCTCGGCCGAGTGCACACTGATCTGAGCTCTGTTGCGTGTCCGATCTGGCCAGCCGAGCGGGCTGTCTATGCTCGGCCGAGTGACTCCTTCACTCGGCTGAGTGACATGCTGAAAATGCCCATTCTTCTTATTTTTGCCTCCTCGTCGCTCCTACGACGTTCTTTCTTCTTTCACTCCTCTCCAATCGCAGAATACCCCTCAAGAGAGTCGTTGGTGACACTCCGGAGTGGGTGCATCTCAGAATCACTCTAAATCGCTCCAAATCTCCTGAAATACGACAAAAACAACAAATCGTGAAAAGCATCGCAATATTGTCGAATAAACGTGAAAAACACGATTTGAGCGATCTAAATGGCATGCAAACATGCAGAAAAAAAGGTGTAAAATACGGAGTGATCAAAATCCCCCAAGCTTACCTCTTACTCGTCCTCGAGGAAGATGAGTAAAAAGTGAACCCGGTGGATAAATATAAAGAAAACGACGGAAAGGCGGAAAACGAAAAACGAAAAACAAAATAGAAAACGAAGAGGGAAGTCGCTAGATCATTCTTCTCAGGACGTGGGTTTTGCTTACTCATATAGCATGCATCGAATGTAGAACACATGTCAAAGACTTTTACCTCGATATCATTGTATAATGGTGCATTTGAAATAGAAAACCCAAGAATATCAATATAGCGTGAAAAATGGAATAATTCTAAGATTAACATCGTCTGAAGCATCTAAAGCGGTATACAATATCGTAGACCACACACTTTTCAATTGAATGCTTTCTATAAGGAGTATAAGAGATATCACACGATAGAGTAGAAAGAATATAAAAAGTGTGGTTTTCATGAAATGAATGCTAAGCGTAGATTTCTGGATTTCGTGAAACTTTAGCAATCTCACCGAGTATAAAATATTACTTAGCCTAGGTTGTCATGCTCCGTCAGGTAGTCACTCTCTCACACATCACTGGATTCTCTCCCCCAAGCTTATCTATAAGCGTGGTGGCATATACAAAACAATATTTACATCCCCGTTTCCTTATGAAGCTCCAAAAACAAAAGAAAACAAAAATAAAAGCTAAAGAGGGAAGAAAGAGAGAAAGGATATGAGATGGGATCGTTTTCGAACTTCTTTTCTCTTTTCTTTTCTTATTCTCAAATCTTTTTCTTTTTCTTTTTCTCTTTTTTTTCAATAGATATATACACAAATGATCCCAAATCAAAGAGAAGGATATACAAGTATACTTTTTTTTTGGGTTTTGGGGAATTTGGAGCATGTGATATAATAACGGGTGGTGCCTATAATAGAATTGCTAGGGGGAGATTCACCAATGAATATAAAATAGAGAAATTATGTTCACGATATGTGGAGAAAGAAATAAATGTATCTCTCAGTTCACTCTATAGGACGTGCATGACAACTTCAGCAGGGTAATATAATCTACTCAGTTTAATCTCAAAAAGTAAACTAGTCCAGATTTATCAATACTAGCAAACATTCAATCAACCTGAAGTGAAGCGTACAAATCATGCAATAAGAAGTGATATGAGAAAAGAAAGCAGTACTCCAGATATAAGCATCAATGCGTGAATCTTGGTGTGTTTTCTACGATAGCATACATATGAATCATCAGACATCAGCTAATAATAGAATTTCATCCATTTTCATACAGTAAAAGAGGGTGGGTTACTATTTCTAAACGCAAAGCAGAACATAGCATACGATATCAGAAATAAAAAGCTATGACACGACAAATATAGCATGCATATAGAGAAAAGCTAACACCACGTCATCATCATCACAGAAAAATCATCTCTAGCAAAAGATGAAAGAAATAAAGATAAACGAAAATAAAAACCATTTACAATGCAGCACACAAAGAAAATAAGAAAAACGTGATGCATGGTAAAAAGAATGAAAAAGTGATGAAAAATGGGTGCAAAAGTGGAAAAACGTGGGAAAACTAAAAATGAAGGTGATAAAAGCGGAAGGCGTGAGAACTTACTCCCCCAAGCTAAAGTGCACAGTGTCCTCAATGTGCGAAGTGTGGCACACCGAGAGACGTGTAATGGGTGGGGGGTGGGTGTATGCATGATAAAAGGAAATAAAAATAACAAAATGAAAATATGATGCCGATGTGATGCATGCAAGGATAAGAGTGATGCAGATATGTGTGTGTCACCAAAAATACTCTCCCTCACTCCCGAAAAAGGATATAGAATGATATGATCAAAATGTGGACAAAAATATTGAGGGGAGGAGGGGGTGGGCAAAAATCATCAGGACCAAGCAGAGAATGGGCAGCATAACAGCAAAAATATCAATGGCATCAAGGGTGTGCCTAAGCTGGTGGTGCTGCGCCATCTCCGTCCTGAGGCAGAGGTGGGGGGGGTGGTGGTGGCTGGCTAACAGTCTGCTACGTGGGTGGTGGTGGTCGTGGCAGTCGCTCGAGAATCTGTGTCAGGCAAAAGTGAATGCCTGGAAGTAGCTCGAGGCGGTGCTGCATGGCGGTGACTGTGGAAGATAGAGCCCTAAAATCACCCCTGAGTCCACTCATCACCCCCTCAAGAGCATGAATGCTCTGAACTAAAGCATCAGGGGGTGGTGGAACGGAGGGACGGATAGGTCTAGGCTGAGCAGGTCGGGGCTGTCTGATACGGGCGGTGTAAACAATCGGGCCAGCAGGCATGTGTGGAAAGGGTGCTGTGCTCACTAGTGGATGCCCAGTCTCAGTGCGAGGCTGGGACGCAGGCTGGTGTGAGGTGGAAGCAGCAGCAGTGGAAGTGGAAGACAAAATCGGCGACGAGGCAGCAAGAGAGGTCAGTGACACAGACGTGGGGACAGACGTCACGACACTCTCGGATAGGACGGCTGCCGTGGAGACAGAAAGGTCGACCGTTGGGGAGGAAGTGTGTGGTCCAAAAGGTGAGACCCCAGCGGAGATCAGAGTGGATAGGGTCTCCACGACGGAAGCGAAGGAAGACTCGCCGCTCTCAACAGTAGAAGGTGGACGCTAGGGTATCAAAGAGGTGAGGGGCTCAACCGACAGGGGCACAGCAGTGGTGGGGGTGGTGGTAGGCGTGGTGGAAGTGGAGGGTGACTCAGCAAGTGTACTCCCGACACCGGCAGAAGTGTGGACAGAGGTGTCGGGAGCGGCAGAAAGTGCAGGCTCAGGCTGAGGGAACACATGGTCTACAGGTGCAGGGGGTGCCTACTCAGCCTCCTCGGCCTCAAGCACGTAGGCGACGGGGATCAGGAGATCCATCGTCAGAAGTCAGTCCTCGTGTGCCAGTTGTAACGACATGTATTTTTCAACACTTCAATTTACGTGCTTAACGTATTTTTAACATTTTAAAATCTCTTTATAAATGTAGTCAAGAGTTTTATAACAAAACTGATTTCAAAAATTTCCTATAAAAATGTTTTGATGTACCAGACTAGTTATGGAGTATTTTAGCAAGATCGGATTTCATCAAATACCTCTAAATGATCTGATAAAAATTCATTTTCAGATATTGCAGTTTTGACTCAATGAATTTATTTTCTATGCAAAAATCTTCAAAATGTTTTCAAACTTCTGCAGTAGCATCCTATGATCATTTAGGGCTCCCCACATTAATTTCGTAATTTTCTGATATCGTTTCAATAGAAAACCCGCAAACCCGCTTTCTAAACGTTTTGACCAAAAACTAGTATTTCCGTAGCTCAAATCCTGTAACGGTCTTTGTATTCGCCATCCTCGTGACGATACGATCCCGTGGGTATGTTTTCGTAATTTTTCGGACACGTTTACTAGTAGGGGCATTTTCGTAATTTCGTATTTGTATTTTCACTAATGACTTTCACTAATTGGGTTTTACCTATTCTTAATTACCTATTTAACCCTAATTATTTAACCTACCCTGATTACCTACCTCACCCATTTCCCTCAGCTAACCCCAGAATCCCATATACCCTATTTTCTTAACCCTATATATAAACCCACACCCCTCTTCATTTTAACCAACACACAGCCTCTCTCTCTCTCTCTCTCTCTCTCTCTCTCTCTCTCTCTCTCCACGGGTTCGTTCAAACCCCAGTTCTATCCGTCTCTCTCTCAAATAGCCTCTCTCTCCCTCGTTATTTCGAAACCCACGGAGCCCGCCCCTCCTCCCTATCTCACTCTCTATCTCCCTCTCGCCCTCCGTCCGACGAACACCACCCACGAACCTCCGACCTCCTCCGCGACGGCCTTCGACTCGATGCCTTTGTCCAAGCAAACACCCCCCCCAGCGGCTTCGTTCGCCGTCGACCGCCTCAACTCCACCGGACCGCCGCTTCTCCGAGAGCCCAAGACCCACGCCTGCTCTCCGCTGTACGACAACGTCGACAACCGCCGTCGACTCCCGGAGCTTCCCCGTCCGCTCCGCCACCGCAAGAGGCCGCTGCTCCTCCGCCACCTCCTCCGAAGCCACGACGGTAGCTTCGCCACGCTGCACCACGACGTCCGCAGCCCGACCCCGCTCCGCCCCGTGCATCGTCGTGCCGCCTCTCCAGAACTCCCCTCCGATCCCGCCACTCGAAGCCGCCGCCGTGAGCACCCTCGCCCCACCGCCTCGCCTTCATCGCCGGAGATCGCCGTCGCCGTCGTCCACCCTCACCCACTTCCGCCGTCGCCGCTCGCCTGGGTCCGCCGCCGTCGACATCCCCCTCCGCCATGCACGCTCGAGAACGGAGGGTAATGGTAAGTTTTCAATGGCAAACTTGTAAATATAACGAATATTTCGTTTTTTCGTAATTTTTATTAATTAATAAATGAGTTTATTGGTTTTAAATCCATAAGAAATTATATAGTGCCCAGAAAAATGTGTGACTAGCTCCAGAAAATCAGAAATGACATTCTGGACCCAATGGCGCTAGTTTCGTCTCAATCTGACGCTTAGTTTTTCCAGAATTAATTTTTAAACCTAAAAGATAAATACGTATAATTCGTTCAAAAATCCGTATCTTCTTATTTTTACGTAAAGTACTATGTGATAAAAATATATGTCTTAATACTCTTTGAGACGGTCGTTTTGACACCTCATTTGCAACATTCCGATGCAGATTGCATCCAGAATAAATTGTGGAATAAATACGTTACTAATTGGAAAATGGTTTTTAAATTGTTTTTAAGCTTTTAAAAAATTCTAAAAATTACTATAAGCCTCAGAAAAATATTCCCTCTTACGGTAAAACTATTTTTATCATATATAGTCTATATAAAATTTTAGAATCATTTTTGGCTATTTTAAATTATCTAAAATTGTTTAAAATTAGTTAACAAATATTGAAAAATAACTACTAGCCTTAGAAAATATTCTAAGCTAATTTAAACTCATTTGCTTAGTTAAATCATTTCTTGCTTGTTCTCTTATCTCTTTAAGTGATTTCTATGTTTTCATTTAATTGCTAAACCGAGTCGTGAAGTTGTGAATTTCCACGAGACTATTGTACGGACTGTTGTAACACAGTGACTGAATTGACTGATTGGATGATGGAATTTCTATAGAATGGAAGATGGAACTTTAATAATATTGAATGGAAGATGGAACTTTAACAATAATAAATAGAAAATAGGGTGTGCTTTAACCGATTGTTTCTTGTGATTGCAGGTATCAATCCTCGTGCACCAGCTCTTCTAGCTCCAATCTCGTTTTGCCACGACGAGCTTGAATATCATAAGTCACGACATATTCTAACTTTAGAAAACTTGTCTACTGTGCTTGCGTGAACTTGTGACACTTCACCTATAGCCTCAGAACGGCTATTCAAGTTAAACCAAACTAGAGAACTAAATGAAAGTAATCTACCAAAGATTACTTTGCCAACTTTCAACTTGCGTGGTTGTAGCACACAACTATCAACTTGAGTAAATTGTGTGCTAGCCACACTACCACGTGCTCAAAGCACGGAAGTAACAGCTTTTGGTGTTGGGCTTGTCTTTATCCTACTTGCTGGTTTTCAATGAGGAAGTCAACCAGCTGACCTGGTGTGACTAACATGTGGAACATCCTGTGGAACAATCTTGTGAAGAATTTGTACTTGACACGTCACCGGGGTTTCGGGGTAACTCACAGTTGCGAGAGTACGGGAGTGACTAGAGTTCGATCTACATGTCAAGCTGCCAGTGTTTCGGCCTCCTGTCTAGCTGCCTGTGTTTCGACAAACCATCCTGCTGCCTGGGTACCGGCATTCGTCTGGGTAGCACCCAGGCAAGAGACGAACTGAACGGTCACATATTGTACTCTCCTACTTGAGTCACGTAGTTACTTTTTGCACAGTCACCTTTACTTTACGCATTACAGTTACTTTCTTTACAGTACTTGCACTTTACTTTCCTTACCAGTACAGTTACCATACTTGCCTCACTTTACTTGCCAGTACAGTCACCTTTACTTTACGCATTCCATGCACGTTACTTCCTACACTTGTACAGACACTGCACCGTACTTTACTTTACTTTCACTTTGGTCTGCTTTGTCATACTTGTACAGTGCTCCTTTTCTTTATTTAGAATTGTTATGACTTACCTACGGTTCCATCTCCATGGCACCGCAGACGACGTACATATGGAGGCAGATGCTCTTGAGTTAATAGCGCCAGACTTCGACCATGAGACCGCAGCTTCCAGAGTTATTTTCAGTTGGGTACTTTCTTTCTTTCATGTATCATTGTTGGAACATCTGTACGGTATGGATTGTAATAATTGGACACTATTTGGGTATTTTTGTACATCTCTGCATCGTGGCTATTTTGACTTCACTGGTTAACTGCAGAACCTGCGCAATTATCAAATAAGTAACGGGCCCCAGAGAGCGGGTCGTTACAAGTTTGGTGGCCCAACGCAGGTCCTCGCTAACTACCTCATGAACATTATAGCAAGATTAGGATGTACAATATAAAATATTCAAATTGAACTCTCGAGTACTAGATGTCTCGAGTGTTCACCTGTATTGGATATACGGGTAAAGTGTCCTTATTACCATCTTCATTAGGTCCTCCTTGATCCTCATCACTTCCTTTGAACTCTTAACCCTTGCTTAGGAATTCGTGTTCCATTCTTGATTATACCTCTCTAGTACCCTCTTTTGCTAGCAATTATAGTGATTTTTTCGTTGGTTGAACTATCTACCCACTTCATCACCTTCCTTCAGTTGATGATGGTACTCATATGAATGATGATCTTCCTTCAATGGACCATGATACCGGTCAATGTGCTTGGCTAAAGTCTGTTGGATCAACCTGGCTAGACTGGGCATAAGTGATCCTGGCTTAGTCACTTCCCTGGCCGTGTCCGCTGGACCGCAAGGATGTGAATCGTGATTATGTAACACCATCGATCTCCATCATTATCACCCTTTCTTTAGCTAATGATGTCCTCCTGATTATTTTACTTCTTCCTAAATCGCGTTTAGTTCGCTTGAACTCTAGCTACGTTTATTCTAAGGAGGGTAGCATTCGGTTTTCGGTCACCAGAAGTCAAGTTCGACAACGGAAGCGGATCGAAGGACGCTCAGAAGTGTTGGAGGATACTGCTGGTGATTTGAGACGAGCCAAACCTGATGTGTAAGTGTAGGCTGTTTGCATCTTTTGAACTCGTATTTCTCTTCTAGCCCCTACTTCTATCTTGTACCCGATTTTCTCTCTCCAAGGGTTTGATTTCATTTCCCACCGACCACCTTCCTCCCCCCCTCTTTATTTTGTTTGTCTGTCCCCCCTCGAGACTCGTGCCCGCCGAACCCTACCCTACCTAACCCCGACTTTCGGTGCCCCTCCCCCCGTTTTTAACCCTGCTCCTTCCTCCGCAAGCCACCCCGTGGCTTCCCTCAGACATCGCCCCCCTCCTCCTCCCGGCCTCTCCCCCAAGCGAGCTCGATCGGACCCCGCATCGTCACTCCGATCTCCGATCCGCCAGCCTCACCCGAAGATCCGCCAGCTTCCGCTTCGCTCCATCCCGTAGGCCCTCCCCACCATGGATCGACAACCAGTCGCAGCGCTCGCCGCCGTGGATCGCCAGCCGCCGATGGCCCGCCAACGACCTTGGGGTCTGTTTGGCTTAGCAGCAACCATCGTCGCCACCCATGCTTTGGCCGTGTGGTCGGGATATTGGGAACCCGCCGCCATGGGTATCATTGGGAGCTCCTTTTTTTGGTTCTTCCCCCTTGAGCTGCCCAGCTTCGAGTGCTTCTTAGGGGTGCTCCTTAGTGCTTGTAGGATCCTAAGTTTTTGGTCGTTAAACTGCTTAGGGTTGATGGTGTTTACCATAGATATCGACCTATGGTATTGGCAAGCAGTATCCTTAGGATTGGGTATTGGCATACTTTTGGGCTTAGGCGTTGAAGTTGGATGTCGGTCTTGTGCTCGGATTTGGGAGACGGCTAGGATGTTGGTTTCTTGTTGGATGTTATGGAGACTGCTGGGACAAGTGGTAGCGATGATCTTGACCCTCGAGAGTTGGCCTTATACTTGCATGTATGTGTTGATCTGGGTAATGGCTTGTAATCTGGTAGCGTGGCAGATGAAGCCCTTTGTGTCCGGTTGGTTAAGTTGTAACCGTAAGGACGCACTAGGTTTATCCCTTACGTTTTTGTATGCTATGGCGATGATTTACATGATTGAGACCATGTAATCATCTTTTATATATTCTAGACGTTCTGTCCTCCTCTTTGGTGTGCTTGCTTCTGACTTGTCACCTTATGTCCCAAGTTCGATCAGATGTCATCATCATCCTCATTATCATTTCCGAGTAATGCCATTATTTTATGTTTTGCCTACTTGATGAATCTGAAGTAGCTATGGTGATAATAATATATTGGTGACATCCCTTATTTTCTTATCACATTTCATGTTATTTACAACCTGATCTACAAAGATTACTATCTTTTCTATCATTTATTTGCTTGAGCTTCTTTATAATATCAATTATTTGTTTCAAAAAGATTTCTAAATTCCGAGGACGGAATTATTTTTAAGGAGGGTAGAATGTAACGACCTGTATTTTTCAACACTTCAATTTACGTGCTTAACGTATTTTTAACATTTTAAAATCTCTTTATAAATGTAGTCAAGAGTTTTATAACAAAACTGATTTCAAAAATTTCCTATAAAAATGTTTTGATGTACCAGACTAGTTATGGAGTATTTTAGCAAGATCGGATTTCATCAAATACCTCTAAATGATCTGATAAAAATTCATTTTCAGATATTGCAGTTTTGACTCAATGAATTTATTTTCTATGCAAACATCTTCAAAACATTTTCAAACTTCTGCAGTAGTATCCTATGATCATTTAGGGCTCCCCACATTAATTTCGTAATTTTCTGATATCGTTTCAATAGAGAACCCGCAAACCCGCTTTCTAAACGTTTTGGCCAAAAACTAGTATTTCCGTAGCTCAAATCCTGTAACGGTCTTTGTATTCGCCATCCTCGTGACGATACGATCCCGTGGGTATGTTTTCGTAATTTTTCGGACACGTTTACTAGTAGGGGCATTTTCGTAATTTCGTATTTGTATTTTCACTAATGACTTTCACTAATTGGGTTTTACCTATTCTTAATTACCTATTTAACCCTAATTATTTAACCTACCTTGATTACCTACCTCACCCATTTCCCTCAGCTAACCCCAGAATCCCATCTACCTTATTTTCTTAACCCTATATATAAACCCACACCCCTCTTCATTTTAACCAACACACAGCCTATCTCTCTCTCTCTCTCTCTCTCTCTCTCTCCACGGTTTCGTTCAAACCCCAGTTCTCTCCGTCTCTCTCTCAAATAGCCTCTCTCTCCCTCGTTATTTCGAACCCCACGGAGCCCGCCCCTCCTCCCTATCTCACTCTATATCTCCCTCTCGCCCTCCGTCCGACGAACACCGCCCACGAACCTCCGACCTCCTCCGCAACGGCCTTCGACTCGACGCCTTCGTCCAAGCAAACACCCCCCAGCGGCTTCGTTTGCCGTCGACCGCCTCAACTCCACCGGACCGCCGCTTCTCCGAGAGCCCAAGACCCCCGCCTGCTCTCCGCCGTACGACAACGTCGACAACCGCCGTCGACTCCCGGAGCTTCCCCGTCCGCTCCACCACCGCAAGAGGCCGCTGCTCCTCCGCCACCTCCTCCGAAGCCACGACGGTAGCTTCGCCACGCTGCACCACGACGTCCGCAGCGCGGCCCCGCTCCGCCCCGTGCATCGCCGTGCCGCCTCTCCAGAACTCCCCTCCGACCCCGCCACTCGAAGCCGCCACCGTGAGCACCCTCGCCCCACCGCCTCGCCTTCATCGCCGGAGATCGTCGTCGCCGTCGTCCACCCTCACCGACTTCCGCCGTCGCCGCTCGCCTGGGTCCGCCGCCGTCGACATCCCCCTCCGCCATGCACACTCGAGAACGGAGGGCGACGGTAAGTTTTCAATGGAAAACTTGTAAATATAACGAATATTTCGTTTTTTCGTAATTTTTATTAATTAATAAATGAGTTTATTGGTTTTAAATCCATAAGAAATTATATAGGGCCCAGAAAAATGTGTGACTAGCTCCAGAAAATCAGAAATGACATTCTGGACCCAATGGCGCTAGTTTCGTCTCAATCCGACGCTTAGTTTTTCCAGAATTAATTTTTAACCCTAAAAGTTAAATACGTATAATTCGTTCAAAAATCCGTATCTTCTTATTTTTACGTAAACTAATATGTGATAAAAATATATGTCTTAATACTCTTTGAGACGGTCGTTTTGACACCTCATTTGCAACATTCCGATGCAGATTGCATCCAGAATAAATTGTGGAATAAATACGTTACTAATTGGAAAATGGTTTTTAAATTGTTTTTAAGCTTTTAAAAAATTCTAAAAATTACTATAAGCCTCAGAAAAATATTCCCTCTTGCGGTAAAACTATTTTTATCATATATAGTCTATATAAAATTTTAGAATCATTTTTGGCTATTTTAAATTATCTAAAATTGTTTAAAATTAGTCAACAAATATTGAAAAATAACTACTAGCCTTAGAAAATATTCTAAGCTAATTTAAACTCATTTGCTTAGTTAAATCATTTCTTGCTTGTTCTCTTATCTCTTTAAGTGATTTCTATGTTTTCATTTAATTGCTAAACCGAGTCGTGAAGTTGTGAATTTCCACGAGACTATTGTACGGACTGTTGTAACACCGTGACTGAATTGACTGATTGGATGATGGAATTTCTATAGAATGGAAGATGGAACTTTAATAATATTGAATGGAAGATGGAACTTTAACAATAATAAATAGAAAATAGGGTGTGCTTTAACCGATTGTTTCTTGTGATTGCAGGTACCAATCCTCGTGCACCAGCTCTTCTAGCTCCAATCTCATTTTGCCACGACGAGCTTGAATATCGTAAGTCACGACATATTCTAACTTTAGAAAACTTGTCTACTATGCTTGCGTGAACTTGTGACACTTCACCTATAGCCTCAGAACGGCTATTCAAGTTAAACCAAACTAGAGAACTAAATGAAAGTAATCTACCAAAGATTACTTTGCCAACTTTCAACTTGCGTGGTTGTAGCACGCAACTATCAACTTGAGTAAATTGTGTGCTAGCCACACTACCACGTGCTCAAAGCACGGAAGTAACAGCTTTTGGTGTTGGGCTTGTCTTTATCCTACTTGCTGGTTTTCAATGAGGAAGTCAACCAGCTGACCTGGTGTGACTAACATGTGGAACATCCTGTGGAACAATCTTGTGAAGAATTTGTACTTGACACGTCACCGGGGTTTCGGGGTAACTCACAGTTGCGAGAGTACGGGAGTGACTAGAGTTCGATCTACATGTCAAGCTGCCTGTGTTTCGGCCTCCTGTCTAGCTGCCTGTGTTTCGGCAAACCATCCTGCTGCCTGGGTACCGACATTCGTCTGGGTAGCACCCAGGCAAGAGACGAACTGAACGGTCACATATTGTACTCTCCTACTTGAGTCACGTAGTTACTTTTTGCACAGTCACCTTTACTTTACGCATTACAGTTACTTTCTTTACAGTACTTGCACTTTACTTTCCTTACCAGTACAGTTACCATACTTGCCTCACTTTACTTGCCAGTACAGTCACCTTTACTTTACGCATTCCATTCACGTTACTTCCTACACTTGTACAGACACTGCACCGTACTTTACTTTACTTTCACTTTGGTCTGCTTTGTCATACTTGTACAGTACTCCTTTTCTTTATTTAGAATTGTTGTGACTTACCTACGGTTCCATCTCCGTGGCACCGTAGACGAAGTACATATGGAGGCAGATGCTCTTGAGTTAATAGCGCCAGACTTCGACCATGAGACCGCAGCTTCCAGAGCTATTTTCAGTTGGGTACTTTCTTTCTTTCATGTATCATTGTTGGAACATTTGTATGGTATGGATTGTAATAATTGGACACTATTTGGGTATTTTTGTACATCTCTGCATCGTGGCTATTTTGACTTCACTGGTTAACTACAGAACCTGCGCAATTATCAAATAAGTAACGGGCCCCAGAGAGCGGGTCGTTACACCGGTCCTAAGTGTGTCCGAGCGGGGCTCGGAAGGATCATGTAGTCAGCACCGAAGGGACCGTGCAACCATACCCAGTGCTGCTGGCCGTGGGGACGTAGCATCTTCATCCAGGCCATGACGTCTATCGAAAGTGAAGTGGGGCCCGAAGGTCGACGCAGGTCGGCCGGAAGGTCCTCGTCGGTCATCAGGGCTAGCAGGGTGATCAGGCCATCGCAACATATCAGGGAGCGAGCGCTCACCGATACTATGATGCGGTCCAAAAACCAGCTAGCGACGTCAATCTCAACGGCGGGGACCATCGCAACACCATCCCTATCCAGAACTCTGGGGCGAGTCATCGCGTAGAGCATACAGAGCTCAGGCGTAGACATCGTCCCACGCTCGTACCTCACTAGAAAGGTGGTCGCCATAAGGCGCTGTACTATGCAGAGGCAGGGGTGGACAATGGCTGAGGCCTTGGCCCTACTAGGGTCAAAGGCGTGTGGTAAACCCGTGATCCTGGCCCAAAAGGCATGGGAATCGAAGGATGGCGGAGGGATGTGTGTGGGGGCGTAGGCTCGGTCGGGCGCAGGGACTGCGGGCCACTGAAAGAATGCTCTAAGCATATCGAGAGTGATCCGACACTCTCGATCCATGAGTCTAAAGGAGCATCCCTCATCGGTCCGGGCGATCGAGCTAAGTACCTCGAGTGTCAGACGGACGTAGGTGTCCGCCGACACAGACAGAAAATCTCGCCATCCTACGTTGTCGTACAACGTGATCATCCCCTCAAGTACCCCCAGGCGGTCTAGGTCTGCTAAATGAGCGAACCTGGAGGGTACTATCGGGCGCTGGACGATACGCTCAAATCGGACGCGCTGTGCGTCGTCTCTGAACGTGATGCCTAGCGGCCCGATGGCCGGAGCCGTTGGTGGCTGTGCATGAATGGGATCGGCTGGAAGTGGCTGCGGATGGATGGGGTCGGCTGGAAGTGGCTGTGTGGGGTGAGGTGGTGAAGGTGGAGGGGAGTCCTCCCTAGCGTGGGAGGGGCCGGGCTCATCCGTCCGCTTCCGCTTAGCGGAAGTTCCCCGAGTGCGTGGCCGTGTACGGGGCGGCATGTGTGCCCCGAGTGCTCACCCAACTAATGAAAAATGCGGCGTGCTAAAAAAATGGAACGAAGGTACCTGAACACGTCGCGAGAGCAAAATAGCAGGTAAGTGCGAAGACGCTGCCTCCACGAAGCCAATAGCACGTCCGAAAGCTCCCCTAAGCTCCCCCAAGGTAGCCTGCACATCAAACAATGATATCAGCGTATAAAATTCAAAATACAAGGGGGAGATGGGGTATAAAAGATAAGTAAAGAAATCGATTTGAGTTAGGGGCTCAATGGGTACTCGGATCGTCAAAATGGGGAGAAAAAGAGATTTTACACGAAATAGGGGATCATCGGAGCTTGGCCGGTGGTGAGGAGGGTCGCCGACGGTGGGGGGTCGGTGGTCGGCGCTAGATCGACGACGGTCGGGCGAGCGGGGCCCGGCGGCTTGAATCGGGCGAGGGAGATGAGTCGCGGGCGAGGGGAGTCGAAGGGTCGCGTGGGAACGGGCGAGATTTGGGGATAAGGCGCTTGAAAATTCGCACCGAGCCCGTTCGAAATATATAAGTGAAGTTACGACTCGGCCGAGTGACTATGTCACTCGGTCGAGTGATCGTAACGAAACAGTTTTTAAATTTTCTCCCTCCGCTTACGACTCGGCCAAGTGGCTTTGCCACCCTCGGCCGAGTGAAAAAACTCCATTCGACCGAGTGGCACAAGCTACTCGGAAATTTTCGCCCTAGGAGGGTATCAGTTTCACTCGGCCGAGTGAAGAAATGTACTCGACCGAGTGGCAGTTTATACTGAAATCACAAAAAAGACAGAGAGTTGGGTACAACAGACTTCCCTTTTTGGTGCGCCACTCGGGCGGACGGCTTTCTTTGCTCGGGCGAGTGACTATGGTACTCGGCCGAGTGAGGCTCTGTTTCCTGCTTCGGGGCTCCGTTTTGGCTCTACTCTCTGTTTTTCTTCCTCCAGGTAGTTTCTTCTTCCTCCTAAGCCTCGAGCGCATTTCTGGAGCGTTCTTCTTCGCCTCGGTCATCCTCCATATGATAGATATCATTTCCTCCTCCTCCTGTCAAAGAAAATAGGACCTGTTGTCACAATTTTTCGGGCAAACGACTCAAAAACACTAATAAAGTCTAAAACAAAAATAAAAACAAAAATATAAATAATGCGATAACCGTCGGGTTGCCTCCCGACAAGCGCTCGTTTAAGGTCTTGAGCTCGACCCCTTTAAATTTTCAATTTAGTGCGGGATGTTGGGTGCATATGAGATGCACCCGTCGAATTTTCCGGGAAGACCGCTCGGATTTGGATCATGGTGGTGTGTGGTCGTCCTCAGTGCCCCTTCATCATGGGCAATGTTGGGGGGTGGCTCCCCTAAGCTAGAGCTTGTTCCGGTCTTCGACTTTGCCGGTGACACCGATCGTCGTATCGGTGGAGCTTTCTTCGGAGTCCTCAACTTTGAGAGCTTGCAGAGCTCCCGTATTCTTGCGACATCAGCGTCGCCATCATCAATCACCATGGAGATATCGGGGGAGTGCTCCATCTTCTCTTCTTCGGCCAAATCTAGGCCTTCTTCGAAGCTATCTTAGTGGGGTGCACCGATGGAGTGGGGGATCGCCTCTTCGATGACCTCGTCGAGGAGGTCCATGTAATCTAGCTCCTCATGATACGGCATGTGCTTCATTGCCTTCAGTATATGGAGCTCCACTTCGATGTTGCCGACGTTCAAGGTAAGAGTCCCCTCCCATACATCGACGATGCCACCGGCGGTGGCGAGGAATGGGCGTCCAAGTATGAGCGATGTATCGCCCTCCTCCTTGATGTCCATTATCACGAAATCACATGGCAAACATATGCCTCCCGGAACTTGGAGTGGGATGTCCTCTGCGATCCTAACCGGCCTTGTAATCTGATCGTCCGCTAGTTGAATCCGCATGTCGGTAGGCTTTAAATCCGTGCCGGTATTCAACTTCCGGAACATGGAGAGAGGCATGAGGCTAACACTAGCCCCCAAATCTACCAATGCTTTTTGTAGGGGGACGCCGCCTAGAGTGCAAGGAATCCGAAAACTCCCTGGATCTTTAAATTTGGCGGGCTCTTTTTCCCTCTTTGTGAACCAAGTCCCTTCCTCTGCGAGCATGATCTTCTCCTTCCTCTTCCTTCCTGTAATCAAGTCCTTTAAGAACTTGGCGTAGGATGGGATTTCCACTATAGCATCGAGGAAGGGGATATTGAGGCTCACCCCTCTCAAATACTCGAGAAACTTGGCTAGCCATTTCTCCATCTTGGCTCTAGCTAGCCGTTGAGGGAAGGGCACCGGTGGCATAAATCAGCGCTCATCAATAAGCTCCTCCATTCTAGATTTCACTTCTCCTCGCGGCTCCTTCTCTTTTCAACTTCAATTGTCGGCTCACTCTCTTGTAGATTCTCCACCACGGGTTCCTTGATTTGGGTCATGGGGGAGTGGTATTCTTCCCTCCTCTTGTAGTAACCGCAACCACAACGTTGATATGGCCGGTGTTGCCCCGTGGATTTTGCTTGGGTTGAGCCGGCAACTGTTGATTGTTTCTATTGAGCAACGCAAGTTGCTCCCCAATTTGAGCGACGACGGTGGTAAGAGAATCTTGTCCCGCCTTCAACGAAGCATTGATCTTCCTCTGCTCCACCATAAACTCCTCCACCTTAGCTTCAAATTCCGAGCGTTGTTGAGCTTGTGGAGGGTTGGGATTTTTCCAACCTTGATTGTACCCGGGTGGCCTATAAGGTCCCACTTGTTGCCTTTGTGGGAAGGTTTGTTGCGGTGGCCCCCTTGGTTGATAATTCGGTTGTGGTGGTGGAGCCCGAGCTTGAGGAGGTTGTTGAGGCGGGGGGTTCAAGGAACCATCATTATTAGCATAAGAAAAACCCGGATGGTTTCTAGCGGCCGGGTTGGCCCAATATCCGGAATTCCCCGCAACATATTGAATTTGCTCCAAAGCTCCTTCTCCTTGCTCTCCTCCTACATACATGGCTTGGGATTGGTCTTGCCAATCGCTCATATGATTCGTCAGTGCGGAAGTAGTAGGGGCTCCTTGAGGCTCGGTGATGTATTTTTCCAATCTCTCCACTACCTTGTGGAGAGAATCAAATTTGTTGGCTAGCTCCGCGACGGCCTTGGCCTCATAAATGCTAGACGGCTTCAAGGAGGACGAAGAGTGTCCTCGCTCGTCGCCCCACTGTTGGTTGTTCGAGGCCATCTCCTCAAGTAAGGCCGTAGCTTCATCGGGAGTCTTTGATAAAATGGCTCCATTTGCGGTGGCATCAATAATCTGCTTCGTGCCCGGTTGGAGTCCATTGTAGAAACTGTGGACAAGCTCCTAATCCTCAATGCTATGATGTGGACATTGATGTTGCAAGTCCTTGAAGCGCTCCCATGCTTCATAGAGAGTCTCTTGTGGTCCTTGCTTGAAGGACATGAGAGCACTTCTTATCTTCACCGTCTTGGAGGGCGGGTAAAATTTGTCGACGAAGGCACTCGCCAATTCATCCCAAGTGGCGAAGATTCCTTCAGCTTGCATCCTCAACCAATATAAGGCCTTGTCCTTGAGTGTGAAAGGGAAGAGGCGCAGTCTGATAGCATCCACGGAGACGCCCGGCATTTGAAAGGTGGCACATTTTGATAGGAAGAGCTGGATGTGGTAATGAGGGTTTTCATGGGAGTTCCCATGAAAAGGATCTTGTTGCATAAGAACCACCAATCCGGTCTTTAACTCGAAATTTTTGTCGGCCGCCAACTCCGGCATGGCTATGGAAGAGGTCGTGGAAGAAGTCTTAGGCCGAAGCCTATCTCTTATGGAAATAATCCTCGCCATTCGCTCCGCCAATTCTTCGGGTGTCTCAGGATGGGTCATAAAATTTTCTTCCGTAACGGGTCTCCTCTCCGCTCGGATCCTCCTCAATGTACGCTCGATCTCCGGATCGAATAGTATTCCTTTGGGGTTCGCCGAGGATCTCGTGTACATGCAAGGGAGAAAAGAGTTTCAAAGAAATAGTTAGCACAACGGAAGGACAAAAAGTAATAATAGAAATAATAGAAAAAAAAAGAAAAATAGCTAGGTAGGTAGAATCAAACACTATTGCCTCCCCGGCAACGGCGCCAAAAACTTGATCGGGGCCCGGATACACGTCCCAGGCACGCGACTCGCTAGTCTTACCGCAAGTGCACGGTGTAGTGGCGAGCGGGTATCGACCACAGGGAGGCCTAATGACAGTGTCTTCTTCAATCAACCCGGCTATAAGAATGGTCGAGAAATGTTCGCAGTATTGCGGTCACAGTCGTTCAATTATACGAAAGAAATAACAAATTAATAAAGACGTCTAGGGATAGAGAATCCCCGCTACTTGCCGTATCTCATCATTGTGATTCGTAGGTTTCACAATTGCTAGACTTGAAATTCGGGTGAACTAGTTGCAACTAAATGTAGAACCAAGCTCACGCTCTCGCGCTATTGCCGGTCTATAGCAAACCTAGGGTAGGGTCCAATCTCTTGCAAACCCTAACCTAGGCAAACTAGCGTGAAGAACAACATCATCGTTCAATCGTATCTCGAGCCCACTCTCGTGCAAACTCGAGCTACGACCAAGGTTGGGATAGTTCCTACCCGTCCAATCTCTTGCAAAAGGGTATAGGTATAGAATTGCAATCGAAAATCCTAGTTTCGGTCCAATCTCTTGCAAACCGATTCCGGAGAAATTCAATTACAACCCAATTCGAATTTCTAGGGCTTCCTATCGAGTTGGGATCCAATCTCTTGCAAATCCCAATCGGTATGAATCCCTAGCTATTCGTATTAAATCAATCCCAAACTAACCCTAATCAATTCTAGCAAGAATTTCACCAATTCATCACAAATTAGAAATAGGGTTCGTAGGGTTCATCCCTACGCCCTAAGACGATAGAACTACTCACAATTCATAATAAAATGCAATAGAATTTCACAATCAAAATCAATAGAATTCATAGCAATATTCAATATTTCAATAAAAATGGAGTTTTTGATAGGGAGAGAGACAAACCAATGAAGAACAAAAGAGCATCCAACAAATCAACACTTTTCTCTCCTCCCTAAAAGCTCAATCTAATTCCTAAAAAGAAATCTAAAAAAGGCAGCAAAAAATTCTGAAAAAGCTCTCTAAACTAGGTTAAAAACTGGGGTTAAATACCCCGCCAAAATCGCCCAAAAAATCCTGACGAAATTGCCCCTGCGTAGCCTCAAAATCGCAGTTTACACTACAGGCAGCGCGGCTCACTCGGCCGAGTGACAAATGTCACTCGGCCGAGTGAGAGACCCTGACGGATTCCAGAGAGTCGAGGGTCTTGGGGGTCGTCTCCTCGGGAGTCACTCGGCCGAGTGACTTTTCTTCACTCGGCCGATGGGCGTTCTTCACTCGGGCGGACGGTCGTTCGTCACTCGGCTGAGTCGGTCTTTGGGGCTGACTGACGGATTCCAGAGAGTTGGACGTTTTTGGTTACCGTCGTCTTGGCTCCACTCGGGCGAGGGATGACTCGGTGCTCGGTCGAGTGGTCTGGCGATGCTCGGCCGAGTGCACGCTGATCTGAGCTCTGTTGCGTGTCCGATCTGGCCGGCCGATCGGGCTGTCTATGCTCGGCCGAGTGACTCCTTCACTCGGCCGAGTGACATGCTGAAAATGCCCATTCTTCGTATTTTTACCTCCTCGTCGCTCCTACGACGTTCTTTCTTCTTCCACTCCTCTCCAATCACAGAATACCCCTCAAGAGAGTCGTCGGTGACACTCCGGAGTGGGTGCATCTCAGAATCACTTCAAATCGCTCCAAATCTCCTGAAATACGACAAAAACAACAAATCGTGAAAAGAATCGCAATATTGTCGAATAAACGTGAAAAACACGGTTTGAGCGATCTAAATGGCATGCAAACATGCAGAAAAAAGGTGTAAAATACGGAGTGATCATGTGTGTCCATTGGAGTGGGTGGGTGCATGGGTGTTGGGGGGGGGTGTGTATGCATTGGGGTGGGTGCGTTCACGCGCGCGCGTGCGCGTGCATGGGGGAGGGTGTGCGTGCGTGCATGGGGAGGGTGTGTGTGCATGGGTGGGTGGGTGTGGGCATGTGGTGTGTGTGCATGGGTGGGTGGGTGTGGGCATGTGGTGTGTGTGCATTGGGTGGGTGAGTGTGTGCATGGGTGGGTGGGTGTGCGCATGGGGTGTGTGTGCATGGGGTGGGTGGTGTGTGCATTGGGGTGGGTTGGTGCATGGGTTTGTGTGTGTGTGTGTGCGCGCGCGCGCGCGCGCGCATCGGGTGTGGATGTGGGCATGTGTGTGTGTGCATGGGGGGTATGTGCATGGGGGTGGGTTGGTGCATGGGTTTGTGTGTGTGTGTGTGTGTGTGTGTGCATGCATGGGTGGTGGGTGTGGGCATGTGTGTGTGCATGGGGTGGGTGGGTGTGCATGGGTGTGTGGGTGTGTGCATTAGGGTGGGTTGGTGCATGTGGGGTGGGTGTGGGCAAGGGGTGGGTGGGTGTATTGGGTGGGTGTGTGCATTGGGGTGGGTTAGTGCATGTGTGAACGTCTACCTTGTAGTAACTAGATTGAGCCAATACTTCAACATGTCACACACGCCCATGAACCCACCCACCCCAAGAACACACACCATGCACACAACCCACCCAAGCATGCACACCCATCCCATGCACACAACCCACCCACCCACGCACCCACGCCCACCCCACACAACCCCACCCCCACCCATGCACACAGTCACCCTAAGCACACATCCCCCATGCGCACAAACACCATGCACACAACCCACCCACCCATGCACACACACCTATCCCACGCACACGCACACGCACACGCACACCCAATGCCCACACCCACCCATCCACCCCACGCACACACACCCCCAACCATACACCCCCCCCAATGTACACACCCCCCACCAATGCACCAACCCACCCACCCCACGCGCACACACCCACCACCTACCCATAAACACACCCACTCACCCATGCACACACACCTCACGCACACACACCCACCCACCACACGCACACACACCCAAGCACCCATGCACACACACACCCCCCACCCAAGCACACACACCATCCCCCAAGCACACACACCTACGCACACAAGCTACACACCCACACACACACCCTACACACACACACCCACCCCCAAGCACACACACCTACACACACAACCCACCCACGCACAGACACACACACACACCCCCCCCCCCCCACTTACCCACCCCATGCACCATCCCACCCGAGAGAGAGAGAGAGAGAGAGAGAGAGAGAGAGAGAGAGAGAGAGAGAGAGAGAGAGAGAGAGAGAGAGAGAGAGATTGGGGGGAGAGAGAGAGAATCGGTAGAGAGAGAGAGAGAGAGAGAGAGAGAGAGAGAGAGAGATCGGTTGTAATTGCCCTAGTGCCATATATGTAGGGTATGCCTATTCTTGTATACATGTGGGTATCTATGGGTGTTACTTGTCCATGTGGTGTGTATTTGGATGCCTAGTATACTTGGATGCTTTAAGTGAGTGTGTTTGAATTCTATTGGTGTGTGTGTACTATATATATCTGAAGTGAAGTCTATAGCTGTAGATATATGTGGCATCCTAGATATGTGTTGTGGTGGGTGTGTGTATGTTTAGTAAAGGGGGAGTGTGCAAGGTAGTGGTCTCTTTGTAATTAGCAAAGTGGGGGTGTGTATTAGAAATGTGGTAGTGTAAGGAGGGGTCCTAGTGTGAAAGGGGTTTTGGTTAGTGGCATCTTTGTAATTAGTGGGGAGTGTGTATTAGTGATGGCATCCTTGTAATTAAGTGGAGGTGTGTGCACTAAGGAACGGTAAACTTGTAATTTGGGTGCTTTCTAGAAGAAGACACCTCATTTTCTACACCCTTCTACACACTTCCTCTCCTTTCTACACTCACCCAAAAATATCTCCCTTCATTTTGTTTTCATTTAGGATGGAGGCTGAAATTTTCTAGAGCTAAAACAAAAAAAGGGAAAGAAAGTAAGAAGAAAGAAAAAGGAAAAACAAAGGAGAGAGGAAGGAAGAAGAAAGAAGAAGAAAAAGAAGGGGAGGAAGAGAAAGAAGGGGGTTTCCTTGAGGAAGGTGGAGGGTTTTGCTAGGGGTCTCATGGAGTTTCCATGGAGCTAAGAATGAGGGCTCTTGCTTCTCTTGGAGGTAGGAATCCATCTCCATATAGCTTGCTATTTGATTTCATGTTCATAGTTGTTACTGAAAAATCTGTGTTGTTTAACTGAAACTTTCGTGAGGAATTGCTATTAATTGGCTACATGAAATTGCTTAAAAAAATATATCTGGTGTATATTGATGTCCTTAATAACTTTTATGTTCACAACTTTTTCCAATTCAAACTGGAAGTTAGGTTAAAAAATCGATTTTTGCAACATGTCTGGAATTCTGTCACACTTGACACAGTTTAGAAAAACGTAGTTTATTACCTGCACACTCTATGGAATTTTCTGTTCTTAGTCTCGTTGGACAGTTAACAAGTTTTCCTCCAACTTTATCTCAGTTTTTAATTTTCCAAATTCTGACTGCAATATGCCCAAAATCAGCCATCAAGACAGACTCTGAAATCTGTCTGGAAACAGATTTGGCAGACTTTACCAAATAATTCACTATAAATCATTTACTTAATAAATTTGCCTGACATTTTAGCTGTGAACCCAAAACTACCATACCTACAACTTTCATTTACATTTCATTGTTAAGTTCCATACAAAAATATGGAGTAAACTGCCATTCAATCTGACTGTTGTGAAATTTCCAGCAAGCTGAAGTGTTTTCTAGTGTTTCAAACGATGTGTTATGGTTAATTCTATTACTATCATTAATGAATGTTGTCATTAACTAAAATGAAGCTTCATGATGCTAATTGATGATGATATTATAGTGTGTTAATAACCATGTTAACAATACCCCCTCAGGTGTTTGTGGGAATGTCGAGGTGAAATGTTTATTATCATGTTCATGTTGCTATTAGTCTCATGTTGCTATTAGTTTCATGCTATTGGTTCATGCTATTAGTTTCATGTTGCTAGAAGAGGATGACATCTTGCTAGTATTATTATGTTGTTTTCAATTGAATCGAGTACTTTGTCATTATGTCATCCATGCGTTTGTGATAATGTCTACATGTAATTCAATATGAAATGAGGGAGATGCTTGCATAATTTGACTACAAGTGAATGGTTGTGGTTTAAGCCTACAGTTGTATGGCCATCATTAAATGATATGGAGTTCAGGGAGTATGTTTGTGGCAATGTGCATTATTCCCCATAAAGGTTTGCATTTGGGTGGAGATGAATGGCTAAAGCAATATTATTTTGTACTTGGGCCAAGGGCCGGTTGTGATGAAAATGGAGATATGGTGGTTATTATGTGACTCTTTTGCTTCATGCTAGCTTTTAATTAAATTGCTGAAAAATGATTAAGTCCTCTTAAATGAGGGTGACACGGGGATTGGGGGACACTAAGTTGTGGGGAAAACATGAGGGGCTGGACTGGTGGTTGGTGGCCCTCCTGTTCTTGCCCGAGTGGCGGTGAGTGACAGAAATGAGGGGAAATGAAGAAAATGTGAAGGTGAAATAAGGGGAAAATAGGGCTCCTTTAGTAAGAGCATGTCCCGGAGAGTTTGCCTGTTCCACCTCAAATGGGGGTGAGGTCCAGTCCCAAGAAGGTCTACCCACTACTTGGGGTCCAAATCACAATTAGATAACTTTCATTACTTTTATAGCATTATTAAATGTTGCTAACTTGTGCGCTCTTTACCTGTAGCCCTTCCATGTTGTATACCCTTGTTATATACATCACCTATTGTCGTTATTGCCGATTGCGTTTATTTATGTTGTCTCCCTCTCTTGCTGTTGTACCTTCGTTTATGTTATGCAATCATTACTTTATGTCATTGCTTTATGTCATACATGTGTTCCCTTTAGCTCATTCCATACTTCATTTGCACCTTGCTATGATGCAAGTAAAATAGTTGCATTTTCATAATAGCATACTAGAGGGAGTTGGCATTCCTACTGGGGCACGCGTTGACGTGCCCCCGTTGACTTTTCAGGTGAGGTTCTTAGAGATGGCAGGTGGAGCTGGAGGTTGAGGTTGGAGGGCTGTTGTTGGGAGTTGGAGCTTAGATTGGGTGGTGAGGGGTGAGGAGAGAGCCATGTGCACTTTGGGTTTTCTTTTGGGGTGAGAGATACTTGTACTATATGAATTGATGCAATGAGATGTTTGAGATGTATATGAAATTGTTCAGTGTTTGGCTTTCAGTATTTCTCTGCGACTTTGTGTCGTTCTGTGTTTGTTGGTTGGCTGTTTGTTGAATACTACATGTACTATTCCCAGCAATACGCAGTGGAACTGCAGATACGATTTTAGTTCCCGTCGTGTACCCTATTCCCAGCAATGCGCAGGGAGAGGGTCGTGACATCAGTAGAGAAAGAGAATCAGTAGAGAGATGGGAGGAAGGGTAAAACTGTCCAATTTAACACCGTCAACTCATAATCCGCCACATGATATCAATTTGTCACAAAATGAACCTCATGGTATTTACTTAAAAATGACCCAAACATAAAGATATTGTTATGCAATTATCAACAAAGGTCAACAAATGTATGTATAGATTATAATATATTACAAAATAAGTCCGGCTTGACTTTGGGCGGGCACCAATGGGAAAGCACTGAAAGCGGACGGAGAAAAGATTCCGAGAGAAGAACATGAAGAAAAGTTGTGCACCAGATTCCAGGCGAAAAGTTCTACCCATGCATGATTGATGCACCTCGTGCAACACGCATCAATATTTTCCAAACTACTCGCTTGACCTGCAACAAATGACTGGGGCCTCCTCTACCTGCGTACCGACCTCAACTCATTTATTTCTGTGTCAGATGTAACCGACCAAAACGAAAGTGCGTGGGGACTGAGATGATTCATCGTGTCCAACCTTCGGCTACAATGACGCACATCAGCTAATTAATGCTCTTGGCAGCAACCCAGATATGTTTTTGATTGGTATGAGCGTCGATTCGATTGATGTCGTAGTGCGCAACTGGGTCCCAACAGCTCGCCCTCGTTTGCATTACAAACAGACAAGAACGTTAACGGGTCGAATCCACATACGGCCCTCAGTTGTAATGCTCTTGCATTACAACTGGGTCGTTTTAGGATGATGCGCATGATTGAATCCGCTACCCATGTATTAAGTAGATATGCTTATTAATCCTTGCCGCTCTTTTAATTTAAACTAATGCCCACGTGATTCATAGGCCAAGTGCCTGATAATAGTTCGTTGACTTCTCTTAACATTCGATTAAATTATTGGAAGATTACTAGATTTTTGAAAACATGTATTGAATATTACCCGTTTTGCTAAATTAAGGTAGAAATTAGTCACTGGACCGTCCCATGGCGAAGGGACAACACGGGCTCTAATCATAATTAGTTAGAGGAGCGATGGGCTGCTAACTAAAAAGAAATTAACAAGAAGATGATCGTTATAGTAAAGCTAGAAAAAGTATTAGACATGGATTAATTTGTTTAGGAAATGCAATGAACAAATGCAAATAAATAAAGTGTAAAGCACCGCCACACAGATGGGGAGCACGTAATCGCCGTCCATTTGTCCCAAAAAAACAACAGAAAAGTGAACATCATCCAGCTGTGGATAAGTTCACAGTAATTGCTTCGGTTGATCGCCTTTCATTTCCACCCATTTTTTTATTTTTTCTTGGAATTATGTTTGAGGCGGACCACATAAAATGAGATGGCATAGATGCAGTGACGATGCATTTGGAGTTTATGCTAGCGAGGCAACCTTGCACGCGAAGAACAACAAGCTATTAGTTAATTGGTTAGTTCACTAAACAAATCACTCGTTAATCTCAAGATTAGACCAAGGACGTCGTATGATTAATAAAAATTGTCCAAATCAGAGCCATGTCAGCATGATCATGTGGGTCCACCAGCGATCACATCCAAGACAAGTGGCTTGTTAGCTGCTGTTAGATTTTGTGATATGAATACATCACCTTGATTTGCAGCGGATTAGAGGAGCGTTCGCTCGGATCGAATTTGGGATCACCAAAGGAAACCAAATTGATTCTCACAGCCAAGATTACTATTGATCTTCTTCTGTTTTTGTGTTGGGAGAGGGAGAAACGAAGTAATCAGATTGATCCCTATTCTCACAGCAATTAGGGGGATTATATAGGAATTAAGGAGAGGAAGTTAATTAACGTTGAAAACATAATGTATAGTTTTCACCGGCGGGGTAGGTATTAACACCGTTTACATTGGGAACCCTTAACTTCTGTAAATTGCAATAATCCATCAAGGCTAATTCAATTTACAGATTATCCCTTAATTAATGTTATAATTGTGATTTACCCCATGGGTTAAACCCGTCATGGACGTACCCAATTCCAACATCTCCCACTCACACATGATGGGATTGTTGTTACAAAATCAACAAGGTACTTGGTAACTTGGTCTTGTTTGTTATATCAGTGTAAGTATTCCGGATCCCTCTTTTAATATATTCATGAGGAATACTTAAACACCTCCACATTGATGTCTCTAAATCACACAGATTGACCTGTCAATGAGATCATCAAACTTGATATCAACAAACTTAGCCATTCTTTTGCACTCAATATTCTAAGTCACAACTGGACCTACTTTCTCACCACTGAATTACAATAATCAATTACTCTAAGAATTCGTGTCTGGCTCATAAATAGGCTTAGATGAAATTTGGGGAATCTGTTCATCTCGGTCATTATTTGTATATATAAAATGACCTTATCTTGAAACTTATTCAAGGCGGCTGTTATAGAGAATTTAGTCTCATCCCTGCCCATTCTCCTAGA
Organism: Scilla litardierei; assembly: GCA_030789695.1. NCBI lineage: Eukaryota > Viridiplantae > Streptophyta > Magnoliopsida > Asparagales > Asparagaceae > Scilla > Scilla litardierei. The sequence continues at coordinate 141,251,060 of CM061140.1, read as the reverse complement.
ACGTCGGAGGCGATTGCCTGTGTGAGAAGGCCAATCTCTATGCCTATTTGACATACTTTTTCTTATGTACTCCATTGTTTAAGGCCATATATTGATTTCTGTAATTTACAGACTTTATTATCTTGGCTTTTAATAATGAAACCTACTGGCTGATCCATGTAGATTTTCTCACCTAGTTCACCGTTTAGGAATGCCGTCTTGACATCCATTTGGTAAAGTTCTAAATTCATGTGAGCAACTAAAGCTAGTATTAGGCAAATAGAGGCAAATTTAACAACTGGTGAAAAAGTTTCTTCGTAATCTATACCTTCCTTTTGGGTATATCCTTTTGCCACCAGCCGAGCTTTATGTCTTTCAATATATTCATCCGCCTTTCTCTTTATTTTGAGAATTCACTTATTCCCAATTGTTTTTCGATTAGGCTGTTAGTTAACCAGTTCCCAAACTTGGTTAATTTTCATGGAATCCATTTCTTCCTCCATAGCTTTCTTCCAATAATCTCGATCATGACGAGATAAAGCTTCTTCTACACTCTGATGTTTTTCGTCATCTTGAGGTACTGCAATTAAGGCTTCCCCTTCGATTTCAAATCTTCGTCAGGGAACCTTAACCCTTTTGCCTCTTTCAACTGACTCATCAAGCTGAGAATTCTGAATTACTTCTCTTTTGGACACACCGCTTCCACTAATCTCAGGGACTCGAGAAGTATTCTCTTGTACCTCAAATGACCTAATACTCACAAAGTTTGGATCTTCCAACTCATGGAGATCATCTTCATTTCTGACTTCGCCTTGTTTAGGGAACATATCCTCTATAAACGTGGCATCCTTGATTCATATTCTGTGACAGTGCCGTCTTCTTGCTCACCCAAGAAAACGTAACCCTTTGAGTGTTCAGAGTATCTAATGAATATACTCTTCTTTCATCTAGGTCCCAACTTCCCATGCTTAGGAGAAGTGTCATGTACTAAGCTGCACATCCCCATAGCTTTAAGAAACTCAAATTTGGACTTCTACCAGTCCAGAGTTCATATGGGGTTTTATGAATCGATTTGGAGGGTACTAGATTCAAAACATGTGTTGCTGTCAACAATGCATCTCCCCAATACTTAATTGGTAAGTTTGCTTATGACATCATGCATCGAACCATTTCTAAGAGAGTTCTATTCCTTCTCTCAGCAACACCATTTTGCTGAGGTGTATAAGGAGTAGTAAGCTGTCTTAAAATTCCTTTTTCATTATATAGATCTTTAAACTGATCTGACATATATTCTCTCCATCGGTCTGTCCTCAAGGTTTTAACCTTTTTATCCAATTGATTCTCAACTTCGTTGAGAAACTATTTGAAGCACTCTAATGCTTCAGATTTATGGGATATGAGGTATACCTTTCCAAACCGAGAATAGTCATCTATAAACGTAATAAAATATGAGGCACCATGCCTAGCCCTCACACTCATGGGTCCATAAATTTCAGAGTGTATTAGTTGTAATGGAGTTTCAGCTCGCATTGCCTTTCCAAATGGTTTCCTAGTTGCTTTGCCTGCTAAACATGGTTCACAAGTAGGAATTTCTATTTTGGTGAGAGATCCCAAAAGACCATCCTTAGCCAAGAATTATACCCTGGCTTTTCCTATGTGACCTAGTCTAACATGCCATAATAATGTTGCTTTATCAAATGTAGCAGATGAAGATGAGGTTAACATATAACCAGAAAAACAATTATTTGTATTAAGAATTACCAAACCATTAACATAAGAACCAGATCCATAGTATTTATTCTACAAACTTCTTTGCAAACCATTTTCATCAAACAACAAATTAAATCCAAACTTAGCTAAGGAAATTACAGAAACCAAGTTCCACATAATATCAGGAGTGTGCAACACATCATGCAATAATAAAGTTCATCCTCCGCACAATTCCACTTTGCACCTACCGACTCCCTCTACTTCTAATTTGTTGTTGTTGCCCACATATACCCATTTTGTTCCACCAGGAACGTGACGGTACTTCACTTAGTAGTCTATGTCTCTGGCTATGTGGTCTGTCGCTCCTGAATCAACAGCCCACCAAGGATTAGGTTCAATGAGCATAGCAGAACTAGACACTTATGCATTATGCTAAGAAAAAGAAAATTCAGAAGTTACCTTCTTTGGCTCAGGACAATCCCGAGAGAAGTGTCCCTTCTGACGATAGTTGAAGAACATTAGCTTAACAACATTTATCTTTTCTTATTCTTCTTATCAAATTTCCTCAGCCCCTTGTCTTTGATTTTCAAAGCTGCATTTTTGCCATGGTTCTTCCAGAACCTCTTCCTCTTGAAGTTTCTTTTCTTGGAACTTGACTTGGTCATGTAGGAATGAGATTGTGGTTTTAGGGAAGATAGTCTTTCATCTTCCAATTCCACGTGACGAGTCACATCATTGAAAGTTTTGACACTTTCATTATGTGTCAAGTTACCTTTCATGTGTTCCCAGGAACTGGGCAAGGAGTGAATTACAGCCTGTACTTGTTGTTCGTCAGTGAGGTTGCGCCCAGAAGCAGCAAGCTCTTTAATCATTCTTGACATGTCCCGGTGATGTTGCTTGATAGTCTGATTAGAGATCATTTCATAAGTATCAAACTTTATAGTAAGCTGCCGTAACTTCGACACAGAAGTTCCTTCCAACCTATCAGATAAGGCCTTCCATAAGTCATATGCAGTAGGATAATCCTTGTAATCACAGGCAAAGTCATCCTTCATTGAGCTTACAAGAATACCACGAGCAGTGGCATCCTTTTTCTTCCACTCATTGTAAGTCTCAACTGCACGCCTGTATTGGACGGTGTTACCCTCACCAGGATCTTCCAATTTATGATTTATGTGTTCAATGACCTTTTGTTCCTCCAAGACATACTTGATACGGAAACTCCAGATATTGAAATTGTCTCCATTGAGCCGATCTCCCTTGTTGAGGTCACCAATGATGCTCTTGACAGCAGACATATTTTGTAACGACTCATATTTACCAGTACATCTATTTACGTATTCACGTATTTTCACTTTTTAAAATTACTTTATAATGGTTAGTCAGGAGTTTTATAACAAAAAATGATTTCAAAATTTCTTGTAAAAATGTTTTGAAGTATCAAACTAGTTATGTTGTGTTTCAGTAAGTTCGGGTTTCATCAAATACCTCTAAACAATTTTATAATAATTCATTTTCAATTGTCACTGTTTTAGCTGAATGAATTAATTTTCTATACAAACATCATCAAAAGGTTTTCAAACTTTTACAGTATTATTCTATGATCATTTAGGGCTTTTTATTTTAATTTCGTAATTTTCTAATATCAAATCGACCTAGAACCCGTAAACCCGCTTCCTAAACATTTCGGCCTAAAACTAGTATCTCCGTAATTCAAACCCCAAATTGGATCTCGTATTCGTGATCCTCGCGACGATACGATCCCGTGACTATGTTTTTGTAATTTTTCGGAGTCGTATGTGAAAACGAGGTTGTATTCCTCCGTTTTCACTAATTACAATCACTAATGACCTTTTTACAGTTACTAACTAACTTTTTACCTAATTACTTCTACCCTAATCCCCCAACCACCCTCTTAACCCACCCCCCTTAGCTGGTGAGATCCAATAATTTTGGCACCCATCCCTCTGTCTACTATGTTAATTACAAGTTAGCCATTCACTAATCCCTATATAAACCCACCCTCAGCATGCACAAACCCACACCCACAGTAACACACACACACACACACACACACTCTCTCTCTCTCTCTCTCTCTCTCTCTCTCTCTCTCTCCCCACCCCGTGTTCACTTCCTCTACCCCGTTCGAATTTTTCCCCCATGCTGCTCTTTTCGAAACCCCCCTCTCACACTCGTCCCGCTCCATCACTCTCTCCCTTGGGTGACTGCCGCCGTCGCCCCACCCATCGACGTCTCCGACGAGCCCGCGCCCTCAGCCCCGAAGACGAACCTGCCCCTCCTTCTCCCTCTGGTGGCCTGACCGTCGCTTCCTCGCCGTCGAATCGCCGCACCACCGCCATCCGACGATGAGCACCCCGAAAGCCTCCGCCGCTCTCTGATCTCCCCCCCCGACAAGCAAGCCCACACTCAGGAGCCCCGCCCTCTCTTCGACTTCACTGCTGCCTTCGACTTCAACGTCATTGCCGCTCTATCCACACCCTGAAGCCCCGAAGTGCCTCCGTGCTCCGACAACGGCTGTCACGCCCCGCTTCCCTAAAATGGAGGCGAGACGTGAAAAGGTCCGCACGAGAGTGGAGCTGTGAAGCCCCAAACCCGATAAGCGTCAATAAAACATAAGCAGGTCCATGTAACCACAAACGGAACAATAATAATAACACAAGGAGAGACAGAAATAAAATCTCAACTCTCATAAAAGGTCCAACATGAAAATTAAGTTCAACATCCAGAAAAGCCACCAGGCTAAAAGAAAGAGTCTAAAGGCCCAGAACAAGGCCAACAAAAGGAACAACGTAACCAAGTATAGGTGCTACGCACCGACAATAAAACAGCAGTCTAAACAAAAAGGGAAAGCTCAACGAAGACATTAGGACTGGTCCCCAGTGTCCACATACTCCTCACCAAACACAGACTCTGGCTCGGCGTCAGCAAACACCTCGTCCTCTACAATGTACTCAGGCTCAGGATCTAACATGTGTCACCCAAAAGAGTAAAGGGGCACATGTCAGCAAGTCTAAAAGACTTGGGCAAGGAAACTGAAAGTAAGGCAAACTAACAACCTAGCAGTTATAGTATGCATGACATGGCAGTTATAACATGAGTGCACAAGTAAGACATGGTGAACATTAAGTACAAGAGAACAATTTATCAGGACAAGTCAAGAGTAGCCAAGCTACTAACAATCTCAATCTTTTCACTAGTCACGTTTCAAGTTGTTTGTAGATGTTTACGCCTTACAGCTGAACGGTTTGGCATTCACGCTGATTGGCCGCTTAACACTACCCCAGAACCCAGAGTTTACGCCTTACCACTGCAGTTGCTGATCGGGCAGACTCCCAGTTGATTGGCCGCTTAACTCTTACCACAATACCCACATGTAGACTAGCCAGGGTCCCTGCACACGAGCTCAGTAAATGAGCCAGGGTTGCCCCGCACAAGAGCTCGTTTCCTGGATCACAACCAGGAGCGTATTCCATTTGGCATATGGGTGCACCTAGCCTCAATCATTTCACAAGATGTAGCGGAGCTACGCAATCACGGAAACACTTAAAGAATGCAATGACATGACAATTAGTTTGCGTACCGTTAATGGAAATTAAACATGACATGGTAGTTGTGCAACATGATAAATGTCGGATCTAGCTTCGTTGTCAAGCTAGTTCCTAAATTTGCGCCTAGGCGAGTATCATTTCGTCGCCTAGTCTCTTTTACGCCTACAACAAGCAAATGGCCTAAAACATGTCCCAAAACCCTAAGTGGCAAGTTTCACTTGCCTATCACCGAGGATGACGATCACGAAGGTTCGTCTCACGGACGCTAATCTATGGGGAAGTCGCTGTTATAGAGAAACAATCATCAAAACAACATTCATTTCATTAGGGTTTCACAAAAACACAAATGGGTTAAAAGAACATTAAGAGATCGATTTATTACCGTATAGGAAGCGGAAGAATGATGCCGAGCAAGCACGACAATAGAAGAAACGCTCCGGGGAACCTAGGGTTCAGATCTGGAATGGATGGGGAAAATCTGGAGAAATGAGGTTTTGGAGATTTTTGGGGGTTGGAGATGGCCTAGGGCATGGTGGTAGACCAAAATGGAGAGGGAAACTCCAAGGGAGGAAGGAATGGCTTGGGGAAATGTTGGAGAGTGGTTTGGGGAAGAAGGAGGCTCAGGAGAATGAAAGAGGGGTGAAAGAAATCGTGGGTGGGGTTTAAATAGAGAGTGCTGACGGCTGCCCAAAAATTAGGGGTTCGACACTAGTTAGTCGGTCAAAGAACAACCACTGACCGACTAGTTTGGGAACTAGTCGGCCGGTTGACCAACGCAGACCGAATAAGTCCAAACAGTAACTCATGTACAAAAATAGGATTTAGATTTAGTCGGTCAAAGAACAACTACTGACCGACTAGTTTTTCATCTAGTCGGTCGATGAACGTTCTTAGACCGACTAAGAATGAATAGTACTTGGTGTCAAAAATGACCATAGAGCTAGTCAGTTAAAGAACGATTGCTGATCGACTAGTTTGCAACCTAGTCGGTAGACCAATGTTCTTAGACCGACTAACGATAAACAGTAACTCCTGAGAAATTAACAAAGCCAACTAGTCGGTCCATGAAGGTTTGCCGACCGACTAAATCGTCATCTAGTCGGTCGGTTCCCCTTCTTACACCGGCTAACGTGCACCAAAAGTTCCGAAATGGAGCGCGAAGCTCTGGGATCGATTCCTAAGACTTCTAGGCTTGATCTAACAATAAGATATGACCGATATGAAGCCCGTCACGAATGACTTACTCCGAAATCGACGATCAATGGAAGAAGCTAGAAAAACGCGACGAAACGATCGAAAATGAAAGCTACGGAGACGAAAACCACGCATAAGGAGAAAATCCATCAAAACATATAATATAATATAGCTAATACAAATACATGAAAACCAGTCGTTACATCCTCCCCAACTTAAGAAAATTTCCGTCCTCGGAATTTTCCAACACTCACGTGTCCGGGAACAAAAGTGGGAAACGCTCTCGCATCTCATCCTCATTCTCCCAAGTAGACTCTCCAGGCGAGCCGTGTCACCACATCACCCTCACAAGATTGACAACCTTGTTCCGAAGTGACTTCTGACGCCTGTCCAGAATCAGCACTGGCTGCTGGTCATACGTCATATCGGGGCGAACGGTAATCTCCGAGAAATCCACAGCATGAGATGGATCACTAATATATCGACGAAGCTGCGACACATGGAAAACATTGTGAACTCCCTCCAAAGATGGTGGCAAGGCTAAGCGGTAGGCTACCTCGCCAACTTTCTCCAGAATGTCAAACGGTCCAATGTATCGCGGGCTCAACTTCCCTCGCTTCCCAAAGCGAATCACACCACGATTCGGGGAAATCCTCAGAAACACATGGTCGCCCGGCTGAAACTCCAAAGGACGTCGTTTAGCATCCGCCCAATGCTTAAAACGGTCCTGAGCAATCCTCAACCTCTCCCGAATGTTCCTGACAACATCCACGGCCTCCACGATCATCTCAGGTCCCAATAGCTCCCGATCACCAATGTCATCCCAACTCAACGACGATCGACATTTCCTCCCATAAAGAGCGGCGAAAGGCGCCATGCCAATACTCGCCTGGAAGCTGTTGTTGTAAGAAAACTCCACCAGATATAGATGGTCCTCCCACGAACCCTTGAAATCCAACATGCACGCCCTCAGCATGTCCTCCAAGATCTGAATCGTCCTCTCGGACTGGCCATCCGTCTGCGGATGGTACACCGTGCTGAAACTCAGACGCGTACCCAAACTCTTCTGCAAACTCTGCCAGAACTGAGATGTGAACCTCGTGTCTCTGTCCGACACGATACTCACGGGGACTCCGTGAAGTCGTACGACCTCCTGCACGATTCACGTTACATCACTATCCAAACTAGGAAAAGGAAATAAAAACGGAGAGTAAAAAAATTTACCTCCATATATCTCCTCGCTAGCGCCTCAGTGGACTGTCCCACTCGGAATGGAATAAAGTGCACGGATTTGGTCAATCGATCTACGATCACCCAAATCGCGTCATTCTGCTTCGGACTCCGAGGTAGTCCAGTCACGAAATCCATAGTGATGTGTTTCCATTTTCACTCCGGAATCAGAAGCGGTTGTAGCAACCCGGCCGTACACTGATGCTCCGCCTTTACTTGTTGGCAAACCAAACACTTGGCAACACTCCGAGCCACACTCCTCTTCATGCCATGCCACCAATAGTTCAGACGAAGATCCTTGTACATCTTGGTCCCATCAGGATGCACAGAATACGGCGAACTGTGTGCCTCCACCATCAACTCCTCTCTAATATCCCCAGCTGGCACACACAACCTGGCTCCAAACCTCAGCGAGCCATCCTCATGAATCAAAAAGTCAGTCCGCAGACCGGCTTCCACCTGCTCCCGAATCTTCACCAGCTTCGGATCCTCAGCCTGGCCAGCCTTGATCCGATCCACAATCGTCGACTGTATCTGCATACACATCAACGAAGAAACCTCCCCAGGAAGAACAATCTCCACACCAGACTCGCAAAAATCCTGCTGCAATCTCCACTGCGAAGTCAAAATCATCACCGCTGGAAGCCTACTCAGCGCATCAGGAACCACATTCACCTTGCCAGGGTGATACTGCAAATCAATCTCATAATCCGCCATGAGCTCCAACCATCGACGCTGTCACATGTTGAGCTCCTTCTGAGTAAAAATATACTTCAAGCTTTTGTGATCAGTGAAAATCTTCACTTTCTCACTCAGCAGGAAGTGCCTCCAAATCTTAAGAGCAAATACAACAGCAGCCAACTCCAAATCATGCGTCGGGTAATTCTTCTCATGAACCTTGAGCTGACGAGAAGCATAAGCCACAACATGCCCGTGCTAATGCAACACACAACCGAGACCTTTGCCAGAAGCATCGCAAAAGATCTCAAATCCACCGCTGCGATCAGGCACAACAAGAATAGGGGCAGTCGTCAACCTCTCCCTCAGAACGCCAAAGGCATTCTCACAATCACCCGACCAAACAAAAGGTACATCCTTCCGCGTCAATCTGGTCATCGGCTCGGCAATACGGGAAAAGTCCTTAATGAAATGCCGATAGTAACCAGCAAGTCCAAGGAAACTCCGAATCTCAGACGCTGACTGCGGAACAGGCCACTCTCTGATGGCCCTGATCTTCTCGGGATCCACTGAGATACCATCTCCAGTCACCACATGCCCGAGAAAAGCAACTCTGTCCAGCCAAAACTTGCACTTCGAAAACTTAGCATACAACCGATGCTTCCTCAAAATCTCCAATACCGTCCTCAAGTGCGAGGCATGCTCCTCCTCCGACTTTGAATAGATCAGAATGTCGTCAATAAAGATAACGACAAACTTATCCAAAAAGTCGTAGAAAATCAGGTTCATCAGATTCATGAAAACTGCGGGTGCATTGGTTACACCGAAAGGCATAACCACAAACTCGTAGTGTCCATACTTCGTCCTGAACGCTGTCTTCGGAACATCTCCCTTCTTCACCTTCAACTGATGGTAACCACTCCTCAAATCCAATTTAGAAAACACCCTCGAACCTCCAAGCTGATCAAAAATATCATCGATGCGAGGCAACGGGTATTTATTCTTGATGGTCACCGCATTCAACTCCCGATAGTCCAAGCACATGCGACGCGAACCATCCTTCTTCTTCACCAGCAGCACCGGTGCTCCCCACAGAGACACACTAGGGTTGATATAACCCTTCTACAAAAGCTCATCCAGCTGCTTCCGCAATTCCTCCAACTCAGCGGGTGCCATACGATACGGCGCCTTCGAAATCGGCTGCGCTCCCGGAACAAGATCAATAGAAAATTCTAGAGCTCGATCAGGTGGCAAACCAGACATCTCCTTAGGGAAGACGTCATCAAAATCCCGCACAACCGCTGGCCTCTCCAGCTCCATCTGCATAGCCACAATCTCCACCGGCCTGGCCCAAAACCTGACAGGACCAAGCGAGCTGCTACCACGATTGAACTCAAATACTGGATGTCCGGGAATCTCGAACACCACCTTCTTCCTCCGACAGTCGATCGTAGCATAGAAGCTCGCAAGCCAGTCCATCCCAAGAACTGCATCATAGTTGATGATGTCGTGGACAATGAAATCAGCGTAAAGCTCATGTCCACAGACCACCAACGAGCAAGAATTGCAACCAAGATGCACCGAGACCACGCCATTCCCTGTAACGATATTCCAACTCTTGGGAAGAGGGGACGTCGACAAGGAATGCTTCTCCACGAAGCTCCGAGAAATAATGCACATCGATGCACCAGAGTCAAAGAGGACTCGTGCAGGAAATGTGCACACCAAAACCACACCTAACAAGCAATTAACGATCAAACCCTAGTCTAGCAAACAATCATGTTCAAGCAAACAACACAATCTAACAATCAAAACCAGCTAGGAAAGTAACAGCTAGATTGAGGATTACCTGCGATAACCTCATCCACAGCCTCGCTCTCCACAGCGGTCATCAGAAAAGCCTGCCTCCTCGGCGGAATAGCCTGCTGAAAAGCCTGCCTCTGTGGAACAAGAGCTGCTCCACGTCCAGCAGGAACAGACGCTCGCTGCTGCAACGGCTGTGCTGCAACAGGTGCCCTCCGCGGCTGATTCGCATGCCGACAATCCTTCGCGACATGAGAAGCATCACCACAAACCAAACACTGGCCCAGAAACTTCCTACACTGATCCTTGACGTGGCCAGGCTTGCCGCAGAAATGGCAAGTCTTCTGAATAGGCCCTCCCGGCCTCTTGAACTGAGCTGGCTGATTAGGCTTGAAACCAGGCCTAACCACCGCCCTGGCCTGCTCCATAGGCCTCTTCCCAGCACCGGAAACATGTTCTCTCCTCTGACTCATATTCAGCTCATGCCTCCTCGCAGCGACCAGAACCTTCTGATAAGAGTCCAGATCAGAGGAAGACACAAAACTCTGGAGCTCCAAAGCAAGTCCCTGCAGGAACCTCTGAGCCCTCTCATCAGCATCATGCACCATCTTCGGTGCGAACCGATTCAACCTAGTGAACTCTTGGTGGTACAGGTCCACCGTCAAGCTCCCTTGCTTATCTCATTCCTAGCAGCCTTCGGAAAGAAATCCTCATCAAACCTGGACTTAAAGGTAGCCCAAGCTATCGGCTCCACCAGCATCTTCTCTTCCGCATCCCACCAGTTCCGAGCATTATCCTTGAGTTGCCTCTTCGCCAAATCAACCCATCCAGCCGGGGTGATCTTGGCCATCTTCAAGTTATCCTATATGTTCCGAATCCACTCATCGGCAGCTAGAGGACCCTCGGACCCATCAAAATATGCGGGGCCCATCTCCCGAAATTGCTTCGCTCCCGGCTCGGAGCGAGGGGCATCCTAGATTGCCCGACCAGCTCGAACAACTGGAGCATTCTGGACTTACAGGAGCACGCACTGCTGCACCTGCATCATCTGAAGCATCATCCGCATCATCTCTCCATTGGTGGGTTCCCGCTCAGGCTCCTCGTCATGAGGGGGCGCACCACTACCTCCACCACGGGTGAATCGCCTTCCTGCCATCTAATGACACAGAAAACGAAGCAGATTAGACTCATAGCTTATGACTCGGACATCGAACTTAGTTTATTGGACATTCTAATATTATTATCGTCATTCCGATAATCGTAGTTACAGAAGGGGACCTGCATGGGCCACCAACAAAACCTGTCACGCCCCGCTTCCCTAAAATGGAGGCGAGACGTGAAAAGGTCCGCACGAGAGTGGAGCTGTGAAGCCCCAAACCCGATAAGCGTCAATAAAACATAAGCAGGTCCATGTAACCACAAACGGAACAATAATAATAACACAAGGAGAGACAGAAATAAAATCTCAACTCTCATAAAAGGTCCAACATGAAAATTAAGTTCAACATCCAGAAAAGCCACCAGGCTAAAAGAAAGAGTCTAAAGGCCCAGAACAAGGCCAGCAAAAGGAACAACGTAACCAAGTATAGGTGCTACGCACCGACAACAAAACAGCAGTCTAAACAAAAAGGGAAAGCTCAACGAAGACACTAGGACTGGTCCCCATTGTCCACGTACTCCTCGCCAAACACAGGCTCGGGCTCGGCGTCAGCAAACACCTCGTCCTCTACAATGTACTCAGGCTCAGGATCTAACATGTGTCATCCAAAAGAGTAAAGGGGCACATGTCAGCAAGTCTAAAAGACTTGGGCAAGGAAACTGAAAGTAAGACAAACTAACAACCTAGCAGTTATAGTATGCATGACATGACAGTTATAACATGAGTGCACAAGTAAGACATGGTGAACATTAAGTACAAGAGAACAATTTATCAGGACAAGTCAAGAGTAGCCAAGCTATTAACAATCTCAATCTTTTCACTAGTCACGTTTCAAGTTGTTTGTAGATGTTTACGCCTTACAGCTGAACGGTTTGGCATTCACGCTGATTGGCCGCTTAACACTACCCCAGAACCCAGAGTTTACGCCTTACCACTGCAGTTGCTGATCGGGCAGACTCCCAGTTGATTGGCCGCTTAACTCTTACCCCAATACCCACATGTAGACAAGCCAGGGTCCCTGCATACGAGCTCAGTAAATGAGCTAGGGTTGCCCCACACAAGAGCTCGTTTCCTGGATCACAACCAGGAGCGTATTCCATTTGGCATAGGGGTGCACCTAGCCTCAATCATTTCACAAGATGTAGCGGAGCTACACAATCACGGGAACACTTAAAGAATGCAATGACATGACATTAGTTTGCGTACCGTTAATGGAAATTAAACATGACATGGTAGTTGTGCAACATGATAAATGTCGGATCTAGCTTCGTTGTCAAGCTAGTTCCTAAATTTGCGCCTAGGTGAGTATCATTTCGTCGCCTAGTCTCTTTTACGCCTACAACAAGCAAATGGCCTAAGACATGGCCCAAAATCCTAAGTGGCAAGTTTCACTTGCCTAGCATCGAGGATGACGATCACGAAGGTTCGTCTCACGGACGCTAATCTACGGGGAAGTCGATGTTATGGAGAAACAATCATCAAAACAACATTCATTTCATTAGGGTTTCACAAAAACACAAATGAGTTAAGAGAACATTAAGAGATCGATTTATTACCATATAGGAAGCGGAAGAATGATGCCGAGCAAGCACGGCAACGGAAGAAACGCTCCGGGGAACCTAGGGTTCAGATCTGGAATGGATGGGGAAAATCTGGAGAAATGGGGTTTTGGGGGTTTTGGGGGGTTGGAGATGGCCTAGGGCATGGTGGTAGACCAAAATGGAGAGGGAAACTCCAAGGGAGGAAGGAATGGCTTGGGGAAATGTTGGAGAGTAGTTTGGGGAAGAAGGAGGCTCAGGAGAATGAAAGAGGGGTGAAAGAAATCGTGGGTGGGTTTTAAATAGAGAGTGCTGGCGGCTGCCCAGAAATTAGGGTTTCGACACTAGTTAGTCGGTCAAAAAACAACCACTGACCGACTAGTTTGGGAACTAGTCGGTCGGTTGACCAACGCAGACCGACTAAGTCCAAACAGTAACTCCTGTACAAAAATAGGATTTAGATTTAGTCGGTCAAAGAACAACTACTGACCGACTAGTTTTTCATCTAGTCGGTCGATGAACGTTCTTAGACCGACTAAGAATGAATAGTACTTGGTGTCAAAAATGATCATAGAGCTAGTTGGTTAAAGAACGATTGCTGATCGACTAGTTTGTAACCTAGTCGGTCGACCAATGTTCTTAAACCGACTAACGATAAACAGTAACTCCTGAGAAATTAACAAAGCCAACTAGTCGGTCCATGAAGGTTTGCCGACCGACTAAATCGTCATCTATTCGGTCGGTTCCCCTTCTTACACCGGCTAATGTGCACCAAAAGTTCCGAAATGGAGCGCGAAGCTCCGGGATCGATTCCTAAGACTCCTAGGCTTGATCTAACAATAAGATATGACCGATATGAAGCCCGTCACGAATGACTTACTCCGAAATCGACGATCAACGGAAGAAGCTAGGAAAACGCGACGAAACGATCGAAAATGAAAGCTACGGAGACGAAAACCACGCATAAGGAGAAAATCCACCAAAACATATAATATAATATAGCTAATCCAAATACATGAAAACCAGTCGTTACAACGGCCACCCTTCGAACGCACGTCGTCGCCTTGATCTCCGACCTCCGCTCTTCTCCGACGTCGCCGCCCCTTCCGACGAGTTTCCCGAAGTCCGACGTCACCACCGCCCGTTCTCTGAGCTCGCAGTGCCCTTGGCTTCGACCCTTCCCCAGCTCCGACAGCCCGCCGTCGTGTTCCACCGCTCGCCGCCGTCCCGCCTCGATCGCCTTACCGCCCCTCCGCTGCCCCGGTCGCCCCTGCCGTCGACAAACGCCCCCCGCTCTCCGTTGCATGCGGAGAAGGACGACGAGGTGAGAGTGTATTTTGAATACGTTTTTAAAATCATATTTTGGTACAATTCGCGTATAAACGTATTTCGGTAATTATAATATATGGGTTTTCTATTTTAAATTCATAATTAATTATATAAGGGTCGAAAAAACACAAGGTCAGCTCTAGAAAATCAGAAATGATGTTCTGGATCCAATGGCGCTAGTTTCATCTCAATCAGACGAGTAGTTTTTCCAGAATAAATTTTTAAGCCCAAAACTTAAATACGTAGTTTTCTTTTAAAAATCCATAACTTGTTATTTTTCACGTAAACTGATACGTGAAAAAAATTATATGTTGTAGTACTCTTCAAGACGGTCATTTTAACAGCTCACTTGCAACTTTCTGGTTAGTATTGCACCCAGAAGAAATTGTTGAATAAACACGTTACTTAATTAAAATTAGTTTTTAAATTGATTTTTGAGCTTTTAAAAATTATAAAAATTACTAGAAGCTTCTGAAAAATATTTCCACATTTAGTAAAATTATTTTCATCATATCTAGCCTATATAAAAATTTAGAACGCTTTTCGGCACCGTTTCAATTGATTATATTATCAAAACGATCAAATTATTTAGATAGTAAATGTCGTGTTCTTTAAAAAATTATTCTTGTGTTTGCAGGTACTGATTAGCGTGCACCAGCATCCTTGGAAGCTTTAGATCTAGTACCGGCTCACTACCACAACCTTGAAATTGTAAGTCACAGTAAATTCTAGATTTGGAAAATTAGCTAGTGTGCTTGTACGAACTTAGAACACCACTTATAGCCTCAGAACGGCTATTTGACTTGAACCAAAACTAGATACATAAACTAATAGAAAAGTAATCAACTACAGATTACTTTGCCAAATTTCAACTTTGGTGGTAGTAACACACAACCATCGACTTGGGTAAATTGTGTGCTAATGAATTATCGTATATCATATGTGGAACCTTGTTGAACAAACTTGTGGAACAACTTGTGGAATATCTCGTGGAATATCTCGTGAAATGTCTAAAGGAATATCTCGTAGAAAGAAACATGAAATCGATACACACGACACTGGGGTTTGTGGTAACTCATTGTAGATAAACTGTGAGAGCTATGACCGGAGTCACCTCTCTCGTTTCGTCTCGTCTCGTCTCGTTTTTTTAAAGTATGTTGTGTTTGACACCCAGGATTTCCTCTCCGTGGCATGGAGGTGACCCATAATTGCATATCATACTTTCCTACGTGAGTCACATCACATAGTCTAGTTAATTACTGCCCACACCAAAATAACCATGGCTTGAAATCTTATTCAATACTTTGCATGTTTAAATTGCTTACAGTTCATGCCTGCTAGTCTCACCATTGCTATCACCATGTTGCTCTTACACGTTACTTATTGTACTTGCACGACCACCTGTTACTTTATGCATTACATGCAGGGGCGTAACTACATTGATCTTTCCCTGGGCAGCTGCACAGGGCAAGAAAATAAAATATATGTTATTATTACACAACTCCATCAGCCCTTCATTGCACAATGGATAGACCATCACTTTTCCTGGCAATTGGTCCGTGTTCGATTCCCAGTGAAACCATTTCGAGTTTTTGTTTTACCTAAATTGTTTGTATTTATTATAAAAAGGCACAAATCATTGCATGCTGTGTTTAACCCAATTCAAAATGCATTGTTTTAAGAAACCTGTGCATGTGGTGGGCTCGATTCCCAGGGGAGACCTTTGTTGTTTGTATTTGCTATTGTGTTTTACATGTGTATTATTTATTACTTATTATAATTTGTATTTTAACGTTTGCTTTGTATTTTGACTCCTAATATTGTTAATTTTCTTCCCTTTCTTTTATTTTGATTCATATGATATTACAACACGCAAGGGTGCAAAACCTGAGCTCATGGGGTCGATCCCCAATGAATTTTTTATTATTTGTTACTTATTATTATTATTTTACATGGTGTGTATTATTTTTTGCATATTTTTTTAGTTGTTACTTATTATAATTTGTATTTTAAAGTGTGCTTTGTAATATGACTCCTACTTTTTTTCCTTTCCTTTTATATTGATTTTGATTCATATGATATTACAACACGCACGGGCGGAATTTTGTCCAACTTGCCTTGGGCGGCTCATGGCAAGAAAACAATAAAAAATTTTATTACGTATAATCACCATCGCTCTTTCTGTGTGACTTTCTCCTCTCTCCATCTCTCTGTCATATTACATCTTACTTCTCTACATCTTTTCTCTCTCTAAGCATCACTCTCCTTTATATCTAAATTAATGTAAAAAAATCTATATCAATTATTATTTTCCTAGGCTGTGTGTGTATATGTATTAATGCAAAAAATTAATCTTTAATTATTATATTGTTTATCAAATATTATTTTCGTTGGCATGCATGTCTATATAAATGATACAATTTTCAACTTAAATAGACATTTTATATGTTATATATATATATCATATGTTGAATATATGTACTATACTATTCTGTAGCTACTATAAATAAATAATTAGAGCGTGTAAGCGCTTGATTTTTTTAATATTTTAAAAAATTCTTTACAACATCTTTATTTTCGCCCAGGGTAAAAAAATTCCTAGTTACGCCACTGATTACATGCACTTTACTCACTACACATGTTCAGTCACCAGTTCTTTACTTGTCGCACTTATAGCTACAATGGTAGCATACTTCACTTGCTTAACCTGCTTTACACTTACACTACCGCAGTACAGTTTTTCACTCCTTTTCAGTTCGGTTTAACTTTACTATTCAGTTGTGTACAGTTGTTACTCAATACTTTACTTTTCACTCTGGTTTGCTTGTACGCAGTTACTTTTTATCATACTTGTGCACTGTTTATTTTCTATATTTAGAATTGTTGTGACTTACATACGGTTCCATTTATGGCACCGACAGTCGACGACCAGATCTAGGAAGTGGCCCCTGAGTTTTGAGGAGCCAGAGTTCGACCCAGAGGCTGTAGTATTCTAGCTGTTGAGTTGGTGTGCGTATTATATTATGTATTTTCTTTTCGCATTTCCTTCTGTACTTCCTTTATGTATTTGGTGAGAGAGTGCTACTTTGTGTTGTATCTTAATTTGGACTGTAATAATGTACGCTGGTTTGAGTATTATTATACATCTCTGCATTATGGCTATATTGATTTCACTGGTAATCTGCAGACCTGCAAATAAATCAAATACGTAATGGCCCCCCGAGAGCGGGGCGTTAAGTCTAAGTAATAACTGAAATATAGAGAGACATTTAAAGATTAGATGTTGCCCAAATACATATATTTTTGCCAAATCTTTAAATATAATGATTTATTTAATAGCATAGAGTTGAAAGTTCATTAAATTCCTAATCATCGTCCATGACTAAAAACGTTATCATTAATTTAAAGATTCTTTCAAAAATATATCTATACTTATATCTTGTTCACTTTGAACAAATATCCTCACAAATATTATCAGAATAATGTGTCGCTCCCACTAAACTTATGTATTCATATAGAATACAAAATTAATAAACACATTAATATTTACTTAAACTTTTATTACGGCTCTATTTACACAAAATAGGCAAGTGGGATAATTCTGATAACTTGTATTTAGCAAACTAATATTGCCAAAATAAATGTTAACATATAACATTAAAATTTTGTTTAGAAAAAATAAACATGTAACTCATGCAAAAATATTTATAAAAATATGCTTGAGTAATAATATGCAACATATACAAAAATATGTCATATTTCATTTAAAAATATTATATAATCAAACTAATTGATTATATAATCCATACAATGCAATTATATAATTTGAAAAATATTTCTTTTTGAAATAAAATCTACAAATTATAATATCTTAGGCCCAATAATGCATTCCCATATGCAGTACGCCCAATGGCCAGAAGAAAAAATAATAAGTTTAGGCCTAAGATAAACAAATGCTAAATGTATAAGTAAGGCTGCTTCAAAAAAATCTTGTGTGTCCCTGGACACATATGGCTCCAAACAAAAATTATTTAAAAATACACTAAGTATTATTATATGTAGGTTTTCATTGTGAAAGTTCTAATGAGTCATTTATGGTCATTAAAAAACTGTCAGTGATATGTTTTTTTATTTAACAAAACTAGACGGCCACTGTTACACAAAAAAATTGCAAATAATAGAGGCGATTGAATTAGCAGTCTAAAGAAAAAAAATAAATCAACAGGCAAAAAAATATCTCGTGTCTGAGTTCTAATCGGCAGGATCGTTCGTAGATCATCGGTGATAGGAAGGGGGCAAACCCCTCTGTCCACTGCGCGGAGGAATGAGCCGAAGCCCCCCTCGTCGGACGGAATGGGCTGATCCCTTCGACCCACCCCCTGAAGGGGTCCTTGGCCATCAAATGGCAGTGAACAGGGTCGAAACCCCAGGCCCACACGGTAACCAACGACGGGCAACCACAAATCCGAACATCACCCCCTTCTATCTGATTGTCAACGGCTGGATGCGAAACCCTTATGCACTGAGCGTAGTCGCCGGGCGTCCAGCGATGGGGCGACTGCAGTGGCGAATTAACATCCCCGATTGTACAGTGGCAGGACGAATCCATCAAACAACTGCAGATGAACGAGCAACAACCCCCAGGCGCAACGATCGTCCTCCGACAAACCTCCATGGCACCGCGCGGTTCTTGCACACAAAACAAAGAAAATTATTTGGCAGAATCGATTAGATCCGAAGTGAAATCAAACGAAGAATTCCTCCCTGGAAGGCTCTGATACCAATGTTAGATTTTGTGATATGAATACATCACCTTGATTTGTAGCGGATTAGAGGAGCGCTCGCTCGGATCAAATTTGGTATCACCAAAGGAAACCAAATTGATTCTCACAGCCAAGATTACATTGATCTTCTTCTGTTTTTGTGTTGGGAGATGGAGAAACGAAGTAATCAGATTGATCCCTTTTCTCACAACAATTAGGGGGATTATAAAGGAATTAAGGAGAGGAAGTTAATTAACGTTGAAAACATAACGTATAGTTTTCAACGGTAGGGTATGTATTAACACCATTTACATTGGGAACCATCAACTTCTGTAAATTGCAATTATCCACCGAGGCTAATTCAATTTACATATAACCCCTTAATTAATGTTATAATTGAGATTTACCCAATGAGTTAAATCCGTCATGGGCATACCCAATTCCAACAGCTGTACATGTTTCCGTTAAAGCGGCACAAGATCTCATCTTCACTGTTCCAGCCATGACTCTAGCCATAACTCTGTCTTTCAAAACGTCCTAACTAATACACCATCTTTTTTTCAAAATAAAATAGATAATTTGGTTCTAGTATAATTCATTTTGTTTCCAATAATATTTCACCATTAAATTTCAGTTTTGATGTATTACTTCATAATTTTCAGTAGCATGAATTCATTAAATATTTAATACAGTAGAAAATATTATCATCTTTTCCAAAATTGTGTTAGCCTGTAAATCAAGATACATCTTTTTAAATGTATATGATTTTATAAATAAAAATACACCTTGAACATTTAACAAAATGAAATTGTTTAGTTGTATTTTACGTGCATTTGCAGTGTCAAAAATATATTAAAAATTAATGCAATCTGTTGACGGGTAAATCTGCCAACAATGAGTAGGACGCTAACGAGAACGCCTCTGGTGACTTGGCGCTTTGTCAGCTGATGAGTGGGACCCAAAGAAAGACAGTCCTTGGTCGGTGAGAGCTAGGCCCAAGCTGTTGATCGAATCCCGACCTATCTCTATGCTGTCTTGGTAGGTCTGCAACACAGTAATGATCGTTAATGGGTGTCGAATTTGGGTTCCGGCCTAAATCCCCTCCGATGCTTAAGTGAGTAGATGACTAGAAAGGCTCGGGGCAGCTAGGTCTGACCTATTGGGAGGACGTCCGATTACTGTCTCGCCGAGCTATGGAGGAAATATAAAGTGGAATCGGATAACTGAGTGACAGAGTACCTGAGTTTTTTAGTATGTCTTGAGAGTGTCCTTTGTCCTATCACTGTTGAGACTTCTTATAGGTGATGGTTCCTCCAAGTTCTATTAGCTAATAACGGCATCACATTTATGATGCCATCATTGTCCCTCCTTTCCGCCATCGCCCCTGAAAAAGGAGCATAACGGCCGGCCATTTTCTCCTGCCGTTACTAACTGACTCCCTAGCATTCGGGAGCTCAATGGGTGGACGAGCTGTCCCTTTGACTGGGCAAGCGGCTAACCTCCTACATGGGCCTCTGGGATTTTGGGCTGAGACAATGTATTTATCATAGGCATTTTTGTTTGAATGAAATATTTTCTCTGCCACACGAGCCGACCAAATGTAGCAATAATGGCACCCATCTCTTGAGCTCGAGTGAGGCGATGGTTGAGGTTGGGTGATGTGACGTCTTATTAATTAGGCGCGACAGTCGAGGTGGGAAATTTGATTTTGTCTGCCAAAATTCTCGACCCTTTGATTTGGTTGTTGTAATGTTACGAGGCCCGGGGTGTTAGTGCCCTTGGATGTCGACAGATGCCCCCAATAGAACGATTGAGCTTGATTGAAAAAAGATGGTTTTTCGTATAAGTAGAGAAAGAGGGGTAAATTGGAGAAATTTTTTGCTTGTGCTTTCAGAGAGAAACTCTTCTGTTGGATATTGGACTCCCCGGATTTGGTTTTGGATGATGAACAAACATAAATATATCGTGAACTAACTCTTTGTGAGCGCAGTTATGGAGATCGTCGCCAAATTCATGTGAACATCCAAAGCGACGTCTCAAGACTTCTCAAAGCGCGTGATCGTATGCCTAAAGCTTCGTTGAAGCTTTTGGACCATTATTGAAGTCATGAAGATTCGATCGAAGCTTTCGAAGACGGTTCGTCAAGTTTTATTTATAGTCTTCTAGCTTCGTATCGTAGAATGTTAAGCCTTGAGTAGGTCTTACGTTTTAATCTTCATAACGCTCATATCTTAGAGCTAGGATCTTAGTAGAAGTCCATACGAACTTTCCCGAAGCTTCGCGCTTCGATTCGCGACTTCTTGTGCATGTTAGTTGGTTCAAGAAGAAGAACCAACCGACTAGATGGTGATCTAGTCGGTCAGCAAAGCTTCTTGGACCAACTAGTTTGCCTTCTCAATTCTAAGCTCTTTACTGTTTACAGTTAGTCGGTCTACGTTGACTCACCGACCGACTAGTCGATGAACTAGTCGGTCAGTGATCCTTCTTAGACCGACTAGTTGAGCTTTCCATGTACATGCCAAGTTATTGTTTATCGTTAGTCAGTCTATGTACATTTGGCGATCGACTAGTTGATGAACTAGTCGGTCAACATTTGTTCTTGGACCGACTAATTCAATTTATACTCAGACTATTTGTTTTATCTCTTAGTCGATCTAAGTTCACTCACCGACTGACTAGTTGTGAAACTAGTCGGTTGGCAAGTCTTCTTGGACCGACTAGTTCTTTTAGTCTGAACTTCATCTATTCACTCTTCATCTCGACCGACTAGTTGATGAACTAGTCGGTCAGTGGTTGTTCTTTGACCGACTAGTTTGCTTCAGAATAGATCCGTTGGAGCATTTAATGCCATGATTTTTGCTCTCTCTTTCCTCTATC
The DNA here is from genome assembly GCA_030789695.1 of Scilla litardierei. NCBI lineage: Eukaryota > Viridiplantae > Streptophyta > Magnoliopsida > Asparagales > Asparagaceae > Scilla > Scilla litardierei. The sequence continues at coordinate 141,229,231 of CM061140.1, read as the reverse complement.
CTATAAATACTTGGTGTGCTGCATTCATTGCACTCAAGGCTGATATTAAGAGAAGTTTAGAGATCAAAAGAGAAGCATTCAATCTCATTCAAAGTTCATTCATTTCCAATCTTGAATCTCTCCCTCACTCTTATTTCAAAAGAGAGATTCATTGATTGTGAGCCTTCCAAGCCAAGTGCTTGATTCTAGGTCACCAACATCCAGCTAGGACTCCATTGCTGGTCATCTACTTGGAGCTAGGGTTTGGTGCCTCTTCATCTTCCCCAAAATCCGTTTTGCCCTAAATCGTAAGTTTACTCAAGGCATATGATTTTGTCGGTAAGAATTTCTATTTCAATTTACATTGATATTGTAAGTGTTTCACTCTCGGTTGTGAGAGTTTGTTTGTGATCCCGGGTTGTGGGAGTCATATTTCGATTTGTGTATGATTTGATCTTGTAGAGGTTTTCTACAAGAATTTCATAGTGCAAATCTTGAGTTAGGGTTTCTAACTCAAGTATCCGGAGGGGATCCAGGTGGTTGAGACGTAGGATCACCGGGAACAAGTCGGGGAGACTTGGGTGGATCCGAACCCGTTAATATCGTGTGTTTGCGATTGTTTCTTTGTTGTCAATATTTACATTTCCGCATTTCTGCATTAATTGGTAGAGTTTGCAAGATAATTAGGAATTATCTTCTTAATTATTTTAAAGTACTATTCACCCCCCCTCTAGTACTTGTGCAGTAGCTTAGCAGGGCATTACATCTTCCTTGTTCCGTGCTCTTGATTTTCACTCTCCTTGTTTGATCTTGTTGTGATTGAGGACAATGTCAATGGTTCTTGTTTCCCCTTCTTCATTAACATCCGAGACTACCAAACCGTGGGAAGAAATTGGTAAAGCAGAGATTGCTGCTACCCAGATCTCTTGTCGAAAGGATCTTCCATGCTCAGAAGAGGTACAAGGGGTCGCTCAGTCTTCGGAGTCGGAGCATGCTATAAACAAAGGGAAGGCTTTGGCTTTTACGCCCATTGACTCCAAGGCATCAATATTACATGCTGATGAGGATAAGCCTCTCGTGCCTGATGAGATCATAAATTTGGTCTCTGAGGTGCCTACTGAGATGCTCCGAAGAATTCAGGATGAATATATCCGACCTCCATACCAAGTTCAGATCCCCCAAGCCAATGAGAGGATTTGTTTCCATGGTGAATGTGAGGTCGGAGTGTATACTAGGAATTTTCTTCTGGGATTCTGCTACTCTATGCATCCATTCATCCCCCAAGTCTTGAATTTCCTTGGTCTCTCTCTCTCTCTCTCTCTCTCTCTCTCTCTCTCTCTCTCTCTCTCTCTCTCTCTCTCTCTCTCAGTTGCCACCAAATTCAGTCGGTTGTCTGGTTGGTTTTATTGTGCTTTGCATCCTGAAAGAAGTAGAGTCGACCTTGGCACTATTTAACTATTTCTTCCAGGTGAAAATCACCAAGTCTTGCATGTGGTATTACATGACCGCCAGAAGGATGAGATGCTTAATAAAGGACTTTTCCAACTCTAAACACAGTTGGAAGGAACATTTTGTTTTTGTGACCTTTCCAGGTGGCGACCTTTCTAACCTAGTGGGGTCGACCCGGTCCCGTGGCTAACGAAGACGTATCCCTCTTCGAGGAAGAAAGTGTAGCCGTCCGTATCTTGTTAGTGCGTTCGGATAGTCATAAATCAGTGTCAAGTTTGTTGTCTGCCGAGATGTTGCTGAGAATAGTCTGGGCTAAAGGTAAGACCAACTCTTGAGTCTTGTGTTTATACTCACCCTCCTTAATCTTATTTTCTTTTGTAGACATGGTCAGGCAAGAATATCAGGTCAATCCTGAGCTACATGATGCCCTTTGTGACTCCCTTCAGAAGACAAAGGGGAGCTTTTCCGAGAAGGCCAAAGGCTTGAAGAAAAAAATTCGCACCTTGGCCGAGGCTGAAAAAGTCAAGGGAAAGAAGATGGGAGGTGAGGTTTCTCTCCCGAGCTTAACTCCTCCGGATATCGACGTAGCCGAGGCCCAGGTTGTGGCTGCTGCTCAAGCTCAGGCCACATCACAAGCAGCACCTTCGAGTACATCAGGGCCACTTCCTGAATCGAGCGACTATGAAAATACTTGGCCAGGGGAGGTCTCCACCCTTCAAGTCTTTTGGCCAATGGGATCCCTCCCGAATACAAGTCAATTTTATTAGCAGACGGGTCGCCCCAAGCCCCTCCACCATGTCCCGATGATAAACTTTACAAGTTCACTTTCCTAGTGGGGAATGAGGAGTCGGCTCTATTACATTGTGTGGTTACCACTTGGCTCGTTGAAAACTACTTCCTTCCCCAAGATCGGACTGTTTTACGAAAATTTGAATATGAGAGACTGACTAGCTTCATGGTCTGGCATATTCACCTGGTTGGTGTCTTTCTTTCTTCCTTGATGGCGCTGGGTACCATGTCTAATTCCCCTTTATCTTGTAACATATATATGTCCTCAATGGTTGCAGAGCCATGCCACCGCTCATCATTGGTGGTCAACTATGAGGTGAGGTGAGCTTAGCTTAGAAGCAAAGATTGATAGATACGACTGAGAGGGTCACCGATAAGGCGAAGGTTGAACTAAAGAGATCGTCGCGTTAAGTGGCTGAGCTCACTTCTCGAGTCGAGGAATTAAAAAAGGAGCCGGCCATGGAGAGGTTGGCGAGGATGACTTCTGAAGACGAGGTGGCCCTTAAGAAGCGCGCTGAGGAACAATTGCTTGAGGGAAGAAATAATGCAAGAAGGAAAGAGCCGATCTTTGGGCTCAGATCGCCAAGCTGGAAGAGGTTGACCCCCCAAAGATTACTGCGGAGGCTTTGGAAAAATATAAAGAGGCCCTTGGTTTTGGGATTGCCGACTTGGTTAATGCATGCTTTTCAAGATGCAAACAAGAGATCCAGCACAATTTTTCCAGCTCTGGGATTGACTTTGATTAGCTGGAGATAATGTCTGACAAAGAGTATGACGAAGATCCTGATGATACTCTGATCGAGTAAGCCACAACGGTGTCTTCGGAGGGTCAAACATCTGATATTGTTGCCCCGTGAACTTGTTACTTATATCTTTCCTTTTTATATAGGCTCCGCCTTGTAGATATGGTACCATCATGCCCTGGGTCGTAACGTCTTTTGCATGCCCCCTCGACAACTTGGTTTCGTATATTGGGAAGTTGTGGAGGGCTAGTTGTTGAATGGTGACTATGACCAAGCCAACCACAAGTGAACTGCTTTGTTTCCTAGCTTGTAGTATAGAATCCTTCCCAGATCATATAGCTAGCTCAGCCCGTAAGAGAATAACCCCCGATCGTATAACCGAACAGCCCGCGAGGTATCTACAAGCTCATCCCCGATCGTATAGCTAGCTACACCCGTGAGGGAGTGGCCCCTGATCATATAGCCGAGCAGCTCGCGAGGGTGCTGAGAGGTCGTCCCTGATCGTATAGCTAGCTTGGCCCGCGAGAGAATGGCCCCCGATTGTATAGCCGAGCAGCCCACGATGGTGCTGAGAGTGTTGGGAGATGTGTATGCTCTCGAGGTAATTTATTTCTGTGTATATGTACAAACATCTTGTTCGAAATAACAGTAAGCTGTTTGGTAAGAATTTATCTAATTTAATAAGGTTGTAGTCTATATTAGAACTGAGGTAAAGTCATGAGACTTGATACGAGGTCAAACAAGTATCGAGATGAGGATTTTGATCATGGAGAATTGCTTGACCATTTGTAGCATAAGTCTAAAATCGTTCGTGGTCATAGATGTTTCGAGAAATGGATATTCATTTATCGGATAGACCATTGTGTCTTTGTCTTCACCATGGAGTGGTGACGATGATCTCATGGTCGTTCGACTTGACAAAGTCGGAGACAAGACACATGTGTTTAGTGGAAAATGAGTTCACTGAACGACCCAACAAGAGTTATCACATGGTTAACATAACTAATCTGTCAGTGATAACTTTCAGTGATGATAGGCAAGTTGTTCCTTAGACTTAAGGTCATTGTACAAACCTATACGTAAACGGTGTCACTTAGATCTCTGACCTAACTTTGAGACAAGGTTAGTCGCAAAGTCTTTGGTTGGGTGACACTTGAAGCATGCAAGGAGAGTAATGACCAAGAGAGGATTCCCCTCTCCTGTTAATGGGGAGTTAGTGTCGTATTAATTGGTTCGGTCTTTAGTGAAAACTTTGGCCAAAGTATGTTGGAAGAAGTCCAACATTGACAGACTAAAGACCGATAGAGACTAACCAAGTTCAAACTATTAGGGTGGACAGTTGACCGTACCCTAGGCTTAGCTAAGCGACTAGTTTTGACGAAGGGATTAAAACTGCGGTATTCATCATGGACACGGCCAAGGTGGTCCCGACAATACTCATGTCTATGAGTTAACCACATAATTATGATACTGAAACAGGGACGACACCTGCTGCTCGTGGTAATCATCGTCTGAGGTTTCGAGCCCCACCTGTAGTAGCATCAGGCTGTAGGATCTCACACAGAGTGAGACCTTCGTCAAGTAATAGGTTGAATTAGGAAGATAATACATTGGATGTATGGGAATTTTTTTACGTCGCAAAATGTTTGTGATATGGCCTCAGGAATATTAAATATATGATGCAACGGTATTTTAATAGGTCGCAAAATATTTGCGGGCCTATTTATACCATAAACACATAGAAAATAGTTACGTGGATGTCGGAAATGTCCCAATGAAAATCCAGGTTCAAGCGGCGCCAAAATCGGACTATAAATGAGTCAAAGAAGGCAAAAGGGGGGCTTAAAAGGGCTGGGCATTTGGCCAGCCCTCTGCTGGGAAAGATCCCAGCGCACGCTGGGCCTAGGCCAGCACCTGGGCTTGGGCCCAGGGCCGGCCAGCCCACATCCATGCGGGCGGCTGGGCCCGCCTGCTGTAACAGGTGGGTGCACCCAGCGGGCACCAGTGGGCCCCACTAGTGGGGCCCACCAAGGGTTTGTGAAATTCTTGTTTAAGGCGGCTACGATTTTAGAGAAAATCAAATTTTTTTGGCAAACTTTGGAGATTCGTTTGAGGGGTCAAACGAAGTCGAAATTGAGCCCAGTTTGTTTCTATGCGTTCACTGTTCAGTGCTCTTCGATTTGATATATGATATCACTTGCGAAGCTCAACGGTGAGGGAGGGAAAATTCATTGAAGTTTGGCCTTCGTGAAGGTCAAACTTAAAATCAATTTTCTCCTCAAAAGTTTATTCCCACATTGGAAATGGAGAGAAGGGGAGGGGTCAGCCGCCTACATAAATAGGGGCCTACCCCCCCTTGAAACCTGCACCAAGCTCCAGATCTGAGTAGTTCCATTAACTTGAGCAAGCTCAGATCCAAGCTTAATTAATGTTCCACTTTTTTCTCTAATTCTTCCTTGTTCCTGATCGGGCTCTAACAAAGTTACGAACGAGTTCAGATCAGATCCAAAGTCTTGACAGAGGATCCACTCAAGGTGAAACTTTCTCGAGCGTGTGGTTGGCTCGGCGACAAGGGTGTTACTCGCCTCGGGACGCGATTCGGCTGTGGACGTGGTTCGGCTCAGGAGAGGCGGCTCAGCCCCAACACGGGGCATCGCTTCGGAGATAAAGAAAAGTTGCTGAAAACGACGCTTCGCCCGGAAGCAAAGTGACAGGTATGTAGTTTAATATTCATGTGTTTATAATTGCAATAAATTGATAGATCTATCTTTATGAGTTGGTCGGACCCAACCCCGGGATAGTAGAGATTCTGGCAAGGGTTTATTCTTTAGGGTTGTTCTTAAAATTGTTTTAAGATGTTTTCTGCTGCTTTCTTTGATTCTGTCGTCCTTCCGACTTAGGCCATACATTGATTTTATCGCCCTAAGGACCCAGAAAACCCTACATTGGTATTAGAGCGAGGTTTGCCTTGATCTATGTGTTTGCAATTATAAAGTGCATATGATGCATCATATTTTCTTCATGAGATAGAGGTAAGCTATTAAAAATTGTTTGTTCCCTGTGATAGTTTTATTTTCGAAAAAATTGTTTTTTGAAAATTAGATCTATATTTAAATTCATGTGATAATTTTAAAAATTAGATCTTTATAATTATATGATGATTATTAATTTTTATGAAACTTAAACTTATAAGATAATTTTAAGTTGCTTGTTATGCTAAAAAATTTATGAGATGAACTTTTTCATTGATTTGTTATCATGCTAAAATTTTATAAGATAAAATGTTTAGTTGATAATTTTAATGGTTATTTCAATTTCTTGTTCATTATGTGATAATACAAGAAAAACAATTTTGGTTAGCCATTAAAAATTGTCTAAAACTTATGAGATGAATTTTAGATAAAGGTGATATGATTTAAAATTGTTGCAACTATTAAATTCCTAATTCTTGATTAGGGTAGCCCATTACGATTTAATTTGTTGCAACTTGAATTTTTTAAATACCTTCTACGTGATTAGGATAGAACCCTAAAATTCCTTATAGTTGATTAGGACCTTAATAAAATTTATTAACCAACCTTAATAATTTTGAATTTTAGGATTCAACTAGTTGATAAGATGAACTAGTTTTAATGAAGCCATATTAAGTCGATATTACACATATAAATAATTGATATCCTTAAAGGATCATGAACCGGTGTCTAGCGTTTTTGTGACTAGTGTTGTGGATCACCTTAGCTCGACTGGTGATATTGATCTTGGCCTAGCCAAATCCCCTGGATCTGTTTCGCTAATCCACAAGGATGTGAATTATTATTATGTGAAACCATCGACTACATCTAGTCAAATACGTTTAAAATCTTCTTCAAGATTAGTCATAGCCCTCCTTGCTTTTGGAATTTGGAAACCAGGGATTCCATGTTACAGTTGTTAAGTCAACTCAAACTGTAACATAGAAATCTCTTGGGAACCATTTTCATTCAACATATGATGTAGTTCAACTTAACCCTAACCATCGTGTTGTGAACATAACCGAGTGCCGGTGTAAGTTAGGATTGGATAAGAAAGAAAGGGTCTGACTAGACTAGTATTTATGATTTGTTGAGCCAACTCAAGGTCAGGAGTGACTAGGGGTAAAAACTGATAAGGGAATCATATTCGATGTGATTGATGAAGAGTCATCTACCGATCGCAGAGTCAAGCAACTTGTTGAGCCAACTCAAGGTTGTGAAACTCAAGGTGGTAGGATCCATTTTCCACTAAATATTATTATTCATTCATCTATATGGCTTAAGATGATCACGAAAATAGTGGTAGGATATAGTTGAATAAAACCCATTTTAACTATATTTAAAAACTATGAACAAAATGCTAAACTAGGATAGCTCTGTGTTTTACCGAATGCAATCCAAGTCATAAAATCCTAAAGGAATAAGTTAACTGGTCAAATGATTGGTTAAGGAATATCAACTCAAAATTAAAATTGATAGTCTAAATTGTGTTCTCACTGACCTTAAAGTGTCCTTCTTAGCACATGCTTAAGGACAATAATTTCCTTGAGCTCTGGGTCCAACACAATAAAAGCACGCTATTTGTCACTCTCCTATATGAAAGGCAGCTTAAATACTGATGTTTAAAGCATGTTTCTCCATACAATTTGTTGAGTCAACTCAAGGTTGTATGGAGAACGATTTTGATCCGCAAGATTCAAAATTTCGATCAAACTATTTGACTCGAAGATGAGTGTATGAGCGGTGCAAGACCATGTATCCAAATCAGATCTTGAGTCAAGTAACTTGTTGAGTCAACTCAAGGCTATGAAGCTCAAGTATTTGGATGCATGAAGTGCTTGCACAACTAATATTTGTGTTTGGACATGAATTGTCTAAATGTGATTTAGAAAAGAAGAAGGCATTCAGGAAAGTCGGTTGAGAAAGAAAGTTTTGTTTATCATAAGAAAAAGGCAAAAGTACGAGGAACTGAAAATGGGACATATGGGATGCCTCGGTTTCAGAATAATATTGTATTAAGAGTTAATACATGAATGCGCAAGTTACAGGAAACTTATCTATGGAAAAATAGACTAAGCCGTACTAAAGAGAACAGACTATGGAAAAATAGACTAAGCCGTACTAAAGAGAACAGACTTGATAAGTCACATAAAGAGGGGTCTCTTGACCTCTCGTATTTTGAATCGAACGACACTTGTAAGTCTTGTCTCAAGGGTATGATGGCCAGAACCCCTTCTGTAAGACAGTGTGAGAATGAGTTGGAGAACTCGTGTTCTCGTACATATGGATGTACCCCGACCTAAGTCTAAATTAGACAGGATATGATATTCTTATTTTATTACGACACTTGTTCTTGATGAAACATAAGTCTGATGAAATAAAGAACGCAATGGTAGAAGTATTTGAACTACTTCGATCAGATCGAAGAGACAAATACTTAGCTGTGTAATTCTTGCATAATTAAAAGAAAATGAGATTTTCTCTCAGGTCAAGTCTATTAATACACAGGTGTGTTGGAGAGCATAATCGGATTCTGTTAGACATGACGCGACCCATGACAAGATTCCTCTTTCTGGGTTAAGCCCCAGATAATAGTGCCTATGTTCTTGATAAAGTTCTGTCAAGATCTTATCAATATGATATTCCTCAAATTAATCGTGAGAAAGTCACAAGATTACTCGAGCCTCGTGAGACGAAAAAGTCGAGTAAGACATCATAGTTGATGATGGCCTAGACATCTTCCAAGATGCCATTCGGAGTAGTAACTCTAAGAAATGGCTTGATGCAATCCGAAAATGGTCCTTGTACGTAAATAAGGTATGGACCTTAGTTGACGTGCCCAAGAGAAGTGTTCTCTTTGGCAGCAAGTGAATCTTCAAGACAGAAGATTAATGCAGATGGAAAATAGTGAGGTACAAGTTATGCTTGTTGAGAATAGTTATCATCAGAACTCCTATAAATGGATTGTGATGAAACTTTCTCGCTAACAGCTGTGTACAGATCTATTTGGATCAGACTCGATGTAAATGCTCATGATGACCATGAAAACTGGAGTATACATGTATAGTCTGTTTTCTAAATATGATTTAGAAAAACGAACTTATATGAATCAGCCACAGAGTTTTCAAGGTCAGTGTGAGCAAATAAAAAGCATGCGAGGCATCAAGAAGTTGGAACATATGTTTTAACAAAGTGGTCAAAGAGTTTGACACTTTATCAGAAATGATTAAGAACTGTGCAGATGACCAGTAACTATTTTAGATTATTCTCGTAAGGTTTGATGAGCTAGATGAGATTCAGGTAAGACAAATGTTAAAGTTCTAAAAGACCAAGAAAATTATTTGGATGATATTCAAATTAGTGGTCTAGTATGAAAATAGAAACCCATTAAGTGTATACTAAATACAGTTTAGCAGATTCACTCACGAAAGCTCTACCACATGAAGTCTAGAGAGACTTATGTTTAAATGCGGTATGAGATACCAGGATAAATGGTCCTGAGTGCAAGTGGGAGATGTTGGGAGATGTGTATGCCCTCGAGGCAATTTATATCTGTGTATGTGTACAAAGTTCTTGTTCGAAATAACAATAAGCTGTTTGGTAAGAATTTATCTAAGTTAATAATAATGTAGTCTACATTAGAACTTTGGTAAATTCCATGTAAGGGACCCTGCGGGGCTACACACACACACACACACACACACACCACACACACACACACACACACTCACTCACTAGAGGGGGTGAATAGTGTAATGGCAAGCAAAGTGCTTAATCAAAAGTTAATAAAATTAAAGCACAATAAGCAGCGGAAATTAAAGAGTATGCTCAACAACAACAATCACAAACACAAGGATTTTACCCTGGTTTCCCAAAACTTGGGTACGTCCAGCCACACCAATATTCACTATAATTTCCAGAAAGAGAAGTGAATACAATCTCACACAGATTCCTCACACAGAGGATTTGGATTCTCACACAGAGAAATCCTTACTTTCACACAGAGAGACCTCACACAGAGAATTTGTTATTTCACACAGAAAGAACCAAACTCTCACAGAGAGAGTAACTCCCATAAAGAGAGTATCTAATTCTCACAAAGAGAATTAGGGGTATCATAAAGGTGAAATGAAATAACACTTACATATGCCTTGATATGATCTTACCAATGCGATGAAGAAGGCATGCAAGGGAATGACCAAGTGCTTTGAGATTTGCTTTGATTGCACTTGTCGATCTTTCTCTCTTCTAGGAATGAATCCTAATACTTCTCACTTGAGTGTATGAAATAAAGAGAAGAAATATGTTCTCTAAGAAAAGGAATGAGATTGAAATCCCTTGGAGAAATTCCCTAGAGCTTAGATGCTATAGCATAAGATTGAAGCTCTAATAAGGGGATGGTGGGGGAGTGGCTTAGAGAAGAGATTAAATGATCTTCTATGATTTCCTAACCCTTTCAAGATTTGTAAATGAAATAAGCCATCTCCTATATATAGGAAGCCAAGAAGACCCCATAAACCAGCCAAAAACCCAAAGGGAAGAAATATGCAACTGCAAGATTTTGGGTAGAAACGGCATAGACAGTTGACTGATGAACAAATGACAATCGACTGTTCAACTGCTAGAAAAATCCCAACGGCTATAATTTGAGCCAGCACAGTCGACTGTAGAAGACTACACAAAACAAACAGTCGACTGTATATCCTTCATCAGGCGACTGCTGTATGGGATGGAAATAAAAACAGAGAGATGCAATTTTCGCACTTACGCCTTTCAGACGACTGTTGACCATTTCACAGGCGACTGTAAATACTTCATCAGTCGTCTGATTTGCAAATTGGGTTGAAGCCCAGAAAATGCAAGTTGCGCATAGACGACTGTTGAGCAATTCACAGGAGAATGTAAATTGAACATCAGTCGACTGAGGCAAAAAGCTCACGAAAAGTCAATAAAAATGTTGACTTGAGCAGTGCATTACAGTCGACTGTAGAAGGCTCGACAGGCGACTAGAATCACCCAGTCGACTGTAAAACCTTCATCAGGAGACAATTGGAGAGCCAGAGACTCACTTGAGTCTTTGGGCAAGATGAACCTATTGGGTTGGATTCTATGATAATCCTAAGGCTCACTAAGATGGTAAATACATATGCATGAAAGTATGACCATCTATCAAGGCATTACAATAATCCTAGACTCAAAAAGAGAAATGCAAGTAATAGAAATTACATGGATTACATATTGCATCTCCTAAGTCTAAGTCTTTAAGCTCATGATACCTTGATGATCTCAATCATCTCCAATCTTTGGCACTCCTTCATGAGATTCCCTTCATCAAACTCCAAGATTTGGCATTGCTCCTCTAGATGTCCATCCATCATCATGCTCCAAGCTTTGGCTTCATTAGATGATCTTCATGACTTCATCCAAGCTTGAGCACACCATCACTCTTGGAGGTCTTTAAGATATCCCTTGTAATATCCTCCAAGCATTATGCTTTGTCTCATCAACATATAATCATTAAGATAAACTGAGACTAAAACATAAGATTGATTAGCACACTAACATAATGTATTGATCATCATCAAAACAACGTTAGTCTTGAACCGAAGAACTAACAGTCTTGAGACTTGATGCAAGGTCAAACAAGTATCTAGATGAGGATCTCGATTATGGAGAATTGCTTGACCGTTTATAGCATAAGTCTAAAATCGTTCATGGTCGCAGATGTTTCGAGAAATGGATATCGATACATCGGATAGACCATTGTGTCTTTGTCTTCACCATTGAGTGGTGACAATGATCTCATGGTCGTTCGACTTGGCGAAGTCAGAGACGAGACACATGTGTGCATTGGAGAATGAGTTCACTAAATGACCCAACGAGAGTTATCACATTGTAACATAACTAATCTGTCAGTGATAACTCTCAGTGATGATAGGAAAGTTGGTCCTAAGACTTGAGGTCATTGTACGAACCTGTACATGAACAATGTCACTTAGATCTCTTACCTAGCTTCGAGGTAAGGCTTATTGAAAGGTCGTTGGTTGGGTGACACTTGAAGTGTGCTAGGAGAGTAATGACCAAGAGAGAATTCGTCTCTCCCGTTAATAGGGAGTTAGTGTCGTATGAGTTGGTTCGGGCTTTAGTGAAAACTTTGGCCAAAGTATGTTGGAAGAAGTCCAACATTGACAAACTAAAGATCGATGGAACTAACCAAGTTCAAGCTATTAGGGTTGACAATTGACCATAGCCTAGGCTTCACTAAGCGATATAGTTTTGATGAAGGGACTAAAACTGTGGCATTCATCACGGACACAGTCAGGGTGGTCCCGACAATAATCATGTCTATGAATTAATCACTTAATTATGATACCGAAACAGGGACGACACCTGCTGCTCGTGGTCACTGCCATCTGGGGTTTCGATCCCCACCTGTAGTAGGGTCAGGCTGTATGGTCTCACACAAAGTGAGACCTTCGTCAAGTAATAGGTTGAATTAGGGAGATAATACATTGTATGTATGGGAATTATTTTACGTCGCAAAAAGTTTGCGATATGGCCTCTGGAATATTAAAGATATGAGATTAATTGCATTTGATGCAAAGGTATTTTAATAGGTTGCAAAATGTTTGTGGGCCAATTTATACAATAAACGCATAGAAAATAGTTACGCGGATGTCGGGAATGTCCCGATGATAATCCAGGTCCAAACGGAGCAAAAATCAGACTCTAAATGAGTCAAAGAAGGCCAAAAGGGGGGCTTAAAGGGCTGGGCATTTGCCCAGCCCTGTGCTTGGAAAGAGCCCAGCATACGCTGGGGAAAAGCTTTTGCCCAGTGCACGCTGGGCCGGGGCAGGTCCCAGGCCTAGCGCCTGGGCCCAAGCCCAGGCGCTGGTCGCCTGGTCTTGGGCCCATAACCAACCTGCCTGCCTGCATGCGGGCGGCTGAACCTGCCTATTGTAGCATGCGGGTGCACCCAGCGAAGCGTCGGTGGGCCTCACTGGTGGGGCCCACCAAGGGTTTGTGCAACCCTTGTTTAAGGCGGCTGCGATTTTAGCGAAAATCGGATTTTTTTGGCAAACTTTGGGGATTCGTTTGAGGGGTCAAGCGAAGTCGAAATTGAGCCACATTTGTTTCTATGCGTTCATTGTTCAGTGATCTTTGGGATATATGATATCACTTGCAAAGCTCAACGGTGAGGGAGGGAAAATTCGTTGAAGTTTTGCCTTCGTGAATGTCAAACTTAAAATCAACTTTCTCCTCAAAAGTTTAGTCCCACATCGGAAACGGAGAGAAGGGAAGGGGTCAGCCACATATATAAATAGGGGACAACCCCCTCCTTAAACCGGAACCAAGATTCAGATCTGAGTAGCTCCATTAAACGTGAGAAAGCTCGGATCCAAGCTTAATTAATGTTCCACCTTTCTCCCTAATTCTTCATTGCTCCTGATCGAGCTCTAGTAAAGCTACGAAGGAGTTCGGATCGGATCCGAAGTTTTGACGGAGAATCCACTCAAGGTGAAACTTTTTGGAGCGCGTGGTTGGCTCGGCAACAATGCCGTTGCTCGCCTCGGAATGCGGTTCGGCTCGGGAGAAGCGGCTCAGCCCCAACGCGGGGCATCACTTCGGAGATAACGAAAAGTTACTGAAAATGACGCTTCGCCCGGAAGCGAAGTGACATGTATGTAATTTAATATTTATGCGTTTATAATTGCAAAAAATTGATAGATCTATCTTTAGGGGTTGGTCGGACCCAGCTCTGAGATAGTAGAGATTATGGCTTGGGTTTATTCTTTTGGGTTGTTCTTAGAATGGTTTTAAGATGTTTTACACTGCTTTGTTTGATTTCGTCGTCCATCCGACTTAGACTGGACGTCAATTTTATCGCCACAGGGACTTAGAAAACCCTAAAGAGAGATCGTCCCCGATCGTATTGATATCTCGGCTCGCGAGGTAGTGGCCCCCGATCTTATAGCCGAGCAGCCCACAAGGGTGTTGTGAGGTCGTCTCTGATCATATAACTAGCTTGGCCCACGAGAGAGTGGCCCCCGATCGTATAGCCAAGCAGCCCGCGAGGATATTTGTCGACACAGCAAGGTAATATACAGACTTGTGTACTTTAAAGGAACCAAAACGGTCGATCAAATGCTCTTCTTAGAGTACATTTGTCGTAGGTACATTAGCTCAGCATAATATATGCAATAAAAATATTTTATTTATTTATTAAAGAAAAGACATGAACAATATAAATCAACACAAGGATTTATTTGTGTACTTGTGTTGTTTGTTGATGAGGCCTGGTGTACCACCCGAATAGTTATGAGCTCTTGATTAGCAACATCGCCCTAGAAGATCATTCAACAATCCTGGTAATATGGGAATCACCATGACTCATTTACCTCGATCTTTACCCATCGAGGTCCCTTCCACCAGTCTTGACTCCTGGGTGTCGACAAATTTCTTCATATGACCATGTTGTATTAGGGTTTCGATGTCCTTTTTCAATTTCTAGCAGTCTTCATGTAACGCCCAGCTCCCTGGGATACCCCGGAAGACAAGGTACACGACGAGAACTAAGAACGTATCTGCAGGTCCACTGCGCGCTGTTGGGAATAATACATGTCGTGCTCCATACAACATACACCTAATACACAGAACATCACGAGTCTCAGAGAAATACTGAAACCAAAAACACTGAACTGTCGAAAAGAGAACCATCATATATATCTCATGTCCATGTACACTATTCCATACAGTACAAAACAATGCTCACCCAAAAGAAACCCCAAAAGTACATGGGCGCACCTCTTACCCCTCACCACCCCAACTCAACTGAAACATTCAACTCCAAACCAAAACCCACTCCAATTGCACCTCCCTGCTCCAGCCTATACTCAGACTCCAACTCCAACAACCTGGGAAAAACAACGGTGTGACACGTCAAAGCGTGACCCAATAGGAATTCAATACTCCAACCCAAATGCCATGCACACTAATGCCACTACCGAGTGCACGGTGCTACAAATGAAAGTACTACAGCTATACATGGCATGCATAACAAAAGAAAGCAAACACCATTACTGCACGTAGGAAAAAGAGAGCAGATCCATAGTAGAGGGTATAAAGGAATGGGTGACGATATTAACAGTAAATAATAAAGGGTACGACTAAGGTGTAAAAGAAAGCCAGTCAATCAATTTCATTCAATGTTAGCTTTTGGAATCCTAATATCAAATACGACGTATGGGACTGGACCTCTCCCAACTGTGTGGAAGAGCAAAGAGGACTCCCCGCCGCGCTATCCCGTCAGGGGCCTCGGTTACCACTCTACACTTTCCACCGCGCTAGCCCGTCAGGAGTGCAAGTATACCCACCACACAGAACCACAAGGAAACCACAACCAGTCCATCCCATAGGTTTACCCAATACTTCGAAATTCCCCCAACCCGTGTCACCCTCATTTAGGAGGACTGAAACACTTCCTCACTTTCACTTTTTTCATGAACATAACACAAAGATATTTCACATTTCCAACATCTCATTTCTAACATCATATCAAGGTGTCATGCCGATCGTGCCATGCCCACCATAAACCATACCACATTACCACCCAACAAAATGCATGCCATGACCACCATATCCTTCCCACCATGCATAAGCATCCACGTCCAACCATTTACACATATCTATAATGAGTCCTTAAGCAAATCATTACAATAAACTTGAATGAAATGCACTTTCATAGCAACAACAACACTTTCATATACATGGTGAGTCCCACAACAACACTTTCATTATAATGAACTTGAGTAAAATGCAAGCTTTTAAGAGGAACCCTTCATATTACCTTGCACAACATAAAAGAAACCACATAAAAAAACCATCCCATATTACCTTGCACAACACCATGGAAATTGCATGAACTTATGGCCTTTCTAATTAACATCTTAATCAAATCAAGGGCATTGAAACTAGCATTGTAGTTAAGATAGAGATGCATGCTTTATTGAAACCAATGAAGTAACTCTAGTGAAATGTAGAACTTGAGTAAAATGCCATCTTTGAATAACTACTTAATGGACCTTAATAAAACATGCAATCTTTAAATAGAATTACCTAAGTAACTTAATAAAAATGCAAGCTTAAATGAAACCACTAAAGGAACCCAATGCAAAAAGGCAAATTTAAATGGAGTTACTAAAGGAAATGTAGTAAGGTACAAGGTTTAGATGACTACACATAATTTGTTAGGAAAGATGCGAGCTCAAATTAGATTTCACAATTTTCCTACCCAAGCTTCAGCTTGCTGGGAAAAGCGGATCAGTCAGATTGATGGGCACACTTCTCCATAAATTTGTATTAAACATGCCCATATAATACAAATAAACGTTGTAGATATGGTTGTTTTGGATTCACCTATAAAATTTCACGCAGAAATATTAACTAGGTGATTTATGACGGATTATTTGGTGAGACCTGTCGAATCTGTTTTTCAGACAGATTCTGGGGGCTGTAAACATTGCTATTTTAAGTCATGTTAGAATTAGAATCTCGAAAATATGCACCAGGGTAAAGTTGTAGAACAGGTTGTTAACTTTATAACGAGACCAAGATCACTAAATTCTGTGTTTTGTGCAGGGACTGATCTCAATTTTACCTAATTGTGTCCAGACTGAAAGATATTCAGACATATTGTAATGATGGAATATTTACACTTAAATATAAAATACTGTACTGAACATATGTCAAATTTTATATGATTCTGGGGTAGAACTTAAAGAGCTACGCAAATATAATTTTTGCAGAGTTTAATTCAACCCATGGCAGCATCTATGAGGGACTGAAGTTACAATCAAACTGCATGAATTTACAGATGTGGTCTTTAGCTTAATAACAATGAATTCATCAATAAAGATAACACCTTTAATCTAATTAACTGAGTAAGATTGCATTTTGGACAAGAACATATGACAACATGGCTTAAAGGAGACAACTTTAACATCACAACATATAAAGGGACTAACTTTACTTGAAGGTTGCATGTATGAAATGAAAATTAAAACTTTACTTCTTAAAACTACCATACAAATAACATATGCGTAGGAGATGGTTTCCTACCAAATAAAGATGCCACCTTCATGGTCTTCAAATCCTCCCCCTAAATCCTTCTTTCCTTTTCTTCATCCTCCCTTAATTACCATGCAAACTTGGAATTCATCCTCTCTTAATTAGCATGCAAACTTGGAAAGAAATGAGGAGGAAATAAGAGGTGGGAATGGTGAGCTCACGGCAAGGGGGTGGTTAGGCCATCACAAAAATGAGGATGAGAGAAACAGGAAATAAAAGAGAAAGGAGAAAGTGTTAGAAGGTAATAGGACTCAAGAGAGAGAGAGAGAGAGAGAGAGAGAGAGAGAGAGAGAGAGAGAGAGAGAGAGAAGCTTTCTTAGCAAAAGAATGAGTAACCATGGCACTAGGCCATGGTTCTCTATATATTCATCTAATGAGGGGAGATGGAGGACCTCAAGCAGACCAAGGGTCCCCATTAATCATAGTAATGGGGACCAATGAAGTGGGTAATGAAGGATGGGAGGCCAAAGGCCTCCCTCATTCATAACACTCCCCCTTACCCATTCATCACTTTGGTCTCAGCATTTGAGGCAAAGAGGGGTGGATACTTCTGGATCCAGAGTAAGTGTGTTTGCCTCGTTAAAACCTTAGCTGTGGAAAACCCAGTGGGAAAACCCAACAGCTTAAGGAAAAAGAGTGCAACCCACAGGTTACTCCCCCTGATCCGTACAAGCTTCAGGCTTGCAGGTCTTTCAATTGTCGCATACCAATGTTCTTTACAAGCTTTACAAAAGTACATTTGGGCAAAGAGTTAGTAAAAAGATCAGCTAAGTTGTTGCAGGACTGTATCTGCTGAACTTCGATCTGCTTGTCCTCCTTTAGCTCATGTGTCCAGAAAAACTTGGGAGATATGTGCTTCGTCCTGTCGCCCTTGATGTAGCCCTTTTGAAGTTGAGCAATGCATGCAGCGTTGTCTTCAAACAGGACGGTAGGCTCCAAATCACCGGTCTTCAGGCCAGTAGATTGAAGAATATGTTGGACGACGGATCGTAGCCAATAACACTCTCTGCTTGCTTCATGGATCGCAATGAGCTCCGAATGGTTCAATGATGTAGCTGTTGTGGTTTGCTTCACCGATCTCCAGGAGATAGCAGTACCTCCGTCGGTAAAAACAAAACCTGTTTGGGATTTTGTCGTGTGCGGATCTGAGAGATAACCTACATCAGCATAACCAAATAATTTGGGGGAGGCACCTCTCTGGTAGTAAAGTCCAAGATCAATGGAACCCTGGAGGTATTGCAGAAGATGATTTACTCCGTTCCAGTGACGCTTTGTAGGCGCTGCATAGTGTCTGGCTAGAAGATTAACTGTAAACGCTATATCGGGACGTGTACAGTTAGCCAGATATAGAAGTGCTCCAATGGCACTGAGGTAGGGTACTTCAGGACCCAGTATCTCCTCCTCCTCTTCCAGTGGCCGGAAGGGGTCCTTATGTACATCTAGTGATCTTACGACCATAGGAGTACCTAAATGATGACATTTATCCATATGAAACTTGCGTAGAAGTTTCTTTGTATAATTAGATTGGTGTAATAGGATTCCACCTCTTAGGTGTTCTATCTGTAAGCCAAGACAATACTTTGTTTTGCCTAGGTCTTTCATTTAAAAAGTAGGTTTTAGGCTTTCAGATATCTCATTGATCTCTGCAGGAGATCCTATGAGATTTAAGTCATCTACATATACAGCTATGATGACGAATCCTGTTCCCGTTCTTTTGATAAAGATACACGGGCAGACTTCATTATTCGTGAATCCTTGCTGTGCAAGGAAATCACTTAGTCTGTTTTACCACATCTTGCCCGATTGTTTTAGACCATATAATGATCTATGTAGCCTTACAGAGAATACGTCCCGAGGTATCTCTTTCATCTCTGGGGGTAGATTAAACCCATCAGGAAGTCTCATATAGATATCGCCATATAGATATGCAGTCACAACGTCCATGAGCTACATTTTTAGGCTTTCCAGAGAAGTTAGGCTTATTAAAAATCGGAATGTGATCGAATCCATGACCGGGGAATACGTATCTTCGTAATCAATCCCCGGTCTTTGGGAAAATCCCTGGGCTACAAGGCGTGCCTTATAGCGAAGGATCACATTATTTTCATCTCTTTTTCTTATGAAAACCCACTTATATCCCACATGCTTTACACCTACTGGTGTTTGGACTACTGGTCCAAAGACTTTGCGTTTCAAGAGTGAGTCCAGCTCTACTCTTATTGCCACATCCCACTTTGGCCAATCATCTCTGCTTTTACATTCTGCTAGAGATCGTGGTTCAACGTCATCGTCATATTCAGTGACGTGAACGGCAATATCGAACGCAAAATCGTCGTCGTCGACTATGCTATTTCTGTCCAGTACTTCTCCAGTACGTACAAAATTTAATGATTTTTCTCCTATTGTTTCCTCTGCTGGGGAAATCAGGAGGGGAGAAGTAGCTAGTCTGAGCTCAGCATCCTGTGGAGGGATAATCTTAGTATCTCCCGGAGTCTTTCTCTTTCGAGGAACTTTATCTTTTGAACCTGGTGGGCGTCCTCTTTTCATTTGAGGTACAGCCAATTCTGCTGCCGGTGGATTGCATCCATCTATGAGGATGTCAATTCTAGCTGGCGTATTGGCAGCAGGGACGTATAAACGGACAATCTTCTGGTTGTCTGTGAACTTATCCGGCAAAAGATGTACTGTATTCTGGATGTGAAGGATCTTCAGGATCTCATCTTCACACAGATTAGTACGCGGATCATATAGGGACAAAGACTTCTGGTCCCAACTAATGGTCTCAGAAGCTTCTGGCTTCTTAAACTGTGTGCCCAGTTTAGGAAAAATTTTCTCATTAAATTCACAGTCAGCAAAACATGCCTTAAATGCGTCATCCGTCAGGGGTTCAAGGTATCTGATAATAGAGGGCGAATCAAACCCAATATATATACCTAGACGACGCTGAGGACCCATTTTGGTCCTCTGGTGCTATTGGGACATATACCGCACAACCAAACACTCTCAAATGAAAGATATCCGAAGGTGCGCCATATGCTAATTGCATCGGGGATAAAGTATGACCTCCAGAGGGTCTTATCCTAATAAGTGATGCGGCATGTAAAATAGCATGCCCCCAAGCATCCACAGGCAACTGGGATTACATAAGCAATGGACGTGCAATCCATTGGAGTCCATTTATAAGGGACTCAGCTAATCCATTTTGGGTGTGAACATGTGCTAAAGGATGTTCAACTTCAATACCTGTTGCCTGGCAATAGTCTTCGAAGACTTATGAAGTAAATTCTCCCGCATTATCAAGACATAGTTTCTTGATATGGTTATCGGGAAAATGAGCACACAACCTTATTATTTATGCCAATAGCTTTGGAAAAGCTAGGTTGCGGGTGGACAAGAGGCACACATAAGACCATTTGGTTGATGCATCAATCAGTACCATGACGTACCGAAATGGGCCACTTGCGGGGTGAATAGGCCCGCAAATGTCACCATGAATTCTCTCAAGGAAACCAGGAGACTCTAATCCCACTTTCAGGAGGGATGGTCTCCTTATAAGTTTTCCCTTGAAACAAGGGAGACATGGAAATTCACCCTTTTGAAGAATCTTCAGGTTCTTCAATTTGTGTCCACGGGAATCAGTGATGATGCGTTGCATCATTGCTGTTCCAGGGTGACCAAGTCTATTGTGCCAGAGTTGGAACTCTGGCAGTGATTGGCACGTCTGGTGATCAATCATATTGGCTTCTATTGGTTGAATGTATATTTGGTAGAGACCCGACGGGAGTCCCTTGAATCGCTCGCAGAATATCTTCTAGTCATCTTTATGACGAGTTACAATCAGATATTCAACCTTATTTTCATCTCTGGTCCCTAAGTGATAACCGTTTAAACGGAAATCCTTGAAACTTACGAGATTCCTATTTGATTTAGGAGAGAATAATGCATTATTTATTTGAAGTCTTGTGTTATTTGGGAGCAATATAATTGCTTCACCAGTTCCTTCGATTATTTGGGACAGTCCTGAAATTGTGATAACAGGACCGTCATATTTGTTTACGCTATTAAAATAGCAATGATCGCGAAGGATTGTGTGCGTCGAGGCACTGTCCACTAGGCACGCAAACATCATCTATATAAGCAAAAACAAAATTTTATTTGAGTGAAAATGTAGACAACATTCGAAAATAAAAGTTCGTACTAAAGCAAATAAAAGATGAAGATACATCGAATTCTAAATGCGTAGATAAAGGATGATGCTCAATCGAGCAGGTCGTCGTTCTCGAAGTCTTTTGCAGTAAAGACTGTTGGCGGCTGCACAGCCGCCAAGTTTGTTTCAGGTAGAGACTTCTGGCTCGCCTGGTATAGATCCTGTAGGTGGCGAGGAGTGCGACAGTTTCTGGACCAATGGCCAGTCATGCCGCATCTATGTCATTTATCCTCCCAGTTCTTCTTTGGAAGTGACACTTGCTCGATGTTCTTTCGCTTCCAAGTGAAGTTTCTTTTTCCCTTATTGTTTTTGTTTGTCTGGGGAGCTGCACCTCTTGGTTGCTTCATTACAGCTTTCCCTTTAGTGTTTTTAGCCTTCCTCTTGTTTTTCCACTTCTGTGGAGAAACGTGGTGGGCTTCAGGGATAGGGGCAGTGCCAGCTGGACGTAAGTTATGAGTTGCAAGCAGTAAGTCTCGATTCTGCTATACCCTAAGTAGGCATGAGATCAGATCAGAGAATTTTGTGAAATTGCGTTCACGATACTGCTGCATGAGGATTGCATCTTTCTCGTGAAACGAGGTAAATGTCTTTTCCAACATGCGATGTTCTGTCACTTCTTCACCGCACAACTTCAGGCGTGAGGTGATGTTATGAAGTGCAGAATTATACTCAGCGACGGACTTATAGTCCTGAAGTCTGAGGTTTTCCCACTCATAACTGGCACGCGGTAATATAACATCAATTTGATGTTTATACCGAGCTTCCAGCGCTGTCCACAGGTTCTTTGGGTCCTCAACCGTTAAGCATTCGGCCTTTAAGGTCCGATATATATGTTTCCTAATGTAGATTATGGCTTTCGCCTTATCTACATCGGATACAGTGGTTGGAGTGCTGCTGCTAGATGTAGCAGAAGCTTCGGCCGCTGCTGGGGCCGAGGAAGGAGCCAAAATGGACCCAAGGAGGGCCATCGAACGCAAGTGGAACTTCAGGTCCACTCGCCAACTCAGGTGATTCGTCCCTGCAGAGTCAAGGACTTCGAAATCGACGCTTGCCAATTTTGCCATTTATCTACGCAATTTAAAATAATCATGAATTAATTAAAATTCAAAATTCATGCATAAAGAAATAAACAAGTAAATATGCGGGGATCGGCCAGATACCCAAAAAAGTACACAGTCCAAAGTTCGTTTACAGTCCATAAAAGAAAATAAAAATACAACTTCGGAAACCCAAAGTGGGTCCCAATATCTTCGTCTTCATATGCTGTTGCACCGAGCTTTGACTTTTTATACAAATTTCCTCACTTACAAATTCTCTCAAAAGAAAATAAAAGTGCAAGGAATGTAAATAGGTATACAATGGCCGATCCCGAAAAACACATTTTTACTTATTTAAACATCCACGCAATTCTAAATATGCTACATGCATAAGAATAAACAACCACACATATATCTCAAGCATAACATATGGTAAAGGAAACTAGAAAATATAATTATCTCGTAGACCACATGGAAACGTCATACACCGTTAGGTTAGTTGACTAACAGCAGAGCGGTCTCAGATCTTTAAGATAGTTATATTTTGAAAAATAGAATCCTAGTAAACCATAGATAATAATTTGCAAGAGCGATGTTTAAATAAATTGTTCAACATGGAATATATAAATTAATTGTGATTTTACATAGAGGAGAGTCTCTTTAAGTAATTGGCTTCAGGCCATTATTTAGTTGGCAAGAATAATAACCGTTAAGTAATTGGGGCTGCAAGCCCAAAGAATTTATTAAGTTATTGGTAGGCACAAATGGGCTGCAGACCCAACAGCCAAAAAAATATATCAATTTTAATTAAATTAAGCCTACTTTTGGGTTGGGGAATACCAATAATCCCCAAAACCCTAAGTCTGTCCCCTCAAATTCCACCCCATCAGTTACTGTTTTTGGTCATTGTCGGTGGCCAGAAATATCCCCACGTGTCAGCCAGAGAAAAAGACCCCCCTGCCGCCCCGCATGGGGGGAGGCGACAGAGAAGAGCCCCCCTGCTGGGGGGAGGAGGTGGAGAACGATCCCCGCCCCCCGTCGGGGGGGGGGGGGGGGGGGGGCGCTGACAGAGAAGACCCCCCTGGGGGGGCGGCCACCGATCGGGCCCCCCGTCGAGGGGGGCGCTGCCAGAGAGAACCCCCCTGACGGGGGGGGGGGGGGGGCAGCCATCGATCGCCCCCCCCCCCCCCCCCCGACGGGGGGGGGCGGCCGTCAATCGGCCCCCCCGACAGGGGGGCTGCCAGAGCGCTGCCAGAGAACCCCCCCCCCCCCGACGGGGGGCTGCTGTCAATCGCCCCCCCCCCCCCCCCCCCCCCCGACGGGGGGGGGGCTGCCAGAGAACCCCCCCCACGGGGGGGGTCGTCTATCGCACCCCCCCCCCCCCCCCCCCCCCCCGTGCCCCCTGACGGGGGGGGCCGTCAATTGCCCCCTCCCCCCCCCCCCGGGGGGGGGGGGGGGCGCTGCCAGAGAAACCCCCCCCCCCCCTCGGGGGGGGGTTAGGGCGGTCGCCGGAAGAGGTTCCCCCCTTCGGGGGGAGGCTGAAAATTATTATTTTTTAAGTTTATTTTCATTGTATTTTATTAAGGAAAGCTATTGTATTTAGCAGATTTTAAACAAGCCAAAAAGAGGTTGTAAAAAATCATGGCTAAAATATATATTGTTTATCTACAGGAATACGAAGTATACCTCTAGATCGATGATCTAGGGACGACCGTAGAAAAAAATCCATAGAAATAAAAATCCGAGCTCCCGAAAACTTCGAGAATGCCGCAACGCTCCAACGAATCGCCGCAGCAACCAAAGATTCCTTGCGCGTATGGGATCAATTTGGTGGGGATTTTAGGCTTGGATTTTTGCTCAAGGAAGAACACGTGCTGATAACGTGTTAGAAGGTAATAGGACTCAAGAGAGAGAGAGAGAGAGAGAGAAGCTTTCTTAGCAAAAGAATGAGTAACCATGGCACTAGGCCATGGTTCTCTATATATTCATCTAATGAGGGGAGATGGAGGGCCTCAAGGAGACCAAGGGTCCCAATTACTCATAGTAATGGGGACCAATGAAGTGGGTAATGAAGGAGGGGAGGCCAAAGGCCTCCCTCATTCATAACAGAAAGAAATAATGAGGTTAGAATCTAGAGGGTTTTATTTAATTCTACACTTTCCTGTTCTTAATTTCTCCCAATAATCATTCTTAATTCTTAAGGGTCAAACTAGCTAGAAGATGCCATCCTAGCTAAAAAGACACAAATATCCTTCTATAAAAACACCCTCCAACTTAGATATATAATTACACCTTCTGTCATCCTTATATAACACATTCAAATGCTAACACAAATACACACTAACATGTTACACAAATGCACACTAAAACAAATCCATATATATTACATTAATCAATTTCACCACATTAATAAAATATTTTACAAAATACTACATATTAAAGAATCGCCCATTAAGGTTACACTATTTTAACACACTAACATTTATACGCACCAAACTTAAATACAATAATGTCATCACTTAAGAGAATCATTCATAATATAATCCAAGCTAATAATAATCCATAATAGTAAAAATTCACAAATCCGAATCACACACATATTACCTTAATATTCATACAAACACTACTTTACCATACACACTCCCCATCAATAAAAAACTAATACAATCAATCTCATCACAACTATAAATAATACAATAATTAAATACCAGGACTACTAAACATACTACAAATTTTCTATGCACACCCACTTATAACCATTGACAAACATGCCATTCATACAAGAGGGTCACCCATCATTAATAATACTATCCTACTAATAATTGATCACTCCATATTTTACACTTTTTTCCCGCATGTTTGCATGACATTTAGATCGCTCAAATCATGTTTTTCACGATATATCGACGATATTGCGATGCTTTTCACGATTTGTTGTTTTTGTCGTATTTCAGGAGATTTGGAGCGATTTGGAGTGATCCCCTGATACACCTACTCCAGAGTGCCACCGATGACCTCCCCGGGGGGTACTTTGCTATTGGAGAGGAGCGGAAGAAGAAAGAACGTCGCAGGAGCGACGAGGAGGCCAAAACAAGCTGTTTGGGCATTTTTGGTGTCTCACTCGGCCGAGTGAAGGAGTCACTCGGCCGACCAGCGAGACACCGCTCGGCCGACCGGATCGGACACGTTTTATGTGTGCATTCGGCCGAGCGTCGGAAGCCACATCGGCCGAGTGACGAGACCCCGTCCGCCCGAGTGGCACTCAGACGACGCCCATCAAAAAGTGCCAACTTACTGTTTTTCGTCTGCCTGAGCTTCAGAAGACCCACTCGGCCGAGTGGTAAATGCCGACCGCCCAAGTACATAGAAGCCATCGGCCGAGTGACGACAACTCACTCGGCCGAGCCGCCCCCGAAGTGAAGACCCCCGAAGACCCAGACTTACTGGAAATTCTCAGGGTTTGTCACTCGGCCGAGCGACTTTTGTCACTCGGCCGAGTGAGCCGCGCTGCCTGTAGCGTAAATTGCGATTTTCAGGCTGCGCAGGGGCATTTTGGTCACAGTTTTTTGGACGATTTTGGGGGGTATTTAACCCCTGTTTTTTCCCTAGGTTAGAGAGCTTTTCTCTTTACTTTTTGCAGTTTTTAGATTAAACTTTTAGTTTTAGATTTTTGTGATTGGAGAGGAGAGGAAAGTTTATTTTTGTTGGATTCTTGGAAGAACTCTATTGGTTTGTCTCCCTCTCCATTAAAAATCCTATTTTTATTGCTTATTTGAATATTATGATGAATTCTCTTGTTAATTCCATTGATTATTTTTGTATTTGTGCTATGAATTGTGAGTAGTCTATACGTCTTGGGTTGTGGGGATGAACCCTACGAGCCCAATTTCAGATTTGTGATGACTTGGTAGAAATTTTGCTAGAATTGCTATTAGGGTTAGTTTGGGATCGATTTATTACGGATGGCTAGGAGTTCATACCGATTGGAATTTGCAAGAGATTCGATCCCAATTCGATAGGAAACCCTAGAAATCCGAATTGGGTTGAAATCGAGTTTCCGTAGTATCGGTTTGCAAGAGATTGGACCGATACTAGGGTTCTCGGTTGCAATCCCGTGCCGATACCCGTTTGCAAGAGATTGGACGGGTAGGAACTATCCCAACCTAGGTCGCGGCCCGAGTTTGCACGAGAGTGGGCTCGGGGCGCGATCGAACGATGATGTTGATCCTAATGCTAGCTTGCCTAGGCTAGGGTTTGCAAGAGATTGGACCCGAACCTAGGATAGCTATAGACCGGCAACAGCGCGAGAGCGTGAGCTAGGTTTTACATTCAGTTGCAACTAGTTCATCCGAGATTCTACCCTAGCAATTTTGATACCAATGAATCACATTAACGAGATATGGTGAGTAGCGGGGATTCCCCATTCCCTAAGCGTCTTTATTTGATTTGATATCTTCGTACTTTGTCTGACGATTGTGACGGGATCGCCAAAGGCAAATTCTCTCTTTTCCGTTCTTAATAGCCAGGTTGTTCGGAGCAGGCACTTTCATTCGTCCTCCCTGTGTTCGATAACCCGCTCGCCGCTACACCGTGCGCTTGCGGTAAAACTACACGGTCGCACTTTTGGGTTACATTTCGGAGCGATCAAGTTTTTGGCGCCGTTGCCGGGGAGGCGATTGTGTTTGATCTTACCACCCTAGCTATTTCTTTCTTTTTATTTTATTTCTTTATTTTTTTATCTAACCCTTCCATTGTGCTAATCACTTCTTTGAAACTTTTTTTTCCCGTGCATGAACACGAGATCAACGGCGGACCCTGAAGCTATATTATTTGATCCCGAGATTGAGCGTACTGCGCAGAGAATCAGAGCGGAGAGAAGACAAGATCTGGAAGGGAGGTTTATGACCAACCCGGAAACTGTAGAACAATTAGCGACAAGAATGGCGAGGATTATTTCTATTCGAGATAGGCTTCGGCCTAAGACCTCTTCTACGACCTCATCCATTGCCATGTCGGAGTTGGCGGCTGACAAGAATTTTGAGCTGAAGACTGGACTAGTGGTTCTGATGCAGCAGGATCCATTTCATGGGAATGCCCACGAAAATCCCCACTACCACATCCAGTTATTCTTGTCGAAGTGCGCCACATTTCAGATGACGGGGGTCTCCATCGATGCCATCAGACTGCGCCTCTTCCCCTTCACATTAAAGGACAAAGCACTTTATTGGTTGAGGACGCAAGCTGAGTGAGTCTTTACCACATGGGACGAGTTGGCGAGTGCATTCATTGACAAGTTCTATCCGCCCTCCAAGACGGTAAAGATTCGGAGCGCTCTTATGTCCTTCAAGCAAGGACCCTAAGAGACGCTCTATGAGGCTTGGGAGCGTTTCAAAGACCTGCAGCACCAGTGCCCGCACCATAGCATTGAAGATTGGGAGCTAGTTCATAGCTTCTACAATGGTCTCCAACCGGGGACCAAGCAGATTATTGATGCCGCAGCAAATGGTGCCATCCTATTGAAGACTCCCGACGAAGCTACGGCCCTAATTGAGGAGATGGCCTCAAACAATCAACAATGGGGCGATGAGCGAGGACACTCTACGTCCTCCTTGAAGCCATCTAGCATCTATGAAGCAAAGGCCGTAGCGGAGCTGACAAACAAGTTTGATTCTCTTCACAAGGTAGTGGAGAGACTGGAGAAGTATATCACGGAGCCCCAAGGAACCCCTTCCACATCCGCACCAACGAATCAAATGTGTGATTGGCAAGACCAATCTCAAGCTATGTATTTGGGAGGAGAGCAAGGAGAGGGATCCTTGGAGCAAGTTCAATATGTGGCGGGGAACCAAGGATATTGGGCCAATCCGGCCACTAGAAACCATCCCGGCTTCTCTTATGCCAACAATGAAGGAGCTTTGAACCCGCCGCAACAACCACCACCACAACAACAGTATCCACCGAGGGGGCCTCCACAACAAAATTTCCCACCGAAGCAACAAGTTCCACCCTATAGGCCGCCCGGATACAATCAAGGGTGGAGAAATCAAAACCCTCCACAAGCTCAACAACGATCAGACTTCAAAGCTAGAGTGGAGGAGTTTATGGTCAAGCAAAAGAAGGTCAATGCTTCCTTGAAGGCGGGCCAAGACTCCCTTACAACCGTTGTAGCTCAAATCTCGGAGCAATTGGCGTTGCTTAATCGAAATACTCAACAATTACCGGCTCAACCCGAGCAAAACCCACGGGGCAACACCAGCCACATCAATGTCGTGGTTGCCGTTACAACTAGAGGCGGGAAGGATACCACCCCCGCCATGATTCCTACCGAGGAGCCCGTGGAGGAGAATGTAGAGCCAATTGAGTCGGTAGTTGAAGTTGAGAGGGAGAAAGAGCCGCAAGAAAAGGAGAAATCTAGGGCGGAGCAATTGATTGAAGAGAGGCACTTTATGCCACCGGTCCCATTCCCCCAGAGGCTTGCTAGAGCAAAAATGGAGAAAAGGCTAGCAAAGTTTCTCGAGTATCTGAGAGGGGTTAGCCTCAACATTCCTTTCCTCGACGCCATCGTGGAAATCCCGATATACGCT
Source organism: Scilla litardierei (assembly GCA_030789695.1). Lineage (NCBI taxonomy): Eukaryota > Viridiplantae > Streptophyta > Magnoliopsida > Asparagales > Asparagaceae > Scilla > Scilla litardierei. The sequence goes on along the minus strand of CM061140.1, from coordinate 141,200,305 downwards.
AAATTTTTAAAGGATTTGATTTCGGGGAGAAAGAGGAAGGAGAAAATTATCCTCGCCGAGGAGGGCTCTTGGTTCACCAAGAGAGAGAAGGAGCCGGTTAAATTCAAAGACCCGGGGAGTTTTCGAATTCCTTGCACCTTGGGCGGCGTCTCTCTACAAAAGGCGTTGGTGGACTTAGGGGCTAGTGTTAGCCTCATGCCTCTCTCTATGTTCCTAAGGCTAAATACCGGCACGAAATTGAAGCCTACCGACATGCGGATACAACTAGCCGATGGACGGATCACAAGGCCGGTAGGGATCGCAGAGGACATCCCGCTACAAGTCCCGGGGGCATATGTTTGCCATGTGACTTCGTGATCATGGATGTTAAGGAGGAGGGAGACACGTCACTAATACTTGGACGCCCGTTCCTCGCCATCGCCGATGTCATTGTCGACGTACGTGAAGGAACTCTAACATTGAATGTCGGCAACATCGACGTGGAGCTTCATATTCCCAAGGCAATGAAACACATGCCTTATCACGAGGAGCTGGACTATATGGACCTCCTTGACGAGGTTATTGAGGAGGCGATCCCCCATTCGATCGGCGCTCTATTCAATGAAGATTTCGAGGAAGGGCCGGATTTGGACCAAGAAGAGAAGACGGAGCATTCCCCCGACTTCTCCGCTGAAATTGATGAAGGCGACACTGATGTCGCAAGGATTCGAGAGCTCTGCAAGCTCTCAAAATTGAAGTCTCCGAAGAAAGCTCCACCGGTACGGAAATCGGTGTCACCGGTGAAACCGAGGACCGGAGCAAGCGCTAGCTTGGGGGAGCCACCCCCCAACACTATTCGAGACGAGAGACCACCGAGGGAGAACACGCCGCCGCAACTTCCGAATCCAAGCGTTCTCCCCGGAAAATTTGACGGGTGCATCTCATATGCACCAAACATCCCGCGTTAATTGAAAATCATAGGGGGTCGAGCTCACGACCTTAAATGAGCGCTTGTCGGGAGGCAACCCGACGGTTATTGCTTTATTTTTACTTTTCCTTTATTTTTGTTTTAGAAATTATTAGTGTTTTGAGTCGTTCGCCCAAAAATTTCGTGATAACGGGTCCTATTTTTCCTGACAGGAGAGGAGATAGGAAATCCATCATGGGGAGGATGAACAAGGCGACAAGGAGCGCCCCAGGAAGGCGCTCGATGCTTAGGAGGAAGATGAAATCGACTGGAGGAAGAAAAACAGAGTTTAGAGCCCAAACGAAGACAAACAGCAGAAAACAGGGTTCACTCGGCCGAGTATACTAGTCACTCGGCCGAGCACACAAGTTCGTCCTCTCGAGCGGCTCACGAACGAGGGAAGTCTGCTGTACCCAACTCTCTGTTTCTTTTCTTGATTTCAGTATAACTGCTACTCGGCCGAGTATATATATTCACTCGGCCGAGTAAAACTGATACGCTCCTAGGGCGAGACTTGCCGAGTAGCTTGAGCCACTCGGCCGAATGGACTTACTCCACTCGGCCGAGGGTGGCAAGGCCACTCGGCCGAAGCGAAAGCGGGGAGGAATTTTTCCGTTGAGTTCCCTCGGCCGAGTGACTTAGTCACTCGGCCGAGTCGTAACTTTTTCTATAAAAGGGGGCGGGGGGTGCGTTTTTCGAAACGAATCAAATCGCTCGTGCCCGACCCTTCGACTCCCTCGGCCCCGACTTCCCCCCTTGCTCGCCCGATCGCTCGCCCCGCGCCGGCGCTCGGCCACCCAACTCCAGCCGAACGCCGTCGCCCCTCGCCCGAGTCGCCGCCGGCGGCCACGCCTCCGGCCACCTCCGGTAACGCCTAAATCGCCCTATTTTCTCCACTCTCTCGTATTTTTCGACGATCCATGTGTTTAACGAACCCCAAACCCAAATTAATTTCAATTTCTATCTATTATACCCCTAATGCCCCCCATACGTTTTGAATATTACTTGCTGATATCTCCGTTTCATGCGCAGGTTATATTTGGGAGCTTAGGGGAGCCCAGGGGAGCTTCCAGGGACTGTTTTGGGCTACGTGGAGGCGTCGTCTTCGCACGCTTCCATAGCTTTGCTCTCGCGGCGTGTCGTGGTATATTCTTTCCTTTATTTTACGCACGCCGCATTTGTATTGGTTTTGGTGAGCGCTCGGGGCCCATATGTCGCCCCGGACACGGCCGAGGTCGAGGAGAGCTTCCGCCAAGCGGAAGCGGTCGGATGATGCCGGCCCCTCCCACGAGGTGGAGGACTCTCCTCCGCCTTCTCCACCACACCCCGTTCACCCAACACAGCCTGCAGGCCCCGCACACCCCGCACAGCCTGCAGAGCCCGCACGACCACTCCCTGCCATCCCACAGCCACCACCTCTGGCTCCACTTATCGGGCCGCTGGGGATTACGTTCCGGAACGACGCACACCGCGTCGCTTTCGAGCGCATTTCCCAGCGCTCGATCGTACCCTCCAGGTTCGCACACCTTGCAGACCTAGGACGCCTGGGGGTACTCGAGGGGATGCTCACGTTGTACGACAACGTGGGCTGGCGAGATTTCTTACAGGTGTCGGCGGACACGTTTATCCGTCCGACACTTGAGGTGCTTAGTTCGATCGCCCGGACCGACGAGGGATGCTCGTTTCGGTTCATGGACCGAGAGTGCCAGGTCACTCTCAGTATGATGAGAGCTTTCTTCTCGTGGCCCGATCTCCCCGGGGCCGACCGTGGTTACGCCCCCACTCACATTCCCCCACCTTCCTTCGATGCCGGCGCCTTCTGGGCCCGGATCACGGGTCTTCACGCTGCCTTTGACCCTAGTAGGGCCAAGGCCTCGGCCATCGTCCACCCTTGCCTCCGTATAGCTCAGCGCCTCATGGCGACTACCTTTTTGGCGCGATATGAGCCGGGTACGATGTCCACACCGGAGCTTTATATGCTCTACGCGATGACACGCCCCAGAGCTCTATCTAGGGAGGGCGATGAGTTGGTCCCCGCCGTCGTGATTGATGTCGCGAGCTGGTTTTTGGACCGCATCCTCGTATCGGTGGGCGCTCGCTCACCGATATGCTGCGGCGGCCTGATCACCCTGCTCGCCCTTATGACCGGCGATGACTTTCCAGATGACCTGCGACGAGCACCGGGCCCCACTTCACTGTCCATAGATGTCATGGCCCGGATGAAGATGCTTCGTCCGCACGGTGAGCGACACTGGGTCTGGCTGCACGGCCCCTACGGTGCCGATTACATGATTCTTCCGAGCCCAGCTCGGACACATATTGCACCGGCCCAGGTGGACTGGCTCCCGGTGATGGATCTTCTGATCCCAGCCGCATACGTGCTCGAGGTCGAGGAGGCCGAGCAGGCCCACGCTGCCCACGCTGCACCCGCAGACCCCGCTGCACCTGCTGAGCCCGCTGCACCTGTTGGCCCCGTAGCCCCTCAGCCTATCCCTGATATTTCTGCTGCTCCCGACACCTCTGTCCACACTTCTGTCGGTGTCGGGAGTACCCTCGCTGAGCCCACCTCCATTGCTTCCACGCCTACAGCCACCCCCCTACCACCACTGCTGGCCCTCTGTCCGCCGAGCCCGTTTCCTCTGCCCTACCCGAGCGCCCCCCGACTATAGTTGAGTGCGGAGAGCCCTCTTTTGCTGCCGCTGTGGAGACCGTGGTCTCCACCTCTGTCTCCACCGCTGTTGTATTCTCTGAGAGTGTCGTGGTGTCTGTCCACACGTCTGTGTCACCGACCTCTCTGGTCGCCTCGTTGCCACTTTTGTACTCCTCTTTCGTTGCTGCTGCCTCCACTTCTTACCGTCCTGCCCAGCCTCGCACTGAGGCCAGGCCCACACTTGCGAGTGCAGCACCTTTCGTTCACTTACCTGCTGAGCCCATCACCTACGCCACCAGAGTACGCCAGCCCCGACCTGCACAGCACAGACCGGTGCGTCCCTCTGCACCACCTCCCCCTGACACTGTACTTCAGAGCATTCGTGCTCTCGAGGGGGCGGTGAGTGGCCTCAGAGGTGACCTTAGGACCCTGTCTGCCACCGTCACCGCGATGGCTGGCCACTTCGACCTGCTTCCGCACATTCACTACTGCCTTACCCAGGTCCTAGAGCGGCTCCCCCGCATACCCACACCCACCCAACAGGTCCCCACCCCCACTCCTACACACACCCAGCCTGCTACCACACCCACACCCACACCCGCTCAGCAGCCTGTTCCACAGCCACCACCACCATCACCACCTCCGCCTCAGGACGGAGACGGCGCAGCCCCACCTTCTTAGGCACCCTTGATGCCATCGATTCTTTTTGCCGTTGTGCTGCCCGTCTCTGCTGGGTCCTGACGCATTTTGCCCACCACCCCCCCTCCCCTCACTGTTTTTGGGTACACATTTTCTTTATATATCTTTATATATCTTTTTTGGGGGAGAGAGAGAGTTTTTGGTGTCACACCTTTATATATGTATCACTCCTGTATCTGCATGCATCATGTCCGCATCATATTTTTCATTATTTTTATTTTCTTTTTTCCTCATGCATGCATCCTCACCTACCCCTCACATTACGCGTCTCTCAGTGTGCCACACTTTGCACATTGAGGACACTGTGCCATTTAGCTTGGGGGAGTGAGTTCTCACGTTCTTTTCGATTTACCACCTTTATTTTTAGTTTTTTTTCCGCCATTTTCCGCTTTTGCACTTATTTTCATCATTTTTTCTTTTATTTTACCATGCATCACGTTTTTCTTATTTCTCTGTGTGCTGCATTGTAAATAGTTTTATTTTCCCCTTTATCTTTATTTCTTTTTCATCTCATGCTAGAGATGACTTTTCTGTGATGATGATGACGTGGAGTTAGCTTCCTCTATATGCATGCTATATTTGTCATGTCTTAAATTTTATTTCTGATATCATATGCTGTGATTTGCCTTGCATTTAGAGATAGTAACACACACTTTCCCGCATGAAAATGGATGAAATTTTATTATTAGCTGAGTCTGAATATTCATATGTATGCTATCGCAGAAAACACACCAAGATTCACGCATTGAATGCTTATATCTGGAGTATCGTTTTCTTTTCCTATATCACTTCTATATGCATGATTTGTACATTTCACTTCAGGATGATTGAATGATGTTAGCTATGATAAATCTGGATTAGTTTAGCTTTTTTGTGATTGAAACTGAGTAGATTAGATTACCCTGCTGAAGTTGTCGTGCACGTCTTATAGAGTGAACTGAGAGACATATTTATTTCTTTATCCACATATCTTGAACATCATTTCTCTATTTTAAAATCATTGGTGATTCTCCCCTTAAGAGATTCTATTATATGGCATTTCCCCCGCTATTAATTCCTAGCTCCAAATTTTCCAAAAGAAAAAAAAAGAAAAAAAAAATCCTTGTATATCCTTATTTCACTTTGAGTTGGGATCATTATATATATGCTATTTGAAAAAAAAAGAGAGAAAAAAAAAGAGAAAAAGGAAAAGAAAAGAAAAGAGAAAAGAATCTCAATAAACGATCCCATCTCATGTTCTCTCTTTCTTCTCTCATTTTGTTTTTTATTTTCATTATTTTTGGAGCTTCATAAAAAATGGGGATGTAAATATTGTTTTTGTGCCACCACGCTTATAGATAAGCTTGGGGGAGAGAATCCAATGATGTGTGAGAGAGTGACTACTTGACGTTGCACGACAACCTAGGCTAAGTAATATTCTATACTCGGTGAGATCGTTTTAGCTTTACGAAGTCCAGAAATCTATACCTAGCACTCATTTCATGAAATCCACACTTTTCTATTCTTTCTAGTCTATTGCGTGATACTCTTATACTCCTCTTAGAAAGCGTTCAATTGAAAAGTGGGTGATCTGCGATGTTGTATACCGCTTTAAATGATTCAGACGATATTAATTCTAAAATTATTCCGTTTTTCATGTTATATCATTATTCTTGGGTTTTCTATTTCATTTGCACCATTATACTATGATATCGAAATAAAATTCTTTGACATGTGTTTTTCATTCGGTGCATGCTATATGAGTAAGCAAAACCCACGTCCTGAGAAAATGATCTAGCAGCTTCCCTCTTCGCTTCCTTCTTTCTTCTTCGTTTTTATTTCGTTTTTCGTTTTTCTTCGTTTTTCATTTTTTCGTTTTTCGCCGTTTTCGTTTTCTGAATCCACCGGGTTCGCCTTTTACTTATCTTCCTCGAGGACGAGTAAGAGGTAAGCTTGGGGGATTTTGATCACTCCATATTTTACACTTTTTTCCCGCATGTTTGCATGGCATTTAGATCGCTCAAATCATGTTTTTCACGATATATCGACGATATTGCGATGCTTTCCACGATTTGTTGTTTTTGTCGTATTTCAGGAGATTTGGAGCGATTTGGAGTGATCCCCTGATACACCTACTCCAGAGTGCCACCGATGACCTCCCCGGGGGGTACTTTGCTATTGGAGAGGAGCGGAAGAAGAAAGAACGTCGCAGGAGCGACGAGGAGGCCAAAACAAGCTGTTTGGGCATTTTTGGTGTCTCACTCGGCCGAGTGAAGGAGTCACTCGGCCGACCAGCGAGACACCGCTCGGCCGACCGGATCGGACACGTTTTATGTGTGCATTCGGCCGAGCGTCGGAAGCCACATCGGCCGAGTGACGAGACCCCGTCCGCCCGAGTGGCACTCAGACGACGCCCATCAAAAAGTGCCAACTTACTGTTTTTCGTCTGCCTGAGCTTCAGAAGACCCACTCGGCCGAGTGGTAAATGCCGACCGCCCGAGTACATAGAAGCCATCGGCCGAGTGACGACAACTCACTCGGCCGAGCCGCCCCCGAAGTGAAGACCCCCGAAGACCCAGACTTACTGGAAATTCTCAGGGTTTGTCACTCGGCCGAGCGACTTTTGTCACTCGGCCGAGTGAGCCGCGCTGCCTGTAGCGTAAATTGCGATTTTCAGGCTGCGCAGGGGCATTTTGGTCACAGTTTTTTGGACGATTTTGGGGGGTATTTAACCCCTGTTTTTTCCCTAGGTTAGAGAGCTTTTCTCTTTACTTTTTGCAGTTTTTTAGATTAAACTTTTAGTTTTAGATTTTTGTGATTGGAGAGGAGAGGAAAGTTTATTTTTGTTGGATTCTTGGAAGAACTCTATTGGTTTGTCTCCCTCTCCATTAAAAATCCTATTTTTATTGCTTATTTGAATATTGTGATGAATTCTCTTGTTAATTCCATTGATTATTTTTGTATTTGTGCTATGAATTGTGAGTAGTCTATACGTCTTGGGGCGTGGGGATGAACCCTACGAGCCCAATTTCAGATTTGTGATGACTTGGTAGAAATTTTGCTAGAATTGCTATTAGGGTTAGTTTGGGATCGATTTATTACGGATGGCTAGGAGTTCATACCGATTGGGATTTGCAAGAGATTCGATCCCAATTCGATAGGAAACCCTAGAAATCCGAATTGGGTTGAAATCGAGTTTCCGTAGTATCGGTTTGCAAGAGATTGGACCGATACTAGGGTTCTCGGTTGCAATCCCGTGCCGATACCCGTTTGCAAGAGATTGGACGGGTAGGAACTATCCCAACCTAGGTCGCGGCCCGAGTTTGCACGAGAGTGGGCTCGGGGCGCGATCGAACGATGATGTTGATCCTAATGCTAGCTTGCCTAGGCTAGGGTTTGCAAGAGATTGGACCCGAACCTAGGATAGCTATAGACCGGCAACAGCGCGAGAGCGTGAGCTAGGTTTTACATTCAGTTGCAACTAGTTCATCCGAGATTCTACCCTAGCAATTTTGATACCAATGAATCACATTGACGAGATACGGTGAGTAGCGAGGATTCCCCATTCCCTAGGCGTCTTTATTTGATTTGATATCTTCGTACTTTGTCTGACGATTGTGACAGGATCGCCAAAGGCAAATTCTCTCTTTTCCGTTCTTAATAGCCAGGTTGTTCGGAGCAGGCACTTTCATTCGTCCTCCCTGTGTTCGATAACCCGCTCGCCGCTACACCGTGCGCTTGCGGTAAAACTACACGGTCGCACTTTTGGGTTACATTCCGGAGCGATCAATAATCATATACAAAGAGTATTAGTACACACATACATTACATACCAACAACATTTACTACAAGACATACAACCTTAGCACTAATTTACTATACACACTACTACACATATTATCAACTACATATACATCCAAGACATCCTCATTCAAGCAACCATATATATCCTGATAACACATTCATATAGGCACGCATCCATCCATATAGGCATACATGTAAGCAACCAATAGATAATTATTATACACACTACATATTTACTATTTACACTACATATATACACACATGTATATACGCATACACACATCCTGGAGCACAAACATATACACTCTACTGTATATGGCACTAGGGCCATTACACATCAGTGTCGTGACCGTTGTCTCGATGGTATCTGCAGAATATAAGGTCATCCCTTTTCTTATACTTGCTTTTCTTCTTTAGAGGATGCCGGTTGAAATAACCATCACCCTTTGCATATGCTAGCACTTCGGCCTTAGGTGCGTTGAGTTTTGTGAAGGTCTCCTCAGCTACCCATGACCTACCTCAAGGGCTCCTTTCTCGTCGCCTTCATTCCTTAGAACTCTTGACGAGCTCCATCCTGAGGCCGAGTTTTCCTTTTCGCATCAGCAGGGGGCTTGGGGGCGTTTTTGTTTTGGGCGGCCAATGCTTCCTTTGCCAACATATTCTCTCCGCTTTGATAAGGCGATGATCTAAGTTACTAGGAGGCTTGTGGTGTAGCGACTTCATCAAATCCTTATAGCAGACCCCTTTCTTGAGCACATCAATGGTGATGTCGTCGTTGCAACTTTCCACGTTTAGCCTTTCTAGGTGAAAACGCTTAAGGAAGCCCCTTAACGTTTCTCCTTCTTTCTGTTCCACGATGAACAGATGGTCCGAGCTTCATTTTGTCCTTCTTCCTGCCATGAACTACTGGTAGAAAGCTTGAGCTAAACTCTTAAAAGACCCAATACTGTGGTTGGGAAGCCTATTATACCACTCATTTATAGCTTTTCGCAGGGTTGTCTTGAAAGCACGACAGAGGAGGGCATCGTCTGCCCCCTGTATTTCCATCATGCCCTTGTAATCTTGGACATGTTCTTGAGAGTCGTCTGAGCCATCATACTTATCCATGTCGGACATCCTGAACCTAGGCGACAAGGGAGTTGAGATAATGCTCTTCTTCAGCGGATTATGCTCTTCGTCTAATTAAGGACATGGAACAAGGCCGTCGCACGTTAGCCCAGTGTCTGAGCCTCCCACTCTGATTAGTAGAGGCATTAGAGGAGTCACATTCGTCCCCATCCAAGCTGGTAGGAGGACTCAGAGGGGGAGGGTTGTTTCCTCGAGTCTTCCGCTTGTGTCCTGCGCTAGATGGTCGGGGAGGACTGCAGCTATTGTCCCTCTTGCAACCATACCTTCCATGTTGATCATTGTTCTGAACAGGACAACGTGATCCCTTCCCGTTAGTTGGAGGTCCCTGGGCTTTGAGTACATCAGTGGATGAGTAATTGAAGTGTTTTCTTGGTCCTTAGGGCCATAAATACGACGTCCGGCCTAAGTCGGTCGGACGAAGTTATCAAAACAGCAGCGGAAACATCAACTTAAAATAATTTTAAGTCTAGCCCTAAAGGGAACAAACCCTAGCCAAGATCTCTACTATCCTGGGGTCGAGTCCGACCAATCCCTAAGGAAAGATCTATCTAACAATTGCAATTTATAAACACATGAATATTTAAACTACATACCTTTCACTTTTTTTCCGCAGAATACGAAGCATCGTTTTCAGCAACACTTCTTTGGCCCCGCGTCGCTTGTCCCGAGCCACACCTTGTCCCGAGCCGAACTGCTTCCCAAACCGCACCGTGTCCAGAGGCAAACAACACCCTTGTCACCGAGCCAACCACGTGCCGAAGAAGATTTCACCTTGAGTGGATCCTTTGTCAAGACTTTGGATCCGATCTGAGCTCCTTCGTAGCTTTGCTAGAGCCCAAACAGGAGCAAGGAAGAAATTTAGGGAGAAAGAGAATATTTAATTAAGCTCAGATCCGGGTTTGCGCACGTTTAATGGAGCTACTCAGATCTGGAACTTGGGACGAGTTTCAAGGAGGGGAGTAGGCCCCTATTTATAAAGGCGGCTGGCCCCCCACTCCATATCCGATGTGAGACTATTACTTTTGGAGGAAAAAATTAATTAAAGTTTGCCTTTCACAAAGGTCAAACTTTAGCGAATTTTTCCTCCCTCGCCGTTGAGCTTCGTAAGTGATAAACCTATCAAATCGAAGAGGGTTGAACGGTGAACGCGAAGTTTCGAATGGCACTCAATTCTGACTTCGTTTGACCCCTCAAACGTTGTCTCAAAGTTGCCCAAAAAGTTGATTTTCGCAAAAAAACTGCAGCCGCCATTTTTCTGCATGTAACCCTAGGCTAGGTGGGGCCCACCTGCATCCCTACGGGCGGATCTGGGGCTGGGCACCCGCCCCAGCCCACTGGGCAGGCTTGACCTGTCCAGGGGCGGGCGGGTCAGGCACCCGCCCCTGCGGGCGGGCCCGCTCACGGGCCTGGGTGCCCAACCCAGTTGGGCTGGTGCACCCCGTCCCCTTGGGAACGGGCTGTTGGGCTGTTTTTGCTCTAAATCCTGTATTTGGCTTCCGTTTTGGACGTCGTTCGAACCTGCGTTTAGACAGGGACGATCTCGTCATCCATGTAACATTTTCCATGCGTTTATTATATTAAATATGTACGTAAACAATTTAAGACACATCTAATACTCTTTGCATCATATGGAAAATCTCCATATCTAATATAAAAAATCATTTGCATCGAATACAAATGATCTGAGGGCATACATTCTCCAACAGTAACTGCCCTCAGTTTCACCGTCCCGACCTCCTTTAGGAAGAATGATTTCAGGATCGTGTTGAGTTAGTTGAGTAGTAGTAGTCTCGGGGATGACCCGCCACTCTTAGTTAGGGTCTTCATTTCTCCGACCTTCTGCTATGGATGGTAGCATCTCGGGACGCGGTTAAGTATCGACATGCTGCAGTCTTGCAGTCGATTAGGGCTGTTTCCTTCTATTAAAGAAGTTAATGTCTGAATGTTGACATTGACTTCATGGGAGAATGCTTGAAACTGCTCCAATGTTACCAGTTGCGGATCGGATCCCCCCTGGGAGGAAGAGCTTGGGTCCACATGGAGTATAGGAGCGTCTATCTACTTGCTAGCGATTGGCCTTTCAGGCCCTTGATTGGTGGGGTGAGTCGACATTGTCTATGCTATAAGGTGACATGGATGTTGACTCTAAATTCTTAGAGACTGCGCCAATTGTTAACGAGTAAATCAGCCAACAATGAGTTGGATGCTGACGAGAACGCCTCCTATGACATGGCGCTCTGTCAGCTGATGAGTTGGACTCACGGAAGGACGGTCCTGAGGCGGTGAGAGCTAGCCCCGAGCTGTTGGATCGAAGCCCGACCTATCTTCGAGCTGTCTTGATATGTCTGCAACGCAGGAAAGATCATCAAGGGGTCGGATATGGTTTCGACCGTAATCCCCTCCGATGCGTAAGTCAATAGATGATTAAAAAGGATGTCCGACCTATATGGAGGTCGCCTAATCACTGTCTCCTCGAGCTATGGAGGAAATATAAAGTGGAATTAGATAACCGAGTGTCAGAGTATCTGAGTTTTTTAGTATTTCTTGAGAGTGTCCTTTGTCCTATCACTATTGAGACTTCTTATAGGTGATGGTTCCTCCGAGTGTCGTTAGTTGATAGCGGGCTCGCCTTTATGACGCCATCAGTGACCCTGCGTTCTGCCATCGCCCCTGAAAATGGAGCATAGCGGCCAACCATTTCCTCCCGCTGTTACTAACCGACTCCTTAGCATTCGGGAGCTTAACGGGTGGATGAGTCATCCCTTTGACTAGGCAAGTGGATAACCTCCTACATCTGCCTCTGGGCTTTTGGGTTGAGGCGATGTATTTATGTTGGGCATTTTTGTTTGAATGAAATATTTTCTTGATCACGCGAGCCGGCCCAATGTAGTAACACAATATATGACTCATCTTGGGTTAATTCCTTAATTGGGAAGAAATTAAGATTCCCCCGTTACTTAGAGAAGGAAGCTACGTGTCTATGTACACGCTTGAAACAATGAAGCGTCACAAAGTCGTTGGGCAACAGGCAACAAAATCCCACATATTTTTTCAAAATTAATTTTTATACTTTAAATGTTTTTAATGACCACTTCGAAGCGAGACACGATGCCGTGACCGGCCGTTCGTGGGCCCCCCGGTGGGTCCCGTCGGGTCCACGTGGATGCCCAGTCCAGACAGACGGTAACGCTTCCCGCGGCGACGGGATTCGATTCCATACCTCATACCTGGGTTTTTTTGCATATCGCGCCCTTGTCAACATGTTAATTGCAAAACTACGTTCTTGGCACCGACCCTTAATTCTAGAAATTTGCTTGAAATTTCTTAGAATTTATATAATAATATATGATACCGTCATTTTCAAAATGCAATTAATTAGTTCAGCCCCAAGTAAAGAAATTTCTTCGCTTAAAGCATGGGAACTATTTTATTTGATTTTAAAAATCCTGAGCTTTCCATATACGTCCCTTGTGCCTTTATTTTAACCTTTTCACATTTATATTTTATGTGTGTCATCAGAGTAAGTCACTCCACAAATTGCTTATTTTTTTCCCCGAAAGAATTTGCCCAAGGTTTGAATTATATGTTCTGGATAATTCTCATGCTGACATACATCGAGTGTCTTTTGTAAATAAACTCATGATGTTGGATGATTAATCCAACATTGCTATTATATGTAAAATAATTATGTAATGCACGCTGTCAAATTAATTTAAGCCAAATAAATTGATGTAATAAGTTATTCGGTCAAATCGGCTTTATCCTGGGAGAAGAATATGAAGAAAAGTTGTGCACCAGATTCCGGACGAAATGTTTTACCCGTGCATGATTGATGCAGCTCGTGCAGCACGCATCAATATTTTCTAAATAACCCGTTTGATTTGTAACAAACGACTGGGGCCTCTTCTAGCTGCGTACCAACATCAATTCATTTATTTCTGCGTGAATGTAACCGACTAAAATGAAGGTGTGTGAGGTCTGAGATGATTCATCGTGTCCAACCTTAGGCTATAAATTGATGCAAATCAGCTAATTAATGCTCTTGACATCAACCTCGATATGATTCCGACTGGCACGGTCATCCATTGATGTCGTGGTGCGCAACTGGATCCCAACAGCTCGTCCTCATTCGCATTACAACAGACAAGAACGTTAACGGGTCGAATCCAGATGTGACGCTAGCCTCAACTCCTAATTAGATCCCGGTTGATATATAAAATGAGAGTGTGACCGGGAGTAATTAAATAGATATGCTTATTAATTCTTGCCGCTCTTTTAATTTAAACTAATGACCACGTGATCCATAGGTGAAGTGCCCAATAATAGTTAATTGACCTCTCTTAACATTCGATTAAATTATTGGCTTTCTCACGTTAATGGCTTGTCCTATTTTCTAACAGCATACATGGTTTAAGCTAACCTTGCCTGGTCAAGATACTAAACAAGATTAGAAATGAATTAGAGAAGAAATTAGTCGGTGGACCGTCCCATGGGGCCATGACGAAGGGACACCACCGGCTCTAATCCTAATTAGAGGAGCGATTGGCTGCTAACTAAAAAAGAAACGAACAAAGCTAGAAAAAAGTAGTAGACATGGATTAATTTGTTTAGCAGATGAAATGGTCCCCGCATATTAAATAAATAAAGTGTAAAGCACCGCCCCCACAGATGGGGAGCCCGTAATCACCGTCCATTTGTCCCAAAAAAAACAGCAGAAAAGTGAACATCATCCAGCTGTGGATAAGTTCACAGTAATTGCCTGGACTGAACGCCTTTCATTTCCACCAATTTTTTATTTAATTTTGTTTTGGAATTTTGTTTGAGGCGGACCACATAAAACTCAGATGGCATAAATGCAGTGACGATGCAGTTGGAGTTCATGCTGGCAAGGCAATCTTTGCACTCGAAGAGAAAAAAGCAGTTGAAATCTTCTCCTTTTGGTACTAACATTTAGACCTGCTTGGTTAAAACAAAAGATGAACCAGTCTTAACATTCCTTGGCTGGTAAGAGTCCTAAGCTTTACCTTTATGAAATTTTTATGCTATCAAACACAGCTGTTTTTTAATTCTAAGGCTGATTGGACAAGTCTCAGTCATCGACAACGATTAGTATGTATCCACAAACTTTGCATCCAATGGTCAAGATTTAATTCAAAAAAAAATAGGAGAGCTTTGAAACCAAGAATGTGAGCTTTGAAATTTGGTCAAACGTCTTTAAAAGTAGCTAGTGAACCTGTTTCAAGTCGTTCGGCGTCCGCTAAATTATTTTTTACGCTGATTTGTTGTTCCGTGTCGAATTTGTTGTTCCGCCCTGAAGGCGCCCGTGCCGCTAAATATTTTTACGCTACTTTGCTGTTCTTTTAAATTTTAATAATTTTTTGGGAAACAAAGATTTTGCAGGGGAAAATCTTAAATCAACCGTGCCCGCGGGCACTTGTTTTTTACGCTAATTTATTATTCTTTTAAATTTTATTAATTTTTTAGGGAACAAAGATTTCACAGGGAGAAAATCTTAAATGAACCGTCCCCGCGGGCACAGGTTATGACTAATCTATTATACAAAAGAGAAAGGTTAATGTGACTTTGTCCTATGTGGCAATGTCACATCTAACCCCTTCAAACTTTTCCTAGTGCTGTTAATTGCTCTACAAGAATTATAAATTCACCAATTTTTTATTTACAAGTTTGCCATTGTTTTTGTGGAATAATAAAATTACATTTTTATCTTCTCTAGAATTTTATTAAATTCACCACAGCCAGCTCTGTTGTCATGTGGCTGCCGTACCTGAGCTCGGCTTTGTTCCCCGCGTCGCGGGCGACGGAATACCCGTCGGGATCAACGTCGCAGGCGTCGCGACCGTACCTAAGGTTGGTAATGGGCAAAACGAAGAAGATAGGCTGAATCCTCCCCTACGGCCTCCCCTCCCCGACCATATCGAGCCCACCATAGACCCCTTCCTCCGCCCCTCGACCCCCTCTCCTCCGCCAACCTTGAGACACTATCATCCGCCAAGCTTGAGGTGAAGGAGGCGGCAAGGAGGGGGAAGGACATGGTGGTGGTGAGGGGATGGGCATGACATGGAGAACGACAAGGGTATCGTCGTTGCCGACGAGGTTGTTGATCGCCCACTGCAACAGCTTCTTGATGCTCGATGAGAAGTTTATGAATCCCATTTCAAAATTCCAATCAAAAACTTAGCAGCCGTCACGGGGATTCGATCGAAGTAGATCAGCAGTTCCCTCGTCTGCCTCATGATCTTCGCCGGCGTACATGGCTTCCAATAGAACAATCCCTTCATCTTCATGTCCTTCTTGATCCTTCTTGATCCTCTTGGCGAGATCTCGCAGCAACCCTAGCCCTAAGGGTTCGGTCGACTGCCTCCTCTCCAATGAAAAATTTGTCCATGCGCTCCAATGATGCCGATGATGATGGTGAGGCGCTAAAGGAGCGACGGAGGTTTTTAGCATGCTATTACTGCTCGATGACGAGAGAGAGGGGGATAGAAAAGTCAAATTTTGCAGTGAAATGTGAGGCGAGATATCTTTGGTGTGGTGAAATCATGAATGTGATGTATTCATAAAATCGTGAGGTGCAATTAACATCACTCAACTTTTCCCTTTTAACCCCCCATGTTTACAAGGTTGTCATTGATTTGGCCCCCATTATTTACATGCTTGCCATTGGGATTTTTCACCTTTTAGCCACCGACGATACAGACATCCACACCCACACTTCTAAATCCTTTTCGGTTGAGTGCATGCATCGCATCCTGTTCGTGGGATTTTTTTTGCACCATGCATTGTGTGCGCATGTTGGTTCTAGTACATTATACAAATGTGGGATACCCCCACGGCTGTGTCCCACGTGACATTGTCAAACAGCTGTGTGTGGGATTCCTGCTCAAAAGAAAAAAAACTTGCCCCCCCCATCCCATTTATTTACATGTTTGCCCTTGGGGATTTTTCCCCTATAATACCTAAGGTTCTTGCATATTAACCCCGAGATTTATCTTTTTACCTGTCGACGAAACCGACACACACACACACACACATCTCCCTCTTTTTCATTTGCGCGCGTGCACCATATCCTGTTCGGGGGGTTTTTTGCGTCGTGCATTGTGCACGGGTTATTTCTAGTGATTTTCTAAACCAAACACTGCTGATCTTGCATAGCGTTGCTTGTTTCGATTAATTGGGGTCTCACTTGACTCGATGTAAGTTTAATGTTGATTGTTAAAGTGTAAAAATATTTCCATCAACCCTCATCACAACTCTGGAGTTTTAATATAGTGCCAAGTGTTTTAATACGGTATCAGAGCAGCCCTTTTTAGCTTTTGGAAAGGGCCCACAACATGTGGGAGTGTCTTGAAGTAAACAATTCTTTTCACTTAATTCTCATCGCAACTCTAGAGTTTTGTTGTGGCAGAGACTTTATGTCACGCCCCGCTTCCCTAAAATGGAGGCGAGACGTGAAAAAGGTCCGAACGAGAGTGGAGCTGTGAAGCCCCAAACCCGATAAGCGTCAATAAAACATAAGCAGGTCCCTGTAACCACAACGGAACAACAATAATAATAATAGGAGAGACTGAAATAAAATCTCACATCTCATAAATTGTCCAACATGAAATTTAAGTCCAACATCCAGAAAAGCCACCAGGCTAAAAGAAAAGAGTCTAAAGGCCCAGAACAAGGCCGACAAAAGCAACAACATCACAAAGTATAGGTGCCACGCACCGACAACAAAACAACTGTCTAAACAAAAGTAAAACGCAACGAAGACACTAGGACTGGTCCCCAGTGTCCACGTACTCCCCGTCAAATACAAGCTCGGGCTCGGCGTCAGCAAACACCTCGTCCTCAACAAGGTACTCAGGCTCGGGATGTAACGCCCCGCTCCCTAGGATACCACAAGAAGCGAGTGTTACGAAATGGAAAAAGAATACAATACGAATACACTAGCAGGTCCACTGTGCACGTGCTGGGCAGTACACGTAATGCTCCATAATTAAATGCAACTCCAAAGTTCCACCAACTTAAAACCACCATATAAGAACAACATAGATTAAAACATCCTTCATATTTATTAGAAACAAAGTTCTTTTACAACTTACATACAACACAAATTTACATACAACATATAACATCAATATACACCTCTCATTAGCAACACCTCCTAACCATACCCAAATACAACTCAACACCCCCAAAAATCAACCCCACATACTGCTCCAATCCCAAACTCTGACAACTAAGCTTCTCCAACTGCCAATCACCTGAAAAAATATCAACGGGGACACGTCAACGCGTGCCCCAGTAGGAATTGCCCATCTCCATGTAGTATGTTATTCAAAGCATGATGCAACTACCATATAACATATTTCCAATGATGCAATGCAAGCAACTATAAATGGCATGTCATGACATTATAAGATGAAACATAAGAGTAAACATATAGCTCCAAGGAGTCGCATGACATGACATATGGCATTGGACATAAAGGTAAACATAACAACATGCTAGCAAATGCTATAAACAAGCTAGCAATTCATTTTACAACAAGGTAACACATACTACAACAATGTATGCAAAGACAACTACAAAGTGTCATATTGCATTAGAAGCATAAGGTAACACATGCTATAAAGGGAAAGAACTACAACAAACTAACAATTCTTACATTGCTATAAATCATTACAACTTGCATGGTCATAGGCTAGTAGTGTCATACACAAGTGGAGCATGTGGTCATCATGGCATGACTTTATTTTGGGGCATATTTTTCATTTCACAACTCATAAATAAGGGTCATGCACATCGTGCCATGCCCACCACCATAAACACATCATTCCAACATAACAACTCCCCATAAATCCATGCCATAGGTGCCATCACCCTCCAAATGTGCATGTCACTAGAATCCTCCCCCATGTTACATTTTTTTCCAAAGCCAATCACTACAATTCACCTCTTTATAAAATTACCAATTTCACCTTCCTCTCACAACAACACATAATTTTACAACATCGTCATTTGTCCCATAACCAAAATATGCAAAACATTTCCTCTCATTTCATACTTGACTTCACATAAACATTTCCACAAATACTTGGAAGGCACAATGACAAAATCATTCATTCAATTGAAACAACATAAAATTGGAAGACTACATATAAGCATTACTACGAACACATGGTGGGCATAATGAGCATATTCATCAATTTATTAGAAACAACATGAAACTTAAAGCAAGATGACAACTTTATAGAAGAATGATTAATCTCATAGCATGAAAGGAAATGCTTGATCATAATTAAATTCATGCATGCTCATAATGCTTCATCTTAATTAAATTTAGTCTCTTTATCTTGCTTGATTAAATTTTGAATAACAACCTATATGGAGAGGAATTCCTACCTCATCAATATGCAAATTATTTCCTTGTATGCCTCCCTTAAAGCATTCTCCCTTAAGAGCTCCTCTCATTTCCTTTAATTCTCCTCATTTCTCTTAATTGACAATGAATGGCATGCTAATTTTAGAAAGAATTCAAGGAAAATTTGTGAGAGGCTCGGCCAAGATGGGCAAATGGGGGGGTTCAGCCATACACAAAATGAGGAGAGAGAGAATGATAACATGGGAATAAAGAAAAGAAAATAAAAGAAGAGTGTAGAAAAAGGATAGAATGAATTAAAGAAAGAAATGAATAAACTAAATGAAAATATCTTTATTCTAGAAACTCACAAATTTACAAGTCTACCATTTCTACAACCTTCCCATCTTGCTAGACACACAACCCAAATCTTAATTACTAGCATGACATTCCTACTACACACACTTCCCCATTATTAGAATAATGCCACCCCCTAAGAAAATAAAACAACAATAGTAATAACCATAACATTAATTTAAACACTACCATTAATACTCAATGTCATCAAATATAATCCACCCAACAATATTAGTACTAACATAATACCAATCACTTACACTATTAACACATAGCACTAATACTCCATGCATCACCATATTAGCTAATAATCATGTACTTATACATTCACCTAGCCAATCATTATTCATACATCAATAACACCATAGAAACCAAGGTTTATATACTCACATACAAACATTCCATACAATAGCCTCTTAATATTTACTTCAACCATACACACTAATGCACCATGCAATCCAATCCATATAGGCACACAGCTACACATACAAAGCTTTATTACCAACATCCAATTCAAATATCCAATATAAAACAATTAGTCATGCATACATATATGTATTCATCCAAATATACATACATAAATACATATACGTATTCATCCAAGTATTACACACATATGGGCATTACACGGGATCTAACATGTGTCACCCAAAAGAGTAAAGGGGCACATGTCAGCAAGTCTAAAAGACTTGGGCAAGGAAACTGAAAGTAAGGCAACTAGCAACCTAGCAGTTATGGTATGCATGACATGGCAGTTATAACATGAGTGCACAATTAAGGCATGGTGAACAGTAAGTACAATAGAACAAGTATCGGGACAAGACAAGAGTAGCCAAGCTACTAACAATCTCAATCAATTCACTATTCACGTTCCACTGTTGTTTGTAGATGTTTACGCCCTTCAGCTGAATGGTACATCATTCACACCGATCGGCACTAAACACTACCCCACCCCAGAGTTTACGCCTTACAACTGCAGTTGTTGATCAAACAGACCCCCAGTTGCCTGGCCGCTTAACCCTTACCCCATCCCACACTAAACAAGCCAGGGTCCCTGCACATGAGCCCAACAAGTGAGCCAGGGTTGCCCCGCACGGGAGCTTGTTTCTTAGTTCACAATTCAATATCGAGCGTTGGGGTTAGCAACTCATTATGCTCGCTTCTGGTCACGAGCCAGGAAACACAAGTATTGTAGCGATGCTACGCAATCACGGGATCGCCAAAGAATGCAATGACATGACAATTAATTCGCGTACCGTTAATGGAAAATAAACATGACATGGTAATTGTGCAACATGCTAAATGTCGGAACTAGCTTCGTTGTCAAGCTAGTTCCCCAATTTGCGCCTAGGCGAGTATCATTTCGTCGCCTAGCCTCTTTTACGCCTACTACAAGCAAAATGGCCTAAAACATGGCCTAAACCCTAAGTGGCAAGTTTCACTTGCCTAGCACCAGGGATGACGATCACGAAGGTTCGTCTCGCGGATGCTATTCTACGGGGAAAATCGCTGCTATGGGGAAACAAACATCAAACAACATGAAATTTTATTAGGGTTTCATAAAAATATAAATAGGTTATGAAAACAACGGTAAATCGATTTCTTACCGAGAGGAGGCGGAAGAAACACTCCGGAGAACCCTAGGATCAGATCTGGAAAAGATTGGAGAAGTTTGGAGAAACTAGGGTTTTGGGGGATTTTGGGGATTTGATGGGGGATTTGGGGAAAATGAGAGGTAGATAGAGTGAATGGATGGATTGGATGATGGATTTAGGGCTTGGAATGAAGGATTGAAGCTTGGAGGAAGATGGGGGCTCAAAGGGGAAGATTTTAGGGTTTTGGGTCGTGTGGAGGAAGATGAAATCGTTTGGGATGGGTTTAAATAGGATGGGCTGGCGGCTGCCCAGAAATTAGGGTTTTAACACAGGTTAGTCGGTCAAAGAGCAACCACTGACCGACTAGTTTGGCAACTAGTCGGTCGGTCGACCAACGCAGACCGACTAAGTGTAAACAGTAACTCCTGAATGAAAATAGGATTTAGAATTAGTCGGTCCATGAACAAATACTGACCGACTAGTTTAACATCTAGTCGGTCGATGAACGTTCTTAGACCGACTAAGAGTGAACAGTATTGATACCAAAAATTAGATGATGTGTTAGTCGGTTAAAGAAGCATTGCCGACCGACTAGTTTGCAACCTAGTCGGTCAAACAACGTTCTTAGACCGACTAACGATAAACAGTAACTCCTGAGAAATTTAGAAAGCCAACTAGTCGGTCCAAGAAGGATTGCCGACCGACTGGATCGTCATCTAGTCGGTCGGTGCCCCTTCTTATACCGGCTAATGAGCACAAAAAGTTCTGATACGGAGCGCGGGGCACCGGGATCGATTCCTAAGACTTCTAGGCTTGATCTAATAGTAAGATACGACCGTTATGAAGTCCGTCACGAATGACATACTTCGAAATCGACAATCCTAAGGAAGAAACGAGAAAATACGACGAATCGATCGAAAATGAAAGCTACGAAGACGAAAACCACACCACCAAAACATATATTATATTATATTAAATCCAGATACATAAAAAGTGTCGTTACATCCTCCCCAACTTAAGAAAAATTCCGTCCTCGGAATTTCCGAATACTCACGAGTCCGGAAACAAAAGTGGGAAACGCTCTCGTATCTCATCCTCATTCTCCCAAGTAGACTCTCCAGGTGAGCCGTGTCGCCACATCACCCTCACAAAATTGACAATCTTGTTCCAAAGCGATTTCTGACGCCTGTCCAGAATCTGCACTGGATGCTGGTCATACGTCATATCGGGGCGAACGGTAATCTCCGAAAAATCCACAGCATGAGACGGATCGCTAATGTATCGACGAAGCTGCGACACATGGAAAACATGTGAACTCCTTCCAAAGATGGCGGCAAGGCCAAGCGATAAGCTACCTCGCCAACCCTCTCTAAAATGTCAAACGGTCCAATGTATCGCGGACTCAACTTCCCACGCTTCCCGAAGCGAATCACACCACGATTCGGGGAAATATTCAAGAACACATGGTCGCCCGGCTGAAACTCCAAAGGACGACGTTTAGCATCCGCCCAATGCTTAAAACGGTCCTGAGCAATTCTCAACCTCTCCTGAATATTCCTGACGATCTCCACGGCCTCCACGATCATCTCAGGTCCCAACAACTCCCGATCACCAACGTCATCCCAACTCAATGGCGATCGACATTTCCTCCCATAAAGAGCGACGAAAGGCGCCATGCCAATACTCGCCTGGAAGCTGTTGTTGTAAGAGAACTCCACCAAATGTAGATGGTCCTCCCACGAACCCTTGAAATCCAACATGCACGCCCTCAGCATGTCTTCCAAAATCTGAATCGTCCTCTCGGACTGGCCATCCGTCTGCGGATGGTACGCCGTGCTGAAACTCAGACGCGTACCCAAGCTCTTCTGCAAACTCTGCCTGAACTGAGATGTGAACCTCGTGTCTCTGTCAGACACGACACTCACGGGGACTCCATGAAGTCGCACAACCTCCTGCACGATTCATGTTACATCACTATCCACACTAGGGAAAAGGAAATAAAAACGGAGAGTAAAAGAATTTTACCTCCATATATCTCCTCGCTAGCGCCTCAGTGGACTGTCCCACTCGGAACGGAATAAAGTGCGCAGATTTGGTCAATCGATCTACGATCACCCAAATCGCGTCATTCTGCTTCGGACTCCGAGGTAGTCCAGTCACGAAATCCATAGTGATGTGTTGCCATTTCCACTTCGGAATCGGAAGCGGTTGTAGCAACCCGGCCGTACGCTGATGCTCCGCCTTCACTTGCTGGCAAACCAAGCACTTGGCTACACTCCGAGCCACGCTCCTCTTCATACCATGCCACCAATAATTCAGACGAAGATCCTGGTACATCTTGGTGCCACCAGGATGCACAGAATACGGCGAACTGTGTGCATCCACCATCAACTCCTCTCTAATATCCCCAGCTGGCACACACAACCTGGCCCCGAACCTCAGCGAGCCATCCTCATGAATCAAAAAGTCAGTCCGCAGACCGGCTTCCACCTGCTCCCGAATCTTCACCAGCTTTGGATCCTCAGCCTGGCCAGCCTTAATCCGATCCACGATCGTCGACTGTACCTGCATGTACATCAACGACGAAGCCTCCCCAGGAAGAACGATCTCCACACCAGACTCGCAAAAATCCTGCTGCAATCTCCACTGCGAGGTCAAAATCATCACCGCGGGAAGCCTACTCAAAGCATCTGGAACCACATTCACCTTGCCAGGGTGAAACTGCAAATCAATCTCATAATCTGCCATAAGCTCCAACCATCGACGCTGTCGCATGTTGAGCTCCTTCTGAGTGAAGATATACTTCAAGCTTTTGTGATCGGTGAAAATCTTCACTTTCTCACTCAGCAGGAAGTGCCTCCAAATCTTAAGAGCAAACACAACGGCAGCCAACTCCAAATCATGCGTCGGGTAATTCTTCTCATGAACCTTGAGCTGACGAGACGCATACGCCACAACATGTCCGTGCTGATGCAGCACACAACCGAGACCCTTGCCAGAAGCATCGCAAAAGATCTCAAATCCACCGCTGCGATCAGGCACAACAAGAATTGGGGCAGTCGTCAACCTCTCCTTCAGAATACCAAAAGCACTCTCACAATTACCCGACCAAACAAAAGCAACATCCTTCCGCGTCAACCTGGTCATCGGCTCAGTAATACGGGAAAAGTCCTTAATGAATCGCCGATAATAACCAGCAAGTCCAAGGAAACTCCGAATCTCAGACGCAGACGACGGAACAGGCCACTCCCTGATGGCCCGAATCTTCTCGGGATCCACTGAAATACCATCTCCAGTCACCACATGCCCGAGAAAAGCAACCCTATCCAGCCAAAACTCGCACTTTGAAAACTTAGCATACAACCGATGCTTCCTCAAGATCTCCAACACCGTCCTTAAGTGCGAGGCATGCTCTTCCTCCGACTTCGAATAGATCAGAATGTCGTCAATAAAGATAACGACAAACTTATCCAAAAATTCGTAGAAAATCAGGTTCATCAGATTCATGAAAACTGCGGGCGCGTTAGTTACACCGAAAGGCATAACCACAAACTCATAATGTCCATACTTCGTCCTGAACGCTGTCTTCGGAACATCATCCTTCTTCACCTTCAACTGATGGTAACCACTCCTCAAATCCAACTTAGAAAACACCATCGAACCTCCAAGCTGATCAAAAATATCATCGATGCGAGGCAACGGGTATTTATTCTTAATGGTCACCGCATTCAACTCCCGATAGTCCACGCACATGCGACGCGAACCATCCTTCTTCTTTACCAGCAACACCGGTGCTCCCCATGGAGACACACTAGGATTAATATAACCCTTCTGCAAAAGCTCATCCAACTGCTTCCGCAACTCCTCCAATTCTGCAGGTGCCATACGATACGGCGTGTAACGGCCTGTATTTTTCAAACACTTCAAATGCGTACTTAACGTATTTTTATTCAAAAATTTTCTTTATAATGGTTTGTTAGGAGTGGTATAACAAAACTGATTTCAAAAATTCTTATAAAAATATTTTAGAGCATTAGACTTATTATATTGTATTTCGACAATTTCAGATTTTCTCAAATGCCCAAAACATTTCTGTTAAAATTCATCTTCCAAAATTACCGTTTTGATTCGACGAATTTATTTTCTATTCAAACGTATTCAAAACGTTTTCAAACTTCTACAGTAGCATTCTATTATCATTTAGGGCTTCCCACATTAATTTCATAATTTTCGGATATCATTTCACCTTAGAACCCGCAAACCCGCTTCCTAAACGTTTTGGCCTAAAACCAGTACTTTCGCAGCTCAAATCCCAAAACGGATCATGTATTCGTGATACACGCGACGATACGATCCCGTGGGTATGTTTTCGTAATTTTTCGGACACGTTATATATCAAGGGCAAAACCGTAATTTTATATCTATTGTATTTTGCTTATCACTTTCACTAATGACCTTTTTACCGTTACTAATTACTTTTACCTAATTACATTTACCCCTATTAAACCTAGATCTACCCCTAATCAATAACCTAACCCCACCCATATTAAACCCACCGTATGGTTGGATGAGATCCAACCATCTATTCAATTCTTGCAATTATTATCATTATTATTATTACGACTTTAATTTTTACTAACTTATATATCTTAACCCTATATAACAGCTACCCTTCCCTTTGTTGTAACACAGCCTCTCTCCCCTCGTTCACAAAGAAACCCACACAGGCTATCACCATCTCTTCTCTTTTTAAAACCCACAGAGTATTTCCCTAACCCTCTCTCCTCTAAAAATAACCCACTCTCAAGCCCAGGCACACAGCCTCTTTCTCTCTCTCTCTCTCTCACCCGCCCGATCTCTCCCCCTCTCACTTTCGCACTCACCCTCTCTCTCTCCGCCCACACCGACGCCGGAGGCCCGTCAGCCGCCTCGCCGTCGACAGGGGCCTCGCTGCAGCCTCCCCGAGCGACACCGCCGACCTCTTCACGCCGACGAGGCCCCTCATCCAGCTCGAGACGCCGACGCCGCTCATGCCCGCCACCGTGCCCGCCACCGTCCGACCCCGCGCCTGGCCGTGAAGCCCCGGAGCTCGCCTCCGCCTCCTCCGGTGACGAGACGCCACCAAGCCACCGTCCGGAGCAGCCCCGCCCCCGTGCAGTGACCCCGCCGGCGAAGCCTCGCTTCGAGCCCGTCGCCGCCGCCGGCACGCCTTTGTCCGCCATGCTTCGCCGCCGCCTCGCGCTCCCCGCCGTCGCCGCCTACGCCGTGGCGCCCCCCGCTGTCGCCGGAGTGACACCCATCCGCCGCTGTCGAAGGAGAAGCAGCGGATGCGTAAGATGCCACGATGGCAATTCCGTAAATACGTAAATATTTCGTATTTTTCATTTTATAATTAATTAATAATAGGGTTTAAGGGTTATAAATCCATAACTAATTATACATAGGGCCAGAAAAATGTGAAACCAACTCTGGAAAATCCGAAACGATATTTCGGACCCAATGGCGCTAGTCTCACTGCGAGCAGACGCCTACTTTTCCCAGAATCGTTTTTTTGAACCTAAAATTTAAATACGTATAAATCTTTCTAAAAATCGTAACTCGCTGTTTTCACTCACAATAATACGTGAGAAAATTATATGTGAAAGTAAACTTCGAGACGGTCATTTTGACTGTTCATTTGAGTAATTCCGACGAGTATTGCTCCCGGAACAATTTACGGAAGAAACGCGCCACTTAAATAAATTGGGTTTTTAAACTAGTTTTGAGTTTCTAAAAATTATAAAAATTACTATAAACTTTAGAAAAATATTCCCTCTTGCAGTAAAACTATTTTTAATATATATAGTCTATATAAAAATTTAGGACCCTTTTTATCGCCGTTTTAACCAGTTTTAAAAGCAGACACTCAACTTAAATAAATAAGAAAATAGGGTATTCTCTAACTAGTTATCTCTTGTGTTTACAGGTAGCAAATCTCGTGCATCGACACTAGATCCAGTCCCGGATCACTACCACCACCTCGAAGATGGTAAGTCACAGTAAATTCCACCCTTAGAAATATTGATAGTGTACTCGTATGAACATAGGACTTGACACCTAGTCTCGGAACAGTTATTGACCTGAACAGATTATTGACATTGCTTGACAGAAAGATTGTAATTGGAAATGTAAGAACAGTAAATGACTGGTAAAATTGCAAAGTACGGTAACCTGCACAGACACTGGGTTTTGGGGTAACTTATAATTGCGGAAGTGCGGGAGCGACTAGTCCAGACTTTGTTGTCACCGTGCGGGTTCTAGCAACCCATAACAGTGCCGGTGACAACCATCACAGATCACAGATCACAGTTTATTGCACAGTACTCAGAGAATTGGTTCGCCCGGGTAGCACCCGCGGCAAGAGTTGGCCTCTTGGTTGCTCACTGTACTTCCCGTTATAAGTCACGAACTAGGCTAGGCACAATTACTCTCATTATTGCTATTGTCATTGCTATCGTCATGGTTATTGCTATTGTCATTGCTCGGTCACCTTTACTTTACTTGTCACTCCTGCATGCTTGACAGTTGTACTTTACTTATCGCACTTGCATGCTTGTCTGTCCCTACTTAACTTTCCGCACTTGTTTACTATAGACTGCTCCATATTTGTGCACTCCTCTTTTTCTATCGCTAGAATTGTTGTGACTTACCTTCGGTTCCATTTATGGCACCGGCAGACGAAGACCTGATCGAGGAGATTGCCCCAGAGATCGAGGTGCCTACATTGACCCAGAGGCTGCAGAGTTTTAGTTACTATTCTGTTGATTTGTGTGTTGTACAGTGTATTTCCTTTTCCGCATTTCCTTTCAGTACTTCCTTCATGTAGTTGAGAGAGAGTGTGCTGGTTGTTGTTGTACTTTAATTTGGACTGTAATAACGTCTGTACGCTGGTTTAAGTATTGTGATACATCTCTGAGTTGTGGCTATGCTGATTTCACTGGTAAACTGCGGAACCTGCGAATAAACCAAATAAGTAACGGGCCCCCGAGAGCGGGTCGTTACACGGCGCCTTCGAAATCGGCTGCGCACCTGGAACAAGATCGATAGAAAATTCCAAAGCCCGATCAGGCGGCAAACCAGACATCTCCTCGGGGAAGACGTCGCCAAAATCACGCACCACAGCTGGTCACTCCAGCTCCATCTGCATAGCCATCGCCTCCACCGGCCTGGCCCGAAATCTGACAGGACCAAGCGAACTGCTACCACGACTGAACTCAAATACTGGATGTCCGGGAATTTCGAACACCACCTTCTTCCTCCGACAGTCGATCGTAGCATAGAAGCTCGCAAGCCAGTCCATCCCAAGAACTGCATCATAGTTGATGATGTCGTGGACAATGAAATCAGCGAAAAGCTCATGTCCACAGACCACCAACGAGCAAGAATTGCAACCACGATGCACCGAGACCACGCCATTCCCTGTAACGATATTCCAACTCTTGGAAAGAGGGGACGTCGACAAGGAATGCCTCTCCACGAAGCTCTGGGAAATAATGCACATCGATGCACCAGAGTCAAAGAGGACTCGTGCAGGAAATGTGCACACCAAAACCACACCTAATCAATCAATTAACAATCAAACCCTAATCTAGCAAACAACCATGTTCAAGCAAACAACACAATCTAACAATCAAAACCAGCTAGGAAAGTAACAGCTAGATTGAGGATTACCTGCGATAACCTCATCCACAGCCTCGCTTTCCACAGCGGTCATCAGAAATGCATGCCTCCTCGGCGGAACAGCCTACTGAAAAGCCTGCCTCTGCGGAACAAGAGCTGCTCCACGACCAGCAGGAACAGACGCTCGCTGCTGCAACGGCTGAGCTGCAACAGGTGCCCTCCGCAACGGATCCGCATGCCGACAATCCCTCGCGACATGGGAAGCATCACCACAAATCAGACACTGGCCCAGAAACTTCCGACACTGATCCTTGACATGGCTAGGCTTGCCGCAGAAATGGCAAGACTTCAGAATAGGCCCTCCTGGCCTCTTAAACTGAGCAGACTGATTAGGCCTGAATCCAGGTCTAACCACAGCTCTCGCCTGTTCCACAGGCCTCTTCCCAGCACCAACAATAGACCCCCTCCTCTGGTTCACGAGCAGCTCCTGCCTCTTGGCTGCTACTAGAACCTTCTGATAAGACTCCCGGTCAGAAGAGGTCACAAAACTCTGGAGCTCCGAAGCAAGTCCCTGCAGGAACCTCTGAGCTCTCTCCTCAGCGTCCTGCACCATCTTTGGTGCAAATCGACTCAGCCTCATGAACTCCTGGTGATACATGTCCACCGACGAGCTCCCCTGCTTCAAATCGATAAAACGCTGCAGCATCTCCTCCCTGGCAGCTTTCGGGAAGAACTCACCCTCAAATCTGGCCTTGAAGGTAGTCCAAGCGATCGGCTCCACCAACATCTTCTCTTCCGCATCCCACCAATTACGAGCATTATCCTTGAGTTGCCTCTTCGCCAAATCAACCCATCCAGCCGGGGTGATCTTGGCCATCTTCAGATTGTTCTCGATGTTCCGAATCCACTCATCGGCAGCCAGAGGACCCTCAGAACCATCAAAATATGCGGGACCCAGCTCCCGAAATTGCTTCGCTCCTGGCTCAGATCGAGGGGCATCCGGAAGAGCCCGGGCAGCTCGAGCAAGTGGAGCATTCTGGACTTGCAGAAGCACGCCCTGCTGCACTTGCATCATCTGGAGCATCATCCGCATCATCTCACCATTGGTGGGTTCCCGCTCAGGCTCCTCATCATGAGGGAGCGCACCGCTACCCCCACCATGGGTGAATCGTCTTCCTGCCATCTAGTGACACAGAGAACGAATCAGATTAGACTCATAGCTTAGGACTCGGACGTCGAACTTAATTTATTGGACATTCTAATATTATTATCGTCATTCCAAAAATCGAAGTTACAGAAGGACCTGCATGGGCCACCAACAAAACTTGTCACGCCCCGCTTCCCTAAAATGGAGGCGAGACGTGAAAAAGGTCCGAACGAGAGTGGAGCTGTGAAGCCCCAAATCCGATAAGCGTCAATAAAACATAAGCAGGTCCCTGTAACCACAACGGAACAACAATAATAATAATAGGAGAGACTGAAATAAAATCTCACATCTCATAAATTGTCCAACATGAAATTTAAGTCCAACATCCAGAAAAGCCACCAGGCTAAAAGAAAAGAGTCTAAAGGCCCAGAACAAGGCCGACAAAAGCAACAACATCACAAAGTATAGGTGCCACGCACCGACAACAAAACAACTGTCTAAACAAAAGTAAAACGCAACGAAGACACTAGGACTGGTCCCCAGTGTCCACGTACTCCCCGTCAAATACAAGCTCGGGCTCGGCGTCAGCAAACACCTCGTCCTCAACAAGGTACTCAGGCTCGGGATCTAACATGTGTCACCCAAAAGAGTAAAGGGGCACATGTCAGCAAGTCTAAAAGACTTGGGCAAGGAAACTGAAAGTAAGGCAACTAGCAACCTAGCAGTTATGGTATGCATGACATGGCAGTTATAACATGAGTGCACAATTAAGGCATGGTGAACAGTAAGTACAATAGAACAAGTATCGGGACAAGACAAGAGTAGCCAATCTACTAACAATCTCAATCAATTCACTATTCACGTTCCACTGTTGTTTGTAGATGTTTACGCCCTTCAGCTGAATGGTACATCATTCACACCGATCGGCATTAAACACTACCCCACCCCAGAGTTTACGCCTTACAACTGCAGTTGTTGATCAAACAGACCCCCAGTTGCCTGGCCGCTTAACCCTTACCCCATCACACACTAAACAAGCCAGGGTCCCGGCACATGAGCCCAGCAAGTGAGCCAGGGTTGCCCCGCACGGGAGCTTGTTTCTTAGTTCACAATTCAATATCGAGCGTTGGGGTTAGCAACTCATTATGCTCGCTTCTGGTCACGAGCCAGGAAACACAAGTATTGTAGCGATGCTACGCAATCACGGGATCACCAAAGAATGCAATGACATGACAATTAATTCGCGTACCGTTAATGGAAAATAAACATGACATGGTAATTGTGCAACATGCTAAATGTCGGAACTAGCTTCGTTGTCAAGCTAGTTCCCCAATTTGCGCCTAGGCGAGTATCATTTCGTCGCCTAGCCTCTTTTACGCCTACTACAAGCAAAATGGCCTAAAACATGGCCTAAACCCTAAGTGGCAAGTTTCACTTTCCTAGCACCGGGGATGACGATCACGAAGGTTCGTCTCGCGGATGCTATTCTACGGAGAAAATTGCTGCTATGGGGAAACAAATTACATCAAACAACATGAAATTTTATTAGGGTTTCATAAAAATATAAATAGGTTATGAAAACAACGGTAGATCGATTTCTTACCGAGAGGAGGCGGAAGAAACACTCCGGAGAACCCTAGGATCAGATCTGGAAAAGATTGGAGAAGTTTGGAGAAACTAGGGTTTTGGGGGATTTTGGGGATTTGATGGGGGATTTGGGGAAAATGAGAGGTAGATAGAGTGAATGGATGGATTGGATGATGGATTTAGGGCTTGGAATGAAGGATTGAAGCTTGGAGGAAGATGGGGGCTCAAAGGGGAAGATTTTAGGGTTTTGGGTCGTGTGGAGGAAGATGAAATCGTTTGGGATGGGTTTAAATAGGATGGGCTGGCGGCTGCCCAGAAATTAGGGTTTTAACACAGGTTAGTCGGTCAAAGAGCAACCACTGACCGACTAGTTTGGCAACTAGTCGGTCGGTCGACCAACGCAGACCGACTAAGTGTAAACAGTAACTCCTGAACGAAAATAGGATTTAGAATTAGTCGGTCCATGAACAAATACTGACCGACTAGTTTAACATCTAGTCGGTCGATGAACGTTCTTAGACCGACTAAAAGTGAACAGTATTGATACCAAAAATTAGATGATGTGTTAGTCGGTTAAAGAAGCATTGCCGACCGACTAGTTTGCAACCTAGTCGGTCAAACAACGTTCTTAGACCGACTAACGATAAACAGTAACTCTTGAGAAATTTAGCTAGAAAGCCAACTAGTCGGTCCAAGAAGGATTGCCGACCGACTGGATCGTCATCTAGTCGGTCGGTGCCCCTTCTTATACCGGCTAATGAGCACAAAAAGTTCCGATACGGAGCGCGGGGCCCCGGGATCGATTCCTAAGACTTCTAGGCTTGATCTAATAGTAAGATACGACCGTTATGAAGTCCGTCACGAATGACATACTTCGAAATCGACAATCCTAAGGAAGAAACGAGAAAATACGACGAATCGATCGAAAATGAAAGCTACGGAGACGAAAACCACACATGAGGAGAAAATCCACCAAAACATATATTATATTATATTAAATCCAGATACATAAAAAGCAGTCGTTACACTTTAATATTAATTAACCTTGTTTAACTATAATAGAACCTAATTCTTGGTGTTCCTCTTATCTTTTCTCTATTTGTTCAACTAAAACATTGAAGAAAACAATCTTCGCATTCTCTCTCTCTCTAAATCATTCACTTCCTTATCCTCCTCTTTCGAACACGGCCACCCCTTCTCCAAACATCACAACCAATCATCGTCAACCTCCTCGTCCTCCTCCAAATTAATCATCGACATCTTCTCTTATTTCTCATCAGTCGAGTCACCTCTAACCTAATTATAATGATAACCCTAACTCTTAACCCTAGCTTAAAATTTAGAGAGAGAGAGAGAGAGAGAGAGAGCTAATCAAAATAAATTTAATTAAGAGATTAAATAAAAAGTACATACACTTTCAACATAAAAATTAACCATAATAGTTTTCAAGAGGGTTCATCTTAAAAACTGTAGTATATATAGGATGGTAAATTCTGACAACCTTCATATTTCAACATGTTCTGGCTGATTTAACCTAAACCAAAATACAAGACTTTGGGACAAGAATAGGAACCAGCTGAGTACTGCTCCAGGGTGTGTGTGAAAATGAATTGAAATATGATTTTCACAGAAAACCAAATTAATCTTGAAGTAAATAGGCAATCTAGCATGACTGTTGGATTCCAGAGATACCACCCTGACTGGTAATACAAGCGTAATCTCTTACTCTGAGCAATATGTAACTGATAATTAATTCTTTCGTGCTAATTTTCCTTTAGATTTCTAATTGGTTTTCATTTAAAAAATGGATTCGATCCTAGCTCGATCGCTAAAACTGCAAGCTTGCACGCGAAAATTAACCATTGCTACATATCAATATATTCCTTAGCTAAAGCAAATCCAGTGACATGCGCAGCAATCGTATCAACCTCGTTCTTAAATTGTTTCTTAATCCCATGTTGATGCCGCAACTGGGTATAAACTTTATACAATTTATCAATCGCCAACAAGGCGATGAGAGGCTGAGAGGGGGCATGAGGAGACAAACGAGGCAATTAGTATATGCACGAGTGGCTATATACTTATATTTAATTAGTGCCTGTAGATAATTTAATCACCCTGCTTAACACTGGCCACCTTTCGAGGGCAACCATGAAGTGCATGCCCTTACACACAATCCTTTATGTTAATGCCCCTTCTACTACTCTCAGTGTTATATTTCCATGCTCGCTAATAGGTCAGAATCATGTCATGCTATTAGTTAATTAATTGGTTCACTAAACAAATCCCTCGTTAATCTCAAGATTAGACGAACCAATGATGTTGTGTGATACAAAAATTAGTCCAAATCATAGCCACATCAGCATGATCATGTGGGTCCACCTGCGATCACATCCAGAACAAGTGGCACGTATATATGTTTCTGCCCCAACGACAAAAGCTCTCAAAGATAAAATTAGCTCGCCCTATGACTCATCTTGGGTTAATTCCGTAATTAGGAAGAAATCAAGATTCCACGTCACTGTACAAAAAGAGGCTGCGTGTTTATGTGCACGCCTGAAACAACGAAGCGCCTGAAAGTCGCTGGGCAACCGGCAACCAAATCCCACTATGTTTTACGCAGACACCGGCCGTTCGTGGGACCCACCTGTGGGTCCCGTCGGGACCACGTGGATGCCCAGTCCAGAGTGTTTCCGCGGGGTCACGTTACAAGCGGTCGGTAACTCTTCCCGCGGCGACGGGGTTCGATTCCAACCTGGGTTTGTTTTTGCATATCGCCCCCTTGTCAACATGTTAATTGCAAAAATACGTTGTTGGCACTGATCCTTAATTTTAGAAATTTGCTTTGGAATATCTTAGAATTTATATGATAATGTATTATGTTGTCATTTTCAAAATGCAATTAATTAGTTCAGCACCAAGTAAATAAATTTCTTCGCTTAAAGCCTTGGAACTTTTATTTGATTTTAAAAATCCTGATCTTTCCATAAATGACCCTTGTGCATATATTTTAACCTTTTAAAAAATTATCTTTTGTTTATTTTTTGCCCCCCGAACGAATTGGCCCAAGGTTTGAATTATACGTTCTGAATAATTCTCATGCTTACTTACATCGAGTCTGTGAAGAAATGTCTTTAGTAAATAATAATTCATTCTAAATGTGACTTCGACAATTAATCCAAACAAAATGGATAAGTCTTAGCTCCAGTGTTCTCTTTTGTTTTTATGTATATTTTGCACTTAAAATAACAATGACCGGGGTGTATATAGCACATACCCTCAATTTTTTTTAAATAGACCGGTTATTCCGTTGACAAATAAATAAATCTATTCTCATGGATTATTTCGCAAACAAATCCCAGGGATAATCATCATTTCTTCCCTCTATAAAACAGAACCCATATTTCCTAATTCTCATGCTCAGACGCCAATATCTGCCTCAAATACAAGCTTTAAAAAAATTCTTTTTAAAAAACGAAAACAGAGAGCGAGAGGGAAGCGAAATTCTTTGTTGCTGGGATCCAGTCACCTCTCGGTTACGTCAAGGTTAACGTGAATGGTGAAGGAGGCGAGGGGAATGCTGTTGGGGAAGTACGAGATCGGGAGGACGCTGGGGGAGGGCAATTTCGGAAAGGTCAAATTCGCGCGCCACGTGGACTCCGGCCATCCGTACGCCGTCAAGATCCTCGACCGCAAGCGGATCCTCTCCCTCAAGATCGACGATCAGGTACGCCGTCGCCGTCGCATTACGGGAATGATCAATCGTTCGTTGTTATCGGCGGTGAAAGGGGGCATATCGGGAACGATTTTTGATTTTTTGGGTTCTCGGTTGATTTTGTTTTGTTATTTTTACAGATTAAGAGAGAAATCGGGACGCTAAAGTTGCTCAAGCATCCGAACGTTGTTCGATTACATGAGGTAATTTCTCGTTTTTTAAGAAACCGAACAATATATAATGATATAAATTGAAAAATAATTTCAATTTTCTTCCAATGGAAGTATTTAACGTAAATTCATTTGTTTTGGGGAACGAACATCAAGATGACGATTAACTGAATTTCCACTTGAAAAATTGATATTTTTTGATGATGACATGGCTCTCATAGGATTGTTGATAAAGTTTAATTGAATTTTGATTTAATTTTCTTCTGTTTATTTGCTTTTTTTTCCTTTGTAATAGTGAAAAGATAGGATTGTTCTATCCTGTTTCATTAATAACATGGGTTCTTAAATTAATTTAATGTTTGGTATAGTTCTATTACTGTGATTTTTCTTCGAATTTTTCTTCGTTATTTGTCTTGCACAAATTTTCTACGAATCATTCGTCTGTTCCCCTTGTTCCAATTTGCATCTAGAACTTTCTGCAGTACAGTCTTCGGATTTCTAAGCTGAGTCCCCAAACATGACCTTGCAAGTTTAATAAGTTAGTCATCATGATCTCATCGCTTTGAACCACTTTTGTATGTATTTCTTTGGTAGTCAGGTCAATTGCAAATCTCACTTTTAAACAAAAAGTTTTTTTTACAAATCGATATTCAATTTACTCTTTTTGAGACAAATTTCCATTTTTTTTATTTCACAAATCAATATTCAATTTACTCTTTTGAGACAAATTTCCATGCCCCTAGGGTTCAATTATTTGGTGGGGTGCACATTGATGTGAATGCATTCATCTCTGTATACACAAACAGCCAAAAACATGCACCCCAAATTGGAGTGCCTTTTCAGGTTGCAAGTGGGGGGAAAAAAGAAAAAACAAGGAAAAAATTCTGGCCCATTTACAGGGCACCAAAACCCTAATTGTGACCCAATTGAGGGGGCAATGGGCACCCCTCTATTCAAACTGGCCTCCCCCATATCCCCTTGATTGAAAACTGTCACTCTGTACATAAGATAATTGAGAGACCCCCACACTTTGCAAATTGTCCTCCGACTCTTGTGTGTGTGTATTTTGTTGGCTATTGGATGATTGAAATCCAGTGGGCCAGTGTCATGTGATGCAACTTTGCACTGCCCTCATTTTCGGGCCACCAAGGCAAATCAGAGCCTCCAGTTTCATTGTTGGTGGTCATGTATTCAAACAGTGGAGGTGAGAAGATGAGAGAAGGAAATGAAATTCTCTGGTTGCATATGGACAAGGAAAAAGGATTAGAACAAAAATAGTTGAAAATGTCAAAGAAAATTGAAAGCATGGCTGTAATATAGCGGAAATTTGGATTTTGGAATGTCTCAGATTTAAACTTCTATGGGCATAAGAGAAGAAAGAAACAAGGAAACGTGAGAGTGCAAAAATACATGAGAATAATACAGAATAATACACGAGAATAATACGTGAGAGTGCAAAAATAAATGAGAATAATGTCACTAAGATGGCACATGGCCAACTTGGGTCGGGTGCGCTGACGTGTCGGCCTCTCATTGGCCGCCAAAAAAGCAATATCAGCGCACCTAACCCAAGTTGGTCAAGTGCCATCTGTCCTACAGTAATCCCAAAATACATTACCAGATGCCTTGTTGGATGTCATTTGATCCTTCACTCATTAAAATAGCAAATTTTTCTAAAATTAATTTCTTGTAGATTCATTTTTATTTTCACAAGATACCAAATGACAAAAAATAATTCCTTTCCTTTCCTTTCTTTTTCTATTTTTATAGTACTTATTTCGTTAAGAGACAGTCTTACAGCAACACTAGAGGGGCTGCATGATGGTGTTATTGTGTCGCTTTTTTGATGTCGTTTTTCTTGTTGTGATCGATGGTCTCCTTGGAAAGTAGCATAATTTGTGATGTCATCAGATATTGATCAGAACCATTTGTGTGGTCTCTGCTAGCCTTTTGGATTTCCAAGATGCAACTCGACACTGTATTGTAGTTGTCGAAATATTCTTTTTCTTCACTCTTATGTTCTTTTGCATAAAAAGGCAGTCTTTGATTCACAT
The DNA here is from genome assembly GCA_030789695.1 of Scilla litardierei. NCBI lineage: Eukaryota > Viridiplantae > Streptophyta > Magnoliopsida > Asparagales > Asparagaceae > Scilla > Scilla litardierei. The sequence goes on along the minus strand of CM061140.1, from coordinate 141,163,445 downwards.
CAAATTTTGTTGTTAACAGATTAACTGATGGTTTTCTGAGAAATAAATCATCATTTTTACAGAAAACGAATAACCAGCTGCATTATTTTTTCGTAATACAGGGTATGTTGACTTGCATTATGTTGATCGGCTGTAAAATTATTAGCATTAGTATTTATATTTTTGAGAATAGATGATCACTAAAATTTTAATCTAAGTATAGTTTGATCATAGTAAATGGTCCTATAATTTTACATGTATTGTTATACTGATGATTTTATTCACTATTGTTTTACATGGTAGGTCTCGGCAAGTAAAACAAAGATTTATATGTTTCTTGAATACGTAAATGGGGGAGAATTGTTTGACAAAATCGTAAGTATTATCCACAATTTGCAAGCTACCAAGTTTTGAGAATGCAAGAACTCCTGTACGGTTGGATTGAACTCGACAATATTTGTGCCAACATTTTTGTAGTATTAACCTTTTTCATTCAAATGTTTGATAGGCATCTAAGGGCAGACTTCCAGAACGTGAAGGAAGGAGGCTTTTCCAGCAGCTAATTGATGGTATAAGCTACTGCCACAACAAAGGTGTTTACCACAGAGACTTGAAGGTACTTGTACAATCCTTAACCCGAAGAAGATCGATTCAGAAGGCTGTATTAGATGTGCTTTTCATACGGATAACATCTCTGAGTTTCCTGTTACAGCCAGAAAACGTTCTTATTGATATCCTGGGGAATATTAAGATATCGGATTTCGGCCTCAGTGCTTTACCTCAACATCTTGGGGTATAATCCCTTACGATAATTTTTGCCACAATGAATTTACTTAGAATTATATTTGGCTGCAACTCACTCTTTGCTTCTGAATGTATCCTTATTGTATTTCAGAATGATGGATTGTTGCACACAACCTGTGGGAGTCCTAATTATATTGCGCCGGAGGTGAGAAGTTGCATATGTGCATTGTCTGTTTCTGTCATCAGATATTGATGCAACCATTTCCTTCATAAATTGTCTTGACTGTCGAGTTGTTGCGCCCGCTTATTTTAGGTCCTTTCAAACAGAGGATATGATGGTGCCAAGTCAGATTTGTGGTCTTGTGGTGTCATCTTATATGTCATTCTTACCGGATCTCTTCCATTTGACGATAGAAACCTCGCCGTTCTTTATCAGAAGGTATATGTAGTTCCTAATACCTTAATATTCACAAAAATTCTTCCATCAAAACATTTCTCTTTAATACTTGGATTTGACTTAGGTTTCTCATAACATTGTTTGTTTTTGGGTTGCCACAGATTTTCAAGGGAGAATTCCATACCCCCAATTGGCTATCCCGTGGAGCCAGTAACTTGATTCGCAGAATTCTTGACCCTAACCCTAATACCCGTATAAGTATAGATGGAATCAAAGAAGATGAATGGTTCAAAAAAGACTACTTTCCTGTAGTTCCATACGATGACGATGATGACGGTACAAGTGCTAATGATGTTGCTCTAGCAGTCAAAGAGGTATCATTTATGTGCTTGCTCTGTATTTTTAATTTTAATGACCACAAACTGCAGTATTGCGGTCTGTGAATAAATACTATTGGATAAAGCTCATAATGCCATTTGGTTTGGCAGCACGATGAGGAAGATGACAATGGAAACAAATCTCCTCCGCACATCAATGCTTTTGAACTAATTGGAATGTCCTCATACCTCGACCTATCAGGCTTCTTTGAAAAAGAGGTGAGCTCAACTCTCTTATCTCTCGGTGTGCTCACATAGCAGACGAGCAGACCACTTGTCTTCAGTAACTTCTAGCGAGTTCATATGCCCTATTGTTGCCGTCCTAAGAAAATCGATTGATGGCCAAAGGATTCTAACTGCAGGATGTTTCTGAAAGGAAAATAAGATTCACCTCAAACCATTCGCCAAAAGATCTATTTCAGAAGATTGAGGGGATTGTCACGGAAATGGGGTTTCAGGTCCAAAAGAGTCATGGCAAGGTTAGTATATATTTGCTTGAACCCTAGTGCACAAAAGCATCTCAAAAGTTTAAATGCTAAGATGCATGGAAAAGAAGTTGATCGATGATTCAACAACTCATAGCTCTTACGATTTGTCTGCTGGCAGTTGAAAGTTATGCAACAGCAACGGGGTTCATTAAACCCAAAAAGCCCTGCCTCTCTTTCGGTTGCCGCAGAGGTCAGTAAATACTCGTTGTATGCATTGTGTAGACCACACGCATACCATTACTTGCCCCAACAGTTTGAAGCTCATCTTCTTTATTTATGCCATAACATGCCACATGTTTAACAATGCAAGGTACATTTATATATGATCGGTAATAAAAAAATGCATGTTTTCAATCAGGTGTTTGAGCTCGGCCCATCTCTGTACGTTGTGGAATTAAGGAAGTCGCATGGGGATTCCTCTTTATATAGACAAGTAAGAGCCCCCTTCTTTTAATCTGATGTACGTTCTTGAACGTTAAGGTTTCGAGCTCCCAGTTGATTTTGAACTTCCACTTGTTTCAATGGTGATTGCAGCTGTGCTCAAAGCTATCAGGACACCTGAGCGCCTGCGAAAGCCATCATCTAACGAAGCCAGAGCTCAGCGGTTTCAAAGGGGAGATGCCTGTTGCGGCTTTATGATAGTAGCATATATGTGTAAATGCATTCATTTAGGGTTCAGGAGAAACGCCTGATTTCTTCCTTATTTAGAAGGCATACATTGTACATATCACTTGGATTGAGCAGCGAAGAACAATTAAAAAAAGAGTGTTATCGAAACATTTTTGTACATTGTTGGAATTCTTCTTGTATATTTTTGTTAGCAAGTAGTCCCCCGGCAAGAGCACTTCCTGTCAGCAAAATCGTGAAATCTATTGCAATCCCAAACCATCAGCTTTCCTTTGTAGGCCCAAGAGACGGAACTCAATTGCCATATGGCAATCTTCACAAACCAAGAAGGAAACCCAAATGTGTCTAAGCGGATTTGAGTTCCCATATGGCTATTGGGTTCCATATGGCAACACGCTCTATTGCAGGGTCATACTCTTTATTGCAGGGTCATATTGTAATGACCTTAATATTAATGTACGCATATTGCTAAGTATTTTGGGCGTATATGTGTGCGTATAATTTTTGGGAGTACCTACATATTTTTCCTTAATTATTGTGGTGAAGGAATTATTTTTAAATGATTTAAACTCACCCTTTGGAATTAGTAAATGAAGTATATGGTAAGAAATACTTGTATATGGAACGAGTACCATGTATAAAGGCATGTATTTTGTAATTTTTTAAAACCTAAATCTTTAATTTCCTAAAGAGGACACATGGATACTTATGTGTCAATGCCATGTTAATCCCCATCTAACCCCTCCCACATGTCATTTGAAGAGGAGATTAGGGAATGAGGTGGAGGATGGAGGAATTTTCAAAAAGAAAAAGAAAAAAGAAAAGGGAAAAACAAAACCAAAAAATGAAACCAAAACAAAAAAAATTCACATTCACTCACCGTCACCCTCTCGTCCTTCAACCAGGCCGAAACATACCCTTCCCCTAATATATCATCCCCCTCTTCCAGCGGACGGAAGGGGTCTTTATGTATATCCAAAGATCTTACGACCATTTGTGTACTCAATGGATGGCATTTATCTATGTGGAAGTTTTTTAGCAATTTCTGTGTATATATGGATTGATGTAACAGGATTCCTCCGCTGATGTGTTCTATCTGTAAACCAAGACAATATTTAGTCTTGCCTAGGTCTTTCATTTCAAACGTTAGGTTGAGGCTTGCAGATATATCATCAATCTCTACAGGAGATCCGATGAGGTTTAAGTCGTCTACATTGACGGCTATTAATATGAATCATGTTCCTGTGGTTTTAATGAAAATACACTGGCAGAATTCATTATTGGTGAAATCTTGTTGAACAAGGAATTCACTAAGTCTGTTATACCACATTTTTACCGATCGCTTAAGACTATATAATGATTTTTGAAGCTTAACAAAATAGACGTCCCGAGGTCTATCTTTAGTATTTTGAAACTATCTGGAAGTTTCATATAGATATCTTTATCTATATTGTCATATAGATATGTAGTAACAACGTCCTTGAGCTATATTTCTAGGCCTTCCATTGATGTTAAGCTTATTATGAATCAGAATGTGATCGCATCCATAACCGGGGAATATATTTCTTGATAATCTATCCCCGGTCGTTGAGAAAACCCCTGAGCTATAAGGCGTGCTTTGTAGCGTACGATCTGATTATTTTCATTTCTTTTTCTGACGAATACTCATTTGTATTCCACAAGTTTTACACCTTTTGGTGTTTGGACTACTGGTCTAAAAACTTTGTGTCAAGAGTGAGTCTACCACTAGTCCTATTGCATCATTCCACTTGGGCCAATCATCTATGTGTTTGCATTCAGCTAGAGATCGTGGATCGATATTATCGTCGCATTGAGCGATGTGAACAGCAATATCGAACGCAAAGTCGTCGTCGTCGACAGTGCTTTTTCTGTCCAGTACCTCCCTTGTACTTATGAAATTTAATGATATTTCTCATGTATTGTCCTCTTCGGGGGACTGAATGAGGGGAGAGGTAACTGGTCTGAGCTCAGTATCCTGTGGTGGGATATTTGTTATTTCTCCAGGTATTTTCCTCTTGCGAGGGAATTTATCCTTGGAGCCAGGCAGTCATCCTCTTTTTATTTGAGGTACGGCCGATCCCGCTGCCGGTGGATTGCACACATCTTTGGGGATGTCAATCCTAGCTGGCGTATTGACACAGGGACGTATGATCAGATAATCTTCTGGTTATCAGTGAATTTGTCCGGGAGTAAATGTACTGTATTCTGAATGAGAAGGATCTTTAGGATCTCATCTTCACATAGATTACTACGTGGGTTGTAATGAGACAAAGTCTTAGTGTCCCAAGAAATGGTCTCTGAAGCTTCAGGCTTCTTGGTTTGTGAGCCTAGTTTGGGAAAAGAATTTTCGTCAAACTCACAATCTTCAAGACGAGCCTTAAACGCATCACCCGTGAGGGGCTCAAGGTATCTAATAACGGAGGATGAATCATACCCTACGTAGATACCAAGACGGCTTTGAGGACCCATTTTAGTCCTCTGTGGAGGTGCTATAGGAACATAGACTGCACAACCAAATACTCTCAAGTGAGAAATATTGGGAGGTGCACCATATGCAAGCTGCATCGGCGACAAAATATGACCACCAGAGGGTCGTATTTTGATAAGCGAAGCGGCATGCAAAGCATGTCCCTGTGTATCCACAGGAAATTGTGATTGCATTAGCAATGGACGAGCAATCCATTATAGTCTCTTTATAAGAGACTCAGCTAACCCATTCTGGATGTGAACATGAGCTACTTGAAGTTCAACTTCAATGCCAGTTGCTTGGCAGTAGTCTTGAAAGACTTGAGAAGTGAATTCCCCAGCATTGTCCAGACGTAATTTTTTAATCTGGTTATCTGGAAAACGTGCCCGCAACTTTATTATTTGTGCCAATAGATTTGGAAAAGCTAGGTTGCGGATGGACAAAAGCACACAAACGACCATTTTGAAGATGCATCTATCAGTACCATAAAGTACCGAAATTGACCACTTGATGGGTGAATTGACCCACAAATGTCTCCATGTATTCTCTCCAAGAAGCTAGGAGACTCAAACCCCACTTTCAGGTTGGATGGTCTCGTGATTAGTTACCCTTATAACAGGGGGGCAAGGAAAATCACCCTTTTGAAAAATCTTTAGGTTCTTCAAATTGTGTCCAATGGATTGGAAGATGATGCGGTGCATCATAACCGATCCTGGGTGACCTAGTGTATAATGCCAGAGAGTGAATTATGGTTATGTAGAATACTGCTGGTGCACCATCAGATTAGCTTATATAGTTTGGATGTATATTTGATAAAGGCCCAACGGGAGTCCATTAAAACGTTCTAGGATGGTTTTGATACCATCCTTATGACGAGTAACATACAAATATTCAATGCTATTGAAATCATCAGTTTCCAAGTGATATCCGTTTAAACGGATGTCCTTGAAACTTAGTAGATTTCTGTTTGATTTTGGAGAAAATAAAGCATCTTTTATTATAACTTGTGTTTGGTTTGGGAGCAATACAATTGCTTCACCTGATCCTTCTATTATATTATATAGTCCTGAAATTGTAGTGACGAGACCATTATAATTAATGATGCTATTAAAATAGCATCTATCTCGAAGGATCGTGTGCGTGGAGGCACTGTCCACTAGGCATTCACACTTCATTTCTAGAAAAGAATGTAAAAATTTATGAGGGCAAAATTTTATTTGAATAGTAATACTGATAATAACATGCTAGGAAAGCAAATACAATGTATAGGAAAGAAATGCTTCTAAATAAAAGATGCAATGCTAAAAGATAAAATGGCATCAATCTAGGTGGTCGTCATTTTGGAAGTCCTCGTCGGTGAACCGAGTTGGAGGCTGGATCGGTGTGTCCACCAGATTTGTCTCAGCAGGATGCTTTATGCTTGCTTGATACAAATCCTGAAGGTGGCACGGAGTACGACAGATCCTGGACCAATGTTCAGCCATGCCACGTCTGTGGCATTTGTCTTCCCAGTTTTTCTTGGGAGCAGTCGTCTGGCCAGATGTATTCCTCTTCCACGTATTCTTCCTCTTCCCCTCATTATTGTTGTTCTAGGGAGGAGCTCTGTCTGCTTCTTCGCAGCTTTCCCCTTGTTGAATCTTTCTTTGTGCTTATTCTTTGTCTTTTGGGAAGAAACTTTGTGAGCCTCAGGGAGAGAAGCAGAGCCAGCAGGGCGTAAGTTATGAGTGGCAAGTAGGAGGTCTCTGTTCTGCTCAGCCGTAAGAAGGCAAGAGAGTAAGTCAGAGTACTTCGTGAACTTTCATTCACGATATTGTTGCATGTGGATAGCATCCTTCTCATGGAAGGATGTGAATGTCTTTTCCAGTATGCGAGTCTCCGTGACTTCTTTACCACACAACTTCAGGCATGAAGTGATGTTATGTAAAGCTGAGTTATACTCAGATATGGACTTGAAGTCCTGAAGTCGAAGATTCTCCCAATCATAACGGGCTCGAGGGAGGATTACATCTATTTGATGTTTGTACATATCCTCTAGAGCAGTCCACAATTCATATGGATCTTCTACTGTTAGGTAATCGGCCTTCAGGGTCCGATCCATGTGTCGTCTGATATAGATTATGGCTTTCGCCTTATCTATATCAGAGACAATAGGAGTAGAAGTAGACGCAGCCGTAGTCGTAGCAGCAGTTGCGTTAGCCGTTGCTGTGATTGTGAGACTAAGGCTCTGAGAGCGCAAGTGGAACTTCAGGTCCAGTTGCCAACTAAAGTAGTTCTTTCCAGCAGCATCCAGAACTTCAAAATTGACGCTCGCTATCTTGGCCATTATATCTAAGCATATACATGAGCATGTATTAATTACTGATGTAAAATTAAAATTCATGCAGACACGAGCATATTAACTAGTTGTGTGGATCGGCCAGTTAACATTTGTTATAGTTTACTGCATAAGTATCTCTACCGCTTCTTCTAGTTAGTCAAAGATATACTCTAGTAAAGTGTCTCATAGGTAGATAAGTAATACATAGTCATTAGCAAACATACATAATGGCTCGTCTTACACATGCAATCAGAAATTAGGCAACCGATTCAAATGATTATAGCGTATTGAGTCAGTTTCTGTTCGAAATTCCATTAGAAGTGTCATGTAGTAATATAGTTTACAATGTATACATCATATAAATCGTATTATGGGCATTTAAGAACTTTTTAATTGGAAAAAGAAAGAACCAGAAGGCTAAAACAAGTTATATCTAACGAAAAACCAATTGGATTTTATATATATTCCACATAAAATATTAGACAATTGAGTCTTAATACAAAGCAATGACAATTATAACTCTAACCGGTTAGATACCAATATCAGGTAAATTGGATGCTAGAGTGCCTAAACTAATTCAGCAGTCTCCACTAGATATAAACCATCCTTTTGCACTAATGTTTCAAGTTATACAAAAGCTAACTTGTGGTCCAAAAGCCACAAGAATATATCGATGCCAAAAAATAAGGCAATCATGCAACAAAATTAAACATAAAAATGTACTGTGATTAAATGGTAATGGAGTTGATGTGGCCTGTATCAATTTATGAGTTGATTTGTGCATAACATGACCACTAAAATGGCTTTCCAATTTATTTCAGCTAATTAATAATTCACTTCATGGTCACTCAGCAAACAAAAAGGTACTTGTTATGAATCAACTACTGGGGGAGGAGCCCCCAGCTCTTTATTTATAGGCAATAGGGGAGAATACAAATACGGGCTACATTGATATGGGCCTATCTCTAAGATAGCCCAGAATCTAAACCAACTTCGGTTAATAACCGTTCACAACACTCCCATTATCCAGCCATAGGTGTGGACTCTGCTCGTAAATACTTCAGGATTCTGAGCATAGAAGAGTCTCACATGGAGTGGATGCTTCGGGATCCTAAGTTGGTGAGATTTTCCTCGTTAAAACCTGTAGCTATGGAAAACCCAGTGGAAAAAACCATAGTTAAGGGAAAAGAGTACAAACTCTCCCTAACTCCCCCTGATCTGTACAAGCTCTCAAGCTTTCAGATCTCTTAGGTGCCTCATTCCAATCTTTTGTACAAGCTTCCTAAAAGTGTCAGTAGGAAGGGCTTTAGTGAACAAGTCTGCCAAATTGTCACATGATTGCACTTGTCTGATGTCGATCTTGCCATCTCTCTATAGCTCGTGTGTCTAGAAGAACTTTGGTGAAATGTGCTTGGTTCTGTCGCCTTTGATGAAGCCACCTCGTAGCTGAGCTGTGCAAGCAGCATTGTCTTCGAACATTGTTGTAGGTTCGAGATCTCCAGTCTTCAGTCCGGTAGTTGACAGAATGTGGTGGACAACTGAACGTAACCATCTGCATTCTCTGCTTGCTTCATGGATGGCAATGATCTCTGAGTGATTGGATGAGGTTACCGTCAAGGTTTGCTTGATGGATCTACAGGAAATGGCTGTCCCTCTATAGGTAAACACGTACCCAGTCTGTGACTTCGCTTTGTGGGAATCAGACAAGTAACCTGCATCAGCATAACCAGCAAGTGTAGAGGATATTCTATTTTTGTAGAAGAGTCCCAAATCTGTAGACCCTTGGAGGTAGCACAGAAGGTGCTTAACCCCGGTCTAGTGGCGTTGTGTGGGCGATGCGCTGTATCTGGCTAGCAAATTTACTGCGAATGCTATATCGACACGTGTGTAGTTTGCCAGATATAAGAGTGCTCCGATAGCACTTAGATAAGGGACTTCTGGACCAAGTATATCATCCCCCTCTTTCAGCGGCCAGAAGGGGTCTTTATGTGCATCCAAGGATCGAACTACCATAGGTATACTTAGTGGATGGCATTGGTCCATATGGAATCTTTGCAACATTTTCTTTGTGTGTGTGGTTTGATGTAATAGGATTCCATCTTTTAGATATTCAATCTGTAAGCCAAGGCAGAATTTCATTTTACCAAGGTCTTTCATTTCAAATTCTCTTGTTAGGCTTACAGATATCTCAGCTATCTCTTCAGGAGATCCAATGAGATTCAGATCGTCTACGTAGACAGCAATTATTACGAATCCTTTTCCCTTTGTTCTTATGAAGATACAAGGGCAGACTTCATTGTTATTGAATCCTTATTGCACAAGGAATTCGATGAGTCTGTTATACCACATTCTTCCTGATTATTTGAGACCATACAATGATTTTTGTAGCTTAACAGAATAGACGTCCAGAGGTTTATCTTTTAGTTCAGCAGGCATTGAAAAGCCATCAGAAAGCTTCATGTATATCTCCTTGTCGAGATTACCATATTGATATGCAGTCACAACATCCATTAGCTGCATATCTAAGCCTTCCTTTGTTGTTAAGCTTATCAGGAATCTGAAAGTGATCGCATCCATGACCGGGTATGTTTCGTCATAGTCAATGCCTGGTCGTTCGGAAAAACCTTGTGCTACAAGTCTTGCTTTGTAGCGTGCGATCTCATTATTTTCATTTCTTTTTCTTACGAATACACATTTGTATCCCACAGGTTTGACACAATTAGGTGTCTGGATTATTTGCCCAAAGACTTTGTTGTTTCTGAAGCGAGTCCAGCTCGGCTTCTACTGCCTGATTCCACTTTGGTCAGTCATTTCTGCGTTTGCATTCAGCAACGGAATGTGGATCATGATCATCGTCGCTTCCGGTGACATGAATGGCAATGTGAAACGTGAAGTCATCGTCGACGACTATACTCTTTCTGTCCAATACCTCCCCTGTACGTACATAATTTAATGATATTTCAGTTTCTCCCGGCAGTTCCTCTGCAGTGGATTTCGGGAGAGGAGAAGGTATGGACACGAGCTCGTTTCTTTATGGGGGTATCGTCCCAAGGTCTCCGGATATTTTTCTTTTTCTTGGATTTTTATCCTTGGAGCCTGGTGATATGCCTCTTTTCTGTTAAGGTGCAGCCACTTCTGCTGGTGGTGGATTGCATCCATCCTTCGGAATGTCAATCCTACCTGGAGTGTTTACAGCAGGGATGTGTGATTTGACAATCTTCTGGTTGTCAGTAAACGAGTCCGGTAATCTATGAACTGTGTTCTGGATGTGTAAGATCTTCAGGATCTCATATCACATTGTTTTGTTACCGGGTCGTAGTGGGTCAAACTTTTTGTATCCCACGTTAACATTTGCTTCGTGCTAGACTTTTCAATGTCTAGGCCCATTTTGGGGAAATATGTCTCATCAAAGTCATAGTCTTCAAGACGTGCCTTAAAAGCGTCCCCCGTTTGGGGTTCTAGGTATCTTATAATGGAGGGTGAGTCAAACCCTACATAGATACCTAGGCAACGTTGAGGGCCCATCTTGGTCCTCTGGGGTGATGCAATGGGGATATAAACTGCGCAGCCGAAGATTCTCAAGTGAGAAATGTTTGGCGGCGTTCCATATGCAAGTTGCATTGGAGAGAGACTCTGACCTCCTGAGGGTCTTATTCTTATTAATGATACAGCATGCAGAATTGCATGTCCCCATGCATCCATCGACAACTGGGATTTCATCAGCAATGGACGTGCAATCCATTAGAGTCTTTTAATTAGCGACTCAGCTAACCCGTTCTGGGTGTGAACATGCGGCACCAGATGTTCAATTTCTATTCCCATTGCCTGGCAGTATTCTTGAAATGACTAGGAGGTAAATTCCCCCGCATTATCCAGACGTATTTTCTTTATTTGGTTGTCTGGAAAATGCGCCCGCAACTTTATAATTTGTGCTATTAGCTTTGGAAAAGCTAAGTTGCGGGTCGATAATAGACACACATACGAATATTTCGAAGATGCATCAATGAGTATCATGAAGTACCGAAAAGGCCCACTAGGGGGAGGATGGGTCCACATATGTCTTCGTGTATTCTTTCAAGGAAGCTTGGAGACTCGAAATCCACTTTAAGTGGTGATGGCCTTGTTATTAATTTAATCTTGAAGCAGGGTACACAAGGAAATTCTCCCTTCTGAAGAATCTTCTGGTTCTTCGGGTTATGCCCATGTGATTGTGATAAGATGTGATGCATCATCACAGATCCAGGGTGGCCAAGTCTATCGTGCCAAAGTAAAAATTTGGCTGATGTCGGGCACTTCAGGTGCTCCGTCAGGTTTGCTTCCTCTCTCCGAATTTTTGTATGGTAGAGGCCCGATGAAAGGCTCTCAAACCGTTCAAGTATGGTTTTAACTCCATTTTCTTGAGACGTTACATACAGTAATTCATTTTCTTTTATATTTATTGTTTCCAAGTGGAATCCATTTAGACGGATATCTTTGAAACTTAGTAAGTTTCGCTTGGAGTTCGGAGAGTATAATGCATCTTTAATTATTATTTCTGTTCCTTTGGGGAGCAACAAGGTTGCATTTCCAGAACCTTCAATTATATCTGATGGCCCTGAAATTGTATTTATATGGCTCTTATACGGTATAATGCTATGAAATAACATTTGTGCTGAAGGATCGTATGTGTCGAAGCACTGTCTATCAAGCAGTCATGAGAGCATTCCATCTAAAAAGATGAGTAAAACATTTGCATTCAGAAGCTAAATTTTATTCCAAGGAAGTCAAATTACATAAAAAGCTCTCATAAAATAGATTGTTCTCAAAATAAAATGCTAAGATAAATGTAGTAGGCTAATCAAGCATGTCCTCTGATTCGAAGTCTTTTGCTGTGAACTTGACTGCATTGTTTGCAGCCACCAGGTTTGTTTCAGCATTCTTTTTCTTGCTTTGTTTATACAGCTCCTGGAGATGCAGTGGGGTCCTGCACACTCTGGACCAGTGGCCTTTCATGCCACAGCTATGGCACTGGTCTTCCCAATCCCTCTTGGGTGGGGTGTATCATTTTTCTTGTTGTCATTTCTGCGCCAGGAGAACTTGCACTTCCCTTCACTCTTCCGCTGGTGTACCTGACCCTTGGCTCTTTTCTGTTGTCCCCCTTTCTGTGGTCTTTCTTTTCTTTTATTATCTCTCTTCTTTTTGAAGGAAGAGGTATGGTGAGCTTCTGGTAGAGGGACAGTGCCAGGAGGGCGCATATTGTGAGTGGCGAGAAGAAGCTCTCTGTTTTGTTTGGCCATGAGTAAACATGACAGCAGCTCTGAATACTTGGTGAACTTGCCTTCACGGTATTGCTGCATGAGTATCGCATCTTTTTCATGGAAAGACGTATACGTCTTTTCCAGCATGCGATCTTCTAAGACTTTCTCACCATACAACTTTAGGCGTGAGGTGATGCTAAAAAGTGCTGAGTTGTACTCAGCAATGGACTTGAAGTCCTGCAGTCTTAGGTTCTCCCACTCATATCTTGCCCTTGGGAGTATAACATCTCTCTGATGTTTATACCTATCCTCAAGGGCGGTCCATAGCTCAAGTGGATCTTCGACCATAAGGTACTCAGTCCTTAAGGTCTTGTCCACATGGCGGCGAATATAGATAATGGCTTGCGCCTTTTCTATATCGCTAACATTTTCTTTTTCTGTTACAGCAGCAATGAAGGAATTTGACCGCAAGTGAAACTTTACATCTAGCTGCCAGCTCAGATAGTATCTACCTGATGCATCCAGCATTTCGAAATCAACGCTTGTAGTTTTAGCCATTTATCTAGCAGAGCACAAACATGCATGAATTAATATTTTAATCAAAGAAAACATTTTCATGCTGAGGCAATATTTAATGAGAAGCTAAATGCGTGGATCGGCCAGTCCCACATAAAAAGAGTCCAAAGTCCATACAGTCCATATTACACAATTTGCAGCTTAAAAGGAAAATACAACTTTGGAAACCCCGTGGGTCCCATATGATATCTCCAGCTTCAAATTGTGGCCTCTGTCTCCATGAAAATTGGTCTTCTGTCTTTGACATTTACATAAATTCCTCACTACAATTTCTCTCAAAAATAAAAGAAAAGTGCGGGAAATAAAATGTGGGACTTAAACGGCCGATCCAAAAACCACATTTAGTCATCCATGCAGAAATATTGTGCTCATCAACATTTTCATTCACAGACATCGTAGGCAGTAATATTCGCATGAGGATAAATAATTTAATCACTTAATAATTATTGGACCACTGGGCAACGTCATACACCGTTAGGTTAGTTAACTAACGGCAGACCGGTCGCAGGATCTTCCTAATTATTAAGTTTTAAATATAATGCACAACCACGCATATAATATCCACAGAATAAGCCAGTGATGTAAAGCATGTATAGATGATTTTACAGAAAAAAATCATTCGATGCAGAGGTTGTTAAATATGTGGGTTTAATCAATCAAATCGAATAAGAGCCCAAAAATGACATTTTTTATGTAGAAGGAAAAAAATTTCCTTTTTTAAATCATCCCAAATAACCCCCAAAGGTCCCCAATAATCCCTTATATGTCCACTTATTGCTCCATAATAAACCGTGATTTTCACGAATTTTTAGGCCCACAAGCGCCCTTTTTAATTAATTTTTAGCCTAAAAAGTCTTTTAAGGCTTATTTTTAGCCTTCGCCCCCGTTTTTTTCTTTTTCTTTTTTTTAAAGAAAAACTGGCATGCGGGCCTGAAGCTCGCAGCCAACCTGCCAACCCGCAATCAAAGTTTTTTTTTTGAAACAAGGCCTGCGGGCCTGAGGCCCGTAATCAAAGTTTTTTTGAAACAAGGCCTGGGGCTTGAGACACGTAATCAAAGTTTTTTTTGAAACAAGGCCTGGGGCCAGAGACCCACAGTTTGCTTGCAGGCTTCAGGCCCGCAAAAATTTTTTTTTTTGAATCTGGGCTCAAGGCCCAATAGGGTTTTGGGGGCGGCTGCTAGGGTTAGCCGTCGCCGCCCCCTTGCTTCGCCGGTCGACGGGGGGTGGCCGCCGTCCCACTGCACGGGGGTGCGGCGACGGGGCGTCACCGCCCCCGCTGCAGGGGGAAGCAACGGCCGCCGTCCCCCTGCAGATTTGATTATTTGGCTGTTTCTTTGGGTTTTTAGGCTTAATATAGGATTATATATGAGTGTGCTGCCATTCTTGAGAACTCTGGACAACATTTGATAAACTCTTGATTCTATAGAAAATCTTAAGAGATCAATAAGCCACTCTCAAGCTCCCTCATTTCCCTCTAGTTGAGCATTCATCTTTCTTCATGCATTGAAGTCCAGCTCAAGGGAAATCATCCAAGTGCTTTCAAGCATATTCCAACATTTGGAGATCCTCTTCCATGCCTTGCATTCATTCATGAGTAAGCATCTCAAGGCATAGGTAAGAGTATTTACTTTTCAGGGTGTAAATTGTTTTCCTATTTCTCTTTGTGGGATTAGGACACTCTCTTTGTGGGAGTTTCTCTCTTTGTGGGAGGTTGTCTCTTTGTGGGACTAGGGAATTCTCTTTGTGGGAATTAACTCTCTTTGTGGGAGTTCTAGTGTCCTAGTGTAGGGCTAACCCTAATTCTCTGAGTGGGAGTTAGTGATTCTCTGTGTGGGAGTCTTGATCCTTGTGTAGGATTGGTTGGGTCCTTGTGTAGGGCATAAATCCTCTTTGTGGGGTATCTCCTTTGTGAGATTTGTATTCACTTCTCTGAGTGGGAATATAGTGAATATTGGTGTGGCTGGATGTACCCAAGTTTGGGGAACCAGGGTAAAACTTTGTGTTTGCGTTTGGATTGATTGTGCCATTTAATTCCTCTTGTATTTATAATTCCGCATTTGCAAGTTAAATTTTATTTGGACAATTTTATTGCCATTACACTATTCACCCCCCCTCTAGTGTGTGTTGTTAGTATTGCAAGGGTTAGACGATCGCTACAGGAAGTTGTTACTCGATTTTTCCGTCTCACAAGACTCGAGTAATCCTGTGACTTCCTAATGATTACTTTGAGGAATATCATATTGATAAGGTCCTCACAAAACCTTATCAAGAACCCAGGCATTACAATTTGAGACTTAACCTAGAGGGAGGAATGTAACTCAGAGTCACTTTGCATGTATCACAGAATGTCTGACAAAGTGCGATTCATGCTCTCCAACACACCAATGTGTTAAAAGACTTAACTTGAGAGAAAATCTCATTTTCTTTTAATTTCGCAAGAATTACATGGCTAAGTATTTGCCTCTTTGATCTGATCGAAGTAGTTCAAATACTTTTGTCATTGTGTTCTCTATTTTATCAGACTTGTGTTTCAGCAAGAACACGTGTCGTAATAAAATAAGAATGTCACATCTAGGCTAATTTAGACTTGGGTCCGGATACATCCGTATGTACGAGACCACGAGTTCTCCAACTCGTTCTCCCACTGTCTTACAGAAGAAGTTATGGCCATCATACCTTTGAGATAAGACTCATAAGGGTCTTTCGACTCATAATACGAGAGGTCAACAGACCCCTCTTTATGTGACTTGTCTAGTCTGTTCTCTTTGGTACGGCCTAGTCTATTTAGCCACAAATTAGTTTTCTATAATGTGCGCATTCATGCATTAATGTTTAATACAATATCGTTATAAAAATTACTCACACCGAAACATTGCTTCAGAAGCAAGGAGACGACATTCGCCAAAATGTGTTAAATGTCCTCTTTGGTCCAAGAAACAACACTTGCTCCTCTTTCCAACACGTAGGATAATCTATTTCTTTTGTGTAACGATTTATCATGAAACCGTGACATCAAATCTGTCACATTTCAGTTCCTCCTAATTTTGCCTTTACTAATGATAAATAAATCTTTATTTCTCAATTGAATTTCCTAAATGCCTTCTTCTTTTCTAAATCTCATTTAGATATTACGCGTCCCAGCACAAATAATAGTTGTGCAAACATCACATGTTACAACGCTTGAGCTTTACAACCTTGAGTGTGCTCAACAAGTTGCTCGTATCAAGATCCGGTTGGGATACATCGTCTTACACCGCTCACGAAATTCATCTTCAAGCTAAACAGTTTGCATGAAGTTCCATACCTTACGGATTGAATTGTGTTGGCTATAAGGCTGCAAGGAAGTTATTGTCCTTGAGCCAGTGTTAAAAAGGACACTTTAATGTCAGTAAGAACATAGTTTAGTCTATCAATTAGTATTTTGTTGATATTCCTTTAATCAATCTTCTTGACCATTTAGCATATTCTCTTAGGATATTGTGTTTTGGATTCCTTCGACAAACATATAACTATCATAGTTTAGCATATGTTCAATTTTACATATAAATAGAATGGCTTTTATCTAACTATATCCTCCCACTATTCTGGCGATCATTTAAGCCATAATAATGAATGATTTAATTTAATTAAATTTAGTGGGAAAGGGATCCAACCACCCTGAGCCTCACAACCTTGAGTAGGAATGGCAATATTGCGGGGGCAGTGCAGGTATTTAACTACCCAAGCTTGCCCCGACCCATCTACAGGCCGGGGCGGGGCGGGTCGCGGGCCGGGGCGGGGCGGGTACTTTCTTACCAAAATCGGGTCGGACCAGGTCGGGCCAGTCGGGTCAGGTCATTACTGCCATCCTTATGAATCCCAAATAAAAATTTTATTTGTGAATTGGAAGAATTTTAATTTATTTGGTAATTTGGAATTGGGAATTGGCCCAACTGGGAGAACAGTGGAAAAGAGCAGGGTTTGAGGTATCGTCTGATACCATTAGGTATCGGCCGTATCGTATCGATATCGACAGTTGACGATACCGAAACCAATAATTAGTTTCAGTATCGGCCGATATTGAACGGTATCGGTCAGTTTCGGCCGATACCTGCCGAAACTGATCGATACCGGCCGAAATTGACCGATATCGTTTAGTACCGGCCGAAGACGGAGGAAGAAGAATGTGTAATTAAATAAAAATTCTCTAAAAAAACCCAAAAAAATTCGTGAATCAATAGGTTGCATAGACAGCTCGGTTAAAAGAGAGGAGAAAATCCTAGAGTTTCGGCTTGAAAATGATGAAGAATTAGACGAAGAAGAGGCAAAACCAAGAAAAAATTGCTGAAAAAGTAAAAGGACAAAAGGAACATAATGAAAAAATTGAACTCACCTCATCTTGTCGCCCCCTCACCGAACATGCCTCCTGACTCGCTGAACCCGCCTCGACCATCTAGTGTGAGAGCGTGAGAGAGCAAAGAGATAGAGAGAGAAAGAGGCCTGAGTTGCCTTCGAGGAGATGCTGCGTTCTTTTAAAAGGCAAACTTGTAAATAAGTGGTATATGCGTAAAGTAAAACAGTCGATGCGTATATCAAGCGGATATTTTGTGGCAACCATGTAAATAAGTGGTATGTGCACAAAGCAAAATGGTGAGTGCACAAAGCAACGCCCAGCGATTTTTTTGGCAAACTTGTAAATAAGTGGTATGTGCGCAAGGTAAAACGGTGGGTGCGCAAGGCAAGCTTTAGGATCTATTCATTTATCTAATATTTAGTATTTAAGTATCAAACTTTAGGTATTTAGTATTTGATATGATTACGAACTCAAATTTAGTTTATCTATTTAGTATTTAGTATTTGATAGTATATGATTAATATTTTAGTTTGTTAAGTATTTAATAATATTTGATAGGTTTAGATTTAAGAACCTCCGAAACTATCACTGTGTGTATATAGTATATACATATTTAAAGTATCTCCGAAACCGAAACCGAAACTCGAAACGAAACTGCCAAAACTAGCGATACGGACGAAACCGAAACTTGCTTCCGAAACCGTCGAAACGGGTGATACCGATACCGAAACCTAAATTTTGAGAAGAACGATACCCAGACCGAAAACCGATACCTAAAACCTTGTAATAGAGTATGAGTTATGGGTTATTCACTAACTGCATGGTGCGCATCAAAATAGTATGGGTTTTTAAAACCTCAATAGTTTATCAGGGTGGGGCGGGGCGGGGCGGGGCGCATACAAAGCCCAAGCTTGCCCCGACCCGGCCGCGGGCCGGGTCGGGTCGGGTCAAAACCGGGTCGGGCCGGGTCAGGCCGGGCGGGTCGGGCCATTACTGACATCCCTAACCTTGAGTGTGCTCAACAAATTGCTTGACTCTACGATTGGTAGATGACTATTCATCAATCATATCATATATGATTCCCTTATTGGTTTTTGCCCCTAGCCACTTATGATCATGAGTGTGCTCATCCAAATCACAGTGACTAGTCTGGTCGGACCCTTGTTTTCGTGTCTGGCCAAATTTACGTCGGTGCTTGGTGTATGGGCACGACGCGATGGTTTGGGTTAAGTCTAGACTACATCTCATGTACTAAGAAATTGGTTTCCATAAAGTATCTATGCCATAGCTTGAGTGTGCTCAACAACTACAACATAGAACCTATAATTGCCAACCTCTAAAACAAGGAGAGTTACAGCTAATCTTAAAGAAGATTTTAAACGTAATTGACTAGATGTAATCGATGGTTTTACATAATCATAATTCGCATCCTTGCGGTCCAGCGAAACACGGCTAGGGATTTGGCTAGGCCTGGATCACTATCCCAGTCGAGTTAGGATGATCCACAACACTAGTCAAAAAATGATAGACCGGATCATGATCCATTGAAGGATACTAATTATTCATATGTGTGACATCGACTTGAAATGTCTTCATTAAAACTAGTTAACCCTATCAACTAGTTGAATCCTAAAATTCGAAATTATTATGATTGGTTAATAACTTTTATTAATGTCCTTAACAACTATAAGGAATGAATTTTAGGGTGCTATCCTAATCATGTATTGTAACGACTGCTTTTCATGTATCTGGATTTATTATAATATAATATATGTTTTGGTGGATTTTCTCCTCTTGTGTGGTTTTCGTCTCCGTAGATTTCATTTTCGATCGATTCGTCGTATTTTCTCGTTTCTTCCTTAGGGTTGTCGATTTCGAAGTATGTCATTCGTGACGGGCTTCATAACGGTCGTATCTTACTATTAGATCAAGCCTAGGAGTCTTAGGAATCGATCCCGGGGCCCCGCGCTCCGTATCGGTACTTTTGGTGCTCATTAGCCGGTATAAGAAGGGGCACCGACCGACTAGATGACGATCCAGTCGGTCGGCAATCCTTCTTGGACCGACTAGTTGGCTTTCTAAATTTCTCAGGAGTTACTGTTTATCGTTAGTCGGTCTAAGAACGTTGGTTGACCGACTAGGTTGCAAACTAGTCGGTCAGCAATGCTTCTTTAACCGACTAACACATCATCTAATTTTGACACTAGTTACTGTTTACTCTTAGTCGGTCTAAGAACGTTCATCGACCGACTAGATGCTAAACTAGTCGGTCAGTATTTGTTCATGGACCGACTAACTCTAAATCCTATTTTCGTTCAGAAGTTACTGTTTACACTTAGTCGGTCTGCGTTGGTCGACCGACCGACTAGTTGCCAAACTAGTCGGTCAGTGGTTGCTCTTTGACCGACTAATCTGTGTTAAAACCCTAATTTCTGGGCAGCCGCCAGCCCATCCTATTTAAACCCAACCCAAACGTTTTCTTCTTCCTCAACACGACCCAAAACCCTAAAATCTTCCCCCTTGAGCCCCCATCTTCCTCCAAGCTTCATTCCTTCATTCCAAGCCCTAAATCCATCATCCAAACCCTCCATCCACTCTATCTACCTCTCATCTTCCCCAAAATCTCACCAAATCCATCAAAATCCCCAAATCCCCCAAAACCCTAGTTTCCCCAAACTTCTCCAATCTTCTCCAGATCTGAACCTAGGGTTCCCCGGAGTGTTTCTTCCGCCTCCTCTCGGTAAGAAATCGATCTACCGTTGTTTTCATAACCTATTTATATTTTTATGAAACCCTAATAAATTTCATGTTGTTTGATGATTGTTCCCCCAAAACAACGATTTCCCCGTAGATTGGCATCCGTGTGACGAAGTGGTCGTCATCCCCGGTGCTAGGCAAGTGAAACTTGCCACTTAGGGTTTAGGCCATGTTTTAGGCCATTTTGCTTGTTGTAGGCGTAAAAGAGTCTAGGCGACGAAATGATACTCGCCTAGGCGCAAATTGGGGAACTAGCTTGACAACGAGGCTAGTTCCGACATATATCATGTTGCACAATTACCATGTCATGTTTACTTTCCATTAACGGTACGCGAATTAAATGTCATGCATTGCATTCTTTTGGTGATCCCGTGATTGCGTAGCATCGCTACAATACTTGTGTTCCTGGCTCGTGACCAGAAGCGAGCATAATGAGTTGCTAACCCCAACGCTCGATATATTGAATTGTGAACTAAGAAACAAGCTCCCGTGCGGGGCAACCCTGGCTCACTTGCTGGGCTCATG
Source organism: Scilla litardierei (assembly GCA_030789695.1). NCBI lineage: Eukaryota > Viridiplantae > Streptophyta > Magnoliopsida > Asparagales > Asparagaceae > Scilla > Scilla litardierei. The sequence goes on along the minus strand of CM061140.1, from coordinate 141,142,600 downwards.
TGCAGGGACCCTGGCTTGTTTACGTGTGGGATGGGGTAAGGGTTAAGCGGCCAGGCAACTGGGGGTCTGTTTGATCAACAACTGTAGTTGTAAGGCGTAAACTCTGGGGTGGGGTAGTGTTTAGTGCCGATCGGTGTGAATGATGAACCATTCAGCTGAAGGGCGTAAACATCTACAAACAACAGTGAATCGTGAATTGTGTTTAGTGCCGATCGGTGTGAATGATGTACCATTCAGCTGAAGGGCGTAAACACCTACAAACAATGTGAATTGATTGAGAATGCTAGTAGCTTGGCTACTCTTGTCTTGTCCCGATAATTGTTCCCTAGTACAAAATTGTCTTGCCATGTCTTAAATTGTGCACTCATGTTATAACTACCATGTCATGCATACTATAACTGCTAGGTTGCTAGTTGCCTTACTTTCAGTTTCCTTGCCCAAGTCTTTTAGACTTGCTGACATATGCCCCTTTACTCTTTTGGGTGACACATGTTAGATCCTGAGCCTGAGTACCTTGTTGAGGACGAGGTGTTTGCTGACGCCGAGCCCGAGCTTGTGCTAGACGGGGAGTACGTGGACACTGGGGACCAGTCCTAGTGTCTTCGTGTGTTTTACTTTTGTTAGACAGTTGTTTTGTTATCGGTGCGTAGCACCTATACCTTGTTGTTGTTGTTGCTTTTGTTGGCCTTGTTTTGGGCCTTTAGACTCTTCTCTTTTAGCCTGGTGGCTTTTCTGGATGTTGGACTTATTTTCTTGTTGGACAAATTATGAGATGTGAGATTTTATTTCAGTCTCTCCTTGTGTTATTATTGTTGTTCCGTTGTGGTTACAGGGACCTGCTTATGTATTATTGACGCTTATCGGGTTTGGGGCTTCACAGCTCCACTCCCGTGCGGACCTTTTCACGTCTCGCCTCCATTTTAGGGAAGCGGGTCGTTACAGGTTTTGTTGGTGGCCCATGCAGGTCCTTCTGTAACTGCGATTTTTGGAATAGCGATAATAATATTAGAATGTCCAATAAACTAAGTTCGACGTCTGAGTCATAAGCTATGAGTCTAATCTGATTCGTTTTCTGTGTCACTAGATGGCCGGAAGACGTTTCACCCGTGGTGGGGGTAGTGGCGCGATCCCTCATAATGAGGAGCCTGAGCGGGAACCCACCAACGGTGAGATGATGCGGATGATGCTCCAGATGATGCAAGTGCAGCAGGGCGTGCTTTTGCAAGTCCAGAATGCTCCACTTGCTCGAGCTGCCCGGGCTCTTCCGGATGCCCCTCGCTCTGAGCCAGGAGCGAAGCAATTTCGGGAGCTGGGTCCCGCATATTTTGATGGTTCTGCGGGTCCTCTGGCTGCCGATGAGTGGATTCGGAACATCGAGGACAATCTGAAGATGGCCAAGATCACCCCAGCTGGGTGGGTTGATTTGGCGAAGAGGCAACTCAAGGATAATGCTCGGAATTGGTGGGATGCGGAAGAGAAGATGTTGGTGGAGCCGATAGCTTGGGCTACCTTCAAGGCCAGATTTGAGGGTGAGTTCTTTCCGAAAGCTGCCAGGGAGGAGATGCTGCAGCATTTTATCGATTTGAAGCAAGGGAGCTCGTCGGTGGACATGTATCACCAAGAGTTCATGAGGCTGAGTCGGTTTGCACCAAAGATGGTGCAGGACGCTGAGGAGAGAGCTCAGAGGTTCCTGCAGGGACTTGCTTCGGAGCTCCAGAGTTTTGTGACCTCCTCTGACCGGGAGTCTTATCAGAAGGTTCTAGTAGCAGCCAAGAGGCAGGAGCTGCTCGTGAACCAGAGGAGGGGGTCTGTTGTTGGTGCTGGGAAGAGGCCTGTGGAACAGGCGAGAGCTGTGGTTAGACCTGGATTCAGGCCTAATCAGTCTGCTCAGTTTAAGAGGCCAGGAGGGCCTATTCTGAAGACTTGCCATTTCTGCGGCAAGCCTGGCCACATCAAGGATCAGTGTCGGAAGTTTTTGGGCCAGTGTCTGGTTTGTGGTGAAGCTTCCCATGTCGCGAAGGATTGTCGGCATGCGGGTCCGCTGCGGAGGGCACCTGTTGCAGCTCAGCCGTTGCAGCAGCGAGCGTCTGTTCCTGCTGGTCGTGGAGCAGCTCTTGCTCCACAGAGGCAGGCTTTTCAGCAAGCTGTTCGGCCGAGGAGGCAGGCTTTTCTGATGACCGCTGCGGAGAGCGAGGCTGTGGATGAGGTTATCGCAGGTAATCCTCAATCTAGCTGTTACTTTCCTAGCTGGTTTTGATTGTTAGATTGTGTTGTTTGCTTGAACATGATTGTTTGCTAGACTAGGGTTTGATTGTTAATTGCTTGATTAGGTGTGGTCTTGGTTTGCACATTTCCTGCACGAGTCCTCTTTGACTCTGGTGCATCGATGTGCATTATTTCTCAGAGCTTCGTGGAGAGGCATTCCTTGTCGACGTCCCCTCTTTCCAAGAGTTGGAATATCGTTACAGGGAATGGCGTGGTCTCGGTGCATCGTGGTTGCAATTCTTGCTCATTGGTGGTCTGCGGACATGAGCTTTTCGCTGATTTCATTGTCCACGGCATCATCAACTATGATGCAGTTCTTGGGATGGACTGGCTTGCGAGCTTCTATGCTACGATTGACTGCAGGAGGAAGAAGGTGGTGTTCGAGATTCCCGGACATCCAGTATTTGAGTTCAGTCGTGGTAGCAGTTCGCTTGGTCCTGTCAGATTTCGGGCCAGGCCGGTGGAGGCTGTGGCTATGCAGATGGAGCTGGAGTGGCCAGCTGTGGTGCGAGATTTTGGCGACGTCTTCCCCGAGGAGATGTCTGGTTTGCCGCCTGATCGGGCTTTGGAATTTTCTATTGATCTTGTTCCAGGTGCGCAGCCGATTTCGAAGGCGCCGTATCGTATGACACTTGCAGAATTGGAAGAGTTGCGGAAACAGTTGGATGAGCTGTTGCAGAAGGGTTATATTAATCCTAGTGAGTCTCCGTGGGGAGCACCGGTGCTGCTAGTGAAGAAGAAGGATGGTTCGCGTCGCATGTGCGTGGACTATCGGGAGTTGAATGCGGTGACCATTAAGAATAAATACATGTTGCCTCGCAGCGATGATATTTTTGATCAGCTTGGAGGTTCGAGGGTGTTTTCTAAATTGGATTTGAGGAGTGGTTACCATCAGTTGAAGGTGAAGAAGGATGATGTTCCGAAGACAGCGTTCAGGACGAAGTATGGACACTATGAGTTCGTGGTTATGCCTTTCGGCGTAACTAACACGCCCGCAGTTTTCATGAATATGATGAACCTGATTTTCTACGACTTTTTGGATAAGTTTGTCGTTATCTTTATTGACAACATTCTGATCTATTCGAAGTCGGAGGAAGAGCATGCCTCGCACTTAAGGACGGTGTTGGAGATCTTGAGGAAGCATCGGTTGTACGCTAAGTTTTCGAAGTGCGAGTTTTGGCTGGATAGAGTTGCTTTCCTCGGGCATGTGGTGTCTGGAGGTGGTATTTCAGTGGATCCCGAGAAGGTTAGGGCCATCAGGGAGTGGCCTGTTCCGTCGTCTGCGTCTGAGATTCGGAGTTTCCTTGGACTTGCTGGTTATTATCGGCGATTCATTAAGGACTTTTCTCGTATTGCTGAGCCGATGACCAGGTTGACGCGGAAGGATGTTGCTTTTGTTTGGTCGGGTGATTGTGAGAGTGCTTTTGGCGTTCTGAAGGAGAGGTTGACGACTGCCCCTATTCTTGTTGTGCCTGATCGCAGCGGTGGATTTGAGATCTTTTGCGATGCTTCTGGCAAGGGTCTCGGTTGTGTGTTGCATCAGCACGGGCATGTTGTGGCGTATGCGTCTCGTCAGCTTAAGGTTTATGAGAAGAATTATCCGACGCATGATTTGGAGTTGGCTGCCGTGGTGTTTGCTCTTAAGATTTGGAGGCACTTCTTGCTGAGTGAGAAAGTGAAGATTTTCACCGATCACAAAAGCTTGAAGTACATTTTCACTCAGAAGGAGCTCAACATGCGACAGCGTCGATGGTTGGAGCTTATGGCGGATTATGAGATTGATTTGCAGTTTCACCCTGGCAAGGTGAATGTGGTTCCTGATGCTTTGAGTAGGCTTCCAGCGGTGATGATTTTGACCTCGCAGTGGAGATTGCAGCAGGATTTTTGCGAGTCTGGTGTGGAGATTGTTCTTCCTGGGGAGGCTTCGTCGTTGATGTACATGCAGGTACAATCGACGATCATGGGTCGGATTAAGGCTGGCCAGGCTGAGGATCTGAAGCTGGTGAAGATTCGGGAGCAGGTGGAAGCCGGTCTGCGGACTGACTTTTTGATTCATGAGGATGGCTCGCTGAGGTTTGGAGCCAGGTTGTGTGTGCCAGCTGGGGACATCAGAGAGGAGCTGATGGTGGAGGCACACAGTTCGCCGTATTCTGTGCATCCTGGTGGCACCAAGATGTACCAGGATCTTCGTCTGAATTATTGGTGGCATGGTATGAAGAGGATTGTGGCTCGGAGTGTAGCCAAGTGCTTGGTTTGCCAGCAAGTGAAGGCGGAGCATCAGCGTACGGCCGGGTTGCTACAACCGCTTCCGATTCCGGAGTGGAAGTGGCAACACATCACTATGGATTTCGTGACTGGACTACCTCGGAGTCCGAAGCTGAATGACGCGATTTGGGTGATCGTAGATCGATTGACCAAATCCGCGCACTTTATTCCATTCCGAGTGGGACAGTCCACTGAGGCGCTAGCAAGGAGATATATGGAGGTAAAATTCTTTTACTCTCCGTTTTTATTTCCTTTTCCTAGTTTGGATAGTGATGTAACGTGAATCGTGCAGGAGGTTGTACGACTTCATGGAGTCCCCGTGAGTATCGTGTCTGACAGAGACACGAGGTTCACATCTCAGTTCTGGCAGAGTTTGCAGAAGAGCTTGGGTACGCGTCTGAGTTTCAGCATGGCGTACCATCCGCAGACGGATGGCCAGTCCGAGAGGACGATTCAGATTTTGGAAGACATGCTGCGGGCGTGCATGTTGGATTTCAAGGGTTCGTGGGAGGACCATCTACATTTGGTGGAGTTCTCTTACAACAACAGCTTCCAGGCGAGTATTGGCATGGCGCCTTTCGCCGCTCTTTATGGGAGGAAATGTCGATCGCCATTGAGTTGGGATGACGTTGGTGATCGGGAGTTGTTGGGACCTGAGATGATCGTGGAGGCCGTGGATATCGTCAGGAATATTCGGGAGAGGTTGAGAATTGCTCATGACCGTTTTAAGCATTGGGCGGATGCTAAACGTCGTCCTTTGGAGTTTCAGCCGGGCGACCATGTATTCTTGAAGATTTCCCTGAATCGTGGTGTGATTCGTTTCGGGAAGCGTGGGAAGTTGAGCACGCGATACATTGGACCGTTTGACATTTTGGAGAGGGTTGGCGAGGTAGCTTATCGCTTGGCCTTGCCGCCATCTTTGGAAGGAGTTCACAATGTTTTCCATGTGTCGCAGCTTCGTCGATACATTAGCGATCCGTCTCATGCGGTAGATTTTTCGGAGATTACCGTTCGCCCCGATATGACGTATGACCAGCAACCAGTGCAGATTCTGGACAGGCGTCAGAAGTCGCTTCGGAACAAGATTGTCAATCTTGTAAGGGTGATGTGGCGACACGGCTCACCTGGAGAGTCTACTTGGGAGAATGAGGATGAGATGCGAGAGCGTTTCCCACTTTTGTTTCCGGACTCGTGAGTATTTGGAAATTCCGAGGACGGAATTTTTCTTAAGTTGGGGATGATGTAATGAATGCTTTTCATGTATCTGGATTTATTATAATATAATATATGTTTTGGTGGATTTTCTCCTCTTGTGTGGTTTTCGTCTCCGTAGATTTCATTTTCGATCGATTCGTCGTATTTTCTCGTTTCTTCCTTAGGGTTGTCGATTTCGAAGTATGTCATTCGTGACGGGCTTCATAACGGTCGTATCTTACTATTAGATCAAGCCTAGGAGTCTTAGGAATCGATCCCGGGGCCCCGCGCTCCGTATCGGTACTTTTGGTGCTCATTAGCCGGTATAAGAAGGGGCACCGACCGACTAGATGACGATCCAGTCGGTCGGCAATCCTTCTTGGACCGACTAGTTGGCTTTCTAAATTTCTCAGGAGTTACTGTTTATCGTTAGTCGGTCTAAGAACGTTGGTTGACCGACTAGGTTGCAAACTAGTCGGTCAGCAATGCTTCTTTAACCGACTAACACATCATCTAATTTTGACACTAGTTACTGTTTACTCTTAGTCGGTCTAAGAACGTTCATCGACCGACTAGATGCTAAACTAGTCGGTCAGTATTTGTTCATGGACCGACTAACTCTAAATCCTATTTTCGTTCAGAAGTTACTGTTTACACTTAGTCGGTCTGCGTTGGTCGACCGACCGACTAGTTGCCAAACTAGTCGGTCAGTGGTTGCTCTTTGACCGACTAATCTGTGTAATGCCCTACCAGCTACTGCACAAGTACTAGAGGGGGGGTGAATAGTACTTTAAAATAATGAGTATAATTCCAAATTAAATTGCAAACAACTACCAAATCAATTTGCGGAAGCTTAAATTGAATGACAACACAAAATTAACAATGCTAACAAACGATGTTAATGGGTTCGGATCCACCCAAGTCTCCCCGACTTGTTCCCGGTGATCCTACGTCCCAACCACTCGGATCCCCTCCGGATACTTGAGTTAGAAACCCTAACTCAAGATTTCCAATATGAATATCTTGTGAAAAACCTTCACAAGATCAAATCATACAAGCAATAGCAAACGTGAATCCCACAACCCGGGATCACAACCTTCTCTCACACCCGAGAGAATCACAAAGCAATATTAAAGAGTTTAATATGAAATAAACAATCTTACCACAAAATCCTATACCTTGAGTTTTTCTTACCCAAATGGTGAAATGAAGGATTTGAGGAAGATGAAGTCACCAAGACCTAGCACCAAGGAAATGACCAGCAATCGGTGCCTAGGAATGATTTGGAGACTTGGATCAAGTAATAGCTTGAAGAGCTCACCAAGAACAAGCTTCTCTCTAGATGGATTCTAGATCTAGAAATGAGAGAGAATGGGTTTCTTGTGAGGAAGAGAGCTTTAGATTTGAGTGAGAATGGCTATCTCTTTTGATCTCAATGAATCTCTGAATGGAAGCTCTAACCTAGATAGAAATGACCTAGGTTCGTATTTATAGGGTCCCATAAAAACAAGTTAGGTCATTCTCCAACGGATAGAAATCTGTGAGAATTAGTCGGTCAAAGAACAATCACTGACCGACTAGTTCATCAACTAGTCGGTCAGTCAAACAGCATGGACCGACTAAGTGAAGATCTGAGAAGAGATAGAATTTCAGACCTAGAAATCTAGTTGGTCCAAGAAGACTTTCTGACCGACTAGTTTCACAACTAGTCGGTCAGTCAGTGAACGTAGACCGACTAAGAGGCAAAATGAAATAGTCTGAACACAAGTTGACTTAGTCGGTCCAAGAACAAAAGTTGACCGACTAGATTGTCAACTAGTCGGTCACCAAACGTTCTTAGACCGACTAACGATAAACAGTAGCTTAGGAGAAATTTAGCATGAACAGTAAGTCACAACTAGTCGGTCAAAGAAGCATCACTGACCGACTAGTTCACAAACTAGTCGGTCGGTGAGTCAACGTAGACCGACTAACTGTAAACAGTAAAGTCCAAGAAATTAAGGAATCAAACTAGTCGGTCCAAGAAGAGTTGCCGACCGACTAGATCACCATCTAGTCGGTCAGTATTTGTTCTTATACCAACTAACATGCACAATAAATTCCGAATCGAAGCGCGATGCTTCGAGGAAGTTAGAATGAACTTGTGCAAGGATCCTAGAGCTACGAAATGAGCGTAATGAAGATAGAGACGTAAGATATACTCAAGGCTTAACATTCTATATATCGAAGCTAAAAGACTATAAATAAAACCTTAATAAACGGTCTTCGAGAGCTTCGATTGAATCTTCATAACTTCCAAAATGGCGCATGAGCTTCAACGAAGCTTTAGGCATGAATACGAGCTTTGGGAAGTGTTGAGATGTCGCTTTGAATGTTCTCGTGAATTTGGCGACGATCTCCAATACTGCGCTCACAAATTGTTAGTTCATGGATTATTTATGTTTGCTCATCATCAAAACCAAATCCGGGGAGTCCAATATTCAACATTCTCCCCCTTTTTGGTGATGACAAACCAACATAAATAATAATCAAAAATAATGATTCAAATGTAAAATACTTACTCCCCCTGCATTGATGACACGGTAATTCCAAAATGAATATATATGAATTGCATCAAGCAGACGAGTAAGATAAATAAAGAGAATCGATTTTTGAAATATCGGATTTTGAAAATCCCTATATATATCTTAACTCCCCCTGAATCTAACATATCAAACTATATTCTTGGAAAATGAGTTAAATTTTCATTTGCGCTATTTATTATCATTATCTCTCCCCCTTTGGCATTATCCCAAAAATGGGGGGCATACAACGACAACAACTAGGAAATGGAAAATCCAACATCGGGAGTCGTAGACAATGACGATGGAACTAATTGACACCAAAGGAAAAATGATGAAATCAAATCAAGGTGTGCCAAATTGTCCATTATCAAAAAGCGATAATCAAAATCATCAAAGATACCAAATAATTATTCATTTCTTGAATAAAGAAACATACTCTCCAATATTCAATATTCTCGGTTAAATTTGTGCATGGAAAACAATTCTATACAATTATAGAATTTAAATCTATTTAACCAAGTTTTCATGCGTCGAGCGACGAATTCACACATCATATGCATTGAACGAATATTAAATGTGCACGACGAATTAAGACAAAGAGAACGACGATGTATATATATAAATGATAACATCATGAGTACATCCAAAAAGATATCGATACATCAAATGCAACATACCCATCAAAAAGAAATACATCATCATCATCCACATCAAAATAAATACAACATCATCATCCACATCAAAATATAACATCATCATCGACATCATCCAAAATACATCAAAATATCATAACCCTCATACTCTATCCTAACCCAAAATACTCTCACTAAGATATATCATCCAAAGCGTAGTGGAGAGTCCTCGGAACAACGATCACGAGGAAGTGGCTGGATCTGCAGTGTCAGTGGGTCCAGTCGACGGAGTGGACTCAGGCTCTGCAGGGAGTAGAGGTGTCTCAACAGATGGGAGCGACGGGGCAGGAGTCGAGACGTCAACGACGGGCTCGACGGCAGATGTGTCAACAGGAATATCAGCAGGCTCGGCAACAGGGTCAGCAGCAGGCTCAGAAGTCTGAAGTGCTGAAGCAGAAGGCTCTGGAGCATCGGAAGTGGTGCTATCTCCAGGAGCTGAAGTGGTAGCAGCAGCAGCAGCAGCAGTGGCCTCATCGCCACGGGCTAAGGAAGTGACAAGCTCGTCAAGTTTCTCATCGTCCATCTCCTCGGCCTCAGAAACTGAAGGAGGAAGATCAATCCCCATCATACGAGCCATACGACATACGACCTCCTCGGTACGAGCCAAACGTGAGTCGTGCTGACGGAGAAGGCGTACGACATCGTCTAATGTGGCAGGAGGAGCGGGGGCTGCAGCAGCTGACGGAGTGGACTGGAAAGCAGATGCGGTAGACCTCTGCACGTGACAAAGCGCCGCTAGAGATTTCTTAACGGCCGTCGCGTTCAGAGGAGTACCCAAGGGACGCTCATCGTCAGGAGGGAGAGGGACTCGGAAATGACGAAACACAAGGGTCAACAGACAAGGGTATGGAATATGCGCAGATTTATTGGTCTTGCGTATACACTCGAAAGAGTCCATCTTATCGAGTATCACGCGAGCCCAATTAATCTCGCACCCAAAGAAAAGAGCGTAGATCAATTTCAAGAACGGCTGGGATGGAAGTGAAGATGATCCATACTTAGGGAGTAGGCAAGACTTCAAGATCAGGTTAAGAACCCACGTATTCGGCTTGAAAGATTTCGATGGAACACCAATGAATGCGGAGGGGATAACATGGAAGATATCTGAAAGAACTGACTGATCCAAGGAAGATATATCATCGACGGAAATGTCCGAAGGAAGGAGACCACACGACGAACAGCCAAGAATCTCCCCCAAGATTTCTGCCGTGAGAACTATAGGAGTTCCCAAGACAGTAGTCTCAATGGAGTGACTGGCATCGTACTGGCCTCGAACGCGATTGGCATAGAACAATTTCACAAGGCGAGGATATGGTTTAGGATTGGCCTTAAGATCATATCGGAGATAATCAAGGAGACCACTATAGGAGAGGAGATCGGCTAAGCCAAGGAAATCTGAAAACTGGACGTAGTGCTCCAATAGCATCGGGCAGTGTTCAATACGGTTGTAGGCCGCGAGACACATAGGATCATCGCGTCACAACGATATGTCAAGACCCCCAGCTGGCATTGGGCCCTTTCCCTTTGGCTGGCGAGTCCTAGGACGAAGTGGAGGAGTGGGTTCCTTAGGGCTAGGCTCATCCTCAGGGATAAATTCAGTGTCGGAATCGGGAGGAGTAGAGGGTGAGTGGAGTATGGCCTTCTTGGACTTAGATTTACGGGGTTTTACGGTCGCCGTCCTCTGCTTCTTCAGAGGAGGCGAAGACGGAGAAGCTTGGGTTGATTTGGCACGACGTTTAGGCTTAGGGGGATTCCTAGGGTCGGAAGGCCCTATAGACATAGGAGAAGCCCCAGAAGAGGCGATAGGAATCCTCGTCTTTGCCATGGTCGAGGCACGACGAGTACAAGCTAAAAACGACGGAAGATCAAAAACAACCTAGCACAAACCCTAGAAGAGAGAATCCGAAACACAAGCCCTAGGTTAAATTTGAAACCCTAGGAGCTAGAACTTGAAATCAAGGAGAGCAAACCCTAGATTAGGAAATAAGACCTAGGAGGAGGGGGTAGATACCTAGGAGGAGGAGGCGACGGCGGCGGACGGCGGCGATGGCCGGAGATCAGGCCGGAGTCGACGGGAAGTTGAAGGGGCTCGAGAGGGGAGAGGGAGTTATCGGGCTTGAGCTGTGAAAGAGACCGACTAAAATGATCTTTAGTCGGACGAATATAGAGTTAAGTCGGTCGAGATCTGGAAAAGACACAAATGCCCTAACCCACTTAGTCGGTCACAGTTCAAGCACTGACCGACTAGATTACGATCTAGTCGGTCGGTCAATGAGCTTGAACCGACTAAGTCGAAACAGAGGCAAACAGGGATTTTTAGGGTAAGATTTAGTCGGTCGCAGTATATTCACTGACCGACTAGTTTTCAATCTAGTCGGTCGGTAAATGTACTGTGACCGACTAAAAAAAGAAAATGAAAAGAGTTAGATGAAAGCTTGATCTAGTCGGTCTGAGTTCATTTGCTGACCGACTAGATGAGAATCTAGTCGGTTGACAAATGAACTGAAACCGACTAGAAGAGTTCAAAAGTTGAAAATTGATTTCTCTTCACAAACCACTTGGATGAAACATCTTAACACTCTCATTAGTCATCTAAATTACCCCATAAAACGTCGAAATCTTAAATACGACATTGAAATACGAATTCGATCATAAATTCAAACAAATCTCATAAAATTCCCAAAAATTCAATAAATCTAGCATGAACGAAATATCGCGAAATATATTAGCATGCAAGATGATTGAGTTTAAATATGAATCCTATATCTCGGATTCACCCATAATCCCCAATTCTCGACGCAACCGCACAAAGGAGTCCTCCTTTAGGGGTTTCGTGAAAATATCGGCGATTTGCTTTTGGGTTTCAACGTACACTAAAATGATGTCCTTTTTAGTAACATGATCATCTAAGAAATGGTGTCGGACATCTATGTGTTTTGATCGGGAATGGTGCACCGGATTCTTTGAAAGACAGATAGCACTTTGGTTATCCACCATGATAGGGCTAGTATCACAGTGAATACCAAAATCCTTCAAAGTGAGTCTCATCCAAAGAACCTGGGCACAAGCGGCACCGGCGGCAATATATTCCGCCTCGGTGGTTGAAAGTGATACGGAATTTTGCTTCTTGGAAAACCAAGAGACAAGAGAATTTCCTAGAAAATGGCAAGTGCCACTAGTACTTTTCCTGTCGGATTTGCATCCCGCATAATCGACATCACTGTATGAGACTAACTCATACGTGCTAGATTTCGGATAAAGTAATCCAAAATCTAAAGTGTAACTTAGATAACGGAAAATACGCTTTACCGCTACTAAGTGAGACTCCTTAGGTTGAGACTGATAACGAGCACATACGCATACGGCAAACATAATATCGGGCCTACTTGTGGTAAGATAAAGTAAACTACCTATCATACCTCGATATAGACGAATGTCTACATCCTTACCGCCCGTATCCTTGTCAAGATGCGTAGTCGTGCTCATTGGAGTCTTTTTCCCGGAAGCACTTTCCATTCCAAATCGCTTAAGCAACTCCACCGTATACTTCGTTTGGTGGATGAAGATTGCATCGTTCAATTGGCGAATTTGGAGTCCTAAGAAATATTTGAGTTCGCCCATGTGGCTCATCTCAAATTGGTCCTTCATAACATTAGAAAACTCTTCGCAAAGAGTGAAGTTAGTAGCACCGAAAATGATATCATCAACATAAATTTGAACTAATAAAATTTCATTATTCGCATGCTTAACAAAAAGTGTAGAATCGGCTTCGCCCATTTTAAAATTCAAATCCAAAAGAAAATTCTTTAGGCGATCATACCAAGCTCGAGGAGCTTGTCTCAAACCATAAAGAGATTTCTTTAGTTTAAAAACATGATTTGGAAATTTTTCATTTATGAAGCCCGGAGGTTGAGAAACGTAAACTTCCTCAATAACATCTCCGTTTAAAAATGCACTTTTAACATCCATTTGAAATAACTTAAAATTTTTATGGCATGCATAAGACAATAAAAGTCTAATTGATTCTAATCTAGCTACCGGAGCGAAGGATTCTTCGAAATCGATACCTTCCTCTTGGCGATAGCCTTGAGCTACTAACCAAGCTTTGTTCCGGACGACGACTTGGTTTTCGTCGGTTTTGTTCTTGAAGATCCACTTTGTCCCTATGACGGTGTGGTTCTTCGATGGCAAAGGAACAAGCTCCCATACCTCATTCCTCTCGAATTGAATGAGTTCCTCCTCCATGGCAAGGATCCAAGCACTATCTTCGCATGCTTCAACGATATTCTTTGGCTCTATCGATGAGGCAAAAGCACAATTGGCGAAGTGGTGGACTTGAGATCTCGTCTTGACACTATCATTAATATTGCCAATAACTTGCTCATGGGGATGGTCGCGAACGGTATGAAGCCGCTTGGGAATACCTTGATCACTAGGCACATTCTCAACAACTTCATTAGTCGGGTTAGTCTCAATAGAATCAATTGAATCAATAGACTTAGAATTTTCAAATGAATCACATAAAACATCCATAGAATCATTATCATTTGAAATTCTAGAAGTAGTAAAATTCTCATTAAAAGAGACATGAAGTGATTCCTCGATCGTAGAGGATCTTTTGTTGTATATCCGGTAGGCTTTGCTACGTGAGGAATACCCAACAAATATCCCCTCATCCGATCTCGGATCAAACTTGTCCAAATTATCATATGTGTTTTTAATGAAACATTTTGCGCCGAAAACACGAAAATGTTTAACTTGAGGCAATCTACCAAACAACAATTCATAGCAAGTTTGTTTGGTGCCGGGCCTCAAAAGTATTCTATTAAACACATAACAAGCGGTGTGTACCGCTTCCGCCCAAAATTGATAACCAAGTTGACTATCTTCGAGCATAGTGCGAGCACACTCCACAAGCGTTCTATTCTTCCTCTCAACAACACCATTTTGAGGAGGTGCGCGAGGGAAAGAAAACGTGTGAGTAATTCCAAGATCATCACAAAAATTTGAGAAAGACTCATTCTCAAATTCACCCCCATGATCACTACGAATAGTGACAATGGTGGTTCCGATGAGATTTTGTACTTTCTTCACAAATATTGTGAAGTTTTCAAAAGCTTCATTTTTATTACATAAGAAAAATACCCATGTAAATCTTGAATAATCATCAACGATGACTAGTCCATATCTTGCATTTCCTAAGGAAGCAACTCTAGTTGGCCCAAATAAATCTAGATGTAATAGCTCTAGTGGTCGTTTCGTAGAAATGCTTTTCTTAGGTTTAAATGAAGATTTAGGAAGCTTGCCACGTTGACAAGAATCACAAAAACTTTTCTTTTCAAAAACAAGCTTCGGAAAACCTTTAATGGAATTTAATTTCGAAAGTTTATAAAGTGTTCCAAAGTTCACATGTCCAAAGCGTCGATGCCATAAGTGTTGTTCACTTGTGTTGGCAACGAGACATTGTTCATATGACTTAGGAAGATCCAAAATATAAATATCTTTATGGCGTGTGCCGGAAAATAATAATTTATTATTATCATTTGAAATATGACACAATCCTTTCGCAAAGCTAACTTTGTAACCTTTGTCACAAAGGTGGCCTATTGAAATAAGATTATGATTTAAACCATTAACTAGATAGACATCACTAATTAAGGGTTTAGAAGGGTTACCCACTTTACCAACACCAACGATGGTTCCGCTCTCGTTGCCTCCAAATACGACGCGATTTCCATTTGCAATGGGAACCACTCCGGAGAGCAATTGAGCGTCACCTGTCATGTGTTTTGAACACCCGCTATCGAGTATCCAATTCCCTTTGGAGCTAAATTTAAATTTGTTGCTCCTCTTCTTTTTCTTTTCCTTGAGTACCTAAAGATAGAAACTTTCATATCATGGTACCCAAGGTCATTGGGTCCTCAAAAGTTAGACCTTTGGAAGCCAAGTCCAATCGGACTTTGACTTCCCCACATAATTTCTACTATGCACAACATCCGAAAAATAAGCATTCATATATACTTGTTTTTCATCCATGCTTGTGTCCTTTGGGCTCCAAATAGTGAAAATTTTGGGAGCCATCATCCTATTGGGTGCATGCATGCGTTGTTGGTTTCTACGTGATGCATGACGTGGATAGGCATACGGAACATGATGGAATGGTGCATGAAGAGAATTATTCATACGACGAGGTGGGTGAACATATGCATGTGTGGGAACACGTGCGTGAGGGTGTCTCACATGGTGTGCACGTGCCCGTGAACGTGTAGCATAGAAATCATCATATGTGTGAGATGGTGGAGTAGGACGTGTGTTCCTACGTGGCATGGTATTTGTGTACATATAAGCATGCCCCTTCTTTGGAGGTCCACCCAAAGTGGGTTTCTTTCCAAAAGAGGGTGTGGACGAGGTGGAAGCACCATTGGTAGATGAACTACCAATAGAGTGTTTGCTACCACTCGTAGAGTCACCGGAAGTTGGCCTAACAAAAGTAGTGGCCGCTTTGGATGGACATCCCATCGTATACCCCAAACCAATGTGGTGATTGGCCGGAAGTAAGTCACTTAGGATTTTATCCAAATGGTCCTTACCCTTATTGAATCTATTGATTCGGCCTAATGTGTTCTCATATTTCTCTTTGAGAGAACGCATAGAAGTATCTAATGTGGATACTTGCGATGTGAGCACATAAACACGAGATTTAAGATTCTCGTTCTCAATACTTAAAGTAGAGTTTTGAGAAGTTAAATCCGCTATCCTATGTTCTTCCGGATCATCAATGCTAACATGTTCAAGTTTAGATTTGAGATTAACAATCTCATTTCTTAACTCTTCAACAACGGTGTCGTTGTTGGTGATGATAGTCTTAGGCGAGGTTTGAATGCTAGCTAGGTCATCTTTTACTTTAGTATATCGATTTACTAATTTTGTGTATTTAGACCATAAATGAGAGTTAGCATCCCTAAGATCATCCATAGTTACCTCATCGCCTTCGTCGTCGCTATCATCGGAGGAGGAAGATCCTTGATCATGCTCCTCTCTTGCCATGAAGCACATGTGCGCTTGCTCCACTTTCTCATCATCCGACTCTCCGCTTGAGGAATCCTCGGAGTCGGTGAATGATGTTCCGACAAGTCCCTTTTTGTACCCCTTTTTGTACTTCTTTGACTTGTCGAACTTCGGCGCCTTCCACTTCTCCTTTTGCTTGTTTTGAGGACAATCCGCTTTGATGTGTCCCGGCTTATTGCATTTAAAGCACAAAGGTGGAGAGGCGTTAGTAGAAGTAAACTTAGATTTTTGTTTGAAGTTACCCTTTCGGAAGAAGCGATTGAACTTCTTTGCCATGAGTGCAATGGATTCCATGTCCATTTCTTCTTCCGAGTCCTCATCATCGGTAGAGGTGGATGAAGCCGCCTTGAATGCAATCGCCTTTTTCTTAGGCGCATCTAGGTTCAAATAGGACTTCATCTTTTCTTGTAACTTCACCTTGCTATCTTTGCGTACCTCGTATGACATCAAAGTACCCATTAGTTGAACTACGGTATATTTGTTCATGTCATTACCTTCCTCGATGGCGAAGGTACGTTTTTCCCAAGAAGAGGGAAGTCCTTCAATAAGCTTTGAGCACTTCTCCTTTTGAGTGTAGGACTTGCCGAGGGCCTCTAACTCGTTTATTATGTCAACGAAGCGAGAGTAATATTCTTTCATCTTCTCGCCCTGTTGCATATGAAACATTTCGTAATCTTTGTTTACGACTACGAGTTTAGAGTCTCTTACCCTACTCGTCCCTTCATGAAGAATGAGGAGGGAGTTCCAAATTTGATATGCACTCTTACATGTGCATATCTTATTGAAATCCTCGGGCTCCAATGCGCATTGCAAGGCGTTCATTGCCTTGGCATTGCTTACCTCCGCGGCGACCTCCGCGGTAGTCCATTTCTCAAAGTCTTCTTCTTTGGGTTCGATGTATTCCTTCATTGTAGTCCTCCATAAGGATGCACTCCGGAGGAAGGTTTCCATCCGGCATTTCCAACACCCATAGTTGGTACCGTTGAAGAATGGAGGCCTCGTAGATGAATGTCCTTCCATCACCGATGACGCTCCTTCACGGTTCCTGAAGGTGTCATAGTTGGAAGGTGGAGGCACGGTCTTGTTGTCGTTGGCAGACATAGCTAAGTATCTGGCTCTGATACCAAATGTAATGCCCTACCAGCCACTGCACAAGTACTAGAGGGGGGTGAATAGTACTTTAAAATAATAAGGAGTATAATTCCAAATTAAATTGCAAACAACTACCAAATCAATTTGCGGAAGCTTAAATTGAATGACAACACAAAATTAACAATGCTAACAAACGATGTTAATGGGTTCGGATCCACCCAAGTCTCCCCGACTTGTTCCCGGTGATCCTACGTCCCAACCACTCGGATCTCCTCCGGATACTTGAGTTAGAAACCCTAACTCAAGATTTCCAATATGAATATCTTGTGAAAAACCTTCACAAGATCAAATCATACAAGCAATAGCAAACGTGAATCCCACAACCCGGGATCACAACCTTCTCTCACACCCGAGAGAATCACAAAGCAATATTAAAGAGTTTAATATGAAATAAACAATCTTACCACAAAATCCTATACCTTGAGTTTTTCTTACCCAAATGGTGAAATGAAGGATTTGAGGAAGATGAAGTCACCAAGACCTAGCACCAAGGAAATGACCAGCAATCGGTGCCTAGGAATGATTTGGAGACTTGGATCAAGCAATAGCTTGAAGAGCTCACCAAGAACAAGCTTCTCTCTAGATGGATTCTAGATCTAGAAATGAGAGAGAATGGGTTTCTTGTGAGGAAGAGAGCTTTAGATTTGAGTGAGAATGGCTATCTCTTTTGATCTCAATGAATCTCTGAATGGAAGCTCTAACCTAGATAGAAATGACCTAGGTTCGTATTTATAGGGTCCCATAAAAACAAGTTAGGTCATTCTCCAACGGATAGAAATCTGTGAGAATTAGTCGGTCAAAGAACAATCACTGACCGACTAGTTCATCAACTAGTCGGTCAGTCAAACAGCATGGACCGACTAAGTGAAGATCTGAGAAGAGATAGAATTTCAGACCTAGAAATCTAGTCGGTCCAAGAAGACTTTCTGACCGACTAGTTTCACAACTAGTCGGTCAGTCAGTGAACGTAGACCGACTAAGAGGCAAAATGAAATAGTCTGAACACAAGTTGACTTAGTCGGTCCAAGAACAAAAGTTGACCGACTAGATTGTCAACTAGTCGGTCACCAAACGTTCTTAGACCGACTAACGATAAACAGTAGCTTAGGAGAAATTTAGCATGAACAGTAAGTCACAACTAGTCGGTCAAAGAAGCATCACTGACCGACTAGTTCACAAACTAGTCGGTCGGTGAGTCAACGTAGACCGACTAACTGTAAACAGTAAAGTCCAAGAAATTAAGGAATCAAACTAGTCGGTCCAAGAAGAGTTGCCGACCGACTAGATCACCATCTAGTCGGTCAGTACTTGTTCTTGTACCAACTAACATGCACAATAAAGTCCGAATCGAAGCGCGATGCTTCGAGGAAGTTAGAATGAACCTGTGCAAGGATCCTAGAGCTACGAAATGAGCGTAATGAAGATAGAAACGTAAGATATACTCAAGGCTTAACATTCTATATATCGAAGCTAAAAGACTATAAATAAAACCTTAATAAACGGTCTTCGAGAGCTTCGATTGAATCTTCATAACTTCCAAAATGGCGCATGAGCTTCAACGAAGCTTTAGGCATGAATACGAGCTTTGGGAAGTGTTGAGATGTCGCTTTGAATGTTCTCGTGAATTTGGCGACGATCTCCAATACTGCGCTCACAAATTGTTAGTTCATGGATTATTTATGTTTGCTCATCATCAAAACCAAATCCGGGGAGTCCAATATTCAACAATCTGTGTTAAAACCCTAATTTCTGGGCAGCCGCCAGCCCATCCTATTTAAACCCAACCCAAACGTTTTCTTCTTCCTCAACACGACCCAAAACCCTAAAATCTTCCCCCTTGAGCCCCCATCTTCCTCCAAGCTTCATTCCTTCATTCCAAGCCCTAAATCCATCATCCAAACCCTCCATCTACTCTATCTACCTCTCATCTTTCCCAAAATCTCACCAAATCCATTAAAATCCCCAAATCCCCCAAAACCCTAGTTTCCCCAAACTTCTCCAATCTTCTCCAGATCTGAACCTAGGGTTCCCCGGAGTGTTTCTTCCGCCTCCTCTCGGTAAGAAATCGATCTACCGTTGTTTTCATAACATATTTATATTTTTATGAAACCCTAATAAATTTCATGTTGTTTGATGATTGTTCCCCCAAAACAACGATTTCCCCGTAGATTGGCATCCGTGTGACGAAGTGGTCGTCATCCCCGGTGCTAGGCAAGTGAAACTTGCCACTTAGGGTTTAGGCCATGTTTTAGGCCATTTTGCTTGTTGTAGGCGTAAAAGAGGCTAGGCGACGAAATGATACTCGCCTAGGCGCAAATTGGGGAACTAGCTTGACAACGAGGCTAGTTCCGACATATATCATGTTGCACAATTACCATGTCATGTTTACTTTCCATTAACGGTACGCGAATTAAATGTCATGTCATTGCATTCTTTTGGTGATCCCGTGATTGCGTAGCATCGCTACAATACTTGTGTTCCTGGCTCGTGACCAGAAGCGAGCATAATGAGTTGCTAACCCCAACGCTCGATATATTGAATTGTGAACTAAGAAACAAGCTCCCGTGCGGGGCAACCCTGGCTCACTTGCTGGGCTCATGTGCAGGGACCCTGGCTTGTTTACGTGTGGGATGGGGTAAGGGTTAAGCGGCCAGGCAACTGGGGGTCTGTTTGATCAACAACTGCAGTTGTAAGGCGTAAACTCTGGGGTGGGGTAGTGTTTAGTGCCGATCGGTGTGAATGATGAACCATTCAGCTGAAGGGCGTAAACATCTACAAACAACAGTGAATCGTGAATTGTGTTTAGTGCCGATCGGTGTGAATGATGTACCATTCAGCTGAAGGGCGTAAACACCTACAAACAATGTGAATTGATTGAGAATGCTAGTAGCTTGGCTACTCTTGTCTTGTCCCGATAATTGTTCCCTAGTACAAAATTGTCTTGCCATGTCTTAAATTGTGCACTCATGTTATAACTGCCATGTCATGCATACTATAACTGCTAGGTTGCTAGTTGCCTTACTTTCAGTTTCCTTGCCCAAGTCTTTTAGACTTGCTGACATGTGCCCCTTTACTCTTTTGGGTGACACATGTTAGATCCTGAGCCTGAGTACCTTGTTGAGGATGAGGTGTTTGCTGACGCCGAGCCCGAGCTTGTGCTAGACGGGGAGTACGTGGACACTGGGGACCAGTCCTAGTGTCTTCGTGTGTTTTACTTTTGTTAGACAGTTGTTTTGTTATCGGTGCGTAGCACCTATACCTTGTTGTTGTTGTTGCTTTTGTTGGCCTTGTTCTGGGCCTTTAGACTCTTCTCTTTTAGCCTGGTGGCTTTTCTGGATGTTGGACTTATTTTCTTGTTGGACAAATTATGAGATGTGAGATTTTATTTCAGTCTCTCCTTGTGTTATTATTGTTGTTCCGTTGTGGTTACAGGGACCTGCTTATGTATTATTGACGCTTATCGGGTTTGGGGCTTCACAGCTCCACTCCCGTGCGGACCTTTTCACGTCTCGCCTCCATCTTAGGGAAGCGGGTCGTGACAGGTATTATGGATTTAAAATTCAAGTTGCAACAATTTAAATCATAGCCCTTTTGAAATTATTATTAGAACAATTAAATAATAATTTGTCGCAGAGTGCTACCCTAATCAAGTATTAGGAGTTTAATTTGTTTCAACAATTTTTAAATCATATCAAGTCCATTAAAAATTATCATATAATTTTCTGAAAGCTTTTAATGGCTATCCGAAAAGTTTTTCTTGTATTATCACATAATCAACAAGAACTTATATAACCATTAAATTTATCAACTAAACAATTTAGCATGATGACAGATCAACTAAAAATTATCTCATAAAATTTAGCTAAACATGCAACTTAAAATTATCTCATAAATCTAAGTTACATCGAAAATTATCATATAATTATAAAGATCTAATTTTTAAAAGTAGCACATGACTTTTAAATTTAGATCTAATTTTCTAAAAACAATTTTTCGAAAATAAAAATATCACATGAAACGACAATTTAATAATTTAATTAAAGACCTCCATCTGATGGAGAAACAAGCTTCATCATATGCACTTTATAATTGCAAAAAATATAGATCATGGTAGACTGGCTCCGATACAACTATAGGGTTTTCAAGGTCCTTAGAGCTATAAAATCGACATCTGGCCTTAGTCAGACGGACGACGAGATCAAAACAAGTAGTGGAAAAACAACTTAAAACTATTTTAAGTCTAGCCCTAAAGAAACAACCCTAACCAGAATCTCTATTCTCACGTGGTTGGGTCCGACCAACCCCTAAGGATAGATCTATCAACCTATTTGCAATTATAAATGCATGTAAATTAAACTACATACCTATCACTTCGTTTCCGCATAATACGAAGCGTCGTTTTTCAGCAACGTTTCTTTATCTCCGAAGCGATGCCCCCTGCCGCTTCTCCTGAGTCGAACCGCATCCCGAGCCGAACCGCGTCCCGAGGTGAGCAATACCCTTGTCACCGAGCCAACTATGCGCCAAAGAAAGTTTCACACTGAGTGGATCCTTCGTCAAGACTTCAAATCTGATCCAAACCCTTTCGTAGCTTTGCTAGAGCCCGATCAGGAGTAAATATGAATTAGGGAGAAGAGTGAATTATTAATTTAAGCTTAGATCCGAGCTTGCTCACGTTTAATGGAGCTACTTAGATCTGGAGCTTGGTGCAAATTTTTCAGGGGTTCAGCTGTAACAACCCTCGTGTGTAAATACTAAGTAGCTATTAAGTTAGCCCTAGTCTCTTTGTATATATATGCATGCCAGTCCACTAGAATGAAGAGATTTGTAGTTGTAACCTCAATTTTGCATGTACACCCAAAAAATTGGGTATATCTCCATAATTAACAAGAAATGAGGAATTTGTGCACAAAGTTCCCTAAATGGCATGCTAGGTAATAAATCAAGCAAGTTGGTGGGCAATTAAACAAAAAAAGAAAGAAGAGGAGAGTGATGGCAACCTTGTAAATAAGAGGCCAAGTCAAAGGGCTTTTAATGAGGGGAAATATACAAGGGCAAACTTGTAAATAACCCACCAAGTTGGAGGGCAATTGCAAAGAGAGAGTATGGGTAATGGCAAACTTGTAAATAATGGGCCTTAGATGAGATATTTTTCTTAAATAAATATCTCCTTTTCTACAACCTTCTTTATTTTTCTCCTCCCCTCATTTTTATTATTATTATTTGCTTTTGTCTTTTTCTTTTTAATTGGAGGGGGGCCGAAAGCTACCAGTTAGCATTATAAAACAAACAAACAAAGAAAAGAAAGAAAGAAAGAAAAGAGAAAGGAGAGAGGAGGAAGAAGAAAAAGAAGAGAAGGAGAAGGAGGAGGCCAACTAGGAGGAGACCCCCCATTCAAGCCATAGAATCTTCCTGGCAGCCCGAAGTAGGTAGGATTCTCCACAACTCTATCTCTAGTTGTATGTTTGAGCTTTCTTTGAAAAATACTTGTATGTTTGAACTTTCTTTGAAAAATTGGGAAGAGTGTTGTAGGATTAGGATATATGTTGCATGCTTGATTATCTACTTAAGGTGATGATGAGAATAGGTTCATGTTTATATTTCTAGTTGTAATATTGAAGAAAGGAGGTGGTTTGAATGAAAGTTGACATTTTTAGTTTGCATGTTTAATAGAAAAAATGTTACCTTTAATAACAAGTCCTTATTTTGCTAAAATATTATATTTTTATGGTTAAGCTAGTTGGTATGTTTAATAAAAATGCAACCTTTAACAAAAAAAGAGATTTCATTTGCTAAAAGTTTACATTTTTAGGGAAAATCTAGTCTAGATAAGTCCTCACATGAAATCCTACACTAAACACCCCATGGTAGCACTCAAGTCTTCATTTTGTAAGAATTCATTCACTCATTTTCACAAATTCTCATTTGATTAAGATGCCTTCACAAATGCTTCTCTCTTTTTTTCATTATAAAGACATTTTCCAAAGAGGTTTTTTTTAAAAGTTTAAGATTCATCTACCAAAGTTTCATTCACCTTAAGAACTACATATAAATGGGCCTAATAAGAAATCCTACAATGCTTTACCATGTTTCCCCTTTCAAAACAAATTTAAGCCTTAGTGTAAACCCCTCATTTTCAATCCTAATGTAATTTCCTTAACAAGTAAAGAGAATTCTTTTTACAACATAAGTCTCTCTAACTAAGTCCCTAATGGCAAAATCCTACCTAAATATGTTAAGCTTATCCATTAAAATTTCCTCTATAGGCAAACCCCTTTATGCTACCTTCTAAAAAGTTTAAATATCTAAGTTTCAATTCAATTTGTAATCCTTAGTTCTTCCATTTAGGGGTATGAAAATCCTTGCTAAATGAGCTTCTTGATACATATGGTTTGGTGTAATTAAGATTGCTTAATGTTGCTAATTCAAGGTATTAATTAGTTAAAGTGGTTGCAAGTTGGAAATGTTATTTTATAATGCAACTTTTTGGGTTGGATGTTTAGTTGCTTATGCACTTGAAACATGCAAGTTCATGTTTATGGTTATGTTTATGGATGAACTTGTAAGTTCATGTGGCTTAAAGAGGTTTATGTTGGAAATGCTACTCCATGTGAAAATTCAAGATATGCAAGTTGGATGTTTATGTTCATTGCTTATAGAATGTGCAAGTTTATGTTTATGGATATTCCGGTGAAAAAGAATGCATTTGGCCTCATTTTGCATGCATATTACATTAGGATTAAAGGCTAGTTAAAAGAAAGAAAGAAAACCTAGGTTTAACTCGTTCCACTTGATGTGGGTGAGTGCCCTAAGAGGGTTTGGGGGGATCCAAGGTAACGAGTAGATATTTGGGGATGGACATCTGAGTTGTGGACCGCACCTGGCGAGCCCTCAGAGGCGGGGAGTAGGTTGGGTTGTGTTTGAATTGGTTGTGTTGGTGAACGGCTTCTTTCGTAAGAGCTTGTCTTGGAAAGTCGTAGCATTCCACCCACCTTACCGGGTGAGGTCCAGTCCCCAATGTCTGACCCGTTACTTAGGTTTCGAATACATGCATGAGAAAGTTAACATACAACGTATAAAGTTAGTAACTCTTGAATGTGATGCCTTTCCTTTTGATTGTGCACTATGATTAGAGTCGTGGAGTCGTCGAGTTCCTACTGGGCACGCTGTGACGTGTCCCTTTCCCCCCAGGTACATGTACCAGTTCTCAGGCGACAGGATCGAGGGCAGAGATCTCGGAGGGCAGCCCTTCTCATCAGGGTCCGTAGAGTCCATAGAGGGTGTGGGTCTTGTAGGGTTGTCTTGGGGTGGGAGTGAGCTGAGAGCCTTGTTTTGTACCCCCTCTACCCCATTGTACCCCGAGGGACTGAGTTGTACTTTTTGGGAGCTTTAGCTGTTGGGGCTGTACAGTGGACTTGTTTGCTGCTAGTTGTGTGGTTATGGTGCTCTGTGACGTTGAGATGTTCTGTTTGTCGTACTTTACTCTGCTAGCTGTGTTATAGTACTTTGTACTTTCTTTCTGTGTTAGAGCTGTACCGTTCTGCTTTTATTTCAGTTCGTACCTTACTACCTGTGTTTCCTCAGCGTTTGCAGTGGCCTGCGAGTTATTTGGTATACGCATTAGCGCTTGGTATTCCTAATACAGTGGCTTGTCACGCCGATACTCCCTATTTGGGGTAGCGGGGCGTGACATCAGCCCCTATTTATATAGGGTTCCGGGCCCCCTTACTCGTCTCACGAGCAATGTGTGACTAAACAAGTTTGGAGGAAAAATTAAATTAGTTTGCCTTACACTAAGGCCAAAATTCAACTAATTTTTCCTCCCTCGCCGTTGAGCTTCGCATATGATACTACCTATCAAATCGAAGAGCATTAAACGGTGAACGCATAGAAACAAACGACGATCGATTCCGACTTCGTTTGACCCCCACAAACGATAGCTCAAAGTTGGGCAAAAACTTAAAATCTGATTTTCGCAGCCGTCAAAGTGGGTTTCAAAAAAACCCTAAACAGTGGGGCCCGAGGTAGGCCCCACGCCCTCAGGCTCTCTAGGCGCGTACCCAGCATGCGCCCAAGGGCGCTGTTCAGCGCCCATCATTGGGCGCCAATCTATTGCCCGGCCCATTTGGGCCGAGAAAAAATTAAAGGCCAGATTTTTTATATAAATAATTTTATTTAAAAAATTTATAAATAGATTTATTTAAAACAATTTTTTTAAA
Source organism: Scilla litardierei (assembly GCA_030789695.1). Taxonomy (NCBI): domain Eukaryota; kingdom Viridiplantae; phylum Streptophyta; class Magnoliopsida; order Asparagales; family Asparagaceae; genus Scilla; species Scilla litardierei. The sequence continues at coordinate 141,117,181 of CM061140.1, read as the reverse complement.
TATTTGAAACTCCTTTCAAATATTATCCCCTATTTAAAACCCCTTTTAAACGGTCTTACTGGGCCCGTTTGGACTCTGATTTGAGCATGGTTTTCTCCGTGACTTTCTCCGAAAAATCCTCTTCCACTTTATATACATTATATGCTCACAAACAACTTTGTAACATATTTATTTTTTATGTACAAATGAACTGAGGGCATACATCCCTCAACATCTACAACATAGGAATCACCAACTAAAAGAAAAACATCCACTTTAGTATTATATGCTGGAAAAATGACCGACACGGCTGTTTGGGATTCCCACACGGTTGTTTGGAACTCAATAGTCTAAGGCTCAGGAGATTCGATCACACAGTCGTTAGGGTACTCCACACGACCGTGTGGAGCACATCAGGAGGGGCTCGGCAAAATAGAACCACACGATTGTTTGGATTACTCCACACGACCGTGTGGAATAACACAAGGGGGTAGCCATACAGTCGTTTGGTAGTCCACTCGACCGTGTGGAATAATATTCCTCATCATATAAAGAAGTGCAGTCACATGGTCGTTTGGTCAAGCCACACGGCCGTGTGAAGGGAGAGAGTAACACGGTCGTTCTGAGAACGACATGGCCGTGTCATCAAGCTGGATCATCCTATGGCAATCACGTCCAAGTATAAGTCGACACGGTGCACTCCTACTTGATCAGTGACACAACCATGTCTAAGTCGACACGGCTGTGTGAAAGCGCTGCCGTTTGGTTGAGAGCTACGGTCGGTCTAAACGACCGTGTCGACAGTCATGTCGATCGAACTCCATTGAATTTGACGAGAATCTAACATCCAATCTTACGCAGTTCTTGAGATTCTAACTCTAACTAGAGTAGATAGATCTCCTACCTCACCTAGTCCTTCTCTTGGAGTCTTTGGCCCTTCTTCTCCATGAAGACCCCATCAATTCGTCAATCTAATCTCTAATGGTGAAGATAATTAAGGTTTGTAATTGTGAGGATGATGGTGGCCTGGTGGAGGAGATGGAAGAGCATGATGTGGTGGTGGGGTTCAGCCAGAGTGGAGGAGGAAGAGGGGATGGTGCTTGGGGATTTGCATGATGTATATGAAGGAGAGAGGGTGCGGGTCTCTTGCTGTGTTGCGTGAGGTAGAGGTAGGAGAGAAGGGGTGTTGGTTCTCTTCTTCTCTTTTCTATTTCCTTTTGCTTTTTCTTTCAATTTTGTGTTAACCAGATCCTTATCACCTACACTTTCACGGTTTCACCATAGCATGCCATGTGGACCCCATGTGTCAAGGTGTGAGTAGTAAGTGTAATCTTTTGACACCTAGTAGCATAAGTGTCATCACAAGGTAATTTGGATTTTGGTATCTAAGGAAAATAGAAATACATCCCATAATACTATATACCCCCATCACAAACTATGTATTTCATCCAATACATTGTATTTTATAATCCAATAATGTTTTAAAATTATTAAAAATAAATCTACCATTGAAAAATTAGGGAAAAATTCTTGAAAATACATAACAATAATACTCGTATAAATACGATCAAGAATACGTATATAATACACTTATACGTGAATACATGGTATTACATGAAGTACCATGTGAATAATGTGGAGAAAATAAATGATATTCTTAAGTTTTCACACATGTTTCGCTTATTTATCATTAAAAATTTTATATTGTTAATAAAAAGCAAAAAGAGGGGCAAGGTAATAAAACCATATTTTGGTAAAAAGTGAACTTCCATATTAGTAAACACAACACCTTACAAACCAACTTAAAAGTTTTAAAATATTATTTATTTTAACGAGACGAATTAATGAGAAATACGTGACACCAGATAAAAAATGACAACTTACTGATCGCGCCCGGATATACACCCGAAAAATGACTGTAGTCTTACCGCAAGCGTATGGCGTAGTGGCGAGCAGGTATCGAACTCAGGGAGGACAATTGACAGTACTCTATTTTGATCACCCAGCTATCGATGGAATAATGGGATGGTTTGGATAGTAATGTGTCACAATCGTTCAAATAGCAAATAGAATTCAATATAATAAAAAGCGTCTAGGGATATAAAATCCCCACTATGGATCGTCACTTATCCTTGTGGATCATGAATCTCAATGTTGCAAGGCTTGAATTGAGGTGAACTAGTCGCAACTGAATGTAGAACCAAGCTTACGCTCTCGCGCTATTGCCGGTCTATAGCAACCTAGATTAGGGCCCACTCTCATGCAAACCCTAACCTAAGCCATTATCATGAAGATCGACATCATCGTCCAATCGTACCTCGAGCCCACTCCGTGCAAACTCGAGCTACGATTTAGGTTATGATAGTTCGTATTCGTCTAATCTCTTGCAAACGAATATTAGAATAGATTTATAATAAAAATCCTAGCTTTGATCCAATCTCTTGCAAACCAAATCTAGAGAATCTCGATTATAAACCTAAATCGAATATCAAGGCCTTCCCATCAATTGGGATCCAATCTCTTGCAAATCCCAATCGGTGGAAATTCCTAGCTACTTGTAATAAATCAATCACAACCTAACCTTTCTTCAATCCTAGCAACAAATCAATTCATTTATCACAGTTCAAAGATCGGATCCATATGGTTCATCACATGCCCTAGAACGATGAACCTACTCACAATTCATCATAGAAATCTCAGAAATAAAGAAATAGATCAAAGCACAATTCATAGCTAAGAGAGAACAATTCATAAAAACAAGAGTTTTAAAGAGAAAGATCAAACCAATTTGTGCGTCTATGATCTCCAGCTGAGAATTACAATGAGAATAGTCGTCAAAAATAAAATCAAGTCTCTCCTAAAACTAGGAATAAAACCAGGTTTAAATACAAGTCAAATTCGTCCAGAAATTCCTGACAGAATTGTCCCTGGCGCAACCAAAAAACCTAATTCGTGTAGCAGTCGGACAAGCGTCATATTGGATATTGGACTCCCCGGATTTGGTTTTGGATGATGAACAAACATAAATATATCGTGAACTAACTCTTTGTGAGTGCAGTTATGGAGATCGTCGCCAAATTCATATGAACATCCAAAGCGATGTCTCGAGACTTCTCAAAGTGCGTGATCGTATGCCTAAAGCTTCGTTGAAGCTTTTTGGACCATTATTGAAGTCATGAAGATTCGGATCGAAGCTTTCGAAGACGGTTCGTCAAGCTTTATTTATAGTCTTTTAGCTTCGTTCCATAGAATGTTAAGCCTTGAGTAGGTCTTACGTTTTAATCATCATAACGCTCCTATCTTAGAGCTAGGATCTTAGTAGAAGTCCATGCGAACTTTCCCAAAGCTTCGTGCTTCGATTCGCGACTTCTTGTGCATGTTAGTTGGTTCAAGAAGAAGAACCAACCGACTAGATGGTGATCTAGTCGGTCGACAATGCTTCTTGGACCGACTAGTTTGCCTTCTCAATTCTAAGCTCTTTACTATTTACAGTTAGTCGGTCTACGTTGACTCACCGACCGACTAGTTGGTGAACTAGTCGGTCAGTGATCCTTCTTAGACCGACTAGTTGAGCTTTCCATGTACATGCCAAGTTATTGTTTATCGTTAGTAGGTCTATGTACATTTGGCGACTGACTAGTTGATGAACTAGTCGGTCAACATTTGTTCTTGGACCGACTAATTCAATTTGTACTCAGACTATTTGTTTTGTCCCTTAGTCGGTCTAAGTTCACTCACCGACCGACTAGTTGTGAAACTAGTTGGTTGGCAAGTCTTCTTGGACCGGCTAGTTCTGTAAGTCTGAACTTCATCTATTCACTGTTCACCTCTTAGTCGGTTCATGTTGTTTCACCGACCGACTGGTTGATGAACTAGTCGGTTAGTGGTTATTCTTTGACCGACTAGTTTGCTTTAGAATAGAGCCGTTGGAGCATTTAATGCCACGATTTTTGCTCTCTCTTTCCTCTATCCTATATATACTTGGAGTGCTGCATTCATTGCACTCAAGGCTGATTTTAAGAGAAGTTTAGAGATCAAAAGAGAAGCATTCAATCTCATTCAAAGCTCATTCATTTCCAATCTTGAATCTCTCCCTCACTCTTATTTCAAAAGAGAGATTCATTGATTGGTGAGCCTTCCAAGGCAAGTGCTTGATTCTAGGTCACCAACAACCCCATAGCTCTCCATCGCTGATCTTCATCTTGGAGCTAGGGTTTGGTGCCTCTTCATCTTCCCCAAAATCCGTTTTGCCCTAAATCATAAGTTTACTCAAGGCATAGGATTTTGTCGGTAAGAATTTCTATTTCAATTTACATTGATATTGTAAGTGATTCACTCTCGGTTGTGAGAGTTTGTTTGTGATCCCGGGTTGTGGGAGTCACATTTCGATTTGTGTATGATTCGATCTTGTAGAGGTTTTGTACAAGAATTTCATAGTGCAAATCTTGAGTTAGAGTTTCTAACTCAAGTATCCGGAGGGGATCCGGGTGGTTGGGACGTAGGATCACCGGGAACAAGTCGGGGAGACTTGGGTGGATCCGAACCCGTTAAATTGCTTGCTTGCGATTGTTTTCTTTGTTGTCTAATATTTATATTTCCGCATTTCCGCATTGATTGGTAGAGTTTGCAAGATAGTTAGGAATTATCTTCTTAATTATTTTAAAGTACTATTCACCCCCCCTCTAGTACTTGTGCAGTAGCTTAGCAGGGCATTACATTTGGTATCAGAGCCAAGTCTATAGCTATGTCTGCCAATGACAACAAAACCGTGCGTCCACCTTCAGATTACAGCACCTTCAGGAACCGTGAAGGAGCGTCTTCGGTGATGGAAGGACACTCCTCGACGAGGCCTCCATTCTTCAACGGTACCAACTACGGGTACTGGAAATGCCGGATGGAAACTTTCCTCCGGAGTGCTTCACTATGGAGGGCCACAATGAAGGAGTATGTCGAGCCCGTCGAAGAAGATTTCGAGAAGTGGACTACCTCGGAGGTCGCCGCGGAGGTAAGCAATGCCAAGGCAATGAACGCATTGCAATGCGCTTTGGAGCCCGAGGACTTCAATAAGATATGCACATGTAAGAGTGCATATCAAATATGCAACTCCCTCCTCATCTTGCATGAAGGAACAAGTAGGGTAAGAGACTCTAAACTCGTTTTAGTTAATAAATATTACGAGTTATTTCATATGTTACAGGGTGAGAAGATGAAGGAGTACTATGCTCGCTTCGTCGACATCACCAACGAGTTGGAGGCTCTCGGTAAGACCTACACCCAAAAGGAGAAAGTCTCGAAGACCATCGATGGACTTCCTTCTTGTTGGGAGAAACGTACCTTTGCCATCGAGGAAGGTAATGACATGAAAACTTATACCGTTGTTCAACTAATGGGTACCTTAATGTCATATGAGGTACGCAAGGATAGCAAGATGAAGTTGCAGGACAAGATGAAGTCCTACTTGAAGCAAGACGAGCCAAAGAAAAAGGCTATTGCTTTCAAGGCCGCTCCATCAACCTCTACATCGACCGATGATGAAGAATCGGAAGAAGAGTTGGACTTGGAATCCATTGCCCTCATGGCAAAGAAGTTCAACCAGTTCTTCCGAAAAGGTAACTTCAAAAACAAATCGAAGTTTAGTTCTACTAACGCCTCCTCTTCTTTGTGCTTTAAATGCAATAAGCCAGGACACATGAAAGCGGATTGTCCTCAAAATAAGCAAAAGGAGAAGTGGAAGGCGCCGAAGTTCGACAAGTCCAAGAAGTACAAGAAAGAGTACAAAAAGGGGCTTGTCGGGACATTCACCGACTCTGATGATTCCTCAAGCGGAGAGTCGGACGATGAGCAAGTGGAGCAAGCACACATGTGCGTCATGGCTAGAGAGGAGCAAGATAAAGATTCATCCTCCGATGATAGCGACAATGAAGGCGATGAGGTAACCATGGATGACCTTAGAAATGCTAATGAGCAATTATGGTCTAAATACACTAAATTAGTAAATATGTATACTAAAGTAAAAGATGATTTAGCTAGCATCCAAACCTCGCCTAAACCTATCATCACCAACAACGACACCGTTGTTGAAGAGTTGAAAAATGAGATTGTAAATCTCAAGTCTCAACTTGAACATGTTAGCATTGAGGATCCGGAGGAACACAAGATAGCAGATTTGACTTCTCAAAACTCGACTTTGAGTATTGAGGATGAAAATCTCAAATCTCGTGTTTATGTGCTCACATCGCAAGTATCCACTTTGGATGCTTCTATGCGTTCTCTCACCAAGAAATATGAGTGCACATTAGGCCGAATTAATAAATTCAATAAGGGTAAGGACCATTTGGATAAAATCCTAAGTGACTTACTTCCGGCCAATCACCACATTGGTTTGGGGTATACGATGGGAAGTTCATCCAAATCGGCCACTACCTTTGTTAGGCCAACTTCCGGTGACTCAACGAGTGGTAGCAAACACTCTATTGGTAGTTCATCTACCAATGGTGATTCCACCTCGTACACACCCTCATTTGGAAAGAAACCCACTTTGGGTGGACCTCCAAAGAAGGGTCATGCTTATATGTACACAAATACCATTCCACGTAGGAAAACACATCCTACTCCACATGCTCACACATATGATGATTTTTATGCACCACACCCACGGGCACGTGCACAAAATGTGAGACACCCTCACGCACGTGTTCCTCCACATACGTATGTTCACCCACATCATCATATGAATAAATATCATAATGCACCATTTCATCATGTTCCTTATGCCTATACACGACATGCATCACGTAGAAATCAAGAACGCATGCAGGCTCCCAATAGGATGAGGGCTCCCAAAATCTCCATTATTTGGAGCCCAAAGGACACAAGCATGAATGAAAAACAAGTTTATATGAATTCGTATTTCATGAATGCTGTGCATAGTGATAATTATGTGGGAAAGTCTAAGTCCAATTGGACTTGGCTTCCAAAGGTCTAATCTTTTGGACCCAATGACCTTGGGTACCATGATACGATATTTTCTATCTTTAGGTACTCAAGAGAAAGAAAAGGAGCAACAAATCAAAATTTGGCTCCAAGAATAATTGGATACTCGATAGCGAGTGTTCAAAACACATGACGGGTGACGCTCAATTGCTCTCCGGAGTGGTGCCCATTGCAAATGGAAACCGCGTAGTCTTTGCAGGCAACGAGAGCGGAACCATCATAGGTGTTGGTAAAGTGGGTAATCCTTCTAAACCTCTAATAAGTGATGTTTACCTTGTTAAAGGATTAAACCACAATCTTATTTCAATAAGCCAACTTTGTGACAAAGGTTACAAAATTAGCTTTGCGAAAGGAATGTGTCATATTTTAAGAAAAGATAATAATGATTATTATTTTCCGGCACACACCATAAGGATATATATATCCTAGATCTTCCAAGATCACATGAACAATGTCTCATTGCAAACACAAGTGAACCACACTTATGGCATCGACGTTTTGGTCATGTGAACTTTGGAACACTATTTAAGCTTTCCAAGTTAAATTCTATTAGAGGCTTCCCTAAGCTTGTCTTTCAAAAGAAAAACTTTTGTGACTCGTGTCAACGAGGCAAGCTTCCAAAATCGTCTTTTAAACCTAAGAAAAGCATTTCTTCTAAGCGGCCACTAGAGCTATTACATCTAGATTTATTTGGGCCAACTAGAGTTGCTTCATTAGGAAATGCACGTTATGGACTTGTCATCGTTGATGACTTTTCTAGATTTACTTGGGTATTTTCCTTAAGTAATAAAAATGACGCTTTTGAAAACTTCACAATTTTTGTTAAGAAAGTACAAAATCTCATTGGAACCACCATTGTCACTATTCGTAGTGATCATGGAGGGGAATTTGAGAATGAGTCTTTCTCAACATTTTGTGATGAAGTTGGTATTACACACACCTTTTCATTCCCTCGCGCACCTCCTCAAAATAGTGTTGTTGAGAGAAAGAATAGGACGCTAGTGGAATGTGCTCGCACTATGCTTGATGATAGCCAACTTGGCCATCAATTTTGGGCGGAAGCGGTACATACCGCTTGCTATGTGTTTAATAGAATACTTTTGAGGCCCGGCACTAAACAAACTTGTTATGAATTGTTGTTTGGTAGGTTGCCTCAAGTTAAACATTTTCGTGTTTTCGGTTCAAAATATTTTATTAAAAACACGTATGGTAGTTTGGACAAATTTGATCCAAGATCCGATGAGGGGATATTTGTTGGATATTCCTCCCGTAGCAAAGCCTACCGGATATACAACAAACGAACCTCAACGATCGAGGAATCACTTCATGTTTCATTTAATGAAGGTTTTGTCCCGACTAGAATTACTAATGATGATGACTCCATGGATGTCTTATGTGATTCAACTGGTAATTCTAATTCTAATGATTCTATTGATACTAACCCTACTAATGAAGTTAGTGTTCAGGGAATTCCCAAACGGCTTCATACCGTTCGTGACCATCCTCATGAGCAAGTCATTGGCAATATTCATGATAGTGTCAAGACGAGATCTCAAGTCAACTACTTCGCTCATTGTGCCTTTGCCTCCTCGATAGAGCCAAAGAATATTAATGAAGTGTGTAAAGATAGTGCTTGGATCCTTGCCATGGAGGAGGAACTCATTCAATTCGAACGGAATAAGGTTTGGGAGCTTGTTCCATTGCCATCGAAGAACCACACCGTCATAGGGACAAAGTGGATCTTCAAGAACAAGACCGACGAAAACCAAGTCGTCGTCTGGAACAAAGCTCGGTTAGTAGCTCAAGGCTATCGGCAAGAGGAAGGTATTGATTTCGAAGAATCATTTGCTCCGGTAGCTAGATTAGAATCAATTAGATGGTTGTTATCTTTTGCATGCCATAAAGATTTTAAACTCTTTCAAATGGATGTTAAAAGTGCGTTTTTAAACGGAGATGTTGTTGAGGAAGTTTATGTTTCTCAACCTCCGGGTTTTATAAATGAAAAATTCCCAAACCATGTTTTCAAACTTAAGAAAGCACTTTACGGTTTGAGACAAGCTCCTCGAGCTTGGTATGACCGTTTAAAGAATTTTCTTTTGGATTTAGGTTTTAAAATGGGAGAAGTTGATTCCACATTATTTGTTAAGTATTCGAATAATGATATAATTTTAGTTCAAATTTATGTTGATGATATCATTTTCGGTGCTACTAACTTCACTCTTTGCGAAGAGTTTTCTAATGTGATGAAGGATCAATTTGAGATGAGCCACATGGGTGAGCTCAAATATTTCTTAGGTCTCCAAATTCGCCAAATGAACGATGAAATCTTCATCCACCAAACAAAGTACACGGTGGAGTTGCTAAAGCGATTTGGAATGGAGAATGCCTCCGGGAAGAAGACTCCAATGAGCACGACTACACATCTTGATAAAGATGCGGGCGGAAAAGATGTAGACATTCGTCTATATCGAGGTATGATAGGTAGTTTACTATATCTTACCGCAAGTAGGCCCGATATTATATTTACTGTATGTGTATGTGCTCGTTATCAGTCTCAACCTAAGGAATCTCACTTAGTAGTGGTAAAACGTATTTTCCGTTATTTAAGTTACACACTTGATTTTGGATTACTTTATCCAAAATCTAGCACATATGAGTTAATCTCATATAGTGACGCAGATTATGCGGGATGCAAATCCGACAGGAAAAGTACTAGTGGCACTTGCCATTTTATAGGAAATTCTCTTGTCTCTTGGTTTTCCAAGAAGCAGAATTCCGTATCACTTTCAACCACCGAGGCGGAATACATTGCCGCCGGTGCCGCGTGTGCTCAGGTTCTTTGGATGAGACACACACTTAAAGACTTTGGTATAAACTGTGATACTTGCCCTATCATGGTGGACAACCAAAGTGCAATATGTCTCTCTAAGAATCCGGTACACCATTCTCGTTCTAAACACATAGATGTCTGTCACCATTTCTTAGTTGATCATGTTGCTAAAAGGACATCATAGTACGTTGAAACCCAGAAGCAAATCGCCGATATTTTCACGAAACCCCTAAAGGAAGACTCCTTTGTGCGGTTACGTCGAGAATTGGGGATTATGGGTGAATCCGAGATTTAGGATTCATTTTATTCAATAATCTTGCATGCTATTCAATTTCGTTATATTTGCACATGCTAGACTTATTGGAATTTTCTGGATTTTTGTTGAATTTTCGGAATTTTCGCTCGATTTATTCATGAACGTCAAATTTAATATTTTCAATGTTTAATGGGGTAGTATAATGATTAATGAGAGTTTTACGTTGTTTCGTCCAAGTGCGATTAGGAGAGAACTCAAAATTTCAAATTCTAAAATTTTTGAACTCTGTTAGTCGGTTCATGTTCATTGACAGACCGACTAGATCATCATCTAGTCGGTCAGTGAATGAACTCAGACCGATTAACTCATGCCCTAAATTTGGCTTCAGTTACTGTTTGCACTTAGTCGGTTCAAGCTCATTGACCGACCGATTAGATCATCATCTAGTCGGTCAGTGCTTGAACTGTGACCGACTAAATGCAACGGGGACTGCTTGGTCTTTTCGCATCATTCTATCCGACTAAATCCTATTCTAGTCGGTTCATTTGTCTTTCTCAGCCAAAAACCCCCATGCCCCTTCGACTTCCACTCCCTCTCCGCCGTCGACTGTGCCTTTTCCGGCCATCTTGACCAAACTCCCGCCGTCGATCTTCCCTGGGGTATCTCTCCTCCCTCTCTTAGCTGTCTAGGGTTAGGTTTTCAGCTTATAGGGTTAGGGTTATCTCGATCTCTTCCGGTTTAGGGTTGTTATAGGGTTTGAGCTTAGATTTCTCGGTTGATTGCTCGTGTCTCGTCGTGCTTATGGAGAGAACACGTATTCTGATTCGACCCTCGAGCCCGTCCCCTATGACCGTAGAGTCACCTCCTAGGGAACCCTCGCAACCCAAACGTCGTTCTAAGACCACCCATCCATCATCTTCATCGCCTCCTCTTAAGAAGAAGAGTGATTTGGGTTCAATATTTCATATTTAACCCCCCATTTAGCCCTACCTTGTGCTCATATGATGCTATATTGTTCTCTAATACATTCATATTTTCTATACCATCATTTATTAGAGAAAACACTCTATTTGAGCACAAAACAGCAATTAATGAAGTATTTCTGCACTTCTTATATTTTTCTAGCTTGGTCTCGATCTCACGATTCCAACGACTATTTATTTGTATTTTTCTGAGATCTGTGCTAATTATTGTGTATTTTTGAATGCAGAATACCAATTAATTGGGGAAATACGCAAAGAAATACGAAATACATGGACACGTGGCGCATTCATGGCCGTCTGATCACGATCTAACGGCCCGCAGACGAGATACGCGGCCAAATTATTGTAGCTGTCCGATCGAAATCGAATGGCCGCGATCAACCGCACTCAGCGAGCGAGCGGCGTCGTTTCGACCGTTCGATTTCGATCGAACGGTCCAAATCCGCTCGCTCGAAAGATGAACGCTGCGAAGACGGGGCGAAATCTCGACCGCCTGATCACGATCCAACGGCGGAGCGTCGAGCTGTGAGCGAATGCGGAGCGCGCGAATTCTCTGGCTACGTGGCAAGATCTCGAGGGTTTACCGCTCGAATGAACGGAAGCGATGGAGCCAATTCGAAATCGATTTCGATCGAAAAAGCGGCGACGTGGCGAAACACGTTCCGTTCGATCACGCGATCGGACTGTGCTGATTCAATCCGAGATGAACTCGGATGCGAAGCGGGTAGCGGGCGCGCACGATTATTGAAGCGCCACGCGGCGCGCTGTGGGAAGATCGCGCAAGATCGGACGGCTGATATTCACGGCGGTTGCGAATTCGGGTTTAAAGCGTTATTGGTGCGGGTTTTGAAGCCGATAAGCTAACTAAACCCGCAATCTCTCTATAAAAGGTATTCATAGGGTTTTTTGAGTGTATTCAAGCAGATTGGGGCGTATTTTGGGCGTATTGGAGGCTCTAGGAGCCGTATTTTCCCCCTGAAAAATTCTGTAAAATTCCAGAGGCTTGTATTATTATTTCCAGAGAGTTTGAAGTCTTTTCAAGGAGAATTGGTGATATTTCCTTTAACTTAAACTCCTTATTTGATGCTTTTCTCTTGTATTTTGCTATAATCTTGACGTATTTTGCTATGAAAGTTGTTTATTATTGCATGATGAGTAGCTAAATCTCTGTTGTGCATGGTATGGAGTAGTTAGGTGCTATGATTTGTGTTAGTTTGGTTGTATTCCATGTGCTAAATCGTTAAACGTCGTTAAAATTGTAATCTTTGTTCGTAAATCGACTTTTTCATATTTCAAAAGAATTGATTTAGTTGATGATCACCCCAAAAGGGTGAGTTTTGATCTCCCCAAAAGGGTGTTTCACACCGTAGTTTTGATCTCTCCAAAAGAGAGTTTCATATCGTATTATAGCTTTAGCGACGATCTCATTGAATTTTGTGGTTGAACCCCCAAAAGGGCATCTTCCGATGAGTTGCTCCCAAAAGGAGAATTCATTGAGTTATATTGGATATTTTCCGGTGAATTGCTCCCAAAAGGAGAATTCATTGCGTTATACCTATCAACCAAATTAATACGAATCATCGATCCTAACGAACCCATACCATGTGCATACTTTTTATAGATATTTGTTCTCACGTATTTTCCTTGTTCGTATCATTCACGTATCCCCATTCACACCACCATCACCACCATTAAAAGTGTTTAGTTTCTCTTCGTTGGCTTTCTATTTGATTTGAATTGTGGTTGCAACAGATTTCTTCCCGTGGATTCGACATCTGGACTCCCAGATTTTACTACTTGTACGGACTCTTGCACTTGAGAGAGAGCACCTTTCGGAGCCCACCAAGTTTTTGGCACCGTTGCCGGGGAGGAATGGTTTGTGACTATGGTTTATTTCATTTAGAGGACCTTCGGTGAGATCTTTCCACTTTATTGTACATAAACTTTTTTTTATTATTTTATTTTAATTTTTAAAAAAATGGAATATATGAACTTCTATTGCACAAACAATCTGTATGATGCAAGGTATGCTAATGCACACAAACATAGAATGGAGAAGCTCAAAATTGTTAATTTTAATCAAACTGACTGTGAAACTTTCTTTCAGGCCTGGAGGAGGTTCACAGACATTATATCGAGCTATCCGCAGCATGGGTACACAAATGAAGAGCTCATGGCCTCCTTCCTAGATGGACTACGACCACAGCTGCAGGAATTATTGGGAGGCATGACGCCGACAGTGGCGTGGGAATACATGGAGTCTCTACAAGAAAATGAAGAAACCGGGAAAGAGACTTGAGAGTGCGATTCAACGGAGCCTTCGTGCCTTGATCAAGAAGAGCAAAGCGTAGACGTACCTTTGCAATCCTTGAAAGAGGAAGCTTACCTGATTATTCAGATACAGGAGGCCACATCCCATCAATTCCAGGAGAATTTCCTTGCTCGGAGTCGGCAGATTCAGAAATCCATTGAAGATCTTAATTTGATTGCCGCTTGCTTAGAAGAAAATAATTATTTTGATATTCAACTTAAAGAATCTAATACGAGTTTATCTTCTATTGCAGGTCTATCGAGCAAGCCATGTCACGTTGAGGACACGAATATAAATATCCACATGGCAGAAAGTGTGTGCAAAAGAGAGGACGAGCTAGCAATTTTGGATGAACGAGAGGAGGAGACAGGTAGGGAAAAGGGTTTTGAGATTATCGCCATGGATTCAAGACCATGCCCTCCTCCAGTTTTATCCCAAAATCATTTACCCCTCTCTCCATTGATCGAGCATCGTACAGAGAGTAGTGCAAATCTTTCAGGGAGTAGTCGTCAACTTGCCTTAATTTCTTTCACTTATTTTGATGACTATATTTGGAATATTTTTATTGCGAAGAATCTTAAATTAATTTGGACTGACATAACTCATCTCTCGCAGGACATTGGCAAACAGCTTATAGAGATGCTTGGAGTTGTGTTGCTGGGGTCCAAATTAGTTTTTGGAGGAAGAATAATCGCCGAGGAGCGCAAGGAGCAAATTGAACAACTTCCTCCACAATTAAAGATTCGGGATCCGCCATTTGATCACGGTGTGTTCTTTCCAGCAGTGTAGTTTTTATATGTTTTCTAGGTTGCTTGCTTGAATAAACTCGTACCCCTTTCGACATTGAGGACAATGTCCATCTTTAGTTGGGGGGGGGGTGTGTATGAAACCTTAGGATTTTTTTTTGAGAAGAATAAATCACCAAATCTCATCATTTTAAAACTCCTTCATATGCCTCAAATACGGATGATTACGCATTAATTGAGTTCTAAAATTGTTTGTGGCTTGAGTTAATTATTTTTCCTTCATGGAATTACCGTTAATATGATATTCATGAAAATTTTCAATTGCCTTGATTAATATTTCGAAATAGTTTGAATTTATTTCATGCATGCTAATGTGATGAAAACGCTTAAGTATACACGATTTTTAAGAATAGTCTTCAAGTTGAAGAGGAATTTGGCCTTTGATTCTAATGTTTATATTCAAAGATGGGTTTTGAGTTGCTTACAAAAAAGAAAGAAAAGAAAAGAAAAGAAAATGGATGACAAATGAATGATTAAAAATGAATGAATGAGTATGTCACTAATAAATAACTTGGATGGCTCGAGTAGTACAGTCCGAGGGGTCCTTTTTGGCCTAATGCCCTATTATCGTCTGATTTGGGAGCCATTGACAGGAAACTCACTCATTTGATGGAGCGATCCAAGTTATACATTTTTCTGCGAATGTTGCTTGATGCGCGTTACGCGGAACGAATAAAAGAAAAGAAATGGTGAATATACTAAGCAATCTCAATACCCATGTCTTGAATGATTGTTTTGATAGGCCAATTCCTTTTAAACAAGAAAACTAGAGAAAAAAACGACGTGTTATACTTTCGCTTGCGTAAAACGATGCTTGCACGTTATTTATTCATACTAAATTAGAGAAAATTTCATGAGATTGATTTTGTTCATGGATGTGTATATTGATGGTCAAGATCATGTTGGAATACGTATTATTGAGCCGTGCCATGAGCAATTTGAAAGAACTTATTGTTTTATTACTCATCCGTATTAATCGCTATTTTTGCTAGAGACTAGCAAATTGCTAGTTGGGGGGTGTGATTCGGGTTCAATATTTCATATTTAACCCCCCATTTAGCCCTACCTTGTGCTCATATGATGCTATATTGTTCTCTAATACATTCATATTTCTATACCATCATTTATTAGAGAAAACACTCTATTTGAGCACAAAACAGCAATTAATGAAGTATTTCTGCACTTCTTATATTTTTCTAGCTTGGTCTCGATCTCACGATTCCAACGACTATTTATTTGTATTTTTCTGAGATCTGTGCTAATTACTGTGTATTTTTGAATGCAGAATACCAATTAATTGGGGAAATACGCAAAGAAATACGAAATACATGGACACGTGGCGCATTCATGGCCGTCTGATCACGATCTAACGGCCCGCAGACGAGATACGCGGCCAAATTATTGTAGCCGTCCGATCGAAATCGAATGGCCGCGATCAACCGCACTCAGCGAGCGAGCGGCGTCGTTTTGACCGTTCGATTTCGATCGAACGGTCCAAATCCGATCGCTCGAAAGATGAACGCTGCGAAGACGGGGCGAAATCTCGACCGCCTGATCACGATCCAACGGCGGAGCGTCGAGCTGTGAGCGAATGCGGAGCGCGTGAATTCTCTGGCTACGTGGCAAGATCTCGAGGGTTTACCGCTCGAATGAACGGAAGCGATGGAGCCGATTCGAAATTGATTTCGATCGAAAGAGCGGCGACGTGGCGAAACACGTTCCGTTCGATCACGCGATCGGACTGTGCTGATTCAATCCGAGATGAACTCGGATGCGAAGCGGGTAGCGGGCGCGCACGATTATTGAAGCGCCACGCGGCGCGCTGTGGGAAGATCGCGCAAGATCGGACGGCTGATATTCACGGCGGTTGCGAATTCGGGTTTAAAGCGTTATTGGTGCGGGTTTTGAAGCCGATAAGCTAACTAAACCCGCAATCTCTCTATAAAAGGTATTCATAGGGTTTTTTGAGTGTATTCAAGCAGATTGGGGCGTATTTTGGGCGTATTGGAGGCTCTAGGAGCCGTATTTTCCCCCTGAAAAATTCTGTAAAATTCCAGAGGCTTGTATTATTATTTCCAGAGAGTTTGAAGTCTTTTCAAGGAGAATTGGTGATATTTCCTTTAACTTAAACTCCTTATTTGATGCTTTTCTCTTGTATTTTGCTATAATCTTGACGTATTTTGCTATGAAAGTTGTTTATTATTGCATGATGAGTAGCTAAATCTCTGTTGTGCATGGTATGGAGTAGTTAGGTGCTATGATTTGTGTTAGTTTGGTTGTATTCCATGTGCTAAATCGTTAAACGTCGTTAAAATTGTAATCTTTGTTCGTAAATCGACTTTTTCATATTTCAAAAGAATTGATTTAGTTGATGATCACCCCAAAAGGGTGAGTTTTGATCTCCCCAAAAGGGTGTTTCACACCGTAGTTTTGATCTCTCCAAAAGAGAGTTTCATATCGTATTATAGCTTTAGCGACGATCTCATTGAATTTTGTGGTTGAACCCCCAAAAGGGCATCTTCCGATGAGTTGCTCCCAAAAGGAGAATTCATTGAGTTATATTGGATATTTTCCGGTGAATTGCTCCCAAAAGGAGAATTCATTGTGTTATACCTATCAACCAAATTAATACGAATCATCGATCCTAACGAACCCATACCATGTGCATACTTTTTATAGATATTTGTTCTCACGTATTTTCCTTGTTCGTATCATTCACGTATCCCCATTCACACCACCATCACCACCATTAAAAGTGTTTAGTTTCTCTTCGTTGGCTTTCTATTTGATTTGAATTGTGGTTGCAACAGATTTCTTCCCGTGGATTCGACATCTGGACTCCCGGATTTTACTACTTGTACGGACTCTTGCACTTGAGAGAGAGCACCTTTCGGAGCCCACCAAAGAGGACGGCAGTAGCGAAGCCTAGATCCAAGCCTAGGAAGGAAACCGTTTCACCAGCCTCATTCTGTGCTCCTACACCTCCATCCGATTCTGACACGGAATACATTCTGGAGACCGAGCATACCGCTCGGGATCCTACTCCTCCACCCCGATCTAGCATCCAACAGCCTAAGGGGAAGGCTCCGATGCCAGCTGGAGGTGTCGATATCTCTTTATGTCACGACGACCCATTGTGTCTCGCGGTATATAACCGTATCGAACACTGTCAGCTGCTGTTGGAGCATTTTGTATAGTTCTCAGACTTCCCAGGCCTAGCTGATCTTCTGTCATCTAGCGGTCTTATCGATTATCTTCGATATGACCCTAAGGCGAATCCACATCCTTACCCTCGTCTGGTCAAGCTATTCTATGCAAACCGTGTCCGGGGTCAGTACGACGAGACCCACTATATTTTGACGACTGTCTTGGGGACACCGATTGTCCTCACAGCAGAAATCTTAGGGGAGTTGATTGGTTGCTCCTCGTCTGGCCTCCTCCCTTCCGATATCTCCGTCGATGACATCTCTTCCCTTGACCAGGTCATGCTTTCTGAGATTTTTCATGTGATTCCTCCTGCCGTGATTGGCGTCCCCTCGAAGTCATTTAAGCCGAATGGCTTGGTCCTGAATTTGATCTTGAATTCGTGCGTCCTTCCGAAGTACGGCTCATCCTCCTTGCCATCCCAGCCTTTCCTTAAGCTCATTTACGCCATCTTCATGGGGAGCGAGATTAACTGGGCTAGGATCATTCTCGATAAGATGGATTCTTTCGAGTGTATCCGCAAGTCCACGAAATCTACTCATATCACATATCTGTGCCTTCTGACACTCATATTTCGTCACTTTCGTGTCCCTCTGCCACCTGATGATGAGCGTCCTCTCGGTCCCCCTCTGAATACGACGGCCGTCAAGAAGTCTCTTGCGGTGCTTCGTCACGTTCAGTTGTCGACCCCTTCAGCTTCAGCCTTAGCCTCTGCTTCAGCTGCTCCCTCTCCTACTCTTGCTGACCTCGCACGTTCGTTGAAACGTGTAGAGTCTTGCTGTGCTCGATCTGAGGAGATACTTGCTCGTATCGCTTCTCGTTTGGGTATTGACATCCCTCCTTCAGTTTCTGACGAGGATGATTTGGATGAGGATGAGATCGAGGAGCTTGTTCGATCTGCTGCTGCTCGTGCCCCTGAGGGTACTTCTGGTGCTGCTGCTTCGTCTGCCGTTGACCCCGAGAGCACACCTGGTGCCACCATACCTGCGGTGGATACTACGTCTGGTGCTCCCGAGGCCACTTCCGTCTATCATGTGGACACTTCTGCTGATCCGGTGACCACCACTCCTGCTGCAGAGCCTGCTGCTGCTGCAGATCCTCCAGCTGCCTCATGAGCTTCTCTTAGGACTCTCTTAGAGCACTTTGGATGATATTTGTAGTGTGAGAGAGTTGGGTAGGATAGTGTGGTTGGTTATGATTTTTGATATTTTCATGATGTATTTTGATGTATCTCTGATGATGTTTTGATATTTTTGTATGTTTTGTGATACTCCGATATCTGATGTAAGGTATATGATGTTGTATTTTGTGTTTCGGTCTGAGGATCGCCTTTATGTATGTTGTCGATGTATCATTTTGATGTACTCATGTTTCATATATATATATACATCGATGTTGACATTCATTCTCTTGTGCACAGTATATTCTTTTTATGTCTCTGATGTTTGATATCGTCGCTCGACGATAATAACTTGGTTAAATAGAAATTATTTCTATGAAAACATAGAATTGTTTTCCATGCACTAAATTAACCAAGAATGTTGATATTGGAGAGTATAATCCATAACTCAATTCGTAAAATTAATTTGAGTTTTGATGATTTTATTTATCGATTTTCGACTAAGGTCTCATTGACACGCTTTGATTTCCCTCGTATTTTCCTTTGGTGTCATTTGGACCGTGGTCGTATTCTACGACTCCCGTGCTTTTAGTTTTTAGCCATTGTTGTCGTTGATCTCCTCCCGTTCTTTTTGTTAATGCCAAAGGGGGAGAGATATAATAATGACGATGAGCTAAATGATAATTTAAAGCATTTTTCCAAGAATCTAATTTGATATGTTAGATTCAGGGGGAGTTAAGATATAAAAATGGATTTCAAATCCGATATTTCAATAATGGATTCTCATTTTATACTTTACTCGTCTGCTTGATGCGTATGATTAATATTTAATTTTGGAATTAACGTGTCATCAATGCAGGGGGGGTAAGTAAATTTCATTTGAATCATTATTTTTTATTATTATTTATGTTGGTTTGTCATCACCAAAAAGGGGGAGAATGTTGGATATTGGACTCCCCGGATTTGGTTTTGGATGATGAACAAACATAAATATATCGTGAACTAACTCTTTGTGAGCGCAGTTATGGAGATCGTCGCCAAATTCATATGAACATCCAAAGCGATGTCTCGAGACTTCTCAAAGTGCGTGATCGTATGCCTAAAGCTTCGTTGAAGCTTTTTGGACCATTATTGAAGTCATGAAGATTTGGATCGAAGCTTTCGAAGACGGTTCGTCAAGCTTTATTTATAGTCTTTTAGCTTCGTTCCATAGAATGTTAAGCCTTGAGTAGGTCTTACATTTTAATCTTCATAACGCTCCTATCTTAGAGCTAAGATCTTAGTAGAAGTCCATACGAACTTTCCCGAAGCTTCGCGCTTCGATTCGCGACTTCTTGTGCATGTTAGTTGGTTCAAGAAGAAGAACCAACCGACTAGATGGTGATCTAGTCGGTCGACAATGCTTCTTGGACCGACTAGTTTGCCTTCTCAGTTCTAAGCTCTTTACTGTTTACAGTTAGTCGGTCTACGTTGACTCACCGACAGACTAGTTGGTGAACTAGTCGGTCAGTGATCCTTCTTATACCGACTAGTTGAGCTTTCCCTGTACATGCCAAGTTACTGTTTATCGTTAGTCGGTCTATGTACATTTGGCGACCGACTAGTTGATGAACTAGTCGGTCAACATTTGTTCTTGGACCGACTAATTCAATTTGTACTCAGACTATTTGTTTTATCCCTTAGTCGGTCTAAGTTCACTCACCGACCGACTAGTTGTGAAACTAGTCGTTTGGCAAATCTTCTTGGACCGGCTAGTTCTGTAAGTCTGAACTTCATCTATTCACTGTTCACCTCTTAGTCGGTTCATGTTGTTTCACCGACCGACTGGTTGATGAACTAGTCGGTCAGTGGTTATTCTTTGACCGACTAGTTTGCTTCAGAATAGAGCCGTTGGAGCATTTAATGCCACGATTTTTGCTCTCTCTTTCCTCTATCCTATATATACTTGGAGTGCTGCATTCATTGCACTTAAGGCTGATTTTAAGAGAAGTTTAGAGATCAAAAGAGAAGCATTCAATCTCATTCAAAGCTCATTCATTTCCAATCTTGAATCTCTCCCTCACTCTTATTTCAAAAGAGAGATTCATTGATTGTGAGCCTTCCAAGCCAAGTACTTGATTCTAGGTCACCAACAACCTCATAGCTCTCCATCGCTGATCTTCATCTTGGAGCTAGGGTTTGGTGCCTCTTCATCTTCCCCAAAATCTGTTTTGCCCTAAATCGTAAGTTTACTCAAGGCATAGGATTTTGTCGGTAAGAATTTCTATTTCAATTTACATTGATATTGTAAGTGATTCACTCTCGGTTGTGAGAGTTTGTTTGTGATCCCGGGTTGTGGGAGTCACATTTTGATTTGTGTATGATTTGATCTTGTAGAGGTTTTCTATGAGAATTTCATAGTGCAAATCTTGAGTTAGGGTTTCTAACTCAAGTATCCAGAGGGGATCCGGGTAGTTGGGACATAGGATCACCGGGAACAAGTCGGGGAGACTTGGGTGGATCTGAACCCGTTAAATTGCTTGTTTGCGATTGTTTTCTTTGTTGTCTAATATTTACATTTCCGCATTTCCGCATTGATTGGTAGAGTTTGCAAGATAGTTAGGAATTATCTTCTTAATTATTTTAAAGTACTATTCACCCCCCCCCCCCCTCTAGTACTTGTGCAGTAGCTTAGCAGGGCATTACACGTCACTCGGCCGAGTGACCCATGTCACTCGGCCGAGTGACAGACCCAATAAAAACAGAGAATCTGGGAAAATTGGGGGTCTGTTGCTATGTCTGACTCGGTCGAGTGGTCTTCTTCACTCGGCCGAGTGGGTCTTCTCAAATTTCCAGTAAGTTGGCTGCTTCTCGGAAGAAAATCCCGGTCGGACTCGGGCAGTGAGTTTTCTCACTCGGCCGAGTGAACTTTCTTGCTCGGCCGAGTGAACTTAGAAAATCGGCAGTCTGTATCCGTTTCACTCGGCCGAACGCACTCCCTCACTCGGCCGAGTGGACTGTCTGTTCGGCCGAGTGAGCTGCTTCTGGGCTCTCCTCTTCTCCTCCTCGCCTCCTCATCAATTCTATCGAATTTCTTCCTCTTTCGTTCATCCTCTAGCGCTGCTAACTCCTCAAATAAGTTGTGGGCGACGCTCCGGTGTATGTGAAAGTCCCTTGATCTCATTTTTGCTCCAGATCGCTCCATATCTCCTGAAATACGACAAAAACAAGAAATAGTGAAAAGCAACGTGATATCGTCGAATAATCGTGGAAAATGCAATATGGGCGATCGAAATGACATGAAAACATGCAGAAAAAAGGTGTAAAATAAGGAGCGATCAAAATCCCCCAAGCTTACCTCTTAATCGTCCTCGAGGAAGATGAGTAAAAGGCGAACCCGGCGGGTAAAAACAAGGAAAAAGGAAAAAGAAGGTAGAAAAGAAAACGAAGAGGGAAGTGCTAGATCTTTTCCTCATGACATGGACTTGCTTACTCAAATAGCATATGACGAATAAAAACATGCCAAAGATTTTTATCTCGATATCATGATCATATAAGGATGCATTAGATATATAAACCCAAGAATATCAAAATAATATGAAATATGAAATCATTCTAGAATTAGCATCGTCTGAGGCATCTAAAGTAATATACATAATCATAGATCGCACACTTTTCAATTGATAGCTTTCTATTTGGAGTAAAAGAAGTATCACACAATATAAAGCAATAAGAAAAGAAAGGTGTGGTCTTCATGAAATGCATGCCAAATTTCAATTCCTGGACTTCGTAATACTTTTAGAAATATCCCCGAGTATAGAAAATTACCTAGCTTAGGTTGTCATGCACAGGCAAGTAGTCACTCTCTCATGCATCATCGGATCCCCTCCCCCAAGCTTATCTATAAGCATGGTGGAATCAAATAAAACAATAAGACTTTTTCCCATTTTTAAAGCTCCAAAAAATGAAAAATAAAAGAGGGAAGAAAGAGGGAAAGAAATGAAATGGGATCATGTATGAACTTCTTTTCTCTTTTTTTTCCTTTGCTCTTTTTTTCCTTTTTCTTTTTTTTAAATCACATATATACAATCAGGATCCCAAATCAAGAGATAGAGAGATATGCATGTGACCGGCGCCCCGCATGAGTCGCGGCGGCGCGGTGTCGTTTACCGCAAGTTTCACGGTTAGTGTAGGGTGCGGGAATATCGAACTCAGGGAGGCGAGGTTGTGCTTGGGTCAGGTAGGACCTAAATCACCCCGAGGGGCGAGCTAGCCCGAATCGGTGAATGGTTGTCACGAAAGGAAATAAATGGGTATGAACAACAAGAAAGAAAACCCGGGACTTTGGTTTCCAACCCGACGAGAGACTCTCGCCGATACGGCCTACGGGTATGGATAGCGACCAGGATTAGGGTCTAATGGTGAGACGTTGCCTCCGAAAGTGGTAGCGGCGTCCCATGGGCCCGATATTCCGGTCGGTGCCCAGGATGATACACCGGACTTCCCGGATTCGATCAGTGGGCACTCCCGTGTCCATTAACACTGATCGATCCCGGGAGCACTAAGCCCGCAACGATATCTCCAAACGTCTCATCCTGCCGCTCCCGCGTGCTAGGATTCGGCGTCTACGCTAAGGGTGTGAGCTATGGCTAGGGAGTCAACCGCCAAGTTTATTCCCCCTTGGCCCAACGGTCAAAGGCGGTCTTTTTCCCGCCAATGACAATGAAACACCCCGCGTAACCGTTAGATTCATACTCCCTATCGATTTCCTAACCCTATGGACGCATCGGGAAGAGCCCCCGAAGGGGTTTCCACCAAAATCCCAGATTTGGGAACTACTCACAAAAATTCATGAAAAAGCGATCTAAATGAAATTTAACCGTTGGAATCATAATCGGACAATTGCAATGCGGAAGTAATGGAGTAATAAAGACAATACTAAAATTTTAGAAAGATCTGAAAACTTACAAAAGCGTAACAATTACAGCCGTCACAAGGAAATAAAACAGTAGAAAAAAGAACAGCCCCCGTTTCTGGAACCCTAGGGGTTCTATTTATAGACTGTCGCATCAACCGATCGGTTGACAAGTCAACCGATCGGTTGATCCGTTACAAATTAATAACAGAAAACGGCGAGCTTTCACCCGATCTCATGAACCGGTCGGGTGAGTTCTTGAGTGACCGGTTGGATCTTGGAGCAGTCGGGTGAATCGATCGGTTCGACGTCCGTGTCTTCAGCTCTTCTTCTTCAGCTACAGATGAACCGATCGGGTGAGAGTCACCCGATCGGTTGGCGTTTTGCTTCGAGAAAACAGAGAACAGCCCCCGCTGAACCGGTCTACGAACCGGTCGGGTGACTTCTTTGTGAGCTGCGGCAGAGACCGGGTGGTGCACGCGTGCATCACCCGATCGGTTGGAGATGACCAACCGACCGGGTGAGGGGCTGAAAGATGAATTCTTTGGCGTTCGACCCCCTGGATCACGCGTGACTTCTCCCGTTGCTCCGGGGACTTGGGATATCATCGTTAAACGTCCCCTACGTGGTCAATCCCCTGCAATCATGGAAAAACAAAGAAAAGTGAAAGAAAACGGGAAAATATACGAAAACGAATAAGAGAAGGCGGAAAAACACGGAGAAACACAAAAGAAAACGTGCGTGAATATATGAAATATAAACGCACGTCAAAATCCCCCAAGCTAAACTCTTCCTCGTCCTCGAGGAAGACGAGTGAGAGCAGGAGCTCGGAAGGGAAAATAGAGAGGAAGAAAGAAAAAGAAAGCTCTAAGCCCTAGATCATCCATCAGAGCCACCAAAATCAAAAATGACACACCAAGCAAGCAAACGCCAAATCACACAACTAAACCTAGGAAAGCGAGTCCAAATAAGTGTCGTGTGTCCACGCAGTGAAGCGCGAGTGAGCGTGGTCGTGTGCTAGCAAATGGTGATGCTTTCTACGATGTGCTATGAGGCTCGATATACACAAATCCAAGATATGACCCAAAATATCGATCCGAATTGAATTAAGCGGCGAATATAAGTTCAAGCATGCATGAGAAGAGTTAGAATAGAAACGTATCATGCATCGGGGACTCCACGACTAGGGTTAAGGAAATCATGCCACTATAGCCTAGATACTAGCTAAAAAGTTCCTAAGCCAAGTGTTTTCGATAACGACGGGGGTTGAGATGATGTGGAGAAGAACGATCGGTGCAAATTCTCGCCTTCCCTTTATTCTTGGCAAGTATGAAAAAAATATTCACACTGAAATTTTTTGGGTTTTGGGCATTTGTATTTTTTTTGGATTTTGGGCTATACACATTTTTTCTTTTCTTTTCTTTTTGGGTTTTTCTTTTCTTTTCTCCTTTTTTTGGATTTTTGGGTTTTTGGCTATACACATGTGTACTCTCCCAAGTGGGAGAACGGTACACGACGAGGGGATTTGCACCAAGTAAAACAAAAAAGAAGTCGAAATCTAAACACTCGGGCAAAAGAAACTATTCTCGCTAAATAGAGCATAGGCTAAATGGGTTATCCTAGTCCTTAGTTGTGGAATCCCGACGCATGCGAATTGAAGTATACGATATAAATATAGCATGCATATAGTGGAAACAAATACCGCATATTCAAATCGGAGCATGATAATCTAGGGGTCATTCCTGGACAGGTATATAAAGTACAATCACAAAGCAGAAGCACACCAAATGCTAGTCACGACACACGACTCACAAAAAGCTAGGTGGACCCACGATGCGTGAAATGCAAGAGGACTCGAAATCCTAGGGTTAGTGAGTGTGATTATCGATGCAATTCTAGGTGTGTGTGACTTTGTGGCGATTCATCATAGGATTCATCTCTAGGAGAAAGGGCTAAAAAAGAAGAAAAGAAAGAAAGAAAAAAAATAAAAACACGATGAAAACGACACAAAAAACGAAAAAGAAGGACTCAAACGACGCACACAGTGCGACTCCCCCAAGCTGAAGTTTGCATTGCCCTCAATGCAATATGAGTGAGTACGGGAGGGCAATGAAAATGGGGGGGAATACGCACTGACACAAAAAGAAATGAAAACGAGGAAAACACATAGATAAAACTGAAAAAGAAAGAAAGATCAAAATCAAAATCAAACAATACGAAAATAAAAATAAAACCACACGACACGACACTCAAAAAATGAAAAACAAGCACACACACAAAAAATGAGAAAAACAAACAAAACACGACAACACACCAAAATAGACGTCCCCCAAGCTAGACCAGAAAGTGCTAGCGAAATGATGTGATCGATGAAATGCAGAGATGTGCAAAGGGGAGTCAAAAACAAAAGAGGTGAAATCAAAAAGCGACACGTGAATGCCCCCCCCCCCCCCTCCGACAGAGACAAAGCAGGGCCCCCAAAAGACAGATGGGCACAAATATGGGGGGGGCAAAAAAAGGGGGAAAGAAAGATCAAGCAGGGGCACCACCCTCCGGAGGTGGTGACGGGGGCCTGCGCTGTGGACCAGGGGTCGTGGGGGGTGGAATGTGGAGCTCGGAGACGTCAGATGGGTCTTCACGGATGTGGCGAATGAAGCTTTGAAGAAAGGGGAGGTCTCGTGTGTGCGCGAGTATGTAAAAGTACAATGAATCAACACAAACACAAAATACGGCCAACGAGCAAATGGAATATCTGGGGTAAAAAATAAAATTAAGCAAAGGAGCGAGTTTACCCAAATGAGATGAAGATAGTTGCTCGTAGACGTCCCGATGCTACTCGATTGGAGCACGCTGTGAAGCCGCAGCGATCTCTTCAACAAGTTTCGATGTTTGGGGAGGATGGGTGAAATTTAGGGTTTTGTGTGCAGGGAGATGGCGGGGGAATGGAGGGAAATTGATGGTTGACGGGTAGGGAGATGGCGGGGGAAGACAATCGAGGTTGATCTTGGGGAAGAAAGAAGGCAGGCGCACGAGAGGAGTCGAAACGGCGGCGATTTGGGCGATCGGGCGAGGATGGAAATGAACGGGTGTCGGGGGGGTTTATATAGGGTTTTAAGTCGAACCGATCGGGTGACTTGTCACCCGATCGGTTGACGGTTAGGTCAAAAATTTTGCTGAAGAAATGCTATAGGCGAACCGATCGGTTGACTTATCAACCGATCGGTTGGCCGCTCCACTCATTTTCCCGAGAACTTAGGGCTGCTCACCCGGTCACGTCAACCGATTGCGCTCGAACTCAACCGATCGGTTGATATTCCCCAAAAATTTCCGAGAGTTCTCCCCAGCTCACCCGGTCTGCCACCCGGTCTCTTCATTACTCAACCGATCGGGTCATATGGGGACAGATCTCGGCATGTATCTGATACATCCCAACCGATCGGGTGAGCTGTCAACCGATCGGTTGGGGCTTGTTTCCTGCAAAAACCAATAGAATCGTTTAAGTCCCCGAACGGATGTTCTCGCGGCTGATTTTATTTATAAAAATAGATAAAATAAAGTAAAAAATAACGCTAAAAATTGGAGAAAAAGTTTAGAACATGGGTTGCCTCCCATGAAGTTCACTTGTTTAACGTCGTTGGCTCGACGCCCGCAAGAGATGCTCATGGTGGCTGATACGGGTGATGCCCAAATTTCGGCATCTCTTCCTCATTGGAGCTGAAGGCCCTTGGAGTAGTCAGCGGCTGAAGAAATACTTGCTCGACTACCCTCCCCTTGTTCTTGGGATCCGGGGGCTTTTCCTTGGTGTTGGCGCTTCCCGCCATCTTCTTCAGGATCCGGACCTCGTCTTTAGTGAGGTCCGTGGGCTCTTTCCCCGTTCTCCCCGCAGGAGGAGCCTTGGGGAACCCGGGAGGGGTCGTTCTCGATGCACTCGGTTTTTCAGCAGCTTCTTTGTTCACGGGGCCGTCTCCATCTTCTGAATCCCCCAAGTCATCGGGGGGGTTTCTCAGGAGAATCTCCCAGGAGCTCTCCTCTGCAGCTTTTTCTTCTTCTATCTCAAGCAAATTGCACCGAGGGTCATCAGGGGGATCGGGGTGCTTCATGGATAATCCCAGATCAAACTCAACTTTCTCTCCGCTGACGTTCAAAGAGAGTTTTCCGTTCTTCACATCTATTAGAACGCCAGCAGTGGCCATGAAAGGCCATCCCAGGATAATGGGGGTGTGTGCGTCTTCGGGCATGTCCATGACTACAAAGTCCACAGGCACATGCACCCCTCTCACATTTATGGGGAGGTCATCAACAACTCCCACAGGATATTTGACCGACCGGTCAGCTAGTTGTAGGGTCATACTGGTGGGCTCCAAATCACCCATCCCTATCCTTCTGTACATTGACAAGTGCATCAAACTAACACTCGCTCCGAGATCGACGAGTGCACGATGAATCTTCACTGCCCCGATCGTGCAAGGAATAGAGAAGCTCCCCGAGTCCTTGAGTTTCGGCGGATTTGCCCTCTGAATAAGAGCGCTACATTCCGCCGTCAGCACTACTTTCTCCTTTCTAGACCCTCTAGTCACCAAATCTTTCAAGAATTTTGCATAGGAGGGGATTGTTTCGATTGCTTCTAGGAAGGGGATTTGCAGGCTTAGGTCCTTGACCATGGCGAAGAACTTGCCATATTTCTCATCAATTTTTGCCTGAGCCAACCGTTGTGGAAATGGCACAACGGGTTTATACACTTTCGGGCTCTCTTCCTCCTTCTTCTTCTCTTCTTCAGAGGCTCCCTCCGGAGTCATAGGATTTGATGACGAAGCACCGTCGTCATTTGATTTTTCGGTCGGTTTCTCAACGACCAATGGTGCTTCCGGGTTGCTAGGGGGCACTCTAGTAGGAATTTGTGTCCCGCTTCTCAGAACGATAGCGTACACATTCGCATGCTCGTGCACGAGTGCTGATGTTTGGGTTGCTCCCCTCGGGTTCACCTCCGGTTGTGGCAGCAATTGGTTTTGTGACCTTGCAAGGTTCGCCACTTGTAACCCCAGCTGGGTTACTTGGTCCGTGAGGGTCCGCTGACCCATTTCCAGCTTTTGGTTGATCCTCTCCTGGTTGGTAATATATTGAGTCAAGAGAGACTCAACCGGAGAGACGGCCCTCTGTTGGCCATACTGCTGCTGCTGCTGGAACGGCTGCTGATTCCTGGGGGCGTAAGATTGTTGCTGAGTTTGTTGCTGAAATGGTTGCTACTGTGGCCTAGCCGGCTGATAAGTTTGTTGTTGCGGCTGCTGAGGCGGTGAGGGCTGAAATGGTGGCCGGTAACTGAAGTTCGGGTGGTTCCGGTTGTTTGGAGAGTAGGCCGGGTTGGAATTTGTCCTTGGCGGATACGGCGCATTTCCCGTAGGGTTGTAAAATAGTGCGCTCTCCTGATCCAACGGTGGTGAGATGTCACCACCGTCGAATTCCCCAAAGAAATCGGACTCTACCGCAGAAATTTGCTGTGTACCGGCCCCACCGGCTCCTACCATTAGTGCGGAGATCTGGGTCGAAAGCAAGTCGAACTTGCTTGAAAGTTTGTCGACGTCCTCGACTCTGTGTATACCCCCAGATCTTGGTGTGGCTCTCTCGTCACACCACCGCTCATTGTTGGATGCCATATTTTCCAGAATATACCCGGCATCCTCCTCGCTTCTAGACATGAAGGAACCCCCAGCCGCGGCGTCCATAGAAGATTTCAGGTCATCCCTCAACCCATTGTAGAACAGATTAATAATTTGCCACTTCGGAAGCTCATGGTGAGGGCATCTTCTTTGCATCTCTTTATATCTCGTCCAAGCTTCATGCAAGGACTCGTGGCTGGCCTGGGAGAAGGAGGAGATCTCACTCCTCAACTTCATGGTCTTCCCCGGAGGAAAGAACTTTGTCAGAAAAGCGTTGGAGAGCTTCTCCCAGGTGTTGAAAGTGTTGGGGTCCTTCCCCCTTAGCCATTGTTTGGCTTTGTCTCGCAAAGAGAAGGGGAACAGCTTCAGACGGATAGCCTCTGTCGTGACACCATTTATCCGGAAGGTGTCACACTTCTCCAAGAAGGAGTCTAGGTGCTCGATCGGGCTCTCCATGGGTGCACCCGCAAACTGGTCCTGCTGGATCCATGTCACTAGAGACGGCTTCAGCTCAAAGCTTTGGGCCGCAATAGCTGGAGATCGGATGGCGGAAGTCGACTTGATGGATGGCATCGAGTACTCCAGTAGAGACTTGTGAGGTGGGGTGTTCTCCTCCATGGATTCAGGATCTTCTCTTCTTCGCTTCTCGGCGGCCAAACGCCTAAGGGTGGCGTTAATCTCTGGATCGAGGGGAATCAAGTCGTCAAGACTCCTTGAACTCCTGCGCATGAAAAACAACAAACCCGTGAAGCGACAAGTGGGAAAGAAACAGATAAAATAAGGAATAAAAATAAGAAAAAATTAAAAAAGAAAAAAGGAGAATGCGAAAATTATCGCGAGGTAGGGATGTGAGCTAGACACGAGGGTTCTCAAGATCCTAAAATAACAAGCACGTTGCCTCCCCGGCAACGGCGCCATAAACTTGACCGGCGCCCCGCATGAGTCGCGGCGGCGCGGTGTCGTTTACCGCAAGTTTCACGGTTAGTGTAGGGTGCGGGAATATCGAACTCAGGGAGGCGAGGTTGTGCTTGGGTCAGGTAGGACCTAAATCACCCCGAGGGGCGAGCTAGCCCGAATCGGTGAATGGTTGTCACGAAAGGAAATAAATGGGTATGAACAACAAGAAAGAAAACCCGGGACTTTGGTTTCCAACCTGACGAGAGACTCTCGCCGATACGGCCTACGGGTATGGATAGCGACCGGGATTAGGGTCTAATGGTGAGACGTTGCCTCCGAAAGTGGTACCGGCGTCCCATGGGCCCGATATTCCGGTCGGTGCCCAGGATGATACACCGGACTTCCCGGATTTGATCAGTGGGCACTCCCGTGTCCATTAACACTGATCGATCCCGGGAGCACTAAGCCCGCAACGATATCTCCAAACGTCTCATCCTGCCGCTCCCGCGTGCTAGGATTCGGCGTCTATGCTAAGGGTGTGAGCTATGGCTAGGGAGTCAACCGCCAAGTTTATTCCCCCTTGGCCCAACGGTCAAAGGCGGTCTTTTTCCCGCCGATGACAATGAAACACCCTGCGTAACCGTTAGATTCCTACTCCCTATCGATTTCCTAACCCTATGGACGCATCGGGAAGAGCCCCCGAAGGGGTTTCCACCAAAATCCCAGATTTGGGAACTACTCACAAAAATTCATGAAAAAGCGATCTAAATGAAATTTAACCGTTGGAATCATAATCGGACAATTGCAATGCGTAAGTAATGGAGTAATAAAGACAATACTAAAATTTTAGAAAGATCTGAAAACTTACAAAAGAGTAACAATTACAGCCGTCACAAGGAAATAAAACAGTAGAAAAAAGAACAGCCCCCGTTTCTGGAACCCTAGGGGTTCTATTTATAGACCGTCGCATGAACCGATCGGTTGACAAGTCAACCGATCGGTTGATCCGTTACAAATTAATAACAGAAAACGGCGAGCTTTCACCCGATCTCATGAACCGGTCGGGTGAGTTCTTGAGTGACCGGTTGGATCTTGGAGCAGTCGGGTGAATCGATCGGTTCGACGTCCGTGTCTTCAGCTCTTCTTCTTCAGCTACAGATGAACCGATCGGGTGAGAGTCACCCGATCGGTTGGCGTTTTGCTTCGAGAAAACAGAGAACAGCCCCCGCTGAACCGGTCTGCGAACCGGTCGGGTGACTTCTTTGTGAGCTGCGGCAGAGACCGGGTGGTGCACGCGTGCATCACCCGATCGGTTGGAGATGACCAACCGACCGGGTGAGGGGCTGAAAGATGAATTCTTTGGCGTTCGACCCCCTGGATCACGCGTGACTTCTCCCGTTGCTCCGGGGACTTGGGATATCATCGTTAAACATCCCCTACGTGGTCAATCCCCTGCAATCATGGAAAAACAAAGAAAAGTGAAAGAATACGGGAAAATATACGAAAACGAATAAGAGACGGTGGAAAAACACGGAGAAACACAAAAGAAAACGTGCGTGAATATATGAAATATAAACGCACGTCAGCATGTATATTTTTTCTTTTGATTTCGGGGTATTGGAGCATGGACTTTTTAGCGGGGGAGATGCCAATATAAGGTTCGCTAAAGGGAGATTCACCAATGATTTTAAGTATAGAAATGATGTTCAAGGTATGTGGAGAAAGAAAAATATGCAACGCTCAGTTCACTCTTTAGAATGTGCACGACAACTTTCAGCAGAGTAATGTAATCTACTCAGTTTGAACTCAGAAAGTAAACTAATCCAGCCATATCAAAATGGCATACATTCAATCAACCTGAAAGTGAAGCGTACAATTTTCATGCAAATAAAAGTGATATCAGATGACAAAGCAGTACTCCAAATATAGGCAATCAATGTGTGAAGCTTGGTGTGTTTTCCATGAAAAGTATACGATATAAATCATTAGACTCAGCTAATAGTAGAATTTCATTCACATTCATAAATGAAGGTGCATGTTACTATCTTGAATGCACAGCAAAGCATAGCATATGATATCTGAAATAAAAACGATGGCATGACAAGTTGATATGCATATAGAGATAAGCTAATTCCACGTCGTCGTCGTCACAGAAAATTTATCTCTAGCCAAAAGGATAAAAGAAATAAGGATAAAGGAAATCAAAATCTATTATACATATGCAGCACACACACAAAATAAAAACGTGATGCATGAGAAAAAACGAAAAAGTGGGTGAAAATAAGTGTAAAATAAAGGAAGGTGGAAAAAATGAAAATAAAAATGAAGAAAATGAAAAGTGCGTGAGACACTCACTCCCCGAAGCTAAACGGCACAGTGTCCTCAATGTGCTAAGTGTGGCACACAGAGAAATATGATATGGGGGGTGGGTGAGGATGCATGCATGATGAAAATAAAAGAAAATGAGATGGATATGCACATGATGCATGCAGAGATCAAGATCCTGCAATATAAATGTCCCCAAAAATACCTCCTCTCTCCTAAGATGATATAGACAAATATGAGAAAAAAGTGATCAAAATGTGTGGGGAGGATGTGCGCAAAAATCAGTAGGAAAGATATGATCAATCATAGTAGTAGCAAAAGTATGGGAGGCATCCAGTGTGTGTCTAAGTGGGTGGTGGATACCAGCACCATCCTGTGGTGGAGGTGGTGGTGGCTGCTGTGGAATGGGACGTGTAGCGGCAGATGGAGGCTGTGACAGTCGTGCAAGAATCTGGTTCAGGCTAGCCTGAATACCAGGAAGTAAGGCGACGCGAGACTGTACAGCACTAACGGTAGCGGAGAGAGCCCGAAAATCTCCTCTGAGCCTACTGACGGCCCCCTCTAGAGCACGCAAGTGCTGAACTAGGGTGTCGGTGGAAGGTGGATTAGAGGGTCAAACAGGTGGAGAACGGGGCTGCCTCGCGCGGCTATCGTAAACAACTGGTGCAACTACCGGGTGGGGCTGTGGTGTTGTGCTCACAAAAAGACACTCAGCCTCTGTGGGAGGCTGAGACGCAGGAATGCTCTCTGAAGTATGAGAAGCAGCAGAATCTGAGACGGTGACAGAGGGCGAGGAGGTCAGATAGGTCGGTGACACAGAAATGGGGACAGATGTCACGACAATCTCGGTGAAGACAGCTGCAGTGGGGATGGAAGGGTCGACGACTGGGGAGGCCGTGAAGTGTGCAGAAAATGACTCCCCAGGGGTCGAGAATAATAAAGTGGAAAGGGTCTCCACTGCAAAAGTGAAGGAAGGCTCGTCTCTCTCATGAATGGTGGTGGGGCACTCAAAACTCACATATGAAATAGGGTCGACGGTCAACAGCACAGAGGTGGTGGTGGTGGTGGCGGTGGTGACCTCAGCAAGTGTACTCCCGACACTGACAGAAGTGTGGACAGAGGTGTCGAAAGGTGCAGACAGATCAGGTGCAAGCTGAGGGATCTCCGAGTTCAGAGGTGGAAGGATGGGCTCCTGCTGAGCGCCCTCAGGCTCTAGCACGTACGCAGCTGGGATGAGGACGTCCATCGCTGGAATCCACACCCCTCCTACGGGTCCAATATGAGTTCGAGCGGGGCTCGAAAGAACCATATAATCTGCACCGAAAGGACCGTGCAGCCATACCCAGTGGTGCTGACCATGAGGACGCAGCATCCTCATGCAGGCCATAATGTCAATAGAATGGGAAGTGGGGCCCGGTGGTCGTAGCAAACCAGTTGGAAGGTCTACTCCGCATATTGAAGCCAGGAAAGTAATCAGACCGCCGCAACAGATATGAGTCCTGGCACCGACAGATATAACGATACGGTCTAAGTACCAACTAGCTATGTCAATATCAATGGCAGGGAGTAAAACGTCTCCACCTCTCTCGAAGGCTCTCACTCGAGTCATCGCGTAGAGCATGTAAAGCTCCGACGTCGACATCGTCCATGGCTCATACCTCGCTAAGAAAGTGGTTACCATAAGGCGTTGTGCAATGCGGAGGCATGGGTGGAGGATAGTGGAGGCCTTGGCCCGGCTAGGGTCAAAGGCGAGGGGCGATCCAGTGATGAGTGTCCAGAAGGCGTGGGTATCAAATAGCGACGGAGGAATGTGCATGGACTATAGGCTCGGTCGGGGCTCGGGACTGGGGGCCACTGAAAATAGGCTCGGAGCATGTCGAGAGTGATCTCGCACTCACGATCCATCAGTCGGAATGAGCAATCCCCAGGAGTCCTAGAAATAGAACTCAGAACCTCTAGTGTTGGACGGACGAAGGTGTATGCCGACACAGACAAAAAGTCACGCCACCCCACGTTGTTATACAACTGGAGTAGGCACTCAAATACCCCGAGGTGTTCAAAATCTGCAAGGTGTGCGAACCTAGAGGGTATGATCAATGGTGGGAGAGCCTCTCGAAACGGACGCGATGTGCATCGTCTCGGAAGATGATCCCCATCGTGTCAAAAGCGGGGACGGGCTGTGCCGGTGGAGGTGGAATAGGTGCGGTATGAGGCAGAAGTGTGGGTGGTGGCAGGCTAGGTGGCGGGGAGTCCACCCTAGCGGAAGAGGGGCCAGGATCATTGGTCCTCTTCCGCTTAGAAGCGGGCGCCCGCATGCGCGACCTAGTGTGTGGTGGCATGTGAGCCGTGAAACGTGCCTACCCAAATGTGAAGTGCTGTATAAGAGGAACGACTGTACCCAAACATAACGCGAGTGCAAGCGATGGATGCGTGCAGAGAATCGCCTCCTCCGAGAAGCTACAAATCAGCTCCTGAATCTACCCCAAGCTAGCCTGAAACACAAATTGACAATTTAGCAATGAATATCAATATATGTGGGGTACGATCAAGAGTAATAGATATATATAGGGATTAATTGGGATTTGGGGTGGAATGGGCTTACGAAATAGATAAACGGAGAAAAGGGGAAGGATTTGGGCACAATGGAGGATGGATGGCGGAAGGGCAAACGGCACCGGCGACGTAGGGTCGACGAGGTGGTCAGAGAGGGTCGTCGGCTCGGGCACGGGGTCCGTGCTGCTTAGGCAAAGGGGGATGTGCGATTCGGGTGATTGGGGGAAAGCTCGGGCGACAGCGAAACGAATTGGGAAATTTTTGGGAGTTTGGGGATTTGTGCCGCGTGATTTCGAATATATAGGGTTGGTCACTCGGCCGAGTGATGCGTACACTCGGCCGAGTGGCAAGGTTTAAAATTTATCGAAAATTTTCCGTAGAAGTAACGACTCGGGCGAGTAGACAAATGTCACTCGGCCGAGTGTCAAGGCCAGCCAGAGCTTTTAAGTGCTAAAAGTGTCTGTTACACTCGGGCGAGTGACAAAGTCACTCGGCCGAGTGGCATATAAATTATAGAGAGGGGTTTTCAAAATCTTCCCTGATCAGCACCCTACTCGGCCGAGTAGGGTCTTCACTCGGCCAAATGACAATGTCACTCGGCCGAGTGGGCTGCTAATTTCAGCTCCAACTCTCTGTTTTTGCTCCACTTTCTGTTTTTCTTCTCCCCATCAGTTTCTTCCTTCTTTTGAAGCCTGAGCGCATTTCTGGAGTGCTCTCTGTTTCCATGGTCGTCCTCCATTCAAATGGTTCCTTATTCTCCATCTCCTGCAGTGAAAAATAGGGCACGTTGTCAGGATTTTCATCGACTCTTGACTCGAAACACTAGTAAAGATCTAAAACAAAAATAAAAAGGATAAATTCAATCTAAAAATAAGATAAAACCGTTGGGTTGCCTCCCGACAAGCGCTCGTTTAAGGTCTTGAGCTCGACCCCTTAAGATACTCGTTTAATGCTTGATGTTCGGCTCGTGTGAAATGCACGCGTCAAACTTTTCGGGAAGGCCGCTTGGGTTGAGTTGTTGGTGTTCATTGGCGTTCCTCGACTTCCCTTTATCATGTGTGGTAATGGGGGACGAGTCTCCCAAGCTTGAGCTTTTACCGTCCTTTTTCTTTGCCGGCGGCGATAATTTCTTGTTCGGTGGAGCTTTCTTCATATTCTTCGCCGTAGAGAGATTACATAGCTCTCTAATCTTTACGACATCAGCGTCGTCTTTGTCATCGTCCATAGAAGTATCCGGCGGGTCTCCCATCATCTCACCATCTTTAGAAGATTGGCCCCCTTCGAA
Source organism: Scilla litardierei (assembly GCA_030789695.1). Classification (NCBI taxonomy): domain Eukaryota; kingdom Viridiplantae; phylum Streptophyta; class Magnoliopsida; order Asparagales; family Asparagaceae; genus Scilla; species Scilla litardierei. The sequence goes on along the minus strand of CM061140.1, from coordinate 141,081,091 downwards.
GCCATCATTGTGCGAGGCGCCGATAGCATATGGCATAGCATCGTCAATGATCTCGTCGAGGAGGTCCACGTAATCGATGTCCTCCAGCCAAGGTATGTGCATCATCGCCTTAGGAATGTGAAGCTCGACCTCAATGTTTTCGACGTTCAAGGACAAGGTTCCTTCCCTCACGTCAACTATAATGCCGGTGGTGGCCAAGAAGGGGCGTCCAAGAATCAGCGATGTATCACCCTCCTCCTTAATATCCATTACCACGAAGTCGCACGGCAAGCAAATTCCACCCGGTACTTGTAGTGGTATGTTCTCCGCAATTCCCACAGGTCTAGTGATCCGACCGTCCGCGAGTTGTATCTTCATATCCGTCGCCTTTAGGTCGGTCCCTGTATTTAATTTTTTAAACATCGTGAGGGGCATTAGGCTCGCGCTTGCTCCCAAATCTACCAAAGCTTTTTGTAGCGGGACTCCTCCAAGCGTGCAAGGAATTCGGAAACTTCGGGGATCTTTAAACTTTGTAGGCGCTTTCTCCTTCTGGGTAAACCACGTACCTTGCTCGGCGAGCATTATCTTCTCCTTTTGCTTCTTTCCCACAATCAAGTCTTTTAGGAACTTAGCATAAGACGGGTTTCTACAATAGCATCCAAGAAAGGAATATTCAAGCTCACTCCTCGCAAATACTCCAGAAATTTGGCGAGCCGCTTCTCAATCTTTGCCCTCGCCAACCGTTATGGGACGGGTACCGGTGGCATATAGTTGCGCTCCTCACGTGGCTTTCCAATTTCAGATTTTTCGTCGTCATTTGGCACTTTTGGACCCTCCTCTTCATTTACCGGTTCCTTGTCATCCAAAATTTCTTCACCCGGCTCCTTAGTTTGAACCATGGCGGTAGTAGTGTCCTTCCCGCCTCTTGTAGTTACCGCCACAACCGCATTGATGTGGCCGGTATTGCTCCGTGGGTTTTGTTCCGGTTGAGCCGGTAATTGTTGAGTGTTCTTATTGAGCAATGCTAGTTGCTCCGATAATTGTGCCACGACGGTGTTGAGGGAGTCTTGTTGGGCCGTCAATCTAGTATTTACTTCTTTTGTTCGGCCATGAATTCTTCAACCCTTGCTTCATGGTCCGACCTCGGCGGTGCTTGTGGTGGATTGGGTGCCCTCCATCCTTGATTGTACCACGGAGGTCTATATGGCCCCGCTTGTTGCCTCTGTGGGAAGTTTTGTTGTTGGGGTCCTCTTGGTTGATATTGTGGTTGTTGTGGAGGCCGGGCTTGTGGTTGTTGTGTTGGTGGATTCAAGGCTCCTTCATTATTAGCGTATGAAAATCCCGGGTGATTCCTCGTAGCCGGGTTTACCCAATAACCGGTCCTTCTCGCAACATATTGAACTTGCTCCATAGCTCCCTCTTCTTGCTCGCCTCCAACAAACATAACATGAGCTCGGTCTTGCCAATCGATCATGCTTCCTCCCAGCGTAGAAACGGTGGGAGTTCCATGCGGTTCACTAATCAACTTCTCCAATCTCTCCACGACCTTGTGAAGAGAATCAAACTTCGTAGAGAGCTCCGCTACGGCCTTTGCCTCATAAATGCTTACTGGCTTCAAGGATGACGAAGAATGTCCCCTCTCGTCGGCCCATTGTTGATTATTCGAGGCCATCTCCTCAAGCAAGGTCGTAGCATCATCCGGCGTCTTAGACAAAATAGCTCCATTGGCGGTTGCATCAATTATTTGCTTTCTGCTTGGTTGCAACCCGTTATAAAAGCTATGCACAAGCTCTCATGCCTCAATACTATGATGGGGACATTGGTGTTGGAGATCCTTGAAATGCTCCCATGCTTCATATAGAGTTTCTTGAGGTCCTTTCTTGAAGGACATGAGCGCGCTTCTTATCTTGATAGTCTTGGATAGCGGATAGAATTTGTTAACAAATGCGCTTGCCAGCTCATCCCAAGTAGTGAATATCCCCTCAGCTTGCGTCCTCAACCAATACAATGCCTTGTCTCGAAGAGTAAACGGGAAGAGGCACAGTCGAATAGCGTCAACCGGCACATTTAGCCAAGAACGATTGGAGAAGGTAATGAGGGTTTTCCTGTGAGTTCCCATGAAATGGGTCTTGTTGCATTAACACTACAAGTCCAGTCTTCAGCTCGAAATTCTTATCGGTCGCCAACTCTGGCGTGGCTATGGAAGAGGTGGTAGAAGTGGTTTTGGGCTGTAGCCTATCTCGGATGGAGACAAGCCTATACATACGTGTCGCTAACTCCTCTGGTGTTTCCGGTCGGGCCATATGATCTTCCTCTATAGCAAGTCTCCTCTCAGCTCTAAGCCTCCTTATTGTACGCTCGATCTCAGGATCAAATAATATATCTTCTTGGTGTGCCTTCGATCTCGTGTACATGCACAGAAAAAGAGAGTTTAGATAGAATTGTTAGCTCAATAGAGGAATAAGAGAGTGAAAATAAAAAATAAAAAGAAATAACTAAGTAAAGAAAATAAAATACCGTCGCCTCCCCGTCAGCTGCACCAAAAACTTGATCGTGCCCGGATATACACCCGAAAAATGACTGTAGTCTTACCGCAAGCGCACGGCGTAGTGGAGAGCGGGTATCGAACTCAGGAAGGACAATTGACGGTACTCTGTTTTGATCACCCAGATATCGATGGAATAATGGGATGGTTTGGATAGTAATGTGTCACAATCGTTCAAATAGCAAATAGAATTCAATATAATAAACAGCGTCTAGGGATAGGAAATCCCCACTACGGATCGTCACTTATCCTTGTGGATCATGAATCTCAATGTTGCAAGGCTTGAATTGAGGTGAATTAGTCGTAACTGAATGTAGAACCACTCGCGCTATTGCCGGTCTATAGCAACCTAGATTAGGGCCCACTCTCGTACAAACCTTAACCTAAGCCACTAGCATGAAGATGACATCATCGTCCAATCGTACCTCGAGCCCACTCTCGTGCAAACTCGAGCTACGGTCTAGGTTATGATAGTTCGTATTCGTCCAATCTCTTGCAAACGAATATTAGTATAGATTTATAATAAAAATCCTAGCTTTGGTCCAATCTCTTGCAAACCAAATCTAGAGAATCTCGATTATAAACCTAAATCGAATATCTAGGCCTTCCCATCAATTGGGATCCAATCTCTTGCAAATTCCAATCGATGGAAATTCCTAGCTACTCGTAATAAATCAATCACAACCCAACCTTTCTTCAATCCTTGCAACAAATCAATTCATTTATCACAGTTCAAAGATCAGATCCATATGGTTCATCCCATGCCCTAGAACGACGAAATTACTCATAATTCATCATTGATATCTCAGAAATAAAGAAATAGATCAAAGCACAATTCATAGCTAAGAGAGAACAATTCATAAAAACAAGAGTTTTAAAGAGAAAGATCAAACCAATTTCTGCGTCTATGATCTCCAGCTGAGAATTACAATGAGAATAGTCGTCAAAAATAAAATCAAGTCTCTCCTAAAACTAGGAATAAAACTAGGTTTAAATACAAGTCAAATTTGTCCAGAAATTCCTGACAGAATTGCCTCTAGCGCAGCCAAAAAACCTAATTCGCGTAGCAGTCGGACATCTTCACTCGGCCAAGTGACCCATGTCACTCGGCCGAGTGACAGACCCAATAAAAAACAGAGAATCTGGAAAAATTGGGGGTCTGTCGTTCTGTCTGACTCGGCTGAGTGGTCTTCTTCACTCGGCCGAGTGAGCAATCTTGCTCGGCCGAGTGGGTCTTCTCAAATTTCCAGTAAGTTAGCTGCTTCTCGGAAGAAAATCCCTGTCGGACTCGGGCGAGTGAGTTTTCTCACTCGGTCGAGTGAACTTTCTTACTCGGTAGAGTGAACTTAAAAAATTGACAGTCTGTATTCGTTTCACTCGGCCGAACGCACTCACTCACTCGGTCGAGTGGACTGTCTGTTCGGTCGAGTGAGCTGCTTCTGGGCTCTCCTCTTCTCCTCCTCGCCTCCTCCTCGATTCTATCGAATTTCTTCCTCTTCTGCTCATCCTCTAGCACTGCTAACTCCTCAAATAAGCTATGGGCGACGCTCCGGTGTACGTGAAAGTCCCTTGATCTCATTTTCGCTACAGATCGCTCCATATCTCCTGAAATACGACAAAAACAAGAAATAGTGAAAAGCAACGCGATATCGTCGAATAATCGTGGAAAACACAATATGGGCGATCGAAATGACATGAAAACATGCAGAAAAAAGGTATAAAATAAGGAGCGATCGCTTACATTACTGTGACATGGCTTTATTCGTCAAGAAAAAAGCAAAAGAAAGCACAAACCAAATGCTTACTTTTTCATCAACAACTGAAAACTCGGCTTGTGTTTTGAATGAGACCTTTGGTGTGAAAGGCTCTTGGTATCCACCATGATTGTAAACCTCTTAGTATCCATATATTGTAACGTTTTATCCAACATATATAATATATTCTATGGCCTCATCTTTGAGGTAGATTGGTTCTCAACATGTTATCAGCACGACGATGCTCTGAAGATTTTTTCCGCGATGGCTCAAAAGGGAGACGATGCACGGAAGCTCTGTCGGATCGTGACAGAAATTTTTCGATGCAAATGCTTTGTAGGACGTACACACAGATCTAGAGTTATTTCTAGATTTGATCAAATTTATTTCTCATGATTATGGTAATTGTTGTCCTAGATCTAATTTTTAGGTCAAAAACAAGAACTTTTAGGATCTATAGACCTAATCATAAGATAAATTGTGCAAAAACTTTGTATTGCCTTGAAAATAAAAATCAAAATTTTTAAGATCCCCATGAATACGGCTTGAAGTCGACGACGAAGCCGGCCTGAAGCCGCAACCCCCAAACCCTACGGCCTGAAGCCGTTAAACCCCCTCAAAATCCTCGACATCGTGGTTGGATTCTGGCCTAAATTGGCCATGAGTTTCAAGCGACAGGGCACATCCCGCTGGCCAAACTCTAGGCGACCAGAAATCTCAAGGTCGAGCCCATTTGATAAGGAGATCTCCGTCGGGCAAAACATGGTCGGCCTCCCCGAGCCGAGCCCTATAGTCCAACTGCAAGGGGACGTCGGCCAGACCTAGGGCCGACGAACGGCGGTGGGCAAATCGATAGAGGCATGTATATGCAATTTCTCTGGTTGAGCAATTCAGTGACCAGGAGCAAACCTCTTTTGGCCGGGTGGTGAACCGTCCCACTGTATTTTTTTTGAATGAAGCCTGGGCTGAGGGATCGAGCCCTCTGTTTGATTTTTTTCTCCTTTCATGCTAGATGCTTCCTTCTTTAAAGTTGATCAAGCAACCATCTTCATTCATTAAATTTGTTAGCATTTAATCATAATTTTTAAATTATGGGCCTGCACTCATTTCTTATGGGCCTGAATTTAATTTATATGGGCCTGCATTGGTTAAATTTTATTTCGTAACATGCAAACTGCATTTTGGGCAATGAATTGGTATTAGTTTTGGGGCCTTACCCTTAAAAAATATTTGGAGATGATTGCTGGGCTACATGGGGCTACAATATTATTTTCTATGCAGACATGTTTATTTGATATGGGCCTACAAACTTCTATTCATTTGGGCCTGCTCATTGATTCGGGTTGAATATTACATATTTAACACCCCATTTAGCCCTATTTTGTGCTCATATGATGCTTAATTGCTTTCTAATACGTTCGTATTTTTAATATTATCATTTATTAGAGAAATCACCTTATTTGAGCACAAAATAGCAATTAACTGAGTATTTCTGCACTTTTTATATTTTTCATAGCTTGGTCTCGATCTCACGATTCCAACGACTATTTATTTGTATTTTTCTGAGATCTGTGCTAATTACTGTGAATTTTTGAATGCAGAATACCAATTAAATGGGGAAATACGCACGAAATACGGCGTAAATACGAAAATACGGGACACGTGGCACTCATCCGTGCAGTCCCGCTCAATCCGACGGCTCACGACAAGCGGCGACGCAGCAAATTTATAGCCACCCGATCTCGAATCAACGGCGGATATCCTCCCTGCATTTTGAAAACAAGACGATCTGATGGCGACCACGCGGCCTCGTTGATACCGTTGGATATGAATCCAACGGTCTGAAGCAACCCACAGCAAAGAGGCGACTATCGCTCCGGGATGTAACCCCAAAGAACGGTTGTAGTTTTACCGCAAGTGCACGGTGTAGCAGCGAGCGGGTTATCGAACACAGGGAGGACGAATGACCGTGCTTGTTCCAATCAACCTGGCTATTTAAGAAGAGATAAATTTGCCTTTGGCGATCCTGTCACAATCGTCAGACAAAGTACGGAAATATCAAATCAAATAAAGAACGTCTAGGGGAATGGGGAATTCCCGCTACTCACCGTCTTTCGTAAATGTGGTTCATCGGTATCAAAATTGCTAGAGTGAGATTTTGGATGAACTAGTTGCAACTGAATGTAGAACCAAGCTCACGCTCTCGCGCTGTTGCCGGCCTATAGCTATCCTAGGTTCGGGTCCAATCTCTTGCAAACCCTAGCCTAGGGAAGCTAGCATTAGGATCAACATCATCGTTCAATCGCGCTCCGAGCCCAATCTCTTGCAAACTCGGCCCACGACCTAGATTGGGATAGTTCCTACCCGTCCAATCTCTTGCAAACGGGTATTGGCACGGAATTGGAACCGGAAACCCTAGTATCGGTCCAATCTCTTGCAAACCTATACTACGGAAATTCGATTCCAACCCAATTCGGATTTCTAGGGTTTCCTATCGAATTGGGATCCAATCTCTTGCAAATCCCAATCGGTATGAACTCCTAGCCATCCGTAGTAAATTGATCCCAATCTAATCCCTAATAGCAATTCTAGCAAAATTCCTACCAATTCATCATAATCATGAAATAGGGCTTGTAGGGTTCATCCCCACGCCCCAAGACGTGGCGACTACTCACAATTCATAGCAAGATCACAAAAATAATCAATGAAATAAGCAATAGAATTCATCACAATATTGAGCTATGCAATAAAAATAGAATTTTTAGAGAAGAGGGAAGCAAACCAATGGAGTTCTTCAATTAATCCAACAAAAATCCAATTTTTTCTCCTCTCCAATCACAAGAATAAAACTAAAAAGCTAATCTAAAAAGCTGCAAAAAATCTAAGAGAAAAGGCTCTCCAAACTAGGGTAAAAACAGGGGTTAAATACCCCCCAAAATCATCCAAAAACTGTGACCAAAATACCCTTGCGCAGCCTGTTTTTCGCAATTTTCGCTACAGGCAGCGCGTCGCACTCGGCCGAGTGACAAAAGTCGCTCGGCCGAGTGAAAACCCTGTAAATTTCCAGTAAGTCTCGATCTTCAGGGGTCTTCACTTCGGGGGCGGCTCGGCCGAGTGAGTCTTCGTCACTCGGCCGATGGCTTCTTGGTACTCGGGTGGTCGGGATTATCCACTCGGCCGAGTGGGTCTTCTGAAGCTCAGGCAGCCGAAAAACAGTAACTTGGCGATTTTTGAACGGCTTCGTCTGGGCGCCACTCGGGCGGACGGGGTCTCGTCACTCGGCCGATGTGGTCTCCGTCGCTCGGCCGAGTGCACGTATGAATCGTGTCTGATCTGGTCGGCCGAGCGGTGTCTCGCTGGTCGGCCGAGTGGCTCCTCCACTCGGCCGAGTGGGACACAAAACATGCCCAAACAGCTTGTTTTGGCCTCCTCGTCGCTCCTGCGACGTCCGTTCTTCTTCCGCTCCTCTCCAACAGCAAAATACCCCTCGGGGAGGTCGTCGGTGACCGTCTGGAGTAAGCGCATCTCGAGATCACTCCAAATCGCGCCAAATCACCTGAAATGCGACAAAAACAACAAATCGTGAAAAGCATCGCAATATCATCGATATATCGTGAAAAACATGATTTGGGCGATCTAAATGGCATGCAAACATGCGGGAAAAAGGAGTAAAATAAGGAGTGATCAAAATCCCCCAAGCTTGCCTCTTACTCGTCCTCGAGGAAGATAAGTAAAAGGCGAACCCGGTGGATTCGGAAAACGAAAACGGCGAAAAATGAAGAATGAAAAACGGAGAAGAATGAAAAACGGAGAAGAATGAAAAACGAAATAAAAATAAAGAAGAAAGAAAGAAGCGAAGAGGTAAGCTGCTAGATCATTTTCTCAGGACGTGGGTTCCGCTTACTCATATAGCATGCACTGAACGAAAAACACATGTCAAAGAGTTTTATTTTGATATCATAGCATAATGGTGCAAATAGAAATAGAAAACCCACGAGCAACAATATAATCATGAAAAACGGAATAATCTTGTAATTAACATCGTCTGAATCATTTAAAGCGGTATACAAATCACAGATCACACACTTTTCAATTGAATGCTTTCTATCAGGAGTATAAGAGTATCACACTATAGAATAGAGAGAATAGAAAAGTATGGATTTCATGAAATGAGTGCTAGGCTTAGATTTCTGGACTTCGTAATGCTAAAAATAATCTCACCGAGTATAGAATATTACTTAGCCTAGGTTGTCGTGCAACGTCAAGTAGTCACTCTCTCACACATCAATGGGTTCTCTCCCCCAAGCTTATCTATAGGCGTGGTGGCATAAAAAAAATATTTACATCCCCATTTTTATAAAGCTCCAAAAGTAATAAAAACGAACACGAAAAGAGAGAAGAAAGAAAGAAAGTGAGATGGGATCTTTTATTTAGGATTTTTCCTCTTTTCTTTTTTCTTTTTTTTTCTTTTTTTTGAAGCAATAGCATATATACACAACGATCCCAACTCAAAGAGAGATAATGATATACAAGAATATTTTCTCTTTTCTCTTTTTTTTTTCGAATAAGAAATTTGGAGCTAGGAATTAATAGCGGGGGAAATGCCATACAATAGAATCGCTAAGGGGAGATTCACCAATGATTTTAAAAGTAGAGAAATGTTGTTCAAGATTTGTGGAGAAAGAAATGAATATATCTCTCGGTTCACTCTATAAGACATGCACGACAACTTCAGCAGTGTAATCTAATCTACTCAGTTTCGATCACAAAAAAGCTAACTAATCCAGATTTATCATAGCTAACATCATTCAATCATCCTGAAGTGAAATGTACAGTTCATGCATATAGAAGTGATATAGGAAAAGAAATCAGTACTCCAGATATAGGCATTCAATGCGTGAATCTTGGTGTGTTTTCTGTGATAGCATACATATGAATATTCAGACTCAGTTAATAATAAAATTTCATCCATTTTCATGTGGAAAAAGTGTGGGTTACTATCTCTAGATGCAAGGCAAGTCATAGCATATGATATCAGAAATAAAATCTAAGACATGACAAATAAAGCATGCATATAGAATAAGCTAACTCCACGTCATCATCATCACAGAAAAGTCATCTCTAGCATGAGATGAAAAAGAAAGAAATAAAGATAAAGGGAAAATAGAACTATTTACAATGCGGCACACAGAAAAATAAGAAAAACATGATACATGGTAAAATGAGAAAAAATGATGGAAATAAGTGCAAAAGCGAAGAATGGTGTGAAAAACTAAAAATAAAGGTGGCAAATCGAAAAAGAAGGTGAGAACTCACTCCCCCAAGCTAAATGGCACAGTGTCCTCAATGTACAAAGTGGGGCACATCGAGAGACAAGTAATGCGAGGGGTAAGTGAGGATGCATGCATGATGGGGGAAAAAAGGAAAATAAACGAAAAATAAAGAAACGAAAAATATGATGCGGACATGATGCATGCACAGATAGGAGTGATACAGATATATAGATGTGTCACCAAAAACTCTCCCTCTCTCCCAAAAAAAAAGATATATAAAGATATGGTCGAAATGAGAATCCCAAAATAAGTGAGGGGAGGGGGGTGGACAAAAATGCAACAGGACCCAGCAGAAACGGGCAGCGTGGCGGCAGGAATAATCGATGGCATCAAGGGTGCCTAAGAAGGTGGTGCTGCGCCGTCTCCGTCCTGAGGCGGAGGTGGTGGTGGTGGTGGTGCAGGCCGCTGAGCGGGTGTGGGTGTGGAAGTGGAAGCAGGCCGAGTGTGGGTGGAAGCGGGGGTGGGAACCTGCTGTGTGGGTACGGGGACGCGGGGGAGACGCTCCAGGACCTGGGTAAGACAGTAGTGAATCTGCGGGAGCAGGTCAAAGCGGCCAGCCATCGCAGAGACGGTGGAGGACAGGGTCCTAAGGTCGCCTCTGAGGCCACTTACCGCCCCCTCTAGAGCACGAATGCTCTGAAGTACAGTGTCGGGGGGAGGTGGTGCAGAGGGACGCACCGGTCGGGGCCGTGCAGGGCGGGGCTGGCGTACTCGGGTCGCATATGTGACGGGCTCAGCGGGGAATGGAACGAAAGGCGCTGCGCTTGCAAATGTGGGCCTGGCCTCAGTGTGAGGCCGGGGCACCGGCTGGTGAGAAGTGGAGGCAGCAGCAGCGAAAGAAGAGTGCAAAAGTGGCAGTGAGGCAGCCAGAGAGGTCAGTGGCACAGAAGTGTGGACAGACGCCACGACACTCTCGGAAAATACAGCAGCAGTGGAGACAGAGGGCTCTCCGCACTCAACTACGGTCGACGGGCGCTCGGGTGGTGCAAAAGAAACAGGCTCAGCAGACAGAGGGCCAGTGGTGGTGGTGACAGCCTCAGAAGCAGTGGAGGTGGGCTCAGCTAAGGTACTCCCGACACCGACAGAGGTGGGGACAGAGGTGTCAGGAGCAGCGGAAACATCAGGTATAGGCTGAGGGGCCACGGGGTCAACAGGGGCAGCAGGCTCGGCAGGGGCGACAGGGTCTGCGGGGGCAGCGTGGGCAGCGTGGGCCTGCTCGGCCTCCTCGACCTCGAGCACGTAAGCAGCGGGGATGAGAACATCCATTGCAGGGAGCCAGTCCACGTGGGCTGGTGCAATCTGAGTCTGAGCTGGGCTCGGAAGAATCATGTAATCGGCACCGTAAGGGCCGTGCAACCAAACCCAGTGACGCTCACCGTGCGGACGAAGCATCTTCATCCGGGCCATAACATCGATCGACAAAGAAGTGGGGCCCGGTGCTCGTCGCAGGTCGTCAGGGAAGTCCTCGTCGGTCATAAGGGCAAGCAAGGTGATCAGGCCGTCGCATCATATCGGTGAGCGAGCGCCCACCGATACAATGATGCGGTCCAAAAACCAAGCCGCGACATCCATCACGACGGCGGGGACAAGCTCATCGCCATCCCTAGATAGAGCTCTGGGACGTGTCATCGCGTAGAGCATGTAGAGCTCTGGCGTAGACATCGTGCCCGGCTCATATCTGGCCAAAAAGGTCGTCGCCATAAGGCGCTGAGCAATACGGAGGCAGGGATGGACAATGGCTGAGGCCTTGGCCCTACTAGGGTCAAAAGCAGCATGAAGACCCGTAATCCGGGCCCAGAAGGCACCGGCGTCGAAGGAAGGTGGGGGGATATGGGTGGGGCCGTAACCGCGATCGGCTCCGGGGACATCGGGCCACGAGAAAAATGCTCTCATCATATCGAGAGTGACCTGGCACTCCCGGTCCATGAACCGAAACGAGCATCCCTCGTCAGTCCGGGCGATCGAACTGAGTACCTCAAGTGTCGGACGGGTAAACGTGTCCGCCGACACCTTAAAGAAATCTCGCCAGCCCACGTTGTCGTACAACGTGAGCATCCCCTCTAGTACCCCCAGGCGTCCTAGGTCGGCAAGGTGTGCAAACCTGGAGGGTACGATCGAGCGCTGGGAGATACGCTCGAAGACGGTGCGGTGTGCGTCGTCTCGGAACGTAATCCTGAGCGGCCCGATCAGTGGAGCCGGAGGTGGTGGCTGTGGAGCTGCAGGGAGTGGCTGTGCGGGCTGTGCGGGCTGTGTGGGCGTTGCAGGCTGTGCGGGGTGTGCGGGGCCTGCAGGCTGTGCTGGGTGGATGGGGTGTATGGGAGAAGGCGGAGGAGAGTCCTCCAACTCGTGGGAGGGGCCGGCGTCATCCGACCGCTTCCGCTTGGTGGAAGCTCTCTTCGACCGCGGCCGTGTCCGGGGCGGCATATCGGCCCCGAGCGCGCGCCGAAAAGTGTAAAAAGTGCGGCGTGTGCAAAATAAAGGAAAGAGTATACCCCGACACACCGCGAGTGCTAAGCAATGGAAGCGTGCGAAGACAGCGCCTCCGCAAAGCCCAATTCAGTCCGTAGAAGCTCCCCTGGGCTCCCCTAAGCTCCCAGAAACAACCTGCGCATGAAATGGAGATATCAGCGGGTAATATTCAAAACGTACGGAGCATTAGGGGTATAATGGATAGATATAGAAATCAATTTGGGTTTGGGGGTCGTTTAACACGTGGATCCTCGAAAAACACACAAAAAGAGAAATAGGTGAAATAGGCGATACCGGAGGTGGCCGGTGTGGTGGCCGCCGGCGGCGACTCGGGCGAGGCGCGGCGGTGCTCGACCGGCGGTGGCTGGCCGAGCGGCGGCGCGGTGACCGGTGGTCAGGCGAGTGAGGGCGCGAGCGAGGCGAGCGGGCGAGGGGAGCTGAAGGGTCGGGCGATTTGGGTTTTTTGCGTTTCGAAAAACGCGTCCCCCTCGGCCCCTTATAAAAGTTACGACTCGGCCGAGTGACTAGGTCACTCGGCCGAGTGGGATCAATGGAAAATCCTCCCCGCTTACGCTTCGGCCGAGTGGCTTTGCCAGCCTCGGCCGAGTGGAGTAAGTCCATTCGGCCGAGTGCCTCAAGCTACTCGGCAAGACTCGCCTTAGGAGTGTATCCGTTTTACTCGGCCGAGTGAAAATATATACTCGGCCGAGTAGCAGTTATACTGAAATCAAGAAAATAAACAGAGAGTTGGGTACAGCAGACTTCCCTCGTTCGTGAGAGGCTCGGCCGGACGAACTTGTGTACTCGGCCGAGTGACTAGTATACTCGGCCGAGTGAGCCTTGTTTTCTGTTGTTTGTCTTCGTTTGGGCTCTAAACTCCGTCTTTCTTCCTCCAGTCGATTTCATCTTACTCCTAAGCATCGAGCGTCTTCCTGGGGCGCTCCTCGTCGTCTCGTTCATCCTCCTCATGATGGATTTACCTATCTCCTCTCCTGTCAAGAAAAATAGGACCCGTTATCACAAAATTTTTGGGCGAACGACTCAAAACACTAAAAATTTCTAAAACAAAAATAAAGAAAAAGTAAAAATAAAGCAATAACCGTCGGGTTGCCTCCCGACAAGCGCTCGTTTAAGGTCGTGAGCTCGACCCCCTATGATTTTCAATTAATGCGGGATGTTTGGTGCATATGAGATGCACCCATCAAACTTTCCGGGAAGAACGCTTGGATTCGGAAGTTGCGGCGGCGTGTTCTCCCGCGGTGGTCTCTCGTCTCGAATTGTGTTGGGGGGAGGCTCCCCCAAGCTAGCGTTTGCCCCGGTCAACGGCTTCACCGGTGACGCCGATTTCCGTATCGGCGGAGCTTTCTTCGGAGACTTTAATTTCGAGAGCTTGCAGAGCTCTCGAATCCTTGCGACATCAGCGTCGCCTTCATCATTTTCAGCGGAGAGGTCGGGGGAATCATCTATCTTCTCATCTCGGCCTAAATCCGGGCCTTCCTCGAAATCTTCATCGAAAAGAGCGCCAATCGAGTGGGGGATCGCCTCTTCTATCACCTCATCAAGGAGGTCCATGTAGTCAAGTTCCTCGTGGTAAGGCATGTGTTTCATAGCCTTAGGAATGTGAAGCTCCACCTCGATGTTGCCGACGTTTAAAGTTAGGGTACCTTCGCGCATGTCGACAATGACTCCGGCGGTGGCGAGGAACGGGTGTCCAAGTATCAATGAAGTATCTCCCTCCTCCTTAACGTCCATGATCACGAAGTCACATGGCAAGCATATTCCCCCCGGGACTTGCAGCGGGATGTCTTCGGCGATCCCTACCGGCCTTGTTATTCGCCCATCGGCCAAATGTATCCGCATGTCGGTAGGTTTCAACTTCGTCCCGGTGTTTAGCCTTAAGAACATGGAGAGATGCACGAGGCTCACACTAGCCCCTAGATCTACCAACGCCTTTTGAAGAGGGACGCCGCCCAAGGTGCAAGGAATCCGAAAACTCCCCGGGTCTTTAAATTTGGTCGGCTCCTTCTCTCTCTTGGTGAACCAAGAGCCCTCCTCGGCTAGCATAATCTTCTCCTTCCTCTTTCTCCCGGAAATCAAGTCCTTTAAGAATTTAGCATATGTGGGGATCTCCACGATGGCGTCGAGGAAGGGAATGTTAAGGCTAACTCCTCTCAGATACTCGAGAAACTTTGCTAGCCTTTTCTCCATTTTCGCTCTAGCAAGCCTTTGGGGAAATGGGACCGGTGGCATGAAGCGCCTTTCCTCAATCAATTACTCCGCTCTAGATTTCTCCCTTTCTTGTGGCTCTTTCTCCTTATCAACTTCAACTACCGGCTCAATTGGCTCCAAACTTTCCTCCACGGGCTCCTCGGTATGAATCATGGCGGGGGTGGTATCCTTCCCGCCTCTAGTAGTAACGGCAACTACGGCATTGATGTGGCCGGTTTTGCCCCGTGGGTTTTGCTCGGGTTGTGCCGGAAATCGTTGAGTGTTCCGATTGAGCAACGCCAATTGCTCCAATATTTGAGCCACAACGGTATTAAGGGAGTCTTGCCCCGCCTTCAAGGTAGCATTGACCTTATTTTGCTCGACCATGAACGCCTCCACTCTAGCTTCGAAGTCGGATCGTTGTTGAGCTTGTGGAGGGTTTTGATTTTGATTCCTCCACCCTTGATTGTATCCGGGCGGCCTATATAGTGGAACTTGTTGCTTCGGTTGGAAATTTTGTTGTGGAGGCCCCCTCGGCGGATAGTGTTGTTGTTGGGGTGGTGGTGGTCGAGCTTGTTGAGGTGGTTGTTGTAGCGGGTTCAAAGCTCCTTCATTGTTGGCGTAAGAGAATCCGGGATGATTTCTTGTGGCCGGATTGGCCCAATATCCTTGGTTCCCCGCGACATATTGTACTTGCTCCAAGGATCCTTCTCCTTGCTCTCCTCCCACGTACATGGCTTGAGATTGGTCTTGCCAATCACTCATTTGGTTCGTTGGAGCGGAGGTGGAAGGGGTTCCTTGGGGCTCCGTGATAAACTTCTCCAGTCTCTCCACTACCTTGTGGAGAGAATCAAACTTGCTTGTAAGCTCCGCTACGGCCTTCGCCTCATAGATACTAGTTGGCTTCAAGGAGGACGTGGAGTGTCCTCGCTCATCGCCCCATTGTTGGTTGTTTGAGGCCATCTCCTCAATTAGGGCCGCAGCTTCCTCGGGAGTCTTTGACAAGATAGCACCATTCGCCGCGGCATCAATAATTTGTTTGGTCCCCGGTTGGAGACCGTTGTAGAAGCTATGAACTAGCTCCCAGTCTTCAATGCTATGGTGCGGGCATTGATGCTGCAGATCCTTAAAACGCTCCCAAGCCTCATAGAGCGTCTCTTGGGGTCCTTGCTTGAAGGACATGAGAGCGCTCCGGATCTTCACCGTCTTGGAGGGCGGATAGAACTTGTCAATGAATGCACTCACCAACTCGTCCCAAGAGGTGAAGACTCCCTCAGCCTGCGTCCTCAACCAATAGAGTGCCTTGTCCTTTAGCGTGAAGGGGAAGAGACGCAGTCTGATGGCATCGATGGAGACCCCCGGCATTTGGAAAGTGGCGCACTTCGACAAGAATAATTGGATGTGGTAGTGAGGATTTTCATGGGCATTCCCATGAAACAGATCCTGCTGCATCAGAACCACTAGTCCAGTCTTTAGCTCGAAGTTCTTGTCAGCCGCCAACTCCGGCATGGCAATGGATGAGGTCGTAGAAGAGGTCTTAGGCCGAAGCCTATCTCGAATAGAAATTATCCTCGCCATCCTTGCCGCTAATTGGTCCGCAGTTTCCGGGTTGGTCATAAACCTCCCTTCCGGATTTTGTCTCCTTTCCGCTCTAAGTCTCCGCGCGGTACGTTCGATCTCGGGATCAAATAATATAGCTTCAGGGTCCGCCGTAGATCTCGTGTACATGCACAGTGAAAACAGAGTTTCAAAGAAATGATTAGTACCGTGGAAGGGTTAGGTAAAAATAAAGAAATGGAAATAATAATAATAATAATAAGAGAAATAGCTAGGGTGGTAAGATCAAACGCAATCGCCTCCCTGGCAAGGGCGCCAAAAACTTGATCGCTCCGGGATGTAACCCCAAAGAACGGTTGTAGTTTTACCGCAAGTGCACGGTGTAACAGCGAGCGGGTTATCGAACACAGGGAGGACGAATGACCGTGCTTGTTCCAATCAACCTGGCTATTTAAGAAGAGAGAAATTTGCCTTTGGCGATCCTGTCACAATCGTCAGACAAAGTACGGAAATATCAAATCAAATAAAGAACGTCTAGGGAATGTGGAATTCCCGCTACTCACCGTCTTTCGTAAATGTGGTTCATCGGTATCAAAATTGCTAGAGTAAGATTTTGGATGAACTAGTTGCAACTGAATGTAGAACCAAGCTCACGCTCTCGTGCTGTTGCCGGCCTATAGCTATCCTAGGTTCGGGTCCAATCTCTTGCAAACCCTAGCCTAGGGAAGCTAGCATTAGGATCAACATCATCGTTCAATCGCACTCCGAGCCCAATCTCTTGCAAACTCGGCCCACGACCTAGATTGGGATAGTTCCTACCCGTCCAATCTCTTGCAAACGGGTATTGGCACGGAATTGGAACCGGAAACCCTAGTATCGGTCCAATCTCTTGCAAACCGATACTACGGAAATTCGATTCCAACCCAATTCGGATTTCTAGGGTTTTCTATAGAATTGGGATCCAATCTCTTGCAAATCCCAATCGGTATGAACTCCTAGCCATCCGTAGTAAATTGATCCCAATCTAATCCCTAATATCAATTCTAGCAAAATTCCTACCAATTCATCACAATCATGAAATAGGGCTTGTAGGGTTCATCCCCACGCCCCAAGACGTGGCGACTACTCACAATTCATAGCAAGATCACAAAAATAATCAATGAAATAAGCAATAGAATTCATCACAATATTAAGATATGCAATAAAAATAGAATTTTTAGAGAAGAGGGAAGCAAACCAATGGAGTTCTTCAATTAATCCAACAAAAATCCAATTTTGTCTCCTCTCCAATCACAAGAATAAAACTAAAAAGCTAATCTAAAAAGCTGCAAAAATTCTAAGAGAAAAGGCTCTCCAAACTAGGGTAAAAACAGGGGTTAAATACCCCCCAAAATCGTCCAAAAACTGTGACCAAAATACCCCTGCGCAGCCTGTTTTCCGCAATTTTCGCTACAGGCAGCGCGTCGCACTCGGCCGAGTGACAAAAGTCGCTCGGCCGAGTGAAAACCCTGTAAATTTCCAGTAAGTCTCGATCTTCAGGGGTCTTCACTTCGGGGGCGGCTCGGCCGAGTGAGTCTTCGTCACTCGGCCGATGGCTTCTTGGTACTCGGGCGGTCGGGATTATCCACTCGGCCGAGTGGGTCTTCTGAAGCTCAGGCAGCCGAAAAACAGTAACTTGGCGATTTTTGAACGGCTTCGTCTGGGCGCCACTCGGGCGGACGGGGTCTTGTCACTCGGCCGATGTGGTCTCCGTCGCTCGGCCGAGTGCACGTATGAATCGTGTCTGATCTGGTCGGCCGAGCGGTGTCTCGCTGGTCGGCCGAGTGGCTCCTCCACTCGGCCGAGTGGGACACAAAACATGCCCAAACAGCTTGTTTTGGCCTCCTCGTCGCTCCTGCGACGTCCGTTCTTCTTCCGCTCCTCTCCAACAGCAAAATACCCCTCGGGGAGGTCGTCGGTGACCGTCTGGAGTAAGCGCATCTCGAGATCACTCCAAATCGCGCCAAATCACCTGAAATGCGACAAAAACAACAAATCGTGAAAAGCATCGCAATATCGTCGATATATCGTGAAAAACATGATTTGGGCGATCTAAATGGCATGCAAACATACGGGAAAAAGGAGTAAAATAAGGAGTGATCAGCGACGCGGCGAACAAGTAGCCGTTGGATGATGATCCAACGTCGGAGATTTTATCCCTACGTGCATCTCAGTGGAGCGAGCGATCGAAATCGCGACCGTTCGATCACTCAATCGGACGGTCTGGAATTAACCCGAGGCGAACTCGGAGCCGTGTGGATGCGGGCGGACGCGATTTTTAAAGCGCCACGTGTCGAAGCGTGGGCAAATCCCGCTGAGATCAACGGCTGGGAGTTGTGCCGAGTTGCGGATGCGGGTTTGATGCGATTTGAAGCGGGTTTTGAACCCGATAAGCACCCCAAACCCGCAATGTATCTATTTAAGCGTATTTCTAGGGTTTTGAGGGTATTCGGGGCGTATTGGGGGCTCTAGGAGCCGTATTTCTCCAGGGAAAAATTCTGTAAAATTCCAGAGGCTATTCTTCTTATTTCCAGAGAGTTTAGGTGTCTATATTGGAGATTTGGTGATAAATTCTTAAACTTATACCCCCGTATTTGGTGCTTTTCTATTGTATTTTGCTATTAGAATGATGTATTTTGCTATGAAACTTGATTTTTCTTGCACCATGAGTAGCTAAATTCTTATTGTGCATGGTATGGTGTAGTGAGGGGATATGATTTGTGTTCGTTTGGTTGAATATTCGTTGTGCTAAATTGTTAACGTTGATAAAGTTATAGTCTTTGTTATTAAATCTTTTCTTCATTTTCCAAAAGAACGTGTTAGAGTAGATGATCATTGATCGCACCCCGGATACACGTCCCGGAGCGACGGTTGTAGTTTTACCGCAAGCGCACGGTGTAGCGGCGAGCGGGTTATCGAACACAGGGAGGACGAATGAAAGTGCTTGCTCCGAACAACCTGGCTATTAAGAACGGAAAAGAGAGAATTTTCCTTTGGCGATCCTGTCACAATCGTCAGACAAAATATGGAAGTATCAAATCAAATAAAGGACGCCTAGGGAATGGGGAATCCCCGCTACTCACCGTATCTCGTCAATGTGACTCGTTGGTATCGACATCGCTAGGGTAGAATTTCGGATGAACTAGTTGCAACTGAATGTAGAACCAAGCTCACGCTCTCGCGCTGTTGCCGGTCTATAGCTATCCTAGGTTTGGGTCCAATCTCTTGCAAACCCTAGCCTAGGCAAGCTAGCATTAGGATCAACATCATCGTTCAATCGCGCCCCGAGCCCACTCTCGTGCAAACTCGGGCCACGACCTAGGTCAGGATAGTTCCTACCCGTCCAATCTCTTGCAAACGGGTATCGGCACGGAATTGCAACCGAGAACCCTAGTATCGGTCCAATCTCTTGCAAACCGATACTACGGAAACTCGATTTCAACCCAATTTGGATTTCTAGGGTTTCCTATCGAATTGGGATCCAATCTCTTGCAAATCCCAATCGATATGAACACCTAGCTATCCGTAGTAAATCGATCCCAAACTAATCCTAATAGCAATTCTAGCAATATTTCTACCAAATCATCACAAAATCAGAAATTGGGCTCGTAGGGTTCATCCCCACGCCCCAAGACGTATAGACTACTCACAATTCATATCACAAATACAAGAATAAACAATGGAAATAGCAAGAGAATTCAACACAATATTCAAATAAGCAATAAAAATAGTATTTTTAAAGGAGAGAGAGACAAACCAATAGAGTTCTTCCAAGAATCCAACAAAAAAAATCTTTTCTCTCCTCTCCAATCACAAAAATCTAAAGCTAAAAAGTTTAATCTAAAAAGCTGCAAAAAGTAAAGAGAAAAGCTCTCTAACCTAGGGTAAAAACAGGGGTTAAATACCCCCCAAAATCGTCCAAAAAATTGTGACCAAAATTCCCCTGCGCAGCCTGAAAATCGTAATTTTCGCTACAGGCAGCGCGTCGCACTCGGCCGAGTGACAAAAGTCGCTCGGCCGAGTGACAAACCTTGAGAATTTCCAGTAAGTCTGGGTCTTCGGGGGTCTTCACTTCGGGGGTCGCTCGGCCGAGTGAGTTGTCGTCACTCGGCCGATGGCTTCTATGTACTCGGGCGGTCGGCATTTTCCACTCGGCCGAGTGGATCTTCTGAAGCTCAGGCAGACGAAAAACAGTAAGTTGGCAATTTTTGATGGGCGTCGTCTGAGTGCCACTCGGGCGGACGGGGTCTCGTCACTCGGCCGATGTGGCTTCCGACGCTCGGCCGAATTCACACATAAAACGTGTCCGATCTGGTCGGTCGAGCGGTGTCTCACTGGTCCGCCGAGTGACTCCTTCACTCGGCCGAGTGAGACACCAAAAATGCCCAAACAGCTTGTTTTTGCCTCCTCGTCGCTCCTGTGACGTTCTTTCTTCTTCCGCTCCTCTCCAATGGCAAAATACCCCTCGGGGAGGTCGTCGGTGACACTCTGGAGTAGGCGTATCTCGAGATCACTCCAAATCGCTCCAAATCACCTGAAAATACGACAAAAACAACAAATCGTGAAAAGCATCGCAATATCGTCGATATATCGTGAAAAACATGATTTGAGCGATCTAAATGGCATGCAAACATGCGGGAAAAAGTGTAAAATAAGGAGTGATCAAAATCCCCCAAGCTTACCTCTTACTCGTCCTCGAGGAAGATAAGTAAAAGGCGAACCCGGTGGATTCGGAAAACGAAAACGACGAAAACGAAAAACGAAGAACGACGAAAAAACGAGAAACGAAATAAAAACAAAGAAGAAAGAAGAAAGCGAAGAGGGAAGCTGCTAGATCATTTTCTCAGGACGTGGGTTTTGCTTACTCGTATAGCACGCACTGAATGTAAAACACATGCCAAAGAATTTTATTTCGATATCATAATATAATGGTGCAAATAGAAATAGAAACCCCACGAATAACGATATAACATGAAAAACGGAATAATTTTAGAATTAACATCGTCTGAATCATTTAAAGCGGTATACAATATCGCAGATCACACACTTTTCAATTGAACGCTTTCTAAGAGGAGTATAAGAATATCACACCGTAGAGTAGAAAGAATAGAAAAGTGTGGATTTCATGAAATGAGTGCTAGGCATAGATTTCTGGATTTCGTAAAGCTAAAACAAATCTCACCGAGTATAGAATATTACTTAGCCTAGGTTGTCGTGCAACGTCAAGTAGTCACTTTCTCACACATCATTGGATTCTCTCCCCCAAGCTTATCTATAAGTGTGGTGGCATTAAAAAACAATATTTACATCCCCATTTTTATGAAGCTCCAAAAGTAATAAAAATAAAAACAAAAAGAGAGAAGAAAGAGAGAACATGAGATGGGATCGTTTATTGAGATTCTTTTCTCGTTTCTTTTCTTTTTCTTTTTTTTTCTCTCTTTTTTTTTCTTTTTTTTCAAATAACATATATACACAATGATCCCAACTCAAAGAGAAATAAGGATATACAAGAATTTTTCTTTTTCTTTCTTTGGTTTTGGGAAATTTGGAGCTAGGAATTAATAGCGGGGGAAATGCCATATAATAGAATCGCTAAGGGGAGCTTCACCAATGATTTTAAAATAGAGAATTGATGTTCAAGATATGTGGAGAAAGAAATAAGTATGTCTCTCAGTTCACTCTATAAGACGTGCACAACAACTTCAGCAGGGTAATCTAATCTACTCAGTTTCAATCACAAAAAAGCTAAACTAATCCAGATTTATCATAGCTAACAGCATTCAATCATCCTGAAGTGAAATGTACAAATCATGCATATAGAAGTGATATAGGAAAAGAAAAACGGTACTCCAGATATAAGCATTCAATGCGTGAATCTTGGTGTGTTTTCTGCGATAGCATACATATGAATATTCAGACTCAGCTAATAATAAAATTTTATCCATTTTCATGTGGAAAAAGTGTGGGTTACTATCTCTAAATGCAAGGCAAATCACAGCATATGATATCAGAAATAAAATCTAGGACATGACAAATATAGCATGCATATAGAGGAAGCTAACTCCACGTCATCATCATCACAGAAAAGTCATCTCTAGCATGAGATGAAAAAGAAATAAAGATAAAGGGAGAAAATGAAACTATTTACAATGCAGCACACAAAGAAAATAAGAAAAACGTGATGCATGGTAAAAAGAAAAAATGATGAAAATAAGTGCGAAAGCGGAAAATGGCGTGAAAAAAAAAACTAAAAATAAAGGTGGTAAATCGAAAAGAACGTGAGAACTCACTCCCCCAAGCTAAAGTGCACAGTGTCCTCAATGTGCGAATGTGGCACACCGAGAGACAAGCAAAGTGAGGGGAAAGTGAGGATGCATGCATGAGGAAAAATAAAAGAAAATAATGAAACGAAAAATATGATGCGGACATGATGCATGCAGATATAGGAGTGATACAGATATAAAGGTGTGACACCAAAAACTCTCCCTCTCTCCCAAAAAAGATATATAAAGATATATAAAGAAGATGTGTACCCAAAATAGTGAGGGGAGGGTGGGGTGGCCAAAAATCAACAGGACCCAGCAGAGACGGGCAGCACGACGGAAAAAAGTATCAAGGGCATCAAGGGTGCCTAAGAGGGTGGGGCTGCGCCGTCTCCGTCCTGAGGCGGAGGAGGAGGTGGTGGTGGAACAGGCCGCTGAGCGGGTGTGGGTGTGGGAGTGGAAGCAGGCTGGGTGTGTGTAGGAGTGGGGGTGGGGACCTGCTGGGTGGGTGTGGGTACACGAGGGAGCCGCTCTAGGACCTGGGTGAGGCAGTAGTGAATATACGGGAGCAGGTCGAAGCGGCCAACCATCGCGGTGACGGTGGCGGACAGGGTCCTAAGGTCGCCTCTGAGGCCACTCACCGCCCCCTCGAGAGCACGAATGCTCTGAAGTACAGTGTCGGGGTGAAGTGGTGCAGAGGGACGCACCGGTCTGTGCTGTGTAGGGCGGGGCTGGCGTACTCGGGTGGCGTAGGTGATGGGCTCGGCAGGTAAGTGGACGAAAGGTGTTGCGCTCGCAAGTGTGGGCCTGGCCTCAGTGTGAGGCCGGGGCACCGGCTGGTAAGAAGTGGAGGCGGCAGCAACGAAAGAGGAGTACAAAAGTGGCAACGAGGCGGCCAGAGAGGTCGATGACACAGACGTGCGGACAGACGCCACGACACTCTCAGAAAATACAGCAGCGGTGGAGACAGAGGTGGAGACCACGGTCTCCACAACGGCAGCAAAAGAGGGCTCTCCGCACTCAACTATAGTCGGTGGGCGCTCAGGTAGGGCAGAGGAAACGGGCTCGACAGACAGAGGGCCAGCAGTGGTGGTGGGCGTGGAGGTAGTGGAGGTGGTCGTAGGTGTGGAAGCAGTGGAGGTGGGCTCAGCGAGGGTACTCCCGACACCGACAGAAGTGTGGACAGAGGTGTCGGGAGCAGCAGAAATATCAGGGATAGGCTGAGGGGCCACGGGGTCAACAGGTGCAGCAGGCTCAGCAGGTGCAGTGGGGTCTGCGGGTGCAGCGTGGGCTGCGTGGGCCTGCTCTGCCTCCTCGGCCTCGAGCACGTATGCGGCTGGGATCAGAAGATCCATCGCCGGGAGCCAGTCCACCTGGGCCGGTGCAATCTGTGTCCGAGCTGGGCTCGGAATAATCATGTAATCGGCACCGTAGGGGCTGTGCAGCCAGACCCAGTGTCGCTCACCATGCGGACGAAGCATCTTCATCCGGGCCATGACATCTATGGACAGTGAAGTGGGGCCCGGTGCTCGTCGCAGGTCATCTGGAAAGTCCTCACCGGTCATAAGGGCGAGCAGGGTGATCAGACCGTCGCAGCATATCGGTGAGCGAGCGCCCACCGATACGATGATGCGATCCAAAAACAAGCTCGCGATATCAATCACGACGGCGGGGACCAACTCATCACCCTCCCTAGATAGAGCTCTGGGGCGTGTCATCGCGTAGAGCATATAAAGCTCCGGCGTGGACATCGTACCCGGCTCATATCTCGCCAAAAAGATAGTCGCCATAAGGCGCTGAGCTATACGGAGGCAAGGGTGGACGATGGCCTTGGCCTTGGCCCTACTAGGGTCAAAGGCAGCGTGAAGACCCGTGATCCGGGCCCAGAAGGCGCCGGCATCGAAGGAAGGTGGTGGAATGTGAGTGGGGGCGTAACCACGGTCGACCCCGGGGACATCGGGCCACGAGAAGAAGGCTCTCATCATACTGAGAGTGACCTGGCACTCTCGGTCCATGAACCGAAACGAGCATCCCTCGTCGGTCCGGGCTATGGAACTAAGCACCTCAAGTGTCGGACGGACGAATGTGTCCGCCGACACCTGGAAGAAATCTCGCCAGCCCACGTTGTCATACAACGTGAGCATCCCCTCGAGTACCCCCAGGCATCCTAGGTCTGCAAGGTGTGCGAACCTGGAGGGTACGATCGAGCGCTGGGAAATGCGCTCGAAGACGACGCGGTGTGCGTCGTCTCAGAACGTAATCTCGAGCGGCCCGACAAGTGGAGCCGGAGGTGGTGGTACGGGCTGTGGGATGGCAGTGAGTGGCTGTGCGGGGTGTGTGGGCTGTGCTGGGTGAACGGGGTGTGGTGGAGTAGGCGGAGGAGAGTCCTCCACCTCGTGGGAGGGGCCGGCATCATCCGACCGCTTCCGCTTGGCGGAAGCTCTCCTCGACCTCGGCCGTGTCCGGGGCGGCATATGGGCCCCAAGTGCTCACCAAAAACATGAAAAGTGCGGCGTGCGTAAAATAAAGGAAAGAGTATACCGCGACACGCCGTGAGAGCGAAGTAATGGAAGCGTGCGAAGACAACGCCTCCACGTAGCCCAAAACAGTCCCCGGAAGCTCCCCTGGGCTCCCCTAAGCTCCCCAATATACCCTGCACATCAAACGAAGAGATTAGCGTGTAATATTCAAAACGTATGGGGGGTTAGGGGTATAATAGATGGAAATTGAATTTAATTTGGGTTTGGGGTTCGATAAACTCATGGATCGTCGAAAAATACGAGAGAGAGGAGAAAATAGGGCGATTTAGGTGTTACCGGAGGTGGCCGGAGGTGGCCAGAGGCGTGGCCGCCGGCGGCGACTCGGGCGAGGGGCGGCGGCGTTCGGCCGGTGTTGGGTGGCCGAGCGCCGGCGCGGGGTCGGAGATCGGGCGAGCGAGGGGGGAAGTCGGGGCCGAGGGAGTCGAAGGGTCGGGCGCTGAGGATTTTAACTCGTTTCGAAAAACGCGCCCCCCCCCCCGCCCCCTTTTATAGAAAAAGTTACGACTCGGCCGAGTGACTAAGTCGCTCGGCCGAGTGAACTCAACGGAAAATTCCTCCCCGCTTACGCTTCGGCCGAGTGGCCTTGCCACCCTCGGTCGAGTGGAGTAAGTCCATTCGGCCGAGTGGCTCAAGCGACTCGGCAAGACTCGCCCTAGGAGTGTATCAGTTTTACTCGGCCGAGTGAATATATATACTCGGTCGAGTAGCAGTTATACTGAAATCAAGAAAAGAAACAGAGAGTTGGGTACAGTAGACTTCCCTCGTTCGTGAGCTGCTCGGGCGGACGAATTTGTGTGCTCGGCCGAGTGACTAGTATGCTCGGCCGAGTGAGTCTTGTTTTCTGCTGTTTGTCTTCGTTTGGGCTCTAAACTCTGTTTTTCTTCCTCCAGTCGATTTCATCTTCCTCCTAAGCATCGAGCGCCTTCCTGGGGCGCTCCTCGTCGCCTTGTTCATCCTCCTTATGATGGGTACCTCGTTCTCCTCTCCTGTCAAAGAAAAATAGGACCCGTTATCACAAAATTTTTGGGCGAACGACTCAAAACATTAATAATTTCTAAAACAAAAATAAAGGAAAAGTAAAAATAAAGCAATAACCGTCGGGTTGCCTCCCGACAAGCGCTCGTTTAAGGTCGTGAGCTCGACCCCCTATGATTTTCAATTAACGCGGGATGTTTGGTGCATATGAGATGCACCCGTCAAATTTTCCGGGGAGAACGCTTGGATTCGGAAGTTGCTGCGGCGTGTTCTCCCTCGGTGGTCTCTCGTCTCAAGTAGTGTTGGGGGGTGGCTCCCCCAAGCTAGCGCTTGCTCCGGTCATCGGCTTCACCGGTGACACCGATTTCCGTATTGGCGGAGCTTTCTTTGGAGACTTCATCTTCGAGAGCTTGCAGAGCTCTCGAATCCTTGCGACATCAGCGTCGCCTTCATCAATTTCAGCGGAGAAGTCGGGGGGAATGCTCCATCTTCTCACCTTGGCCTAAATCCGGCCCTTCCTCGAAATCTTCATTGAATAGAGCGCCGATCGAATGGGGGATCGCCTCCTCAATGACCTCGTCAAGGAGGTATGAAAGATCATCCGGCCGTCCCTTGAGTAGATATATTCTGTTGATTTCTCCCATCGGGACTCCCTCGGAATAATGCTTGAGCCTCTGACCATTTACCTTGAATGTGGCTCCGTCCTTGCTTTCCAGCTCGAAGGCCCCTCCCGGTTGTATGTGCTTGATTGTGAAAGGTCCGGACCAACGTGACCTCAACTTTCCGGGAAATAGTCGGAGCCGGGAATTATAGAGCAAGACCTTGTCTCCTACTTTGAAGTCTGTGACGGTTATGCGGGCATCGTGGAGAATCTTGGTCCTTTCTTTGTAAATTCTTGAGCTCTCGTAGGCGTCTCTCCTTATCTCATCAAGCTCGTTGATGTCCAAGAGTCGCCTCACCGTTGCACTCTTGTAATCATAATTAAGGGTCTTGATGGCCCAATATGCGTGGTGTTCTAACTCTACCGGCAAGTGGCAAGCTTTTCCATAAACAAGCCGGAACGGCGTGGTGCCGATGGGAGTGCGAAAGGCCGTGCGATATGCCCATAGAGCATCGTTTAACTTCATTGACCAATCCTTTCTAGATCGATCCACGGTCTTCTCAAGGATTTGCTTGATCTCTCTATTTGAGACCTCCACTTGGCCGCTTGTCTGGGGGTGATATGCCATGCCAACTCTATGGTTTACACCGTACTTCTTTAGCATGGCTTCAAACTTGTTTTCTATGAAATGGCTCCCCCCGTCGCTTATCAAGGTACGAGGCACTCCGAAGCGTGGGAAGATATTCTGCTTGAAGAACTTAGAGACGACCCTTGCATCATTAGTAGGGGTGGCGATTGCTTCCACCCATTTGGAGACATAGTCAACGGCCAATAGGATATATTTGTTACCATTGCTTGACGGAAATGGTCCCATGAAGTCTACTCCCCAACAATCAAAAAGCTCAATTTCTTGGATGGGCCTCATTGGCATCTCATTGCGTTTGGAGATATTCCCGGTCCGTTGGCATCTATCGCACCCCTTTACGAAGTCGTGGGTGTCTCTAAACATTGTTGGCCAGAAGAATCCGCTCTGCAAAATCTTAGCGGTTGTTTTAGAGGCGGCATGATGTCCCCCGCATGGTAGACCGTGGCAATGCAAAATGATAGACGTTGCCTCCTCTTTAGAAACACACCTCCGAATAACACTATCTTTGCATATCTTGAAGAGGTATGGATCTTCCCAAAAATAGCTACGGACCTCATGCAGAAATCTCCTCTTTTGATGTGTGGGCATCCCATGCGGTCTAATTCCACAAGCCAAGTAGTTGACGAAGTCCGCGTACCAAGGTACTTCTCCGGGCCTTATGGCATATAGCCTCTCATCCACGAACGTGTCGTCGATAGGTAAACTCTCATCCTCCTTGTCACGAATGAGCCTAGACAAATGATCCGCCACGACATTGTCCGTACCTTTCTTGTCTCTGATCTCCAAATCGAATTCTTGCAACAAGAGTATCCACCTAATCAACCGAGGTTTGGCCTCCTTCTTGTTTAAAAGATACTTCAACGCCGCATGGTCGGTGTGGACAATCACCTTGGAACCAAGGAGGTAGGAGCGAAACTTCTCGATGGAATAGACGACCGCTAGAAGCTCTTTTTCGGTAGTTGTGTAGTTTTTCTGCGCGTCATCCAATGTCTTGCTCGCATAGAATATCGCATGAAGCTTCCTATCTTTCCTTTGTCCCAATACCGCTCCAATGGCTTGGTCGCTAGCATCACACATTAGCTCAAAGGGGAGGCTCCAATCCGGTGGTTGTATGATGGGCGTGGAAACTAGTGCTTCTTTCAAGGTGTTGAAGGCTTGCAAGCATTCCCCTGAAAAAATAAAAGGAGTATCTTTAGCGAGCAAGGAAGTAAGTGGTCGGGCAATCGTGGCGAAATCCTTGATGAAGCGGCGGTAAAACCCCGCATGACCAAGAAAGCCTCTAATCCCCTTGACATTAATAGGAGGAGGGAGTTTCTCGATTACCTCAATCTTCGCTTTATCTACCTCAATTCCTCTCGAGGAGACAAGGTGCCCGAGAACTATACCTTCCGTGACCATGAAGTGACACTTCTCCCAATTTAGAGTGAGATTGTTTTGTTGGCACCTTTTAAGGACTTTAGTAAGATTGGCCAAACAAGAGTCAAACTCACTTCCATAAACCGAAAAATCATCCATAAAAACTTCCATAATATTTTCAATGTAATCGGAAAATATGGATGTCATACACCTCTGAAAGGTGGCGGGAGCATTACAAAGACCAAACGGCATCCTACGGTAGGCATATGTACCATAGGGACAAGTAAAAGTGGTCTTTTCTTGGTCATCTTCGTGCAAAGGGATTTGGAAGAATCCCGAATACCCATCTAGATAGCAAAAATATTTATGTTTAGCTAGGCGTTCGAGCATCTGATCAATGAAGGGCAATGGGTAATGGTCCTTTCGGGTAGCTTTATTTAGTTTCCTATAATCAATGCACATTCGCCATCCCGTGACGGTGCGCGTAGATATGGGCTCACATTTTTCATTTTTTATGACTGACATCCCCCCTTTCTTGGGGACGACGTGAACATGGCTAACCCATCTACTGTCAGAGATAGGATAAATAATACCGGCGTCAAGCAATTTTAGGATTTCCTTTTTAACCACCTCCTTCATGTTCGGGTTTAACCGCCTTTGAGGCTCTATGGAAGTGGCGTCGGTATCCTCCAAATGGATCCTATGTGTGCAAAGCCTAGGACTTATCCCTTTTAGATCAGAGATAGTGTAGCCAAGGACATCTTTGTGACTCCTAAGAACGTCTAGGAGTTTTTCAAGTTGATCTTGCGTGAGGTGGGAGTTGACTATCACCGGAAAAGTTAATTTATTACCTAAAAAGGCATACCTTAGATTCGGTGGTAATTGTTTAAGTTCAACCTCAAGAGGTGCCGCTCCTTCTTCTTCATCAGCTCGCATGAGTTTGGTTTCTTCCTTGTCATCCGAGTTTAGCTCATGTTCAGGTGGAGCGCTCTCTTGTGAAGACTCAGACTCACTACTCAGTGAGGACGATGCATCGAAATAGGCGCTCTCCAATTCTGTGCTAGCATCGTCAAAACCTTCACTCTGCTCCGGTTCGTTCCTGGAATCAAGAAACACATCAGACGATTCATAAAAGCAAGAGTGAGCGTCATAGAGTGTAACTCCCTGAACGTCGGTTTGCTCGAAAGATTCTTCAGAAGTATAGTGCTCTTCGACACTTGCTCTGCCATCTCCGAAGTATAACTTGTCGTCTATCACATCAACTCTGACATTGCCCCCGATAGTCCCATCCGGGGAGACTTGATCCATCACAAAACTAGCAAACATTTGTTCGTCGGGGTCCTTGATATCGATAGCAAATGCTCCTGCGGCGTGGACCTCATCGACAAGCTCCTTAAGGAGGTCTGTGAAGGAGTCATAATCCCCCTGACTGAGTTCCGTTGTCGACATTGCATCCTCCATTCTCCCTGTTAAGATCTTGTGCAAAATACGGGGAGGATATGCAAATGGGGCTGCAAACAGAGTTAGCACAGGATGTAGAAGAAAGTAAAGAAAGAAAGAAAAATAACCGGGTTGTCGATGCCGAACACCGTCAAAATGGCCTCCCGGCAACGGCGCCAAAAACTTGATCGCACCCCGGATACACGTCCTGGAGCGACGGTTGTAGTTTTACCGCAAGCGCACGGTGTAGCGGCGAGCGGGTTATCGAACACAGGGAGGACGAATGAAAGTGCTTGCTCCGAACAACCTGGCTATTAAGAACGGAAAAGAGAGAATTTGCCTTTGGCGATCCTGTCACAATCGTCAGACAAAATATGGAAGTATCAAATCAAATAAAGGACGCCTAGGGAATGGGGAATCCCTGCTACTCACCGTATCTCGTCAATGTGACTCGTTGGTATCGACATCGCTAGGGTAGAATTTCGGATGAACTAGTTGCAACTGAATGTAGAACCAAGCTCACGCTCTCTCGCTGTTTCCGGTCTATAGCTATCCTAGGTTTGGGTCTAATCTCTTGTAAACCCTAGCCTAGGCAAGCTAGCATTAGGATCAACATCATCGTTCAATCGCGCCCTGAGCCCACTCTCGTGCAAACTCGGGCCACGACCTAGGTCGGGATAGTTCCTACCCGTCCAATCTCTTGCAAACGGGTATCGGCACGGAATTGCAACCGAGAACCCTAGTATCGGTCCAATCTCTTGCAAACTGATACTACGGAAACTCGATTTCAACCCAATTCGGATTTCTAGGGTTTCCTATCGAATTGGGATCCAATCTCTTGCAAATCCCAATCGATATGAACACCTAGCTATCCGTAGTAAATCGATCCCAAACTAACCCTAATAGCAATTCTAGCAATATTTCTACCAAATCATCACAAATCAGAAATTGGGCTCGTAGGGTTCATCCCCACGCCCCAAGACGTATAGACTACTCACAATTCATATCACAAATACAAGAATAAACAATGGAAATAGCAAGAGAATTCATTACAATATTCAAATAAGCAATAAAAATAGTATTTTTAAAGGAGAGAGAGACAAACCAATAGAGTTCTTCCAAGAATCCAACAAAAAAAATATTTTCTCCCCTCTCCAATCACAAAAATCTAAAGCTAAAAAGTTTAATCTAAAAAGCTGCAAAAAGTAAAGAGAAAAGCTCTCTAACCTAGGGTAAAAACAGGGGTTAACTACCCCCCAAAATCGTCCAAAAAACTGTGACCAAAATTCCCCTGCGCAGCCTGAAAATCGCAATTTTCGCTACAGGCAGCACGTCGCACTCGGCCGAGTGACAAACCCTGAGAATTTCCAGTAAGTCTGGGTCTTCGGGGGTCTTCACTTCGGGGGTCGCTCGACCGAGTGAGTTGTCGTCACTCGGCCGATGGCTTCTATGTACTCGGGCGGTTGGCATTTTCCACTCGGCCGAGTGGATCTTCTGAAGCTCAGGCAGACGAAAAACAGTAAGTTGGCAATTTTTGATGGGTGTCGTCTGAGTGCCACTCGGGCGGACGGGGTCTCGTCACTCGGCCGATGTGGCTTCCGACGCTCGGCCGAATGCACACATAAAACGTGTCCGATCTGGTTGGCCGAGCGGTGTCTCGCTGGTCGGCCGAGTGACTCCTTCACTCGGCCGAGTGAGACACCAAAAATGCCCAAACAGCTTGTTTTTGCCTCCTCGTCGCTCCTGCGACGTTCTTTCTTCTTCCGCTCCTCTCCAATGGCAAAATACCCCTCGGGGAGGTCGTCGATGACACTCTGGAGTAGGCGTATCTTGAGATCACTTCAAATCGCTCCAAATCACCTGAAAATACGACAAAAACAACAAATCGTGAAAAGCATCGTAATATCATCGATATATCGTGAAAAACATGATTTGAGCGATCTAAATGGCATGCAAACATGCGGGAAAAAAGTGTAAAATAAGGAGTGATCAATCACCCCACAAGGGTGAGTTTTGATTTCCCCAAAAGGGACTTTCATACCGTATTTAAAAGACTAAAACTTTAGCAACGATCTTATTGAATTTTGTGCTTGAACCCCCAAAAGGGTATTTTCCGATGAATTGCTCCCAAAAGGAGAATTCATTGAGTTATATTGGGTATTTTCCGGTGAATTGCTCTCAAAAAGAGAATTCATTGTGTTATATTCGTCAAACAAATTAATACGACTCAAGGACCCTAATGAACCCATACCATGTGCATACTTTTCATCGATATTTTCATACACGACTTTTCTTTGTTTGCATTGTTCACCACGATCAAACCCATTAAAATCATCGTCACCATAAGTGGTTAGCTTCTTTTCGTTTGATTTCTATTTGATTTAAGCTGTGGTTGCAACAGATTTTCTCCTGAGGATTCGACATCTGGACTCCCAGATTATATTACTTGTACGGACTCTTGCGCTTGAGAGAATCACTATTTTGGGCCTACCAAGTTTTTGGCGCCGTTGCCGGGGAGAATGGTTTGTTACCACAGTTTATTTCATTTAGAGGACCTTCGGTGAGATCTTTCCACTTTACTGTACATAAAATTTTGTTTTTTTATTACTTTTAAAAAAATGGTTTATATGAATTTATATTGCACAAAAAATTGGCATGATGCAGAGTACGCTAATGCACACAAACATACGATGGAGAAGCTCAAGATCGTTAATTTTAATCAAACTGATTGTGAAACTTTCTTTCAGGCCTGGAGGAGGTTCACAGACATAATATCGAGCTATTCGCAGCATGGGTACACAAAGGAAGAGCTTATGGAGTCCTTCCTAGATGGACTACGACCACAACTGCAGGAATTTTTGGGAGTCATGACGCCGACAGAGGCGTGGAAATACATGGAGTCTTTACAAGAGAATGAAGAAATCATGAAAGAGACTTCAGAGTGCGATTCAACGGAGCCTTCATGCCTTGATCAAGGGGAGCAAAGCGTAGACGTACATTTGCAATCCTTGAAAGAGGAAGTTTATTTGCTCATTCAGACACAGGAGGCTACATCCCATCAATTCCAAGAGAACTCCCTTACTCGGAGTCGGCAGATTCAGAAATCCTTTGAAAATCTTACTCTGATTGCGACTTGCCTAGAAGAAAGTAATGCTTTTGAAACTCAATTTCAAGAATCTAATACGAGTTTATCTTCTATTGCAGGTATATCGAGCGAACCATGTCACGTTGAGGACGCGAATAAAAATATCTACATGGCAGGAAGTGTGTGCAAAAGAGAGGACGAGCTAGCAATTTTGGATGAACAGGAGGAGGACACAACTAGGGACAAGGGTTTTGAGATTATCACCATGGATCCAGAACCATTCCCTCCTCCAGTTTTTTCCCAAAATCATTTACCCCTCCCCCAATGACTGAGCATCATACCGAGAGTAGTGCATATCTTTCAGTGAGTAGTCATCAACTTGCTTTAATTTATTTCAACTATTTTGATGACTACATTTGGAATATTTTTATTAAGAAGAATCTTAGACTAAAATGGATTGACGTGACTCATCTCTTGCAGGATACAGGTGAACATCTTATAGAGATGCTGGGAGTTACGTTGCTGGGATCCAGTTTAGTCGTTGGAGGAAAAATAATCGCCGAGGAGCGCAAGGAGCAAATTGAACAACTTCCTCCACCATCAAAGATTCGGGATCCGCCATTTGATCACGGTGTGTTCTTTCCATTAGTGTAGTTTTCAAATGCTTTCTAGGTTGCTTGGCTTGAATAAACTCGTACCCCTTTCGACATTGAGGACAATGTCCATCTTTAGTTGGGGGTTGTGTATGAGACCTTAGGATTGTATGAGACAAATGTCCTTCATATGCCATAAATACGGATGATTACGCATTAATTGAGTTCTAAAATTTGTTTGTGGCTTGAGTTAATTATTTTTCTCTTCATGGAATTACCGTTAATATACTATTCAAGAAAATTTTCAATTGTCTTAATTAATATCTCGAAATAGCTTGAATTTATTTCATGCATGCTAATGTGATGAAAAAGCTTAAGTATACACGATTTATAAGAATAGTCTTCAAGTTGAAGAGGAATGTGGCCATGGTTATTAATGTTTATGTTCGAAAATATGGGTGTTGAGTTGCTTACAAAGAAAAAAGAAAAGAAAAGAAGAAAAAAATGAATGAAAAATGAATGAAGAAAAATGAATGAATAAGTATGTCACTAATAAATAACTTGGTTGGCTTGAGTAGTACAGTCCGAGTGGTCCTTTTTGGCCTAATGCCCTATTATCGTCTGATTTGGGAGCCATTGACCGGAAACTCACTCATTTGATGGAGCGATCCAAGTTATACATTTTTCTACGAATGTTGCTTCATGCGCGTTACGCAGAACTAATAAAATAAAAGAAGTGGCGAATAAACTAAGCAACCTCAATGCCCATGACTTGAACGATCTTTGTGAGATGCCAATTCATTGGAAACAGGAAAACTAGAGGAAAACGACGCGTTATACTGTCGCTTGCGCAAAACGATGCTTGCATGTTATTTATTCAAACTAAATTAGAGAAAATATCATGTGATTGATTTTGTTCATGGATGGTGTATATTGATAGTCTAGATCATGTTGGAAAGCGTACTATTGAGCCATGCTATAAGCAATTGATGGAATTTATTATTTTATTAATCATCTGAATTAATCGCTCTTTTTGCTAGAGACTAGCAAAACGCTAGTTGGGGGGTGTGATTCGGAGTGATATTTGCATATTTAACCCCCCATTTAGCCCTATTTTGTGTTCATGTGATGCTATATTGTTTCCTAATACATTCGTATTTTGTACACAATCATTTATTAGAGAAATCACCTTATTTGAGCACAAAATAGCAATTAACTGAGTATTTCTACACTTTTTATATTTTTCATAGCTTGGTCTCGATCTCATGATTCCAACGACTATTTATTTGTATTTTCTGAGATCTGTGCTAATTACTGTGAATTTTTGAATGCAGCATACCAATTAAATGGGGAAATACACACGAAATACGGCGTAAATACGAAAATACGGGACACGTGGCACTCATCCGTGCAGTCCCGCTCAATCCGACGGCTCACGACAAGCGGCGACGCGGCAAATCTATAGCCGCCCGATCTCGAATCAACGGCGGATATCCTCCCTGCATTTTGAAAACAAGACGATCTGATGGCGGCCATGCAGCCTCGTTGATACCGTTGGATATGAATCCAAAGATCAGAAGCAACCCACAGCAAAGAGGCGACGCGGCGAACAAGTAGCCGTTGGATGATGATCCAACGGCGGAGATTTTATCCCTACGCGCATCTCAGCAGAGCGAGCGATCGAAATCGCGACCGTTGGATCACTCGATCGGACGGTCTGGAATTAACCCGAGGCGAACTCGGAGCAGTGTGGATGCGGGCGCGCGCGATTTTTAAAGCGCCACGTGTCGAAGCGTGGGCAAATCCCGCTGAGATCAACGGCTGGGAGTTGCGCCGAGTTGCGGATGCGGGTTTGATGCGATTTGAAGCGGGTTTTGAACCCGATAAGCACCCCCAAACCCGCAATGTATCTATTTAAGCGTATTTCTAGGGTTTTTGAGGGTATTCGGGGCGTATTGGGGGCTCTAGGAGCCGTATTTCTCCAAGGAAAAATTCTGTAAAATTCCAGAGGCTATTCTTCTTATTTCCAGAGAGTTTAGGTGTCTATATTGGAGATTTGGTGATAAATTCTTAAACTTATACCCCGTATTTGGTGCTATTCTATTGTATTTTACTATTAGAATAATGTATTTTGCTATGAAACTTGATTTTTCTTGCACCATGAGTAGCTAAATTCTTATTGTGCATGGTATGGTGTAGTTAGGGGATATGATTTGTGTTCGTTTGGTTGAATATTCGTTGTGCTAAATTGTTAACGTTGATAAAGTTATAGTCTTTGTTATTAAATCTTCTCTTCATTTTACAAAAGAACGTGTTAGAGTAGATGATCACCCCACAAGGGTGAGTTTTGATTTCCCCAAAAGGGACTTTCATATCGTATTTAAAAGACTAAAACTTTAGCAACGATCTTATGAATTTTGTGCTTGAACCCCCAAAAGGGTATTTTCCGATGAATTGCTCCCAAAAGGAGAATTCATTGAGTTATATTGGGTATTTTCCGGTGAATTGCTCTCAAAAAGAGAATTCATTGTGTTATATTCGTCAAACAAATTAATACGACTCATGGACCCTAATGAACCCATACCATGTGCATACTTTTCATCGATATTTTCATACACGACTTTCTTTGTTTGCATTGTTCACCACGATCAAACCCATTAAAATCATCGTCACCATAAGTGGTTAGCTTCTTTTCGTTAGATTTCTATTTGATTTAAGCTGTGGTTGCAACAGATTTTCTCCTGAGGATTCGACATCTGGACTCCCAGATTATATTACTTGTACGGACTCTTGCACTTGAGAGAAGCACTATTTTGGGCCTACCACTCATTATAATTCACTTGGGGCTGAATATTCAAACTTTAAATTATGGACCTTTGAAATTATTAGTTTAATGTGGCCATATGACAACAGATAAAAAACACAAAAGAAAAGAAACACTGCTTTCTTTTTCTCCCAAATAGAAGAAAAGGCCAAGGGTAACGTTGGTGGTGAATCTGAAGTTTGGTTTCCTTCGGTGATTCCAATCTCTTTTGGGGATAAACTTGCTTGGGAAATCAATAAAATATATTTCCGGGTATGTTCGGTTTTAAATTTTTCCTGAATATGACCTGTTGCGGGTCAAGTCCGCCAACAATTAAATTTGTTGTTAATGGGAATCACGGGTACAATGATTACAAGTTTTTGGCTGATGGCAAGGTTAGCGTGGCTCAGAACTTGCTTCGGAGGTGAAGGATCCAAGGTCGCCTGAAGGTCGCCGTCTCCCGGTAGCTGAGGCGAGCTTCCTGCGATAATAGCAACTCGTCAGAAAGGCGGGGCTGGCTGTCAGTCCGTAGCCTCTCAGATGTTTAAGTCAGCGGGCGGCCTGAAATAAGTGTGTCGGACACGCTTGGTGATCTTAAGACAGATCGACGAAGCGTGTCGAGTTTATGAGGAAGGCACACATATATGGGAGATATCCGACCTTGAATATTAGAAAGAGTTAGATATTTTAGCTGACCAACCCCCTCTATGGAGGCAGGATGTGGGTATTTATAGAGCTGAGAGTCGATTGCTCGCCGTCCCATCAGCTGTCGAGTCTGCTTAGCTGGAGAAGAAGTGATAGCTCGACGGGGCGTGTCAGAGATATTTTGGGCATTAATGGTGGTAGATGGTGTCAGATGCATTAATGAGATGCGAGGGGCAACCATCAGTTCTCGCCCTTAGCCTCTAGCATTAATGGAGGGTAGGTGGCCATACGTCACCCTGTCAGAGATATTATGCTGGGTCGCCTCTGGGGAGAGTCAAGCTCGGCGACCAAGCTTGGCGACCAAGCTTGGCGTCTTCGGACCGTCTGACCGTGCTTCCTGTTGGAGAGTAGGCGAGCTTCTTCCTAGCATGGCGAGCATATTGATCGGCGAGGCGAGCTTCTTCAGTCGGCCTGGGGGGCGAGCTTGTCATACGGCGATGCGAGCTTCCCTGGATAGAGGCGATCTTCCGTTTGGGCTAGTATTCATTCCGGATAGTCGGAGAGCTGTTCGCTTGGGCTTCCAGTGTATGTGGGCCTCAATCATATGGGCCGTCCATAAGGCCGTAACATGACCCGATTGACCCGATGCATTTCACGGGTGGCCCGAAGACTCCGTTTCCACCACATACCTCACAAAATTTTCATTTTGTGTTAAAGTCCCACAAAATTTTCATGGGTAGGTCATATAAATCAAGGCATCTTAATAACAAAAGATTAATTGGACAATTGATCATAATTATATGTGTGCATGCATCACTTAGGATTTTTTTCATGCTTCATATGAATTCCCTATGATGACACACTTAATATACATATACTCATAACTATAATTATGTATTATGGAACACGATTAATTATATTTTTCAAAAGTTTAAAAATCATATCTATATTGACGATTGAACCTGAAGTTCAAAATCAAATACCAATACCCTTCTGACCAAACAAAATACGAGGGATTATGCGAAAACTATTGATGCCATCTTCTTAAAGATGCACACTACGCGGTAAATAGATCTCACAGATCTATGGTCTATATAGACCGATATAGACACCAGGAGTATGACATAACACTGCTTAACTCTTTTAGAGTAATCTCACTTTACAAGGAAAGATTCTTGAATATAGCCTTAAGTATAAGCTCACTCCTGAAGTCGTGGCTTTATAAATAAGTGAGAAATAATTTATGACATTCGCTCCCACGTATTTATTCCCCTTATGCATGTTTCTCTATCCACATAAAAACTGAATGACTCAAGAAAATAATGGCCTGCAGACGATATATGAGCATTCAAATGGACTTTCAGAAGTCCCATATAAATTTTAAAATTAGAAGTATAGAAACAAGCTCATTCCCTTGAATATGTCTCCTTAGAGATACTAATGTTCATTCTTCATTATAAATAACAATATGGAAGACTGAAAACAGGGAAAGTCGAGGACCCACGATGTCTTGATATATATAAAGAAAGGGAAGATATGATATACCACGACATGAAATAAGCAATGGCAAACTAGACCAAACCCACAGGTTTTGGTAAGACACATACTGCTATTTGTAATATGAAAGGTCATTAATTGATGCCATAGATAATATATACAAAGCTAATCTAATGACGAAATTTGATGTAGATGTTGTATACTAAGCTATTCCCCGAGAACACATAGACTCTGAAAAACAATAATTAGTTGCCATAACATAATTAATAGGAGTATGTTTCTAAATCTTATTAATATGTGTATGCTTTTATAAACTCTTTTTTTAATATGCATTTCATTCTACTGCAAAATTTTGTGCTTTATTTTTAGCATATGTCAAACAATTATAAATTGTCACCTCAATACATATGCTATTAATAGCATTTCAATCTCAGAATAGTTTAATAGAAAACTATTTTGGGACGTCTGACTTGAGATTCGGGCTTTTGCTAGCCTGAATACTTTATATAAGGATGCCCAGTACTCTCTGAAAAAGAAACTTACAAAGTTTCAATGGATATTCAGCAAAACGAAATCGTAATAAATGACTCAAGAATATAATGGCCTAGAAGACCATACTTGAGTGTTCAAATGGATTTTCAAAATTCCTAGTTAAATTCGAAAAGATGAATTAAATGGAACCCATGAAGTGTCCAGAATCGTCCAAGTTTTAAACTTTAGAATGATACAATATTTCACCCTAGATTGATAATACAAGACATCATTAACCAATACTATAATTCTGAAGAAGATGAATTTTCTTTAGAAGGGCGCGTTTTCATTATCCCATTTAACTGGAAAAATGATTGCGAGATCATCTCCTCTACACGTGGACACTGACTCTCAAAACTTTCTCTAGTAGAATTTAAGATGATATATTTACTATCATCATTAAAATAATTAGACCTCTAGGTCTCTTGAGATTACTTACGGGATTAAAGTGGACTTCTCCACTCCCTACATAAGGCTGTTGATGTACCTTAGTGTACTCATCCATATATCCTCTAAAATGGCCATAATCAAACCTATTATCCAACTGCAGTCCAACTTTTTCAAAGCATATAGGACATATTACTAAACGGCGGAAACATTGGATAACACTGGAAATCAACCACAATTTACAACTGGAATAAAGTCGAACATCCTGAAGTTTGTGTTCACACCCAAAAATGGGTTATATGCACAAATCATTATAAAGATTTAAACAGATTACTCATCCGTTAAAAATCTAATAGCTGGTGACTGCATGGGAACATGCAATTATCATGCATACCATCAAATGCCTCTTTAGAACCTATTTATATGGGCATGATCACCCCATATAAACAGTTTTCGAGAACTCCTAACGGGGAAAGCGTTTAGAGCACATCTTATAGATTGTGCCATGCTGTGTCCATATCTGTATAGCACCACTATAAACCATCAGAATGCCATCTTAGAACTATTTATTGGAAGTAATTACCCCAGATAAATAGATTCCGAGCACTCCAAACGGGGGAAGCATTTAGAGCACATCTAGATAATCGATATAGAGAATCGATAGTGAAGATTAGATCCTTAAGATTCTTCACATTCAGACCTCTTTAAATTCCCAGTATTAGGTTCAACATGGATATTACCATCATCCCCGAGCTTGAAATTCAGTTGACCATTTCAATATTATGAATCGTGATGAGATATTGAAGATCCACACTTATGAAACTGTTAAATAGTTTCATAAGTATTAACTAACGAACCGAATATTGTCAAAATCACGCATCCATGCTGCTAAAAATCCAGCTATGATTGGCATACCAAAAATAATGGCTACAATCCTCCAGTAGTAGAAGTGGATATCCTCAATGAAGGATAGGACATACCACGGGGCTCCAAAGAGAGGACAACTCTTGGAGACTTTTTAACAATACCAACAAAAGAAAGTGAGCTCATCTCCATATCCTCTCCCTTTCCAGAACCTCTAGAAGAGACGAATCTCGAATAAATTGAAATATTAATGTATGATGTCCGTATATGGGGAGGTGTTTGGATAAAAAGCACACTTGTAGACAATTACTCACATTTCATTTTGCCATTTTAATGATAATTATAAATATCGTTCCACACTCCGTTTCCTGAAGAAAACGTAGAGATTGGCCAAAAATGTGGAACGAGTCAATAATAAGCTGAGCTAGACTCACTTATGAAACATGAAAGTGTTTGGACCAAAAGTCCTGATATCAAAAAGGTATCAAACATGTGGATATAATGAGTATTGTATAAACAAAAATATAAATAAATAAAATCGTATGCTATAAGCAACATGCTATAGCTTAGAGGTTCATTTCGCTGAAACCAGGAAGTAATCAAGTAAGATGAGCTTGACTCACTTACAAATAAAACTGATGCATCAGGTTCCCTCGTTATGTTTACGAAAATTCTGCGATTGGCAAATGAAAAGTTTGGGTTTTTACTGCTATGGATGTTGTGACAGCATACCCTTATGGATTTATTCCTAATTTCCTTACTTGTTTGAATAGACTCTGTAACGTTTATTCTATGAAAAATATAAAATACAACCAAGAAAATTCCTTATGAACATAAGGAATTTTTCTGATAGTTGTCTTTGCATTTTTAAAAGAGCAAAGAAAATGATTTGAGATAATATTTGTAAATGACTCCAATCTCATCGGATCTCCTGATGAGAAAACTGAAATATCTGTTTGAAAGGCCTATGCAAAAATCTTGGCTTACAGACTTATCATCCAGAAGATGATCACATCATCCAGAAGACGAACACATCATCCAGAAGATGAAACTCCTCCAGAAGATGAAATTTTCATCCATCAGATGACAACATCATCCAGAAGATGATCAGACAAAAGATGAAAAATATCATCTAGCAGATGAAAATAACATCCTGAAGATGAAAATCATTTGACATTTATCTTCATACACCCGAAGTTGATGAAGAAACATTGCCAATTGTAATCCACTAAATACAACTATTGGTTGTATGGATGTACATATAGACCCCTTCTGTTCGCTGAAAGAGGGGAAGGATATCCTAGGTCCTGATGTGCCTTACTTGAGTGTCTTTGGTACACTTCTTTATCTGGCCAACTGCACGCTTCTCTATATAGCGTTGGTAGTAAATCTGTTTAGCCAGATACGGTGCAGCGCCTGTAGCGTGCCACTGGACCGGAGCTACGCATCTTCTGCGCTACCTCCAAGGGTCAATACTATAAAGGATCATCCTCAATGTTAAATGTGTCTGCAGATGCAGGTAATAAATAATCGCGATGAACCAAAGAAGGACATGTCACCTCCTAGAAATCTGCAAAGCACGCGACTAAGGCAACATCATCTTACCATTCCGAGAAGCTCATCATCCGAAAAGCAAGTCAAGAGTATACATAGCTACACCCTGAAGTACCTCGCAGACACAGTGACGACTGGGTCAAAGACTAGAGACATTGAGCTATCTACCGAGTCTACAGACCATGCCACTTTCCTAGCTCATCCTTTAGAAGGTTACATCAAAGACGATGAGACAGAGCACACCTTCTTGGAGGAGCTCCCTTAAATTCAGTAGCTACCATATATGCGTGATACTTGTATAGATGAGCGATACTTGTATTTTGTATTTATTTTTGGATGTTGTAGATGAGATTGATGTATAGCTGCTTAGGAGATCTGCAAGCCTGAAGTTTGTACAGGTCAGGGAGGGGGTGGGGGTGGGGTAAATGTAGAGTTGTACTCTTTTTCCTTAGCTATCGTTTTTTCCACTGGGTTTTCCATAACCAAATGTTTTAACGAGACAACCTCATTAACACAGGATCCAGAAGTATCTACTTCTTGTGATACTCATAAGCATTATGAATCCTGTATTATTCATATGACCAGTTTACAAAGATGGATGGATAAGTGAAAGTGTTATGAATGAGAC
This sequence comes from Scilla litardierei, assembly GCA_030789695.1. Lineage (NCBI taxonomy): Eukaryota > Viridiplantae > Streptophyta > Magnoliopsida > Asparagales > Asparagaceae > Scilla > Scilla litardierei. The sequence continues at coordinate 141,038,799 of CM061140.1, read as the reverse complement.
CTTTGGTGTCAAAGGCTCTTGGTATCTACCATGAGTGTAAACCCCTTAGTATCGATATATTGTAACATTTTATCTAACATATATAATACATTTTAAGGCCTCATCTTTGAGGTAGATTGATTCTCAACCGCTTGATCATTTTTATCATTTACAAACTATTTTTATTACATTTTCCCTTAAAATGGTACGAAACTCCAGGGTATTTTAGCGAAATCTTCCCAAATTTTGCAGACGTAGAAAATCCACAGCCGATCATTAATCAAAGCCAAAATCCACCAAAAAAATCCCAAAAAAATACAAAACCCATCTTTCTCTCTCTCAATGAGTCAATCGAAGAGGCAATGGCAACTTCCGACCTCCACCACCACCACAACCGCCTGCTGCTCCACCACCCAAAGCCCAATCACTTCTTCCCTGCTTCCAAAACCCTCAGTCTCGCCTGCGGTAACTTTACCCCCCGGATCCGTTGCTCCGCCCGCCAACCAAAGACCTCCCCTCTCATTCCAATGGTTGAGCAAAGAGGAGGGAAGATGGTGGTGGAGTTAGTGGGTGCTTTCAACGAGCTTACAGAGAGAATGGGAGAAATTTCGACCACTTCATCTTCTCAACTCCTCTTCAAGTCTCTAAAGCTCTCTATCCCAATTCTTCAGTCCCTGCCTGTTACTGCCGATGGTCGAGCTCCTCTCTACAGGGCTTTGTCTGTTGCTTTCCTTCTTGCTGATTTGCAGGTAATTTTGGGTTAATGCTGTCACGATAGATGAAAATGAAAATGGATTTGTATTACTTGATGCTTATGGTTACGAGAGATATCCCCATATATATAATCCATGAATCATGACTGGGCACAGAAGCCCAAGAGCCAACATAAGAAACAAAGAGACTCACGCAAGAACAGACTAATACATGAACTTAGAAGAGTATCACACTATACCAAGAGACATACCCAATAAACTAACTATTATAGTTAATATCTTAACACACACGCTCAAACTCAAGGTGTAACTTTGAGTTTGGAGAGAAATTGCAGTAACTTGAAAGAAGATCAAGAGTGAGAGAGAATGGTGGCATTGGATGGGCGCGGAGTGGAGGACGCATGGGTTGGAGAGTGCATGGCGCGATGGCCACATGGTTGGAGAGGCCACATGGGGCCGAGGAGGTACCGCAAAGGGTAGAGGCCGCTGGGGGCCGCAGGATGGCGAGGGTGCAGGGGGTCGATGAGGTGTTGTAGGGGGCAGAGGTCGCAGGGGCCCGAGGCTGTAATGGGCAGACGAGGTTATGCTCCGATGATTGAGGATCAGGCTGTGCTGTGACTCCGGTGATTGAGGAGGCTGTGCTTCAATGATTGAGGATGAAAATGTGCTCTGGTGATTGAGGTGAATGAGAATGCAACGATGTTGTAGAAAAGGACGCCGATCCGATCTGATGAGTGAGGGCTCTGATCTGAGGTATTGCAGAGGGCTGGAGTGGTTGTCCCCCTCCAAGAGAGGGGAAGGAGAGCTGCAGCGGAAGACTTGGAGCCTATATCAGAATGGTTCTAATACCATGTCAAGATAGATGAAGATGAAATAAGATTTGTATTACTTGATGCTTATGGTTACAAGAGATATCCCACATATATATAACACATGAATCACGATTGGGCACAAAAGTCCAAGAGCCAACACAAGAAACAAAGAGACTCACAAAATAATATAAGAGACTAATACATGAACCTAGAAGAGTAGCACACTATACTGAGACATACACAATAAACTAACTATAATAATTAATATCTTAGCAAATGTCAATTATTTCTTTGATGGGTCGGTGGAAAGATTACCTTTTGGTGATGTTTGCGTGTTTTCAGATGTTGATGTTTTATTTTGAAAGTTATTGTTTTGGATTAGTGAGGGATTGAGAGAAGAGATTTTTGGGGGATTCCGGAGAGTGGATTATTGCTTGATGATAAAGGAGAAAACTCCTTTATATATATGGCCACGTCCACTCCCTCCACCCCGTGTAACCGTCTCGATTTTCCCTCAACCGACCCATGATACACGATAGAAAATCATGTGGCAATCTTTACGTTAATTGAGAAACTCCCTCACGTATCTCAACTAACGGGTCGGGTTGGGTTTGACTTATTGGATCATTTCAGACCAAACCTATTTACATCTCTCACTTGACCTAAATAGCCAAATGCTTTCCGGTCATACTTACATTCATGTGATATGACACAAGATGTAATTTCACATACTCTCACTATCCATGAGATATGCATATTTGATGAATGTTCTTGCTGGAATACATTTCGTTAAGGGATCATCAATCATATCACTTGTCAGAATATAAGTCACAATGACTTTTTTCAATAATATCATGAATTTAATGATATTGTATCTCAATATGCCTTCCTTTTGAACTATTCACACCATTGTGGATCAAGCTGATGGCTGCTTGATTATCACAGTACATCTCAATTAGTCCATCCATTAAATCAAGATCCAAGTCCATCAGGAACCGTTTTATCCAGACCGTATGAGTAGCAACCATACTACATGATATGTACTGAGCTTCTTGTGTATACCTTGCTACACATCCATGTTTCTTGCTAATCCAAGAAAAAGTTGCACTTCCAAAGATGAACAAATCTCCTGAAGTGGACTTCCTGTCATCTTTGTCCCCTTCGAAATCTGTATTAGAGTAACTAAGAATCTCACGCAAATCTGTTTGATAAACCAACTTATGTTGCACCGTACCCTTCATATATTTCAAAATCCTCTTAACAACTTCCTAATGAGATAGATTGGGATTACTTTGATATCTACTTACCAGTTTCACTGGGTATGTCAAGTTTGATCTAGTACACAATATTGGATACATTAAACTTTCAATAACTTGAGCATATGGAACACTTAATGGTTTCTGTCCTCTAAGACATTGCTCTTTGCATATCCGCTTTCTCTATGACTAATAGTGTATATGCCGGATTGTAATTCTACATTCTAAACTTTCTCAATATTGTATGCAAATGCTTTTTTTTGGTTTAAACTCGACATTCTAGACTTACGATCTCTAAGGATATGTATACCAAGAACATAAGATGCATCCCGCATGTCTTTCATCTCAAATTCACTATAAAATGCTGACTTAATCTTTTTCAACACTTCAATGTCATTTCCAACAAGAATTGTAACATCGACATACAAGTATAATATAGTAAAACTTCTCACACTTTTCAAGACATACATACAATTATCTAATTTGTTTACAATGAAACGAAGTTGGATAATAATATTGTGAAATTTAAGATAACACTGTCTAAATTATTGTTTCAAACCATATAAAGATTTCTTCAATTTATACACTTTATCTTCATGTACTTCAACCTGAAATCATTCAAGTTGGTTCATGTATATTACATCCTTCAACTTTCCGTTGAGGAATACAGTCTTGACATCCATTTGGAAAAGTTTCAAATCAAGATGTGCAACAATTGCTAAGATTATACTTATGGATGCAAACTTAGTCACCAAAGAACAAGTCTCCTGATAATCAATAGATGTTTTCTAAGTAAATCCTTTGGCAACTAATCGGACCTTAAATGTATTAACAGACCCATCAACCTAATATTTCTTCTTTAACACATATTTACATCGTATGGACTTCCTCTCTTCTGGTAAGTCGTATAGCTCACATACATTGTTTCTCTCTATTGAGCCAAGTTCTATTTTCATGGCCTTAAGCCATTCATCTGATTCAGTTGATTTCATTGCATCCACGTAATTCAACTGATCAGCTTGCTCATACAAATCAATATTTATGGAGAAACAAGATGGTGCACATGAATATAAATAATAATCATTCATCCATGCAGGATTTGTTCTGGGTCTTTTGTCGCCACTAAGATTTGCAGGTTAGACATGTTCAACTGGTTGATTTTTCATAAACATACTCATCTTTCATAATTGGATGATTCACTTCATCCACTATGTCTAAGTCATCATTGGAAACATCATCTAAGTCCAACAAAGGTGGTACATTTTCTTGGACTTGTTCCTTTTCCTCTAGATTTTCTAGAAAAGTAGCATATCTACTTTCAATGACTCATTTTTCTTCGTGAAAATACATGTACCCTATAGATCTTTTAGCATAGCATATGAATCTACACTTTAAGGTTTTGAGATCTAGCTTATCTCTAACATGGTATGTAATGAGATCACATTACCTCAAATGACTCAAATTGGATTTGCATCTATTCCATATCTTAAACGGTGTTGACCGACTAATTTTGTTGGAATTATGTTTTAAACATAATTAGCAGTCAATATAGTTTTTTCCTAAAAATCCTTAGAGAAACCAGAATGTGATAACATATACTTACTGCATTCATTAATATTTTATTCTTTCTTTCAGCCACATCATTTTGTTGGGATGTATAAGGCATAATACTATGCTTCTTAATACTGTATTAAATACAGAAATCCTCAAATTCCTTTGAGTTGAATTCCTCACATCTATCGGTTAGCACCTTTATGTACCTTCGAAGTTTTCTTTCTACTTCTATCTTATATCTTTTAAAACATTTAAAAGCTTCAGATTTTCTATTTAAAAGATACATAAAAGTATACCTAGAATAATCATTTATTAATATTATTTAATATTCCTTATTCACACGTGTATTTATACTCAATGGTCTACAAATGTCAGAATAAATTAATTCCAACATTTTATTGGCACTTTGACCTTTTGAGAATGATTTCCTAGTCATTTTTAATTATGCAATGTACACATGGTAATGTTCTTACTCCTGTCAATGCTGATAATAAATCCATCTTGATTATTTGATCCATCTTATTATTATCAAGATGTCCTAGTCTCATATGCCAAATATCATAATTAGATAAAAACACGAGGAATGATTCAAATTAGAATCTTTAATGCCAATATTAGATTTTTACCACCGAAAGACAGAAAAGTCATGTCCAGACACAAACTTTTTCATAGCAAATATTTTCTTATCTTTTTCAATAGACACCATATTGTTGTAAAATCTAACTTCCAGACCTTTCTTCAGTAAAGCCGGGACAGAGATCATGTTATGTCTTATATCATGTGCATAAAACACATCTTTGAGGATCATAATGCTATTCCCAAAATACAATCTCTATGAACCAATACCTTCCACATCCAGATAGGTATTGTTTCACACACACACACACCAATACATTCCTTCGTCTTTGCTATGTGTTGGATTGCTCCCAAGTCAATCCACCATCTTTCAACATCAGTTGTTACAGTGTTACATTTAATAATGCCAATGAACTCTTACTTTTCAGATCCTCCTTTTTGGGCATTTCTTTTTTGCCCGAGAACAGTTGGCCTTGAAGTGATCAAACTTTCTATAGATGTAACAGGATTCGGGAGGTCTTTTTTTACCGCGAGCTTGGCGCTGACTAGTTCACTTGAAGGAGGGCTTCACAGGTCCAAGACGCTGGTTTCCGTGTGCCCTTTGGTATTGAGCATCATTATCCTCTTCTTCTAGCACAATGTTCACATTTGAGCCCTTATTCCTAGTTAGTAGGTCTTGCTTTATTGCCAACTGAGCTGGCAGGTCAGTGACACTCCATTTAATCTAAAAGTTGTGACAGTCATATCTAATGATTGTGACATGCTATTCAGAATAGTTGTCACCTGCAACTTTTCAGAAATTTCAGATCATGCAGTGGCTAGGTACTTAGCTATAACAATCATCTTACTCATCACATGTTCAGTGACATCGTCACCTTCTTGCATATGACATGAATTATATGTATGAATTAGGAGTTGTATGTTCACATCCGAAGTGATGTCATACTTCTCTTTAATAGCATGTCACATTTCTTTGGCAGTTTTATAGTTCACAAATATTTTTATCATGCTATCTTTCATGACCATGAGCATCGGGCTTTTAGCCTTAATGTACCACTGATCAAACTCTTTTTTCTGAGCATCAGTGGGATTTTCAGCGAGTAGGGGCAGAAGCCTCAATGACACTATCTAGATTATCATCTATAAGTCAGTGCTTTATTTTTTTGTGTCATATGTCATAGTTGGAGTCATTGAGATGGTCTAACTTAGTCAGCTCAGATGCAATCAACTTTACTTATTAGGCATTGTTTGTTGATTTATAAAATGAACAATAATGTTTAAATAAAGAGAATTAATCTAAGTTTTCTATTTTTGATATGTGAATTTAAGTTATAATTAAGAATTTAAATTGCAAAAAATTGAAACTGTAATTAAAAAATACAAACTGCAAATTAAAAATTGAAACTGCAATTTTAAAAATTGAAATTGTTATTTTAAAATTGAATCTGTAATTTAAAATTTGAAACTGCAACTAAAATTTGAAACTGCAAATAAAACTGAAACTATAATTTTAAAAAAGTAAAACTGTAATTAAAAAGATTGAATCTGTAAAATTACAAACTGAAATTAAAAATTGAATCTGTAATATGAAATTTACAAATTGCAATTATAAATAAAAAACTTCAAGTTAAAAATTTGAACCTGCAAGTTTGAAAATAGAAAATGCAATTTAAAAATCAGTTTTCAGTTTTTGATTTGTTAATAAATTTTTGATAACAATTCTCTGCTTATGTTTTTGTTAGATCCGTGCGCAGCTAAAGAGGGGAGGGAATTACTTTGCGCACAACAAGTCATGTAGAAATTACTTTGCGCATATCAAGTCATGGAGAAATTACTTTGCGCACAGCAAGGAGGGTTTTCTTATTTTCTATTTAAACTAGGGCTAGCCGTCATTTGTATGCATGCTTGATATTGGAAATTATTCTATTGAGCGTCCTAGGAGTAGTTCTTAGATTAGACGAGTGCGGACGTCCTCTAGGCGTCTTGGGAGGAGAATACACATTTTGTATTCAATTATCTTGTTTTTGTTACTCTTTATCAATAAAAATTGTCTTTTTATCTTGGTTCCTAACATTTTGGTATCAGAGCGACGATCTTGGCATCCATGGAGGTGGCTACTACCAAAAAAATTGAAGCTCTGGAGGAGAAGTTCAACGGCGAGATCGAGGGGATAAAGAGATCGTTGACGAGGAATGAGGAGGCCGTAAAGAAATTGACGACATCTATCGACCAATTAACGGCAAATCAAGCGAAGCGCGACGAGAAATTTGCAAAGAACTTCTCCCTCTTAGCGGCTATTACACAAGGTGAAGGAAACCCTAAATCGACGTCAAAGGCGACATCTTTGGACGAGAAAGGCCCAGATCTGAAAATTCCAGATCTGAAATTCTCAGATCCAGATCTGAAATTCTCAGATCCAGATATGAAAGTCTCAGATCTGAAATTCTCAGATCCAGATCTGAAATTCTCAGATCCAGATCTGAAATTCTCAGATCCAGATCTGAAATTCTCAGATTCAGATCTTTCAGATCCAGATCTGAAATCCGCGGATCCAGATCTGAAAGTCTCAGATCTGAAATTTTCAGATACAGATCTGAAATTTTCAGATCCAGATCTGAAAGGTTCAGATCCAGATCTGACAGTCTCAGATCTGAAATTTTCAGATCCAGATCTTCAAGTTTTCAGATCTGAACCTTTCAGATCTGGATTTCTTCAGAACGGCAGTGAAAGCGGTGGAGATCATTTTCATCCTTTTGATCCGGGAGGAGATATGCAATACGTGGAATGGATGGCACACACAGTCCATGCACCACCTTGAGGACAAGGTGGATTTTCAGGGACGGTGTAATGTTAGATTCGTGCGCAGCTAAAGAGGGGAGGGAATTACTTTGCGCACAACAAGTCATGAAGAAATTACTTTGCGCACATCAAGTCATGGAGAAATTACTTTGCGCACAGGAGGGTTTTCTTATTTTCTATTTAAACTAGGGCTAGCCGTCATTTGTATGCATGCTTGATATTGGAAATTATTCTATTGAGCGTCCTAGGAGTAGTTCTTAGATTAGACGAGTGCGGACGTCCTCTAGGCGTCTTGGGAGGAGAATACACATTTTGTATTCAATTATCTTGTTTTTGCTACTCTTTATCAATAAAAATTGTCTTTTTATCTTGGTTCCTAACAGTTTTCAATTCAACGGAACTATATATATATGATTAATGTGTGATACTAAATTTTATTGGGTTTTGATGAGGGTGTCAATCTATGCACAATCTAATAAATTGTAAAATTTAAATTAAATAAAACGAGAAACCTGATGGTAGATCAGCTGATCGAAACGGGTCTGCTATGGATTGGGATGATTTGCTGCACAAGGATGTGTGGATCAAGATGAAGACGTCTGGAATGACATGTGGAAGCCGCACATGCCTCGCGAAGGAAGCATGTATAGGAATGTGTGCCTCGATGAAGGGCGCATTGCAACACACACATTGGTGAAAAGAGGAACAGCCATTGTTGTCGCATGTAAGACGAGGCGCAATGTAATGAGGTTGACACACGCCTCAACAAGATGAGAGGCTGACACGCGCAGGGGTGCGTGGTTCGGGAAGGGATGTCGTAGCTTCGAGACTTTTCTCAAAAATTGAGTTCACACGTAAGGGAGCGTTGTTCGTGAAGGGATGCCGCGTGAACTACACAATCAGGCGAGAGAGAAAGTTTGATCTACTACATATGGAAGAAAATGGTGACGCCTGAACCGATGAGACACGTGATGTGGGTTGATGCACAAAGCCACCAAGTGCGTGATGCTTGTGAAGGAAAAGGGGATGGGGCCCGCCGCACTACCGCACTGTCGTGTGAAAAACAACGGTGGGATCTGCTACTGTGTTGCACTGCGATCAGATGCATGGATCGAGGCGAGGGGTTGTCGCTCGGATCGAAGAGAATATCTGGGCTCTGATACCAATGAGGGTTTGAGAGAAAAACTGAAAGAGATTTTTTTTGCCGGGTGGGATTCTGGAGAGTAGATTATTGCTTGAGATAAAGAAGAAAAAGTCATATCTATATATAGAGCCACGTCCACTCCCTCCATCCCCTCTAACCGTCCCGATTTTCTCTCAAGCGACTTACGATACGTGATAGAAAAGCACATGAAAATCTATACGTTAGTTGAGAAAATCCCCCACATATCTCAACTAATGAGTCGGGCCGGGTTTGACTATTGAGTCATTTCAGGCCAAACCCATTTACAATTAGAGCGTGCAGTGAATTATGTGGAAATTTGAGATATTGATACTTTATTTTGAGCATCTAGCGAGAAGGATGGTAAAATGGTGCCTTTTTTTGGGGGTAAAGAAGCTAATAGCTTCGGAATTATGATGTGGACTGAAATGTTGAAGTTGATATTTTGGTAATTTATTTTGACACTTAGTGAAAACCCAGATACATTTTGTAAAAAAGATGTATTTTGGTGAACAAATTTAGATTTTTAGAACCAGAATGTGTACCGAAATGTGATTTTATGATATTGATCCTTAAATTATAATCGAATGCAGCCTAAGCAATTTGCATTTTTTTAAGTCCCACTCGAAATCCAATTGTTGTTGCTGCTGTTGCCTGCTTGATTCCATTCGTGTACATATGCAAATGATATTAATCATCATCTAAAGTTTGTTCTTTATGTTTTTTGAACCAATATTTCAAGTGGAATCGCAGATGGATGCAGAAGTTATTTCGGCAGGCCTACTGAGAGAAGCCTTGTTGGGAGGTGCCATAACAGTGCATGCAGTGAAAACCCGGATTGGAAGCGGGACAGCTCATCTGTTGCACGAGAGCTTGCGGATAAAGAACATACCTTCGAAAGTTGATTCCTTGGATGATGATAGTGCTGGCGCATTGAGAAAATACTGCCTGACTTTCTATGACATCAGAGCCATAATTTTAGAGCTTGCTGTCAAGCTTGATACGATGCGGAACCTTAACTACCTCCCAAAATACCACCAGCAGATGATTTCTCTCGAGGTTCTGAAGATATATTCCCCGCTTGCACATGCTGTAGGAGCCGGTGCTGTATCACTTGAGATAGAAGACCTTTCATTTCACCACTTGTTTCCATGTTCTTATCGTTATGTTGATACATGGTTGAGAAGCCATGAAACGGGAAGTAAGCCCTTGATTGAAGCTTATAGAAATCAATTGCTTCAAGCATTAAAAGCTGACAGGGAGTTGCAGGAGCTCGTTGATGACATCTCGATCAAGGGGCGATACAAAAGCCGTTATAGCACCATGAAGAAGCTTCTGAGGGACGGCCGTAAACCTGAAGAAGTCAACGATATTTTAGGCCTGCGAGTCATCTTAGATCCTAAACCGGGGGATTATATTTCTGAAAGGGGGGATATAGCATGCTATAGGACTCATGAAGTGATCCAACGTTTGTGGAAAGAAGTTCCTGGAAGGACCAAGGATTATATTACCAGACCAAAAGCTAACGGTTATAGAAGCTTACATGTTGCTGTTGATGTTAGTGAAAATGGGAATGCAAGACCATTGATGGAAATACAGATACGGACGACAGAGATGGACATGCTGGCTGATGGCGGAACGGCTTCACATTCACTTTACAAGGGCGGTCTTACTGATCCTGAAGAGGTAATTAACTCCGCTATATGTGCAGGCTGATGCTTTTGTAAGCTCTTACCTAATTTTCTGGATAATTCTATTATTTAATTGCCAATGCAAATACTGACTGATTGTTAATGCTAATAGCATTAATCTTTCCGTTCTGAGTTAATATGAACCAGGGGCAGATCCTAGTATACCTGAAAACCATATAGTAAAAAAGACATGGCCAATAAATTAGTATCCGTATTTGTGGATTGATCAACTATCTGTAACTACCTGTAACCTTGTGAGAGTTACATGCGCATCAATCCAGTGATATATAGACTAATGTGGGCATGTTGTATCAAATATTCAAGCAGACAACATTTTGCTCATATTCTTGACTAATCCTGACTTTTGCTTTAATACCAACTAGCAATAGACACGTGCGATGCGTGCCTGTAAACAAGTTATTTCTAAAGCATAATTATGTTTTAATGTTAACTATATTGTTAAATTAAATTATCGGTTTTAAATGTTTAAACAAGATTGTTATTATTTAAATTGTATATCTTAAAATGATATTAAATTAAGGTAAATTTAAGAATACTTATCTATAAGATAGATTTAAAAAAGGAAAAGTTATTACATCTGATTAATTCCCATCAATTAATGTTATCTAAAAGAGAAAATACACCACGAAAAAAATATAAAATAAAAAAGTATTAGAATTGTAATCCTGATTTGAGCTCAGGTTTAAAATTTGTCTTAAGAAAAATATAAAATTATAAAACTCTTATTTTTAATTATTTAATGATTAATAAAGTAACACATAATTATATTGTAATTAATTATTAGAACATTACTCACATTGTATAGTATATATGCACCTTAAAAAGGTTTATATCAATCGAACTTTAAAAGAATGCATAAACAATATATAGATGCATCAAGGTAAGATTTTTATTATCTTCAAATTTAAATGGCTTTTAAACCTTTCAGCATGGAATTATTTTTTAGACTAATATAATCTCAAAATTACATCATAGATTCATAGTACATAGTGAAAAAAAGTCAAATACGTTAATGGAACAATTATTTGTGTTTATAAATTATTTCTAATAAATTTAAAAAACAATTACAAATTATATAAGAATTCTATACTCCAAACGAAAAGAAAACCTAAGAAGCTTTAGTCGAGCCATTCAATGGAAGTTTTTTAGTAAAGATGACATAAACTTGGAGAAATTTTAAGAAGAAATAAAATGAAATAAAAGAATTTTTATAGAAAAGCATAATGGATAAAAAATAAAAAATAATAATTAATTAAATATCATATAAGTTCATACAAATCTTACACTTGAATTGTATCTACATCTTGACATACAAAACAAAAAAGATTAACATACGAAGCATACTTAAAAATTACCCAAATAAAACATATCAATTAAAAATTTAAATGAGAAATTTTGTGCCTCTAAAAGAAAATTCAAATTACAAAAATTACAGACAATAAATGGAGTGAGATAAAAAAAATTGACCCATCTTTGTTGTACAAAGAGATAAGTATGTTGACTTATCTTTATTAGCTATGAGACTTGATGAACATTTTTCTAAAAATATGAATATTAGCAAAGTGAGAGAAAGTTATAGATGTTGTAAACGTGGTGGCTATGGAATCCATAGCCCTGTATTTATAGTGGTAGGGTTACATAATGGGTGGATACCCACTAACGGGTAGGCCCACCAAAAGCCCGTTTATAACACTTCCCTTTATCCATCCATTGTTGTAAGCCGTGATGAACGCTTCAGGGTTCATATAGCTTATCAGATCATGGGTCTATGGATACTTCTGGATCCTTAAGTTTAAGAGTACTTGCCTCATTAAAACCTTTGCCAAGAAAAACCCAGTGGGAAAAACCAGTGGCTAAGGGAAAAGAGTACAAGTCTCTGTAACTTCCCCTGATCGATGGATAACATCAGAGGTGGATACTTCTGGATCCAGAGTTGATGTGGCTGCCTCGTTAAAACCTTTGGCTATGAAAAACCCAGTGGGAAAAACCAGTAGCCAAGGAAAAAGAGTACATCACAACATTAACTCCCCCTGATAAGTACAAGCTTTAGGCTTGTAAATCTCTCAACTGTCTCATCCCAATTCCTAGTAAAAGTTTTCTAAAGGTGCTGCGAGGCAAAGCTTTAGTGAACAGGTCTGCCAGGTTGTCACAAGACTGGATCTGTTGGATGTTGATCTGGTTGTCCACTTGCTGTTCATGCGTCCAGAAGAGCTTGGGGGATATGTGCTTCGTCCTGTCACCTTTGATGTAGCCACCCTGTAGTTGAGCGATGCAGGCAGCATTGTCTTCATACATGGTGGTAGGTCCAAGATCTCCCGTCTTCAAGCCGGTGGTCTTGAGGATGTGGTTGATGACTGATCGGAGCCAAAAGCATTCTCTGCTAGCTTCGTGGATCGCAATGAGCTCGGAGTAGTTGGATGAGGTTGCTGTTGATGTCTGCTTCACGGATCTCCATGAGATGGCCGTCCCACCGTATGAACCGGTCTGGGACTTTGCGGTATGTGGGTCGGACCTGTATCCTGCATCTGCATAACCGACCAAGTCGGAGGATACACCTTTCTTGAAGTATAGTCCCATGTCCACAGACCATTGGAGGTAGCGCAGAAGTTGTTTAACTCCGTTCCAGTGGCGCTTTGAAGGCGCAGAACTGTATCTGGCTAGTAAGTTAATTGCGAACGCTATATCGGGACGCGTGCAGTTTGCCAGGTATAGGAGTGCTCCAATTGCGCTTAAGTAGGGTACTTCAGGACCCAGTGTTTCCTCCCCCTCTTCCAGCGGTCGGAAGGGGTCTGTGTCAACCTCCAATGATCGAACGACCATTGGTGTGCTAAGCGGATGACATTTGTCCATAAGAAAGTTTTTCAGCACTTTCTTTGTGTATGTCGATTGGTGTAACAGGATTCCTCCGCTTAAGTGTTCAATTTGTAGGCCTAGGCAGAACTTCGTTTTGCCGAGGTCCTTCATCTCAAAAGTCTGTGAGACTTTTGGATATCTCATCTATCTCTTCAGGAGATCCGATGATGTTCAGGTCGTCTACGTAGACGGCAATAATCACGAATCCTGTTCCCTTTGCTCTTATAAAGATGCAAGGGCAGACTTCATTTGTTGTGAATCCTTGTTGCACTAAGAATTCACTGAGTCTGTTGTACCACATTCTACCTGACTGTTTTAGACCATACAGTGATCTCTGGAGTTTGACAGAGTAGACGTCCCGAGGTCTTTCTGTCATTTTTGTCGGTAGTTTGTATCCGTCTGGGATTTTCATATAGATGTCCTTATCTATATTTCCATATAGGTATGCAGTCACAACGTCCATGAGCTGCATATCCAAACCTTCCTTTGTGGATATGCATATAATGAAACGGAAAGTGATCGCGTCCATGACCGGGGAATAGGTATCGTCATAGTCTATTCCTGGTCGTTGGGAAAAGCCTTGTGCAACAAGGCGCGCTTTGTAGCGCACGATCTCATTTTTCTCGTTTCTTTTTCTTACGAATACCCACTTGTATCCCACAGGTTTAACACCCATTGGTGTTAGGACTACAGGTCCAAAAACTTTGCGCTTCGAGAGTGAGTCCAGCTCTACTCCTATTGCATCGTTTCACTTTGGCCAATCCTCTCTGCGTTTACATTCTGCTAGAGAGCGTGGATCGGTTTCATCGTCGTATTCAGTGACGTAAGTGGCAATAATGAGCGCGAAGTTATCATCGATGATTGTGCTTTTTCTGTCCAGTACCTCCCCAGTACGTACATACTTTAATGATATTTCTCCTATATTTTTCTCTTCAGGGGTTGTTAGGAGGGGAGAGGTAGCTGGGCTGAGCTCAGCATCCTGTGGTGGTATCGTTATTGTTACTCCAGGATTTTTCCTCTTTCAAGGGTTCTTATCTTTGGAGCCTGGGGGCCGTCCTCTTTTTTGTTGAGGTACGGCCGCTTCTGCTGCAGGTGGATTGCATCCATCTTTGGGTATGTCATTCCTAGCTGGCGTATTTGCAGCAGGGACGTGTGATCTGACAATTTTCTGGTTGTCAGTGAATTTGTCCGATAAAATGTGAACTGTGTTTTGGATTTGAAGGATCTTCAGGATCTCTTCTTCACATTGGTTTGTACGCGGATCAAAATGGGATAGAGTCTTTGTGTCCCATGTAATGGTCTTTGAAGCTTCTGGCTTCTGTGTGTTAATGCCTAGTTTCGGGAAAATGCTTTCATCAAACTCACAATCTGCTAGACGTGCTTTAAAGGCGTCCCCTGTAAGGGGTTCGAGGTATCTAATGATCGATGGTGAGTCAAAACCAATATAGATACCAAGGCGTCGTTGAGGACCCATCTTGGTTCTCTGCGGTGGTGCTATGGGGACATAGACAGCACATCCAACTATCCTCAAGTGAGAGATATCGGGCGGGTTCCCATATGCAAGTTGCATCGGAGAATAAGATTGACTACCTGACGGTCGTAATCTTATCAGCGATGCAGCGTGCAGTATGGCATGTCCCCATGCACTTACCGGCAACTGGCATTGCATCAACAATGGTCGAGCGATCCATTGTAGTCTCTTTATAAGAGATTCGGCTAACCCGTTCTGGGTGTGAACATGAGCTACAGGATGTTGAACTTCTATGCCGGTTGCTTGGCAGTAGTCTAGGAAGACTTGTGATGTGAATTCCCTAGCATTGTCCAGACGCAATTTCTTGATCTGGTTGTCTGGGAAATGTGCCCGCAACTTTATAATCTGTGCAAGTAGCTTTGCAAAGGCTACGTTGCGGGTGGACAGGAGGCACACATACGACCATTTTGAAGATGCGTCGATCAGTACCATGTAGTACCGAAATGATCCACTTGCGGGGTGAATAGGCCCGCAAATGTCTCCATGTATTCTCTCTAGGAAACTTGGAGACTCAGAGTCCACCTTCAGGGTGGATGGTCTCGTAATCAATTTTCCTTTGTAACAAGGGGGACAAGGATTTGCACCCTTCCGAAGTAGCGTCAGGCTTTTCGGGTCAATTCCACGGGATTGGGATATGATGCGACGCATCATATTCCTCCCAGGGTGTCCTAATCTATCATGCCAGAGTTTGAATTCTGGTTGATTATGGCACTTCTGGTGCTCTAGTGTGTTTGTTTCCATTGCTCTGATCCTTGTGTGGTAGAGACCCGACGGGAGTCCCTCAAAACGCTCGACGGTGTTTTTAGCACCGTTTTTATGAGACGTTACATCAAGGTATTCTCTGTTATGTTTGCTCACCGTTTCAAGGTGGTATCCGTTTAAGCGGATGTCTTTAAAGCTTAACAGGTTTCTATGCGAGCTAGGGGAGAGAAGTGCATCTTTTATAAGTAGTTTTGTTTTGTTGGGGAGCAGAAATTGTGCTTCCCCTGATCCTTCAATGATACCTGATGGACCAGAAATTGTATTTACGGTGCCATCGTATTTATTAATGCTTTGAAAAAGGCAGATGTCTTGGAGGATCGTGTGCATAGAGGCACTGTCCACTAGGCATTTAAAGTCCATCTATTTTAAAAGAAAATATCGTAGTATAAGGCACACACAGAAAATATACTACTGATAATCAATTTAATGTCTGAAAAGTACTTCAACATGCTAGAGAAGGAAAAACAAGCAGATAAATAGTTTCTCAAAAATGAAAGCTACAATGCATAGAAAATGGATAATGTCCTCAGTCGAGCAGGTCATCGTTTGAGAAGTCCTCAACGATGAACCTGATTGGTGCCAGGTCTTCTTGAACCACCAGGTTTGTCTCAGCTTGCTTCTGGCTCGCTTTGTACAAGTCCTGCAGGTGGCGTGGAGTCCGACAATTCCTGGACCGGTGTCCAGTCATGCCACACCTGTGGCACTTATCTTCCCAGTCCTTTCTGGGGGCAGATGTCTGGCCGTCGTCCTTTCTTTTCCACACATTATTCTTCTTCCTCCACTCATTGTTGCTTCTGGGAGGGGGTCCTCTAGCCTGCTTCTTCATTGCTTTGCCCTTCTGGGGTTTGCCTTTGAAGTTGCTCCTCTTCTTCTGGGAGGAGCTGTGATGCGCTTCAGGCGCTGGAGCAGTGCCGGTAGGGCGTGAGTTATGGGTGGCCAGAAGAAGGTCACGATTCTGCTCTGCCATCAGAAGGCATGAGAGAAGCTCTGAGTATTTCGTGAACTTGCGTTCACGATACTGTTGCATTAGTATAACATCCTTCTCGTGGAAGGATGTATACGTCTTCTCTAACATGCGCTCCTCCGTCACCTTTTTACCATACAACTTCAGGCGTGAGGTGATGCTAAAGGGTGTCGAGTTGTACTCGGAGACGGAGGGTTTCCCATTCATATCGCGCCCGAGGAAGTATAACATCTCTTTGATGTTTATACCTATCCTCGAGGGCGGTCCATAACTCATACGAGTCTTCCACCGTGAGGTACTCGGCCTTTAGGGTCCGATCGATATGGCGTCTGATATAGATAATTGCTTTCGCTTTATTTATATCAGAAACCTTATCGCCTACAGCGATGGTGTGGCTCAATCCCTGTGCTCGCAGATGGAATTTTATGTCCAACTGCCAGCTTAAGTAGTTCTTGCCTGAAGCATCCAAAACGTCGAAATCGACGCTCGCAATTTTGGCCATTTGTCACTCTAGCATGTAAAAAGATAGGCAATAATTAGATATTTTCGCAGAAAAATAAATAATTAAGCACATCAGACACAGATATTTGCTGCGTGGATCGGCTAATCACCATATTAATTACAGTCCATTACAGTCCCAAAAAGAAATGAAAGTACAACTCGTGAACCCCCGTGGGGTCCCTATTCTTCTGGAATAGTCCTTCATCTCCTTGAGGCGTCCGCCGGTCTTGTAATATTACAAAATTATCCTCACTACATATTTCTCTCAAAAGAAAAAAATGCGGGAAAATAAAATGGTGATCCCTACCCGATCCAAAACCACAACAAATATTGACATTCATCGCAGGCAGATAAAATGCAGCAGGCATTTAATCATCACATGCAGTTTATTCATTACAGGCAATTTAATCATCACAGGCAATTTATAAAGGAAAATGAAATCTTACGTTTAAAAATTATTGGACCACTAGGCAACGTCATACACCGTTAGGTTAGTTGACTAACGGCAGAGCGGTCGCAGGATCTTCTTAATTTTTAAACGTTTGGAAAAATCATATAATCCGAATAAAGAGCGATGAATAAAATCACATGTAATTTTGTCCAGATTTTGACGAAAAAAATCGCAATTAAATCTGAAAAAGATTTGAAAATCAAAAAATTTTCGGGGTCAAACCCTAGTTAGGGTTTTTGGTCGCGCGGATTGCCGCTTCAGGCGGCTAGGGTTTCCGGACATGAGCGCGCACCGGGGGTGCCCGAAACGAGCGGATGCCGGGGGGTGGGGGCCCGCCGCTGCCGGCGGCGGGGGGATGGGGGCCCGCCGCTGCGGCGGCGGTTTGACCCGCCGTCGCTGGCGGCGGGGCCGCCCGCCGCCGGCGGCGGCGGGTCGAGCCCGCCGTCGCTGGCGGCGGGGCCGCCCGCCGCCGGCGGCGGCGGGTCGAGCCCGCCGTCGCGGCGGCGGGAGGTGGGTTTGCCGCCGCTTCGGGCGGCGGGCGAGGATTTTGGCGCGAGATCTAGGGGGGATTTGCGTTCCGGCGAGAAGATCCCCTAGGGTTTCATGGTTTTTGGGGATAAAAATCTAATTTTTAGTCGAAAAAAGTGTTTTTTGATCTCCAAAAATCGTTTTTATTGTAAAAGTTTGATTTTTATCAATAAAAACGATAGAATCTTGAGCGATTGATCCAAGAAATTGGATCTCTACATATGCGCATATGGAATATTTAGATCTAGGGAGAAAGTTACCTCTAGATCCTACCCGCTGGATCTAGCGACGTTCGGTGAAGGAAGCCCGTTCGCGTCGCGTCCGTCCGTCGGCAGGGGTTCGGCTCAGCTTCGAGCGTGCTGATAACGTGTTGTAAACGTGGTGGCTATGGAATCCATAGCACTGTATTTATAGTGATAGAGTTACATAATGGGTGGATACCCACTAACGGGTAGGCCCACCAAAAGCCCGTTTATAACAATAGAAAAATTTAGATGAAAACGAATTATAGAGAAAAGCTTGAGAGAAGATAAAGAAAAATAAATTGTTTTTATAGGAGAAAGGTTAAAGATAGAGTAGATTTCTAGATTTTTGTTTAAGAGAAGTTTAAATATTTTTATAAGAAAATGAAGTAAAATTTTATACTTCTTGATAAGAAATGAATACATCTGTTAATTTGTTTGCGATATATAAAATTATAATTAGTTATCTTTAAATTTAAAAAAAAGATCAGTACATAGATGTTAATAATTAGTTATTTCGACATGCTTGTGGAATATAATTATAGTTATTTTTAATTTAGAAAACGGTAGAGATGCATGTGCTATTAATTAAGACACTTAAAATTAGAAACTTGCATAAATTAAGTTTTTATTTAGAATAGAACTAACTATCTATGGAAAGATAGAGATGTGAGTGGAAAATGCAAAACCATAAAAATAATGATCGCTAATTGAATTACATATAAAAAATTCAATTTTAAATGGTTCAAGTGCAATCACATATATTATAATTCTCGTTAACAATAAAAAATAATATGAAATTGATGTCTCTGCTTTATGTCAATATAAAACTAACCTTTATTTCAAGAGATCTATCTTGAAACATGTAATCATTAACCGAATTATCTAAAAGTTTTAAATTGAAGTAGTTCAATTGTAATCGCTGATAGGATATAATTAAATGAACAAGAAAATCTGAAGTTAATGAAAATATTTTTGGTCGAATGTATACTTGGACTTGAAAGTGACAGATGTGGATGGCAACCATTGCAATGATGAAGAAAGTTTTAGAGAGAAAAAGAAGGAAATAAAAAAGGCAATATTTGATTGTAATAAATGATGGAATGACGAGAAGAAAAAAGGATAAAATATTTTTATATTTGAGAATAAAAGCTTTAGTATTGAAGTTTTTATTTTTAAATTTGCAATCCAATAATTCTACCTAAAACGATAGCTATAAGTTTTTTAAAAAATCAAGAGCCTATGCTTAGAATTTTGTCATTGGTCAAGTTTTTAAAAATTGACATATTTCATGATGTTAACGAATTATTTTATTAGTTTAAATTATCATTAAATCTATACCAGAATACATAATTTTTTCGGTAAGTGATAAGTTTGAAGGAATTTTCCAATAGCGTTCATGTGTGGACGTGATTTGGTAAAGAATTTTATTTGAGGAAAACATTAAATTTAAAAGTTTAATGAGTAGATAATTTATTTGAATATAAGAGATGGTTTTTGTAGCATAGAGGGCAATTTGTTTTAAAAGAGAGAGGAAGATACCTTTTTCAAAGAGAAACAGTTTTGACTTCTTTAAGAGATTTTTTTAATTTTTTACTTCCGTGGAGAGACTTTCAACTTTTTTTCAAAAGAGATAACTGATTTTTTGAGAAATGATAAATGATGACGAGAGAGATAAAAGCAGTAGATTTATTTGACTTGAAATTTAAAAAAAAAGTAAAATTGAATGGCAAAAATACCTTTGTTAGGAGAAAAAGGTGAGAGATGAAACAATTTGCTTTTAGGAATATTGAGAGAGAGAGCTGATTTTTTTCGGAAATGATAAATGATGATGAATGTGATAAAAGTAGTAGATTTATTTGACTTGAAATTTAAAAAAAGAAACTTGAATGACACAATTACACTTGTTTGGTGAAAAAGGAGCGGGGAATACGATAAGACTGAAAAACAAGGAAAACCTGCAAGGCAGAGAGACTGTTTATAGGGATGCAAGACAGCAAGCAATGTTAATAATATCTGACACACATGGAGCTAGGTTCAATGTGAAATAACAGCAGCATCTTTGCCAACCATTGACCATAACTTGTAATTGGCAGGGTATGTGTAGAAACCTATACTGGTCATGGCTCAGAAAACTTGTGGAAAACTACGTGACTAGGAAAGATTGGTCAAAGCAATTGTTTATATGATGCATTGAAAATTGATTTAATAGATTTCCTATAAACTACTGAATTCTGAGGAGTACATGATTAAGGAAACTGGGTGTATGTAGTATCTATTTGGAGATAAATTCCATTGTTATCACATGTTTTAAGTTTAAATATTATTAGTAAGGTGAAGTCCAAAATTACTCACATGTTTTACTTCTTTAATATAACAAAATTTGGATATGAATAATAAGTCACATTCCTGTGTTCACACTTCTAAACATCATTAAGAGTCGTTATTGGCGTAAACAGTGGTACTAAGTTATGTACATTATAGGAGTACTTCTGATTCAAAAAAAGTATAATAGAGTACTTTATTTTCTCTCACTTAATCTTTAGCAGCACTAAGTTTTAACTTATATATGAAACAAAATATGAGATGTATAGGAGTGTGAAAGTTGATAAATTCTTAGAATCAGTACAGTACAGCTTGCAATATGTGGATAAAACCCATAATATGACTAGAATCACATGAAGAAACAAAAAGATCCTTACCCCATGTTAGCCATATATTTGTATAAAGTTTAGCCTTCAATATTTTTCTTTTACATTTTTCTTTTAATGAATAAGGACTTTATTTTTAAATTTTAATAGTGCTCCCCACCATATGTTAATTTGCAGGCGAAACGGCTAAAGGCCATTATGCTGGCTGCAGCTGAACTCACAGCTCTACGCCTCAGAGATCTGCCTTCTGCAAATCACAGGGGAAGACTTGAGATTGACAATAAAAACAGAGTATTCCGGTTTCTTGATAAAAATGGTGATGGTAGAATCAGTATTGAGGAACTCACAGAGGTGATGGAAGAGCTGGGAGCAGAGGACAAAGATGCCCAGGAGCTTATGCAACTTCTAGATGAAAATAGTGATGGGTCTTTGAGCTCTGATGAGTTTGCTTTGCTTCAGAGACAGGTAAAGTTGGATATCCTTGATGCAAATCGGTCTCAATGTAGAATAAGTAACCAATGTGTAAATTTGCAGCTAGAGCATCAAAACGTAACTTTGATTTATAACTTTAGTATTTGAATAAACTAACGTTTCAATTTCGATATATGTTTCTCTTAAAATAGCACATCCACATCCAGATCATTGACAACAAATAAATGCTAAATCTCTTGAACCTACACTATTAAACAAGACATTCCAGCTTCTTGTGACAGGTAGTATACGTCTCAAATTCTATGCACAGCGCTGCAGTGGGCAGCGGCTGTCAGTTGATACTCTTCTGTTTAAAAAAAGGGTGCTGGATTGACACAGGGATAAAGTCAATAAGGGCACTTAAAACTGCAAATTTGAGTAGTTTGATATCAGAGTAACATCACTATTTATTCTTTGGGTCTTTCCTAGTCCTGAAAGTTAATTGATTCTATTCTTTATGGTCTTCTGTTATGTAGGTAGAATTTGTGAGAAATATGGAGGAAACAGATGATCAGTACAGAATCATGTTGGGTGAAAAGCTTCAGATGACTGACAGTAGCGGATTGATTCAGGTTTATCGTAAGGAGTTGGGTGACAAACTAGCGGTAAGCTAAAACTGCAGCGAAGTTTGTTACCGGTCTTGCGCTAGATTAAATATTTTATTGCAAGGTAAATAATTGAATTTACCGTACAGTTCAATGTATAATACTTTTGTCCTGAATTATACTTCACCATCTGGTGATGTAATAAAGTAAGTATACTTCATAATCTGACCATATACAACATGCAGGGTTGGGTATCTGTCCAGAAACATTGAGAAAATTCAATCCCTTCTCATTTGTCAGAAAATCTCTGTTAGTAATTACCTGTTTATGACTTAGCACCCATGGTATACTGCAAGCCGTGATTGGTAGTACTGGGTTCAAATCAAATTAAAGGAGAGTGCTTGAATCGATTCACATTTAGCTAGATATGGATTATTTAGTTCTGTGATAAAAGATCCTACGACAGTTGAGGTTATGTGCATCTAGATTTCTTTTGTGATGTTCTTCATAATTTTCTGATGAATTGTCCCCTACGACGTTGGAAAAGATGTGATAATACTCACTTATATTCATACATTCCAGTACAACTGGGAACATATGCTGGTTTTTATGACTTTCTGTCAGAACTTAAGGTCGGAATTGACCTGGTGAGGATCTCATAACTAATTGTAATATACATTGGCAACTTTGTAGGTCTTGAGCTAATTTCTTTTTTGCTGGTAATAACAGACAGTTCCAAGTGTATATGAAATTGGTTTCGTATCTAGAAGATATGTAGGATTAGGAGGAGACAACGTTGGTTGCAATAAATGATATTCATTTCTTATTTCTGTAAATATATTAGATGTCCTCGCTTATGGAATATTACAGAATTTTATGTGTCTTAACCAGACATCTTGATTATGACACTCTTCATCATTGAATAGATCTTCATTCTTTAACAATCATTGCCTTAAATAGAAGCAAATTTTGTTGACATATCTTCTTTCTTTATCAATCATTCATACAATCTTCATCATTGAATGTAGAGTATTATAGTACTTTTTTTGGGTGACCCGGACTCCTGCACCGCCACACTAGTGGGGCGGCCAGGCACCAAACCGGGGGTATGCAAGGCTGATCCACACCCGCGTACCAGGTTAGTCGAGGGAATTAAGCGAGGTAGCCATCGTGCCTCCATCACCCGCCTCTCCGGGGGAGAGGAACGCACTTCCCACTCAGCCAACCCCCTCGGGGTCATTATAGGACTTTTCCTTTAGCCTGCATACCTCACCTCAGCTACTGAAGAAACACATGCACATGGACAATACCATAAGACACTCCAGCTTGATCTTCTATAGAAATGACAGGATTTTTCCTTTGTTTAAGTGACTTTTAGATGTGAACAATATTTCTGTACTTTTAGCATTAAAAAGTTTGAATCATCCTGATGGATAAATATCATTCATTATGATCTACATTCTGTTTGCTAGAAAGTCAGAAGACTATTTGGCTATGCATCAAATGTGTAATGACCCACTCTGGGGGCCCGTTACTGTTTGGAACATGCACAAGTTCTGATAGGCACCAATGAAGTCAATACATGCTCTGTTGCAGAAATACGCCAAAATACTCATAATGAAAATGATTTACAACCTTATTACAACCCCGCAGCGTACAAGAAAGGAAATACAACTGAAAACAAATAATACGTAGACTCTCCTGGCATCTCGTCCTCTCGCTCCCAGGTAGACTCTCCTGGTAAGTTGCAACGTCACATCACACTGACTAGATCAATTGTCCTGCTCCTGAAGACTTTCTGGCGTCGATCTAGGATCTCCACTGGTTGTTGCTCGTATGTCAAGTGCGGACGAACGACGATCTCCGAATAGTCCACGACATGACTAGAGTCGCTCACATAACGGCGCAACTGCGAGATGTGGAACACATTGTGCACTCCTTCTAAGGCAGGGGGTATTGCAAGCTTGTATGCCACTTCTCCTACTCGCTCCAGAATATCGAAAGGGCCAATGAATCGAGGACTAAGCTTTCCTCTCCGACCAAAACGAATCAATCCTCGGTTGGGCGAGATCTTCAGAAAAACATGATCACCGGGCTGAAACTCCAAGTGTCGACGCTTTGCATCTGCCCAATGCTTGTACCTGTCCTGAGCCAGCTGCAGCTTCTCTATGATGGTCCGAACCACATCCACGGCTTCGGTGATTAGCTCAGGACCAACTAACTCTCGATCCCATATATCATCCCAGCTCAAGGGGGATCGTCACTTTCTCCCATACAGTGCCGCAAAAGGCGCCATACCAATGCTAGACTGGTAGCTGTTGTTATATGCAAACTCCATCAAATGGATATGATCTTCTCACGATCCTTTGAAGTCCAGCATACATGCCCACAGCATGTCTTCCAGTATCTGTATAGTACGCTCTGACTGACCATCTGTCTGTGGATGGTAAGCTGTACTAAAGCTCAAGTGGGTTCCCAAGCTCTCCTGAAGGTTCCTCCAGAAACGAGATGTGAACCTGGTGTCTGTCCGAGACAATGCTGATAGGAACGCCATGCAACTTCACAATCTTATCTATGTACTTCTTGGCCAAAACTTCTGTAGATTACCCACTCTGAAAGGAATGAAGTGCGCGGTTTTGGTCAATCGGTCTACAATCATCCAGACAGCGTCATTCTGTTTCGTACTCTTGGGTAGTCCAGTCACGAAGTCCATCGTGATGTGCTGCCACTTTCACTCCGGAATGGGTAAGGGCTGTAATAAGCCGGCAGTCTTCTGATGTTCAGCCTTCACCTATTGGCACACGATACACTTCGCTATGCTCCGTGCGACGCTTCTCTTCATGCCATGCCAACAGTAATGATGTCGCAGACCCTGATACATCTTAGTACCTGCAAGATGTATGGAGTATGGAGAACTGTGAGCTTCCTCCAACAGCTCCTCTCTAATGGCGCCAGACGGTACACAGATTCTGTCCTCAAACCTCAAGGATCCATCTGCATGAATCTTAAACTCTGGCCTCTGGCCTGCTATCACCAGATCTTTAATCTTCCGCAGCTTCTCATCGTCCATCTGAGTAAACTTGATCCTATCTACCAAGGTCGATTGGATATGCATGCCCATCAAAGATGCAGTCATCCCTGGTAGAATCGCTTCTATACTCATGTCCTGGATCTCTTGCTGCAACCTCCACTGAGTCGTAAGGGTCATCACTGCTGGAAGACGACTCAATGCATCTGGTATGACATTGACTTTTTCAGGATGGTACTGAAGGTCAATGTCATAATCTGCCATGAGCTTGACCCATCGTCTCTGACGCATGTTGAGCTCGTTCTGAGTTAAGAGGTACTTCAGACTCTTATGATCCGAGAACACCTTCACGTGCTCCTCCAATAAGAAGTGCCTCCAAATCTTCAACGCAAAAATCACTGCCACCAACTCAAGATCATGAGTGGGATAGTTCTTCTCGTGGATCTTCAACTGCCTGGATGCATATGCTACAACTCGACCATGCTGATATAGCACGCATCCAAGTCCTTTGCCAGATGCATTACAGAAGACTTCGAATCCTCCTGATCGGTCTGGAATGATCAAGATGGGTGCAGTCGTCAAACTCTTCTTCAGTTCCTGGAAAGCATCATCACATGCTTTTGACCAAACAAATATCACATCTTTTCTCGTCAATCACGTCATGGCTCCCGCGATCTTCGAGAAATCTTTGATAAACCTCCGGTAGTAGCCATCTAGTCCCAAGAAGCTTCGAATCTCGGTCACCGTTCGGTGGACTGGCCAGTTTTGAACAGCGGCTACTTTTCAGGATCAACAGCAATCCCTGCTCCGGACACCACGTGGTCTAGAAACACCATCTCGTTCAGCCAGAACTCGCACTTTCTAAGTTTGGCATAAAGCTGGTGTCTTCTCAGGGTCTCGAGAACCTTCCTGAGATGCTCTGCATGCTCCACTGCATTCTTCGAATAGATGAGAATGTCGTCGATGTAGACTATTACGAACTTGTCCAAGTATTCATACAATACTTGGTTCATGAGACTTATAAATACCGCGGGTGCATTGGTCACACCAAACGACATTGCTAAGTATTCATAATGTCCATATGTGGTTCTGAATGCAGTCTTGGGAACATCTTCATCCTTCACCTTCACTTGATGGTACCCCGTCCTCAGATCCAGCTTCGAATAGACGCTTGACCCACCGAGCTGGTCGAAAAGATCGTCGATGTGCGGTAGAGGGTACTTGTTCTTCACGGTGACTTTGTTCAGCTCGCGGTAGTCAACGCACATACGAAGGGATCCGTCTTTCTTCTTTACCAGCAGTATAGGAGATCCCAGGGAGATACATTGGGTCGTATTAATCCATTCTTCAGTAGTTCATCAAGTTAGACCTGCAATTCTTCTAGCTCAGATGGTGCTAAACGATATGGTCCCTTGGACATCGGCTGAGCTCCTGGTATTAGTTCGATGGCAAATTTAAGGATGCGATCCGGAGGTAAACCTGTAAGGTCGTCTGGAAACACATCGATGAACTCTCGAACCACCTCTAGTA
Source organism: Scilla litardierei (assembly GCA_030789695.1). Classification (NCBI taxonomy): domain Eukaryota; kingdom Viridiplantae; phylum Streptophyta; class Magnoliopsida; order Asparagales; family Asparagaceae; genus Scilla; species Scilla litardierei. The sequence continues at coordinate 141,012,179 of CM061140.1, read as the reverse complement.
CTTGGGGTTAGCTTCCATTGCAGCTGCTATTGCTTTGGTCGACCTGGCTTTGTACTTCACCGGGCCTACAGATCTGCTCCCATTAATGAACTCGAACTTCGGATGTTCAGGTATGTCAAAGGCTACCCTCCTTCGACAACAGTCGATGGTGCCATGGAAAGTTCCCAACCAATCCATCCCGAATACCGCATCAAAGTTCATGATATCTAACATCACGAAGTCAGCGAATAACGCTCGCCCACAAATCACCATGGGGCATTGAGGATACCCACTGGTCGTTTTTATCACTCCGTCACTCGTGTTGACGTTCCAACCGGTAGTTAAAGTTTTGACAGGAACGGTGTGGGTGCGAACGAATCGACTCGTCAGGAAGCAGTGTGATGCTCCCCAGTCAAACAAGGAGAGGATGGGTTTCCCAGCTACTAGCACGACACCTAGGTTGCAAACACTAATCTAAGCAACCAATGCTAATGAAAGAAAAGATATACTCACTATGCAAGAAATATACCTGTGATCACTTCACCGGTGGCCTCGGCCTCTTCGACGGTCATGGTGTAAGCCTGGCGTCTCGGTGGTGGCTGCTCCCTTGCTTGCTAAAACACCCTCTACTGTGGAGGTAGATGTGGACGCTGTGGAGCGTTCCCAATCGGGGCAGCGCGAGGAGCTGGAGTTGGATCACGTGACCTATGATGCGGGCAGTTCCTAGCCACGTGTCCAGACCCTCCACAAACCAGACAAAGGCCCAAAAATCCTCGACACTTAGGTTTGGTGTGTTCAGGCTTCCCACAAAAGTGGCAGACCGGGAGGGCCTGCTGCTGTTGTCCTGGCCTCTTAAACTGAGTCTGCTAAATAGGACGGTGCATCTGTGGCCGTCTGCTTGGCCCTCCATGGGTCGGTGGAGCCTCGCAGATGCTACCGGCCTAAGATCTTCCTTTGCCTCCTCTTCGACCATCTCATGGTTACGAGCAATGGTCAGAACTGCAACATGTGTGGTCAGACTAGCAGCGACCGTCTTCCTCCGAATCTCAATGTTGAGCCCCTGCTGGAACTGCTGGGCTCGAGTCAATGCATTCGTAACCATCTCTGGGGCAAACCTGCTGAGCATGGAGAACTCAGCGTCATACTGATCCACCGTCATCGAACCCTGCTTCAGGTTGATAAACTTCTTCCTCATCATGATCCTTTCCTGTGTGTGAAAGTACTAGGCGTTGAAGGTACTGGTGAAGTCATCCCACGAAATAGGCAATCCCAAGCGGTCTTCTATCGCCTGCCACCAGTCTCGAGCACCATCAATCAATTGCCTCTTGGCGGTAGCCACCCATGCTTCTTCTCGGATCTGAGATGCCCTCAGATCATCAGTAATGCTCCTGAGCCATTCTTCCGCCTGAAGATGGTTCTCAGCCCCTGCGAAGGTCTTCGGGCTCATCCCTCGAAAGTGATAAAGCACTCGGGTCAGCTTTCTGCTCTCTAAGCAAAGCATGTTCCAAAGCCTGTCCAAGCTTCTGATGAAGGGCATACATGCACCACATGCAATCTTCTGCAGAGAAAGGTGCAGTCGGGAATGCTGTCGCGTTTGGACCGTTGTTGGGTCCATTACCATCATCATTCTGGTAGGGACCCCCATTCAAGTGGTTGATCCCAGATCCAAAAGCACTGTCCTCGCTTCCCGAAGTGTTCCTTTTCCATTGCTCACCTGTGTTTCATAAGGTTTGATCAGTTCCATTGAGTATTTTATACGGCAAATTCTGAACTTCCTAAATTGTTCATGTGGTATTTAGCGCGGACCTGCATGGGCCACCAAACCTGTAACGACCCACTCTGGGGGCCCGTTACTGTTTGGAACATGCGCAAGTCCTGCTAGACACCAATGGAGTCAATACAGGCTTTGTTGCAGAAATACGCCAAAATACTCATAATGAAAATGGTTTACAACCTTATTACAACCCCGCAGCGTACAAGAAAGGAAATACAACTGAAAACAAATAATACGTCAAGCCACTCGGAAAGCAACAAAGTAAATCTCCCACACTCACTCTCAATACCCAGCGTCCTGCTGGTCAAACTCAACAGCAAACTCCGCGTCTGCAGCCTCTGGTGCAAACTCTTCAACCTGTGAGATATCTGGCGGGTCCACCACAAAGAGAAGGGTCGTCAGGATCAGACGTAACTAAAAGTATCTCAAGCATGGAGATTAATACAAAGTGCAAGTATGGCAGTCTAAAGAGAAGAGAAGTAAAGTACGAGCAATAATGGTAAGGAAATAGAGCAGAAATGTAACTTGCAGTTTTACAACAATCAGTAATTTCTAGCAATTAAAAGTACTTTATTAAAAGAGACCATGTTATGAGTTTAACTGTGTCGTACCTAGACCGTGACTTATAATGCGGGGTACAGTGAGCAACCAAGAGTCCATCTCTTACCATGGGCGCTACCCGGGCAAACTATGCTATGAATACTGTTCTAGAATCTGTGATCAAGTTTATGATTTTGTCACCGGCTACTACGATGGGTTGCTAGAACCCGCACGGTGACAACAAAGCCTGGACTAGTCGCTCTCGTATCCTAACTATTATAAGTTACCCCAAACCCAGTGTTCGTGGTGTTACCGTAATTGTAATTTAGGAATCATTTATCTAGAATTACACATTTTTACAATACTGTTCAAACGATCAAGCTTACACGATACTGTGCAGATTGTCACGATTAGTTAACTATTTAATCAATCAATTGCTAATGAAAGGAAACTAATTCTAGCATGCATTTGTTTTTGTTTTAAAGCCCATAGCAAGAATACGAAGAGTTACCGATTCACCTTGTAGTGGAAGACGCGCTTTGTATAACGGTAGGGATACCTGGTTTACACGTGTTACAAATGAGTTAGCTACACAAAATAATGATAGGCTAAGAGGGCATGTTAGTCTGAAAATAACTAATAATAAAATTATTATTACCATAACTCTTATACACTAACTTACAACTAATTACTTATAACATGTTATAATAACTTATATTAAAACTTAACTTGTTATTATAATAAATAAATTACATTAACTACTAACATATTTACTAATATAGGTTTATAAATATTAACTTATAAAAATAACTTATATAATAATTAATATAATAACTTATATAATAATTCATTTTAACTAAACTTAAATACTTAACTTAAATAATAACTAACTTATTTAACTAAATAATTTAACTTTATATAATAAATAACTTAAAAATAATAATAACTTATATTCAAAACATATATAATAACTTATTTTAAAACATTATAAAAACTTAACTTAAACTTTACCTCACACACACTCTCTCTCTCCGTCTCATCCTCCTCTTCTTTCGTTCTGTTCTCTCTCTTTTTTTATTTTTGTTGCATGTGAATGGCGGCAAGGGGATGTGGGGGGGGGGGGGGGGGCAAAAGGCGCACGGGGGATTCCGACGGGGCTAGGGCACAAAAGGGCCGGTGGCCTGGAGGTGGGCGGCGCAAGGGGGCCCGGCCTGGGTGGTAGGTGCGGCGACGGGCTTAGGGAGGAGGGGCAGCAGCCTTTGGAGGTGGGGCACGCGGCTGCGTAAGGAATGTGGGGAGGAAGATGAATGAAATAGGGGTTTTGGGTTGTTGTAGGGTTGATTGGGAGTGTTGATTGCTTGATTTGGGCTTCAATTTCGCTGTTCTACTCTTCAATTTCAGATCTTCCCCTCAATTTCTGATTTCTCTTTGTGATTTGGGTGTGATTGATCTTTGGTGAAGAGGTGAATGATGCAACGTGAGAGGGGTTTGATTTCTGGTGTTGGATTGTGTGCTGTTGGGTTGAAGGTGGGTTATAATGAACGGAGAACCCAGCGGGAGGTTGCCGTGGGAGAGAGGGAATGATGCTGGCAATTGATGATGGGGAGAAGGTGGTTGCCGACAGATGAAAAGGAGGGGGGCTTGCCGGCACTGAGTAGGGAAATTATTAGGTTAGGTTAATTGGTTAAAGGAGGGTAATAGTAATAGGCTATAACAACTCGGACTACTGAAAAAAAAGACACACCATGAACAAACATGCCTAAAAATACCGGTCGTTACAAAATGGTAGAAAACTAATCTGCTTTCTATAAAAAAAACTGAACAACTTTAGACCACTTAATGGTAAATGATATCCAAATTGCATGATTTTCTTGCGTTATCAGCTCATATCCCCTTATCACTCTCTGTCTAGACATTATGTCTTCCCCCGCTCTCATGTGCACTGTACATTTCTTTTTCCAACAAGTGAAGGCCAAATCTTACAGAAAGCCAAATGGGAAGTAATTCCCGCTTGATTTGTTGAAGGAATTTGCAATGCAAGAAATCAATCAAAGTGATTTGTTATAAATAGCAGAGTCGAAGCAATCAATGGAAGCAACAGTAACTAAACACTCGGCTCAAGAGCTCTCTTCTTGAGTCTTCTCCACAATGACAACGGCTATGGAAATGTTGGGTGCTTTCAATGAGCTAACTGAGAGAATGAAAGAGATCTCAACTGCATCCTCTTCTCAACATCTGTTCAGGTCATTGAAGCTTGTGTTTCCTCTTCTGGAGACTCTGCCTAATGCAGATGATGACTGGACTCTACTCTCACGGGCGTCTGCTGGTGCTTTTCTTCTTGTTGATTTGCAGGTAATTCTTGTTAACTAATTATTTGCTTGGTTGGTACAAAAAGATTTTTTTTACAAATAAAAGCTTAAGAAATCTAATGTCTTCTGGATTAGTTGATGTATTGAAATATAGAAATGACAGCATTGTTATTTTTTTCCAATTATGAAATATTCTAATCAGACCAGAGGTTTGGTCGGTCGACTGTTGCTCATTAATTAGTGGAAGGGAAGAAAAAGAACAAAGTGGTCACATCTTTGTTGGCCTCTCTGCCCTTCACAACCCCTGCCATGTGTTAATCATTAATAAAAACCCAGATGTGTAGTATTTGGCATATGAAATTTGGAGAGAAGAAAAAAGGTGGAGATTCTGTGCTCTCTTGTTACGTAGAGAGACTCTAAATGGCAAATTACAAATGGAAAATTCTACAATGGTTCCGAGTACTAGGCCCTATGAAAACTGATAAATTGAAAATTTTACATTACTAGCCGTCAAAATATGTACAAAATGAAGGATGTTATGCCCCAGCCGACCGTATTAGGGATAATTTTAGTAAAAAATATATTCTTATGTATATGAATAACAACTCGATACATATATTTATGAGCAGAATATACATATATTTAGGACAATATACAGATATAGCTGTGAACTTGTGTCTCAATCATGCATAATATTCGTGTTTGACACTTGTGTCCATGTCCAAAATTTATAGTCTATTTGTGGTTTTAAATAATCACTTCAAGCTGAATTGTTGATGGATACTGAAGTTGTTTCGGCCGGCATTTTGAGAGAATGCCTTGTCAACGGGTGCTATAAACATGGATGAAGTGGAGAGACAGATTAGCTCTGGCACTGCTTTTACCTTTTACACGAGAACTTGTGGATGAAGAATATGCATTCCAAAGATGAAACTTTGGATGCTGAGAGTACTAGTGCCTTGAGGAAGCAGTGCCTGACTTGCTACAACATTCAGTTTGTAATCTTAGAGATTGCTGTCAGACTTGATATAATTTGGCATTTAGAGCATCTTCCCTAGTACCATCAACAGAAGCTTTCTCTTAAAACTTTGAAGATATATGCTCTTCTTGCCTATGCAGTCGGAGCTACTGGGTTGTCAGTTGATGTAGAGGATCTATCATTTCGTCACTTGTTTTCCTATTCTTGTATCTAGACGCATGATTAAACCGTCATGAAGCAGAACACACGCCCTTGATTGAAATTTATGAGGATCGGTTGCTTCAGGCTTGAAAATCTGCTGGTGAGATGGAGGAGATTGTAACTGACCTTAATCAAAGGTTGATACAAAATCCATTTCAACACCATGCAGAAACTGTTGAGGGAGAGCCTGAAGCCTGAAGAATTCCATGATATTTTGGTCTTGTGGATCATCTTAGATCCTAAACCTGGGGAGATGGGTATTGAAATGGGGAACATGGCATGTTGTAGGACTTATTAAGTGATCCAGAGGTTGTGGAAAATAGTCCCTACAAGGACAAAAGACCATTTTGCCAGGCCCAAAGGTAATGGATTCTGAAGCTTGCATGCTGAACCATTGATGGAAATACAGATTAGGATGAAGGAGATGGATACAGTAGCTGAAGGTATGTTAGGATCCAACAAAGATACGATTTTTAATAGATAAAACAATGGAAATAACAAGATATTTGAGCACAAAAGAGGTGTGCTCTCCTCCCAAGACGCCGAAGAGGACGTCCGCACTCATTTAATCTAAAATCTAAACCTAAGGACGCTCAATAGAAAATATCAAATATCAAGCATGCCTAAACAAATGACGGCTAGCCCCTATAAATAGAAGAAATTAGGGTTCCTAGGCTAATGCGGCGCGCGCATAATCAAAAGGGGGAGGGGCCGGCGGCTTAGCAATGGGCCCGGATCATAGGCGGGTGTAGACCCGCATGGTCTAACAATACTCTCTCCCCAAAGAACCACCTTGTCCTCAAGGTGGTGTAAGTACCAGCAGTGCTACTCTGAGTGGGAGTCGTCCTCCCCCGATCCCTTCGTCCTCCACGTCATCTGCCTCGTCTGCTTTCGCTATCAATACTTGCAGCTTTCGATCCACACAGCGGTGTCCGGGGTGAAGCGCTCGTCGCATCTGAAACAGAGCCTTTTTTGCCTCTTCTCCTTCATCTCCGCATCGGTCATCCTTCGGAATGGGCCTCCAGCCGGTGGTGGGATGTTTTGTTCTCCCGACTTCTCAAGTCCCACCTGAACTGCCTCAGTAGTGGCCCCCGCTCCGCCTGCTCCAGTCGAGGTGACCCACTGCAACTGCCCACTGTAGCTCCCTCACCTCTCATATCCTCAGTCCGGGAGTCATCTACCATCTGTGCCATCTCGATTATCTCTGAAAGCCCCGAGGCTTATATGGCCTCACCGCAGCTCGAAGACTAGGTCGCATTCCCTTCAAGAAGGTGCCCTCCAGCGACTCGTTCGACACCCCATGAACTTGCCCGCCCGTGTCTCAAATCTCTCGATGTACTCCCGCACCGGCCCCTCCTGCCTGAGGGCAAATAGCTGCTCGTGTAGGTTCCCCAAACGGGGGTCTCTAAACTTCTCCAGCACCAAGTCTTTCAAGTCCTCGCAGCTCCGGATCTGCTGCATCCTCTCCTTCCACTGGAACCACCCCAAGGTTCTGCCTTCCATGCAGATGGCTGCTGCCTCCAGCTTCTGTGCCTCGGTCATGTGGTACGCCGCGAAATATCTCTCCGCTGTGAACAATCAGGCGTGTGGATCCTCCCCAGAAAATATCGACATCTTCAGCTTCCTCTGCAATCTCCTCTAAAGTGCCCCAGCTCAGGTATCCCCTCCTCTTGGTGATGTGGACGGTAGTGTTGTCTCCTCTCGTCCGGAGTCTCGTACTGCCTAGGGGGCCTCCTCTGCGACCCCCGTATTCTCCACGGTAATATCCTCTTTGGCCCTCGAAATCGTCTCAATCTGTGTCATCGCCGAACTCCGCCTCGTAGTCACCCTACTGTCAGAATAATAATCTCTCCCGCGTCCGTCGCCATAGAATGGTTCCTCCGCTGCTGGTCGACGTCCCAAAGGGTCGAAAAATCCTCCCGAAATCTGTCCGCGACCCTCCACAGCTGCTGTCCTCTGCCCGGGGGCTCGAAAAACCATCCTGGAGGCTAGCCGTGCACGTCCCCCTGGCGGCTGCTACCGGCCCCCTGGCAGGGCCGGCGGGCCCTGCCGATCACCCAGCAGGGCCGGCGGGCCCTGTCGGACCCAGACAGGGTCGCCAGGCCATGCTGGCCACCTGGCAGGGCCGACGGGCCCTGTCGGCCTCCGGGCAGGGCCGACGAGCCCTGTCGAAGGTTCGGCAGGGTCGCCGGACCTGTGCGGGGGCCGGCAGGGCCTGGCCAGACCTATCGGGCCCTGCGCTGGGCGGGGGGGCCTCCACCGCCCCTGTCGCGTGGCGGCCGCCCCCCGAAAGGGTTTTGGGGGGCCGGCCGCCCCTCCTCGCCTTCGTGCGCTGTCCGAAAAGGGCGGCTAGGGCCGCCGCCGCCCCTTTGATACTCCACCGCGTTGCGCCGCACCTCCTCGCGATAATCCACCTTCCATGGCTCCTCTTCCTTGTCATCGGCAAGTTCCTCCACCAAAAAGTCGCTTCCCGGTTCAAAGTTCTCAACTTTTTCATTCCCCTTGCCCAAAGGTGGCGCCTTTTCCGCTGATTTAGGGTTCCCACCCCCTTTGTTGTTCGCTGCCAATTGATTTAGGGTTCCCATCAATTGCGTGAATTGTTCGTCGTGCTTTGCTTGATTCGCCGCCAATTGATTGATGGAAGCCGTCAACTTTGCCATGGATTCATCGTTTGCCGCCAACGATTTCTTGATCCCGTCGATTTCGCTCGTGAACTTTGCCTCCAAAGCCTCAATTTTGTCGTGCGATCTTGTCGTGGCCGCCATGGATCGTCACGTGCTCTGATACCAAAATGTTAGGATCCAACAAAGATGCGATTTTTAATAGATAAAATAATGGAAATAACAAGATATTTGAGCACAAAAGAGGTGTGCTCTCCTCCCAAGACGCCGAAGAGTTCGTCCGCACTCGTTTAATCTAAGATCTAAACCTAAGGACGCTCAATAGAAAATATCAAATATCAAGCATGCCTAAACAAATGATGGCTAGCCCCTATAAATAGAAGAAACTAGGGTTCCTAGGCTAATGGGACGCGCACGCGCATAATCAAAAGGGGGAGGGGCCGTCGGCTTTGCAATGGGCCCGGCCCATAGGCGGGTGTAGACCCGCAGGGTCTAACAGTCTAGTTGCCTCCCATTCATGGTACAAGGGGGTGGTCTAACTGATCCCAAAGAGGTAATAAACTTATTCTCTTATACGAGCCGTCATATACACGTCTGCTATCTATTTTCGTTCCTTAATAACCCCATAAAACTGCAAAAACTACATGCAGATGAAAGAAGACTAAAAAAATTTAGGCATCATGTATGTAATATAGTTCCTAAAGACTAAAATGAAAATAGCCAGATTTACAGTAAGTAAATAATAATTACCTAATCATAAAACCAAACATATTTGTGTGCAAGAAAATTAATTACGATTCATATGTTCCAATATATATTAGATGTGTAAGGGCACACACTAACATTCATAAGTCGAGCTCACTTCTATTAAATTATTGTAAAAATTGCTGCAAGTAAAATGACCAATATAGCCTGTCCGATAAAGCATTTACTAACTTAAGCGGGAAACAACGAAATCTACTCAGATTCTTGACTTCTGCAAAATTAACAGGGTCAATTAAATATTCATTTGGTGAATTTCTTGATAATTTGTTTTCAGATGTTCAAATTGAACTGGAATATGGTAAGCTTCCACATTTCTCATGTGATCTATCCATAGAGTACTTGAGCATGTTAGCATCACTAGCTGTGTCCATTATTAGAGTATTTCACATTCGAGGTCACTTACTGTTAAGTAGTACTGACTTCTCACTTGATTATGATTATAAACTCCATAATACTTGAATAATTATTTAAGAGTGGTACAAAAAATCTAGCAAGGGTTAATAAGTGGCTCATAACTTGTATAAGGGCAGGTTCTATGTGAAGGGACACTAATACTCTTATCAAATGTTAATAATGAACTTTAATGGTAATTTTTCCTTTAATTTTGTTATGTTCCTTTTTCTTTTAAAGAATCAGGGGCTTTATATGGAGATTTAAAAACCTCTCTCGCTGTATTAAAATGCAGCCAACATGGCTGAAGGACATTCTGCTGACTGCAGCTGATGTCACTGCCCGGCATCTTAAAGATCTTCCTTATGCAAATCATAGGGGATGACTTGAACTTGACTCCAAATATCCGGTGTTCTGTTTCCTTGATGAATACGGTGATGGTAGAATCAGTATCGACGAACTCGTGGAGGGGATAGAAGAGCTTGGAGCAGGGGGCAAGGATGCTCAGGACCTTATGGAACTTGAAGTTGCAAACAATGATGGATTTCTGAGTCGTGGTGTGTTTGATCTGCCACAAAAAACAGGTAAAATTAATATATTTCGCACTTTACTATTTGAAGCCAACCAAAGTTAGAAATAAGCCATATATTATGCAACGATATATCGGTGTAGGTATATCGCTAACATGCAATTGTCATCTAAAAAGCAAAAGAAAACACTGCTGAGGCAGCGGTGTGCTTGCACAAATCCCATAGTTACTCCCTTGCCAAACTGACTGATTCTCGTCGAGAGCAAAAAACGGAAGAAATTTAGTCCAGCTTCTACTGAATTAGCTACTGGAATATCTAATTTTAAAGAAAGGGTGGCAGTGAACGGACAAGCTTTCATTAGGATTTACTGGTTTTTTCCAACTTAAAAAAGAAGCAGAAGAAGAGGAATTAGTGTTTGAATTATGGGCATAAGCCACAATGTGGCTCTTGAGTTTTGTTCCACTTGAAACAAGAACTCAACAAGAAGAAATTTCTATCAAGTTCTTAAAACTATAGCTCGTAAAGAATCTACATTTTTCAACAACTGAAAGTTTTAAAATCGGCTATGGTATGACATTTGATACTCTTTTTTTGAAACTTAAGTTTACTTCCTTTTCAGAAATATTAGGGTTTTGTTAGAAACTGAGTAATTAGTGTCGGAAATTGATTTTTAAGCAAAAGTACTAGGGTTGTAAACGTTTGACATGTGCAGTAATATGACCTTAGAGTAGCTCGTATATTGAAGTCCAGGTTTTTTTTATAAAAATAAAAATAAAAATAAAAAGAAGATTCTACATACGTGTGAAAACAAGCATTTGGAAATATGACATGAGCAATAATCTGGCCTTTTATCTCGTCAAAAGCTTTAGTACAAGAAAGAATACCAGCAGTGGTTTAATCAATGTGTTGTTTCTTGTTCTTTGCTACTTAGGTTGGATTTATGGGAAATGTGGCGGACGCAGATGATCAATACAGTAGTGTTTTTGGCCGAGAAGGTTAAGACAATTGATGGCATTGGATTGTTTCAGGTTTATCGTAAATAGTTGGGAGACAAGCTAGCAGTAAGCCAAACCTTTGTAAGCAGTGTGTGGAAGTTGGCTCGATTAAGGTGCTGGAGAAGTATTGGTTCGAAAACTGAGCTATCTTGTGTAGAGGTAGCTCGCATGTGCTTGGATCCGACTTATCTGACTCTGCACAAGTTAGATACAAGGATACCGAGCAATTGGATTTCGACAATGCATTGGATTCTCGGTTCGTAGGATCGGCGGCTCATAGGTCTGCATCTCTACAGTCCGAGCTTCGGAAAGCTTGGAAAGCTCGGCTCGACACTTCGTTTGGTCGGTTTTCAGTGAGAAATAATGCAGTGCAGAGGGGGCCCATTATAGGACGCATCGTCCAATTCGTAGTAGAGTTGCGATTGGATTGAAATTCCGTTAAAGTCGGGATTCGTATCTTTTGAAAATCACTCTTCAGTGATAACTCCTATTGTACCCTAGGGCCATATATATGGGGGTTTTGACGAGGGTTTCGGGAGCGCAAGAAACACATTGAGAGAACTTTGTGCCACCATTTGTGAGAGCCAACTTTGAGAGATGAGAGATTTTGGAGAGATAATTGTGTGCTTCTGCTTCGTTGTGTAGAGAGAATTTGTATTTGTGCTTTTCTTTCGTAATAAAACTCATTGGTGTTTACTTGGCTGACCAATGGCCTGAAGTTCATATCTTTTATAATGCTCTATTTGTTTTGTGATCGTTCTTCGTCATCTGATCTTCGACGATCATCTGTTATCGTATAACAAATTGGTATCAGAGCTCATGGTTTCGGAGATCAACATAGAAGGCGAAGAAGAGTAATGGTGGCGATGACAGTTCTTCAAAGGCGTCGACTTCCAGAGAGCATGCTAACGGCTTGGACTATCGTGTCCAACACGAAGTTTGAAATTGAGAAATTTGATGGAAAGATCAACTTTGGTATGTGGAGATGCGAAGTCTTGGATGTCTTGAACCAACTTAGTCAAGACATCGCATTGGACGAGAAGCCGACGAGCATGTCTGATTTGGAGTTAAGAACTCTAAATCAGACTGCATGTGGGATGATTCGACTGTATTTGACAAAGGAGAAGAAATACTCGTTCATGGGGAGACAAATGCAATGAAGTTTCGGAAGGAGCTCGGTGACAAGTACATGAAGAAGAACATCCAAAACCGACTGCATTTGAAGAAGAAGATTTTCGGTCTGAAGCTTGATGAAGGTGTTTTTATCGAGGAATATCTCGACTACTACACCAAACTTCTTACTGATATGAGGAATGTAGAAGTTTAGGTCGACGATGAAGACAAAGCTATGATTCTACTCAACTCTCTATCCATTAAGTATGTGTACTTGGTGTCGGTTCTTACTACGGTGAGGATTCATCACATTTGAAGAAGTGTCCAATGCTCTTACGAGCAGTGAGTTCAGGAAGAATGATACGAGAAGTCAAGCCGCATCACTCTTACGGTGGTAAGAGGTCGGAGTAATGAGAAGGGTGTAGCTCGGAAGAGGTATTTTCGATCCAAGTCTACGGACAAGAGTAGAGGCCCCCTTTGCAAGGATGTTTGTGATGTTTTGTATGTGTGTAACCGCAAGCCCACGGTGAGGTTGTATCGCTAACGGGTCGTCCTCAGGGAGGTAGTCGTTGAGTACCGATTTCTTTCTAAGTTTAAAAGCTACGCGATCGTTAGGAGGCTAATGTGAATAATAAAAGAAATACCAAAGGATGAAAGCTCTAGGGCCTAGGTATCTCCACTATTGTATTGGGGTTAGGATTGAATTAAGTTAACCAATCGTTGGATTCATGGGGACTCGGGGGAGGTCGTCTAACCTAAGAATGTTCTCCTACCCTTCACTCTCGTGGTGCACGATATTGTATTCCCTTATGTTATCCCTACACCCACTCTCGTGATGCTATGATAGGATTACCTAACCTATATCGATGTCGACTCTCGCCGATACATGGTATACGTTAGGTGCATTACGTCCGACGAATATCCTCGATCTTCCTCCATGCCGTTCTCCTGGATTAGGATTTGGATATATGTTAGGAGGGCTCCAATCGATGCCCGACTCATGTCCCACACCGATAGTATAGATCAATGTAGGGATTAAAAACCCTATTTTAGTCCCGACTCTCGCTGGCGGCTAATCTAATTAACCACACGGGGGAACCTAATATACATTGATAATAAACATCCTAACATACCCCAAATCACCAATCATCCAATAATTCATCAAAGTTTATTCACTCCATAGCCAAACTCAATGGGGTTCAACACATGGCCCTAGATGATGAATTACTCACAATTCATGATTAGAAACTCAATCAAACACTCAAATCCAATAGCCATGACAATGAAATTAATATAGAAATTCGCAATCCAACAATCCACAACAAGTAGAATCAACGGAAACTATTTCTATTATCAAAATTAGAATCTAACACAAGATTAATAAAAAGAACAATTAAAAGTGTTGGCAGAATAAAAGAGATTACACCTGAATATCCTCTGCAAAAGCTCTGAAAAATATAATAAAAAGCATCCTTGGGCGCAGGGGATACAAAAGACTATTTATACTACCCAAAAAGTACCCAGAAAAAGTCCCAAATTGCTCCGGGTGGCGCCCGCAAAAACCTAGGGACCCCAAAAGGATGCGACCGCATCGAATACGACACAGTCGCGTCACACAAGATGTATAAGTTGGGTTTCAGATGTCATCAGCGACACGACCGCGTGAATAACCACGCGACCTCGTCGTTTGGAGCTCCGGGTTTTTGAATCTTCAGCGAAAGTTTCGCGTAAAGCGACCGTTTGGTTTGGTTTGGTTTGCTCTTGTCGTGACGCACCAAATGACCGCGTCATTTTGTAATTTCTTCTCTTCTCTTCTCAGCGACGCGACCATTTGGAGTATCACTACGCGACCGCGTCGATTGCATATCTGGACAGTTGGGGTGCCCTGATGACGCGACCGCATGGAATTTCCATGCGGTCGCTTGTGCCTTGCTCTTCTTCTTCCCCTTGCGTGCTTTGAGCTCCCGTTTCCTCGATTTTCTCGCACTTTCTCGCCTTTTTCACGCTTCGAGATCCTTATTTCATTCATTTTACCTAAAATACACAAAGTAGATCCAAAAAGTAAAAAGGAAAAGAAAGCGGGCAGAATGGGATGGAACAGAGGATAAAATAACGTAAAACATGCATAAAATGAGTGCTATATATATATACTAGTCATAACACGTGCCCGCGGGCACGGTTCATTTAAGATTTTTCTCCGCGAAATTTTTGTTCTCCTAAAAATTATTAAAATTTAAAAGAACAACAAATTAGTGTAAAAATATTTAGCGGTACGGGCGTCTTTGGCGCTGAACAACAAATTCGACGAGGACGTAGAACAATAAATTCGACGCAGAACAACAAATTAACGTAAAAAAACTCGTGCCTGGGGGCATGGTTCATTTAAGATTTCCCCCGTGAAATCTTTGTTCCCCAAAAATTGTTAAAATTTAAAAGAATAACAAATTAGCGTAAACATATTTAGCGGTACGGGCGCCTTCGGCGCGGAACAACAAATTCGGCGCAGACGCCTTCGACACGGAACAACAAATTCGCGTAGAACAACAAATTCGACGCAGGCGCCTTCGGTGCGAAACAACGTAAAAGAATTTAGCGGGCGCCTTCTGTGCTGGCTGATTTCAAAGTTTGACCAAATTTCAAAGCTGGACCAAATTTCAAAGCTCACATTCATGGCTTCAAAGCTCACTGCATTTAAAAGTTTGACCAACTTTCAAGGATGGACCAAATTTCAACAAATGGATTCCCCTTCAAAACTTTCTCAAAACTCATCTCAACCTTCCATTCCACAAGATCAAATCCTAGCCACTCTTTATCTTGTCATAATCAGCCCTAGAATTCAAAAACTGTTGTCAAATGTAATATAGATATATAAAAACCACTCATCAAAATCCCCCCAGCTAAACTCTTCCTTGTCCTCAAGGAAGACAAGAGAGAGCGAAGATTGGAGGTATGCAAGCAAGCAAACTGATGATATGAAATTTCGAGAATTTCTTAAAATCGAATTTATATACGTGGGCGAATATAAGTCTCAAATTCATGGAAATCAAAACACGCAGAATTCTTTCCATCGATTAGAATATAATCCTAGGGTGTCGTTTATAACTCAAACCATCAAGTAATACGCTGGACTATGGCCGTACTCAAATCCTAGTATATTTCCTCTAACCATCCTTAGGTCGATGGTATATGAATCGAAGTTATGCAATGGTCGAGGAAAGAATAAGTATCAGATAATGGGTTGTTGGTCGATCGAGGAGCGGCTCTCATGGTGTATCAACGTTCCTTGATTCATGATGTTGCTATGATTATTCATTCTTCCATTTTTTTTCATCTTCTCTCTTTTTTCTTTTCTTTTGGGATCACTACTGGTTTGTGCAGGGAGCATTGGGTCGGTGATTCACATGTCAGACGACCTTAGGGCACCGGGTCAAGGACCCCTCGGATCTACTAGCTCAAACCACCATAATCCTTATTCATTTGTACTCCCCCAAGCTAAACCTTTCGGCACGATGCCTCGATGCTTCCTGAGGCATGGGGATCATGTTACTTTGCGTCGCTGGGAGAACGGTGCACATATTATTCTTTTCTGTACATTTTTTCTTCAATTATTCACAAACATATTTTTTTTCAAAAGCAAGAATAGTTAAGAAAAAACAATCCTCGGTACTAAGTGATACATCGTTATCCAAGTCTTGAGTGATTATAAACCATTTTACTCAATTATCAGTTCTATGGTCTATGCATAAAATGGGTTCCTAAAGTTCAACCTAAGTCGGTTTCAAGTATTTCTATCTTAGAGATTTATGAGTATGGCCATAACTAGCATATTAAATGTGATTTGAAGTTAAAATACATTCTAATCCAACATTCTATCGACATTGAGAAAATCGAGCGTAAAAGATAGGAAACGAGATTCAATTCGATATTCCATGCATATAAAAGTTCGATTTCGAAAAATTCTCAAAGCGAATGCAAGTATATACATATGAGTGCGTGATGATGCATGATATGCATGATGCGAATGCAAGTATTTTTGTTGGTTTTGATTTTTCAATTTTTTTTTGTTTTTGAATGCACATGGTGATATAAACATGATGCAAAAGGAAAAAGGAAATGGAAAAAGGGAAAAGAAAGGTAAAAAGGGAAAAGAAAGGTAAAAAATAAAAATAAAAGCGTGAAACGCTCCTCCAAGGTAAATTGAGCAGTGTCCTCAATGCGATATAATCATGAAGGATGGGGAGGACGTAAATGTGGGGGGGAGATGTGTCATCACCTCAAGAAGTGCCACCGTTAGGTGGTGGCTATGTGGGGGATGTGGGTGGATGTGGTGCGTCAGAAGACGGCGGGAGTGCATCATCTGTGGGTGGTGGTGAAATGGGTGAATGTACAAGTATGGATGGTGGAGGAGATGATGGTGCTCTAGATGAGGGTGGTGGTGAAGGTGAAGGTGTGGAGATATGCTAACAAGCATGCAAAAATATGAGTCCCACGCAATCGAGCGAAATCAACGACAAATTTAAAGTTTGATAGCGGGAAGGAATATACCCAATTGGAGTTGTCCTCGCTGATTTTGCAGTGCAATAAGCTTCGGTCGATGCCCTTCGAGCTCCAGCAATTGAATCCAAGTCTTGAGAAACCCTCGCATCGATTGAATCTTCAGAAAACCCCCCTACACGATCGCGTTAGGGTTTGGATGCTGGCCGTTTCGACTGGAATCGGCGGTGGAAGATGCGATGGAGGATGGAGGAAAGAAGCTGAGGTGATTTCGGTGGGAAAAAGAGAGTTTGTGAACTTCAGATGATCGGAGATGGAGAGATTTGGGAAGAGGAAAGTCGAAACGACGAGGGAGATTGAGCTTGACGCGATCGAAATAGAGTTGGGGGCCTTATATAGGCCAGCGACGCGACCAAGAGAAACGGTCGCTTCGTTTACAGAGGCAAGGATCAAGGGGTTTGATAAACGACGCGGTCGCGTCGATTGCATATCGAACGCGTCGTTTGAAAATTTTGGTGCCTCAAAAGTCCATCGACGCGGTCGTTTGGAAAAATTGACGCGACCGCGTCCATATGTTAGGGGAATGAAATTTTGGCTCGAAAAACAGTAAGGTCCCAAACTTTAAACGATAGCGTTGTTTGGGTCCGAACGACCGCGTCACTGAAAGGGTTTTGGGTTTTAATTTGGCCTTGGACTTACGAAGACGACGCGGTCGCGTCGTTGAGTTCAAATGACTGCGTCCATATGACAGGGAAGACTCCTTTTTGCTCAAATTTCCAGTATGGTTCACCACCTTAAACGACCGCGTCGTTTATGTGAAACGACCATGTCATTTGGGGTCTCTCAAGATTCAATTCCCCTCAAAATTTACTCCAGTTGACGCGGTCGTGTGTATCAGCACAACGCGACCGCTTCGAATGATATTTTTCAGCTACCCTCCAGCTCTTCAGCACACGGTCGCGTGACGTATCCCACGCGACCGTTTCGATCCTCCATGCATTCGAAAAACTTGGGATTAAATCTGGGATTTGGGGTTTTATTCATATAATTTTAAACTATTCTAAACTAAGATAAAGATTGAAAATGAAAATGAAAAACAAGTTAAACTTGGGTTGCATCTTAAGAAGCGACCGTTTATAGTTGTGAGCTTGACTCCCTTTATAGTATGGTCATGGTGGCCTTAAGGTGGTGAGCTTGAGAATTTCTTCCTCTACTTGCGTCTTCATGTTTTTCTTCGGCATTGACTTGCACCAATCTTGTCTCCTCAGCTCCTCGGTGTTTCGTGGTTGTGATCGTGGAGTTTCATCTTAGAACCCTTGCTCTGGAGCTTCCTTGGATGTCCTTACTAGGGCCAATTCTTCCAGCTGCCCTTCGTGGCTCAGATTCTCAAGTGGTGGCTCTTTCGTAGTGCTCATGAGCATATCCTCCAATGCCATCTCCTCAATTACTTCTTCGAGGAGGTCAACTTGTTGGTGGTGATCATCTTCCACGAATTCCTTCATAGTTTTTCAGAGGTCGAACTCCACCTTTTCTTTACCAACATTGAGGGATAACTTCCCTCTCTTCACATCTATCAGCACTCCCGCGGTGGCCAAGAAAGGACGGCA
Organism: Scilla litardierei; assembly: GCA_030789695.1. Classification (NCBI taxonomy): domain Eukaryota; kingdom Viridiplantae; phylum Streptophyta; class Magnoliopsida; order Asparagales; family Asparagaceae; genus Scilla; species Scilla litardierei. The sequence goes on along the minus strand of CM061140.1, from coordinate 140,993,882 downwards.
TAAGATTATAGGTATGAGTGCATCCTCGGGCATGTCCATAATCACGAAGTCGCATGGAACCAACATCTTTCTCACGCGCACTAGTACATTCTCTATTCAGCCCAAGGGGTACTTTATCGATCTATCAGCCAGTTGGAGGGACATGTTTGTCAGTTGTAACTCTCCCATCTTGAGTTTCTTGCTAATTGATAGCGGCATTAAGCTCACGTTTGCTCCTAGATCACAAAGCGATCTTTTGATCTCTATATCGCCAACAGCGCATGGGATAGAAAAGCTACTAGGATCCTCAAGCTTCTCAACTACCTTCTTTTGGAGTATCACACTACACTCCGCTGAAAGTACAATCTTCTCCCGTCTACCCCTCTTCGTGATGATTTCCTTCAGAAACTTAGCGTAGGTCGGGATCTCGGAGATAGCATCTAGGAAGGGTATGTTGATATTGAGCTGTTTCAGTAGGTCAAAGAACTTTCCCTACTTCTCATCCAATTTAGCCTTGGCTAGTCTCGATGGAAAGGGGACTTTGGGGATATAGGTTCTAGGAGGATCTTCAGTGGGCTCTCCTTCTTTCCTCTCTACATTTTCCTCCCTTGGTGACTCAGATGACAAAGGTGCTACCTCACGCTCCTTTTCAGGTTCAACACTCACTTGGGGCTCCTTCTCAGTTGCAACTTCTTCTTCCATAATGGACATAGCGGTGCCTTCTGTTTGCCTCCCGCTCCTAAGAGTAATGTCATTTACGTGTACTCGGGGGTTTGGTTCAGATTGCTCCGGTAGTTGCCCCTTGGCCTTGCTATCTGTGACAGTTGCTGCGCCATCTGTGCTAATTGAGTTTCCACTGCTTTTTGGCTTGTGGCTAGTTAAGTGGTGGTCATTAGCTGCTGGATGGACGACTGAAAATACTCATTCCTTTGCCCCTGTGTGAGAATATGGTTCTCAATTAATATCTCTAAGTTAGATTTAGAAGAGGAGGGCATATGAGAAATGGGTCTTTGGTTAAAGTTTGGCATTGGTGCTTGAGGCGGCGCTTGGAATTGCCGGGGGTGCTGTAGGTATGACGGTTGAGGTTGCAATCCCGACAGCCTATATGAGAAGTTCGGATGGTTCTTCCACCCTTGGTTGAAGGTGTTGGAATACGGGTTGTTAGGCGGCCTTGGATTATTTCCATATATTGCATTTGCCTGCTCAATCGCCATGCCTGGTGGTGTTGCTAGAGTAGATGTGCATTCATTTCCTGGGTGTCCCTGCACACCACAAATCTCACATAAAGCCGTCGTAGGCGGATTAGCAGCACCAATTCCAAGTATAGATAATTGCTTTGTTAATGCATTAGCAGCACCAATTCCAAGTATAGATAATTGCTTTGTTAATGCATCGAATTTAGCAGAAAGCATGGAAACGTACCTCCCTTCCGGGAGGTAGCTCTCTCGTTACTCCATAAATAGTTGTTGGCGGCCATGTCCTCCAACAATTTCTTAGCTTCTTCAAGAGTCTTACTCATGATTGCCCCATTAGCGGCGGCATCTATTGTCATCTTCACCTCACGGGATATCCCATTGTAGAACGATTGGATAAGGAGCCAATCTGGGACTCCATGATGTGGGCAATTCCTCAGCAGATCTTTGAATCTCTCCCACTCCTCATATAATGATTCTTGGTCGTGTTGAGAGAACGAGGTGATCTCGTCACGCATCTTTACGGTTTTTCCTGGAGGAAAAAAATTTGTTAGAAAAGCACGTGAAAGATTATCCCTTGTAGAGAAAGTGTTAGGATCATGGCTTCTAAGCCAATCCTTAGCATTATCCTTGAGCGAGAATGGAAAAAGTCTGAGTCTAATGACGTCGTTGGTGACGCCATTCATCTTAAGCGTGTCCATCTTCTTAAGGAATGTGTTCATGTGCTCGTTGGGATTCTCCATGGGTGATCCAACGAATTGATCCTGCTGGATGAAGCTTATCAATGATGGCTTCAACTCGAAATTATTAGGCTCCACCGGTGGCCTCGATATGCTTGATGTGGACCAATTGAAGGGCATTGAGAAGTCCATGAGGGACCTAGCAGAAGGTGGATCATTGTTGGTTGGATTGCGGATGTCGTCCATTGATTCTAGTGCTAGCTTCTTTCTCCTTTCGATGTTGCGTCGACGTGCAGTGGCATCGATCTCGGTGTCTAGCAGAAATAAATCCTGGATACCCTGCGATCTCCTGTGTATGCACAAAAGGGATAAACCAAAGGAAGACATCAATAGCACCAAAAATCAATAGCACAAGAAAATAAAAATAAAAGGGAAAATGCGAAGTCTATCAACAAAGATTGAAATCAATATCAAGCCGTGACTCTCCGGCAACGGCGCCAGAAACTTGTTCGTGATGTTTTGTACATGTGTAACCGCAAGCACACAGTGAGGTTGTAGCGCTAACGGTTCGTCCTCAGGGAGGCAGTCGTTGAGAACCGATTTCTTTCTAAGTTTAAAAGCTACGCGATCGTTAGGAGGCTAAGGTGAATAATAAGAGAAATACCAAGAGATGAGATAGGACTACCTAACTTTTATCGATGTCGACTCTCGCCAATACATCAGTATACGTTAGGTGCCTTACGTTCGACGAATATCCTCGATCTTCCTCTACGCCACTCGTGTGGATTAGGATTTGGATCTATGTTATGAGGGCTCTAATCGATGCCCGACTCTCGTCAGCCACACCGATAGTATGGATCAATGTAGGGATTGAAACTCCTAGATTAGTCCCGACTCTCGTCGGCGGCTAATCTAATTAACCACAAGGGGGAACCCAATACATTGATAATAATCATCCTAACATACCCCAAATCACCAATTATCCAACAATTCATCAAAGTTTATTCAATACATAGCCAAACTTAATGGCGTTCAACCCATGGCCCTAGATGATGAACTACTCACAACTCATGATTAGAAACTCAATCAAACACTTAAATCCAATAGCCATGGCAATGAAATTAATGTAGAAATTCGCAATCCAACAATCCACAACTAGAATCACAGGAAACTATTTCTATTATCAAAATTAGAATCTAACACAAGATTAATAAAAAGAACAATTAAAAGTGCTGACAGAATAAAAGAGATTACACCTGAATATCCTCTGCAAAAGCTTTGAAAAATATAATAAAAAGCATCATTGGGCGCATGTGATATAGAATACTATGTATAATACCCAAAAAGTAAGCAGAAAAAGTCCAAAATTGCCCTTGGCATCGCCCGCAAAACCTAGGGGACCCCAAAAGGACGCGACGCGTCACGTCGCACAAGATGCGTAAGTTGAGCTTCGAAAGTTATCAGCGACGCGACCGCATGAATAACCATGCGACCGTGTCGTTTGGAGCTCTAGGTCTTTGAATCTTCAGTCAAACGGTCGCTTAAAGCGACGGTTTGGTTTGGTCTGCTCTTGTCACGACGCGGTCGCATCGTTCACCAAATGCCCGCGTCGTTTTGGAATTTCTTCTCTTCTCTTCCCAGCGATGCGACTGTTTGGAATTTCACCACGCGACCGCGTCGATTTTATATCTGGATAGTCGGGGTGTCCTGGTGATGCGACCGCGTGGAATTTCCACGCGACCTTCCACGCGGTCGCGTGTCTTGCTTTTCTTTTTTCCTCTTGCATGCTTTGAGCACCAATTCCTTACTTTTTCTCGCACTTTCTCGCCTTTTTCACGCTCCGAGGTTCTTATTTCATTCATTTTACCTGAAATGCACAAAGTGGGCCCAAAAAGCAAAAATGAAACAAAAGCGGGGAGAATGGGATGGAACGAAGGATAAAATAACGTAAAACGTGCATGAAATGAGTGCATATATATATATATATCACTCATCAAAGGACTTGGCGAAGGACCAATATGCTTACTGCAAAGAAAGAGGACATTGTGTCAGAGATTGTCCGATGGCGAAGAAGATGCACGATGCAACAGCCAACATCGCCAAAGGGTGTTGATGTCGAGGAATGTGTATTGGTCGGTGTTTCCTTGGGCGTGACGTCAGATGGATGGGTGCTCGACTCTGTGTGCTCTTTCCATATGACGCCACATAGAGAGTATTTTACGACATTCCGAGAAGGGGGTAAGAGTACAGTCGTATTGAGCGATGACCGAGCTAGCAGCACGACGGGCATCATGACAGTTCGGATGAAGATGGACGACTGTGTTACACGAGACATCGATGAGGTACGCTTTGTTCCCGACCTAAAGCGTAATCTCATATCGCTCGGTTCACTCGAAGTCAAGGGCTGCTGAGTGACGATGGAGAGTGGTACTTTGAGGGTGACCCAAGATGCTATGATCGTGACGAAGGGGAAGCGAAAAGGCAACCTCTAATACTTGGATGTTTCGGTCATGATTGACACAACAGCTCTGATCAGTGAGGTCGACCGAGACGACTCTCTTCTTTGGCACAGCGGCTAGGTCATGTTGGTGAGAAAGCTTTACAGAAGCTGATCGAAAGAAATCATCTGAGAGGAGCCAAGACCGGGTAGATCGAGTTCTGCAAGCATTGTATATGCGGAAAACAGACACGAGCTTCTTTTTGGGACGACCATCCATAGTACGAAGGGAGTGCTCGACTATGTTCATACCGACGTATAGGGGTCGAGTAGGTTGGCCTCATTGGGAGGTAAACACTACTTTGTATCATTTATTGATGATTTCTCACTCATGGTCTAGGTGGTTTCTCTAAAGTCAAAAGACCAAGTTCTGAACGCTTTCATTGAGTGGAAGAAGCTGGTTGAGACTCAAACAGGTCGGAAAGTCAGGCGGCTCCGAAGTGACAAAAGTGAAGAGTATATGTCGAACCTCTTGCAGAAGTTCTGCAGATCAGCGAGGTTTCAGAGGCACTTCATCGTTAGTGATATGCCACAACATAACGGGGTAGCTGAAAGGATGAATCAGACTTTGCTAAAGAAAGTCCGATACATGTTGTCTACTGCCGACCTACCGAAGGAGTTTTGGGCAGAAGCCCTTGCGTACGCGACCTACTTGGTTAATCGGCTACCATCTGTTGCATTGGGAGGACGACCTCCTTTAGAGGTCTGGTTGGAAAATCCAGTTCCCGACTATGAGCCTATGCGGATATGGAGCTGTCCGAGTTATTATGCTGTGAAGGAGGCCAAGCTCGACGCTAGAGCCAAGAAAGCCATATTCTTGGGCTTTAGTAATAATGTCAAAGTATACATGCTGTGGTGTCTGACACAAAGGAAGATGATTGTAAGCAAAGACGTAACGTCCGATGAGTCAGCGTTACTGAAGGAGCATGAACCTGTAGACCGAACAGATACATGCAAAGCATGTCTACTTGGAAGTGTCAAAGGTCCCAGATAGCTCGACTACTGACTCAAGTCAACCTACACCATACACTGCAAACGACGTACTCCAGACAGATGCTGGTGACGTTAGTGGTTCAAGCTCGGGTGATAAAGATAGCTCAGCTCCACAGAGGCACATTCGAAGGATTTCATTGTAGTGTCGAGGCTGAGGCGTGAGATACGAAGACCTGCACGGTACACGGAGATGGTCTCGTTCGCTTTTCCCGCCGTAAGTATTGACGTACCCGCTTCTTTTAGAGTTGTGGAGCATTCGGGAGACCCAGACAAGTGGATTAAAGTGATGGACGAGGAAATGGAATCACTGTTGAAAAATGAGACATTGGATCTGGTGGAGCTTCCAGAAGGCAAAAAGTGATACCGTGTAAATGTGTCTACACCCAGAAAGACGAAGCCGAAGCTGGAGAAGTTCACTACGAAGCTCGACTTGTAGCGAAGGGCTATGTATAGAGGGAAGGCATCGATTACAATGAAGTCTTCTCTCTTGTGGTGAAGCATTACTTAATTCGGATCATATAGGCATTAGTGGCACATCTCGACCTTGAGCTGGTGCAACTAGATGCCAAGACGGCATTCTTGCATGGAGAGCTTGAGGAGATCTATATGGCTCAGCCCGATGCTATGGGAGTGTCAATGGACTTGCATGTAGACTGAAGAAGTCGCTCTATGGGCTGTAGCAGTCACCTAGACAATGGTACAAGCGTTTTGAATGCTTTATGACGAATGATCAAGGGAATGTTCGGAGCCCCTATGATCATTGCTTGTTCTTTCGGGAGCTGAATGATATGTACTTCATCTATCTCTTGCTTTATGTTGATATGCTCGTTGCTTCATCAAAAAAAGAGGAGATACAGAGACTAAAGTCTGAGCTAAGTTGTACATTCGATATGAAGGATTTGAGCGAAGCACGAAGGACTCTTGGGATGGAGATCACAAGAGATCGGAGTGGAGGTAAAGTTCATCTTTCATAAAGTCACTATTTGACGTCTGTGATACAGAAGTTTGGTTGTGAAAGTATGAAGTCCATAGCTACTCCGTTTGCACCTCACTTCAAACTATGTGTCGAGCATTGTCCGAAGAACGAAGAAGTGAATAAGCTCATGGCGAGCGTACCGTATGCCAATGCGGTAGGAGCCTTGATGTATGCTATGGTATGTACCTGACCTGACTTATCACATGCACTCATTATGGTGAGTAGATTCATGCACAATCGGAAAAAGTACACTGGCGAGCTGTTCAATGGATACTTAGATACATTAAGGGCACCATTGACGTCGGATTGACTTATAGCCGATGAGATGAAGGTTCGTAAGTTGTAGGTTATGTTGATTCTGACTTTGTAGACGACTTGGATGGAAAGAGATTCATGATATGCTACTTCACCATGTCAGGAGCTCTGATTTGTTGGCAGAGTATACTTCAGTCTACGACGGACATATCCACTATGGAGGCAGAATACATGGCATTGATTGAAGCTGTGAAAGAGACGATATGGCCGATGGGCTTGATGAATGATCTGAAAGTCTACCAGAAGAAGTATGACCTCCATTGTGATAGCTAGAGTGCAGTGCACTTGGCTAAGAATCATGTCTTCTATGCTCGCACCAAGCATATCGATGCGAGGTACCACTTTGTCCGAAACTATGCGGGAGAAGATGGCATCAATTTGCTGAAGATCGGAACCGATGACAACCCTGCGGACATGTTGACTAATATTGTATCAGGAGCCAAGTTCAAGCACTGCTTGGACTTGCTCAATGTTGTTTCGAGATGATGTTAAGGTGGCCCCAGTTGATGGCATTGACGCTCTGTGGAGCCAGTTGAGCCCCGACGGGGCATTGGGCTCTTCGGAGCAAAATTGGGGGAAACACCATATGTGACTATCAAGGTGATGCAGTGAATGTTAGCTCTGTGCCGGAGGCATGAATCTCGCCAAGGTAGAGATTTGTGAAAATTGGCTCGATTAAGGCGCTGAAGAAGTATTGGTCCAACAGCCGAGCTATCTTGTGTAGAGGTAGCTCGCATATACTTGGATCCGACCTATCTGACTCTGTACAAGTCACATACGAGGATGCCAAGCAATTAAACTTCGACAGTGCATTGGCTTCTCGGTTCGGAGGATCGGCGGCTCATAGATCAGCAGCTCTACAGTCCGAGCTTCGGGAAGCTCGGATAGTTTGGCTCGGCACTTCGTTTGCTCGGTCTTCGGTGAGAACCTCGGTAGTACGGAGGGGGGCCATTATAGGACGTGTTGTCCTAGTTGTAGTAGAGTCGCGATTAGATTAGAATTCCGTTAAAGTCGGGATTCATATCTTTTGGGAATCCCTCTTCAATGATAACACATGTTGTAACCTAGAGCTATATATAGGGGATTTAGACGAGGGTTTCGGGAGCGCAAGGAACACATTGAGAGAACCTTGAGCCGCCATTTGTGAGAGCCAACTTTAAGAGAACCTTGAGAGCTTTTGGAGAGATCATTGTGTGTTTATGCTTCATTGTGAAGAGAGAAGATTTGTATTGGTTCTTTCCTTTCGTAGTAAAGCTCATTGGTGTTTCCTTGGCCGGCCAACGGCCTAAAATTGATATTTTTCATAATGCTCTATTTGTTTGGTGCTCGTTCTTCGTCATCTGATCTTTGACGATCATCAGCTGTCGCACAAAACAGTGCAAATATTGGGCTGAATCAAATAAAATGCAAAGCATTACAATTGTAACTGATAGATGTTTAAGACTTTACTCCTGAATTGTAGTCTGCAACTCAGTGAAGCAATACTCATCTAATTATGACAATTGGCCCCCTCTTTCCCATGTGCAAACCATTTGTTGGGATTACAGTCCTATAAAACACAGAAAAGATTAATATCATTTGATGGTTCAATTTAGAAAATTTGTCACTATTCCGGTGCTGGTTCTGTCAGGCCTTCTTATTTAGTTATCTAGGCCTTCTTATTTAGTTATCTAGGACTGTATAGTAACCTGTGATATTGTCAGAAACGGGTTTAAATCAAATTAAAAGAGTAAAGTATGAAGCTTTTAACCATATACATTTAGGCTTGCATTTAGCTGATCCAAACTTTTTGTTGTGGAAAAATTTCTTATTATATTAATGTATACGACGGAGGATTTGTCTATGTGGATTTTATACTACAGATGATTTCACAATTTTGCATCTAATTCATTGTGCCCTCTTTTAAAAAAAATTCATTATCCCTTTATAAAATTCAAACTTATGATATACTATTTCTATTTTGGTTATCTAGATTTTATTTCACCTCTGATGACATGAATGTAGTTCCATGAAAGTTGTATCTCTGAATAGTAGCGTTTGTATATCTATTCATAATATATTTTTGTAGCCATGATCTACATAATTCTCAAAATGTTGGATTGATATTGAGTTCATGTGGAGGGAAACTCATCACCAATTCAAACATAAACCTTCATTTTTTTTCTCATGAGTGGATGAGTAGCACTTTGATACCTTTGTATAAAAATAAAAGTAATATACTCAATTGCTCTAATTATCATGAAATCAAGTTAATGTGTCATATCATGAATCTGTAAGGAAAGAATAATGGAGTTTAGATTAAGAAAGAATATCACCATATCACAAAATTAATTTGGTTTCATGTCAGAACATTCAACAACAGAGACAATCCGTCTTCTCAGATGGATCATGGAACAATATAGAGCATGAGAAAAAGATTTACATATGATTTTTATTGACCTAGAGAAAGCATACGATTATCCATAGAGAGATTCTATGATGGGCCTTGTGAAAAGGTAAGCCCATTTAAAGTATGTTACTCTAATTCAATATATGTATTAAGGAGCAGTTATTAATGTGAAAATTTATAGAAAAATAATAGATAATATTTTGATCACTATTGGGTTACATCAAGGTATATGTGTAAGTCCTTTTTTTGTTATAATGATTGATCAGCTTAATCAGCATATTTAAGATGATGTAACTTAGTGTATGTTACTTGCAGATGATATTGTTTTGATCGATGAGATCAAAAATAGTATAAATATAAAGTTAGAAATTTGAAGATAGATATTAGAGACTCGATGTTTTAGACTTAACAAAAACAAATCTAGTATATAGAATGTAAGTTTAGTAGAGTAATGCATAAAGATAATAGCATGATAAAACTGGCTGGGAAAAATATATGAGAAAGTATTTTAAGTATCTTAGGGCAGTTATCCAGGAGGACGTGAAAATTAAGACTTTGGTTATAGAATCAAAACAGATTAGTTGAAGTGAATAGCCGCGACTGGTGTTGTGTTAACAGAGTATACCATTGCAACTAAAAGATAAGTTTTATAGGACTGTGATTAGACGAGATTTGTTATATGATACTGTGTTAGTCTATCACCAAGAAGTATGAACATAGTATGATTGTCACAGAGATGTGAATGTTGCGATGGATGTATAAAATATTATAAAAGATAAGATAAGAAATTAGTATATCCGAAGGAAGGTATGGATGGTCCCCACAGAAAATAAGATAAGATATTGCTTGACTATTTACGTCAAAAAACTATTGATGCATATGTTAGAAAGATAAAACATATGAATATTGAGATGAGGAGAGAGATAGACCGAAAAAGATATGCAAGTGATAAATGTGATATTAAAGATGTTGGTTTGATAAAAGAGAAAGCTTTAGATCATAATGCGTCGAAAACAAGTATCAGACAACACGATTTGATCTGATTTTTAAAACTGATTTGTGTTATTTTAACAATCATATATATATTATTTATTTATTTAATATTTATTAATATTTATTATTATTTATTATTATTTGTTATTATTATTATTTATTTATTTTCTATAGATTTGTGTTATTTTAATAATCATATATATCTATTTATTTATTTAATATTTATTATTATTTATTATTATTTATTATTTGTTATTATTTGTTATTATTATTATTTATTTATTTTCTATCTTCTTATGGAGTCCATGAAGCCGACCCCAAATTTTTGGAGTGAAAGCCAAGAAGAAGAAGAAGAAGATGATGATGATGTCGGCTCAACTTGTAGATGAAGTGTGTAAAGCTAAGATGCACATTCAGATATTCTGTATGAAATTAGCTTCCAAAATAGAATCAAAAGAACACAAGATTGTCAGTCTTGTAAATATCTTAAGCTTACAAACCTTCTTGCATATTATTATAAAATTTAAACAATCTTAATAGCTACAAGCTTGATTATGACTGCCACTTGTCAGAGAAGATAATCATACCACCTTTATAACATTTATATTCTACCCCATGAATCATTCAGTGCTCGATTAGCCATCAAATTAGATTCTATGGAAGGATTGGAGATCTCGATTTGTGGTGGATGCAGAGGATGATGTGAAGCTGACAATATATATTACTAATTAAATATTAAAATTTCTCGCTTCTTCCTGCAGTCACTTTCTAGTCTACTCGGCCCCAATTTATGACTATTTGACATGTCAGACTAAATAGCAAGTTGTAATATGCACAGCAATCATGAGATCAGATATGGAAATTCAGACATGAGATCACATATAGAATTGCTTTCTTCATCAGCATACCATCATATAAAGTACAATATAAAAACCTATTATATGATAATATTAGGAAATATATATCGGCACATTAGGAAATATATATGGACACACAGACATGCAGCTGAGACTTTGTGCTCTATCATAGTAACAACGTAGGCTTGTAGGATTTGGATGAAACTTCTATCATGAAGATGTATCGTATCTCACACACATACCATACATGATAGTTCTAATGTGTCAATGTTAATGCTCATGCAGCAACTAACTCCTATTGTTTCCTTTCTTCGCTCACTTGTTATAAAAGAAACATCTTTGACATAAAAACATCTTGGTAAAGTTTCATACCACAAAATTGGAGATCAAGTAACAAATATTATTATGGGAGAAATCAGAACATCCATCTTTCTGATAGATCCAAGAGGAAAGATCTAACCTTTATAGCAAATAGTAGCAATAATCAAGATAAATGGATACAGTATAAGGTGTACCCTCCTCCCAAGACGCCGTTAAGAGGACGTCCGCACTCGTCTAATCTAAGAAATCATTCACAATTCAATAATAGCATACCTAGGGCCGGCTGGCCGCTTCCCATTATATCCCCCTTTTCACTTAAAGTCCAATTACAATAATGCCCTCAAATAGAATAAAATAAAGGAAACAACTAAAGGAAGTGACGAATACATCCCTGAGTCATTTGGTTGAGCCGGATGCCCCCTTGCGCCGCCTTGAGTACGTGATGAACCCATCACTACCCCAAAAAGCCACCTTGTCCTCAAGGTGGAAATCTGGAAATTGATGCTTCATGACGCTCACCAGCTTTAGGTGCTCTCATGCTCTGGCAAGCCCTTCCAACGCACTAATACCTCCTGCTCGCCCGTCCCTCCCTTCCGTACCCCCTTCAACTTCTCTGGTTCCAACAAAACCTCCATGTCCTCTGTCAGCGTCGCCGGTGGTGTAGGAGGACTATGCTCACCGATCACTTGTCGCAACTGTGATACGTGAAACACGGGATGGATGCGTGATCTTGGGGGCAACTTCAACCGGTAGGCCACTGGCCCCATCTTGGCCTCCATCACAAAAGGGCCAAAATACCTGGGAGAAAGCTTCTCATTCCACCGATGGGCTAGGGATTTCTGCATGTAGGGACGCAACTTCAAGTAGATCATGTCCTCCACGTCAAACTGGACATCACGACGGTGTAAATCAGCCCTTTGCCTTCATTACCTGCTGAGCCCTAGCCAGATGGAGCTTCAGCCCCTCCAACACTCTGTCCCTCTGTACCAAGTACTGCTCTATATCTGGAACGGGAGTCGTCTCCTGGCCATAGTGCAGCAAATGTGGTGGATCTCGTCCATACAAAATCATAAACGGTGTAGTCTTAGCCGCCGTGTGGTACAAGGTGTTGTACCAGTACTCTGCCCATGCCAACCAACGTGCACACTCCTTCAGGCTCTCCGAGATGAAACACCACAGGCCCAGGTACTCTACCCGCGATTGCCCAAACAAGCACTTCTTCCTGTTCCCATAAAGCTGGTGGTACTGTAACTCCTGGAACACTACCTGCAAATGATCCAAGTGCTCCTCCAACGTGCGGCTGTACACCAAGATATCGTCAAAGAACACAAGCAAAAATCTCCTCAGGTAAGGGCGGAATACCTTGTTCATGAGTGCCTGGAATGTGGCGGGGACGTTAGTCAAGTCGAAGGGCATGACTAAGAACTCATAGTGGCCTTCATGTGCCTGAAAGCCGTCTTCGGCACATCCTCCTTCCTCATCCTGATCTGGTGATAGCCGGACTTGAGGTCTATCTTCGAGAAAATGGCCGACCCATGAAGTTCATCGAGGAGCTCGTCAATCACCGGAATGGGGAACTTGTCTGGCATTGTCTCCTTGTTGAGCGCCCTGTAATCCACGCAAACACGCCAGCTCTTATCCTTCTTCTTCACCAGCAGTACCGGGTTGAAAAAGGGGGCTTACGCTAGGCCGGATAACACCCACCTGAACCATCTCAGCCACCATCCGCTCTATCTCATCCTTTTGTATCTGGGGGTAGCAATATGGTCGGACGCTGATAGGGGCCACGCCCTCTCATAAGACTATGGCGTGCTCGTGGTCCCTGGGCGGCGGTAGTCCACGGGGCTCATGAAAAATGTCTCCAAACTGCTCCAGCATCGTCTGCACCCCCTGTGGGACCGGCTCCTCCGTCCCTGCATCAACACCCCCCCTCTCGTGTCATCATTTGAAGCTCAACCAGAAAGCTTCCACCCTCTGCCTGAATGGTCCGAATTATGGTCTTCATGGAGACCAATAATCTGCACAAACTGGGGTCTCCCTGCAACAGTACTGCTCTCCCGTCCTCCTGAAACTCCATCCTGAGGAGTTTCCAGTTCACCTTCATCTCTCCCAGCGTCTGCAGCCACTTCATGCCAAGGATGAGGTCCGTGTTGCCCAGGTCTAAAGGTAAGAAATCTGCCACTATCTGTATCCCCTGTACTGCCAGCACCAGACATAAGCCTCTACTGCTCTCCTTCTTTCATGTGCCCATCATTACGTTGAAACTGCCGTTGTCCACTAGTCGCAGCCCCAACTGCTCTACCACCCTCCTGGAGATGAAATTGTAGGTCGCCACACTGTCGATGAGAACCGTCACCTCCTGATCTCCAATAAGCCCCCTCAGCTTCATGGTGTGGTTCGGAGTGAACCTCACCATAAAGTTAAGGGAGACCTCTGCCACTCCAGCTGTGTGTCATCGGTATCCACTTCCTCGGTGACCTCGTCCTTAACCTCCTCATCATCATCTTCATCCTCCAGCAGCAGCACCTGTAACTTGCGCCCCTCGCATCTGTGACCTGGGGTGAACCTCTCGTCACACCGAAAGCAGAGCATCTTATGTCACTTCTCCCTCATCTCCGCATCGGACATCCTCCTGAATTGCCCTCCTGCGGGGGCGGCACTACTCTTCTCTCTGACCTTCTCCCTGCTAACCTGATCTGTCCCAGTGGTGACTTTCGCCCCTCCTGCTCCCGCTGTGGACCCCCGCTGCACCTGGTCACCATAACCACTCCTAACTCTCCTCTCCTCTGCCTAGGCATCCTCGACCAACTGCGCCATCTCGATGACCTCTGACAGCCCCTTGGGCTTGTATAGCTGCACACCTGCTCGGAGACTGGGCTTCAGGCCCTTCATAAAGGTGCCCTCTAGTGACTCATCCGTGACGTCATGTACTCGCCCAAATAAGGTCTCGAACCTCTCGATGTGATCCCTCACCGGTCCGTCCTGCCTGAGGGTGAAAAGCTGCTCGTGAAGGTTTCCCAAGTGGGGATCCCTAAACTTCTCCAGAATGAGGTCCTTCAGCTCCTCCCAACTACAGAAATGATGAATCCTCTCCTTCCACTGGTACCACCCCAAAGCTCTCCCCTCCATGCAAATGGCCGCTGCCTCCAACTTTTGGGCCTCTGTCATGTGATAAGCAGAGAAGTACCTCTCTGCCGAGAAAAGCCAGTCATGCGGATCCTCCCCGTTGAACAGGGGCATCTTCAGCTTCTGTTCTCTCCCGTCTCCCGCAAAATAACCCTGGTCTGGTCTTTCCTCCGTGCGACAGGGCTGATGATAGTGCTGACATCTCTCGTCATGGGTCTCATAACCTCTAGGGGGTCCTCCTCCGCGGCCACCATAGTCCTCTCGGGGACCTCCACGCCTGTCCTCGAAGTCATCCCAACCTGCATCGTCGCCAAACTCAGCCCTATAGCCTCCCCGCCATCGTCATAATGGTTTCTGCTCCTTCCCCCGTCCTCGTAATATGGACCCTCTCCCTGCCTTGGTCCAAAAGACTCAGATCTGCCCTGAAAATACTCCTCAGGGCCTTGCCGCTGTCCAGGAAAGCCAAAGGGCTCAGATTTCACCTAAAGGCGTTCCGTCATGCCCTGAAATTGCACCTCAATCCCTGACCGCTGCCCCGGAAAGCCCAAAAAGCCCCCAGGCCTCTGGCCGTGCTCGCCTCCCCTGGCAGCTGCCAGGGGGTCGCTCGACCCCGCAGGTCCTCCGGCAGGCCTCGCCGGGGCTGCCAGAGGCTCGGCGGGCCCTCCCGCTGGTCCGGCGGGGTCGGCGGGCCCTGCCGAAGGTCGGCAGGGTCCTGTCGGCCCTGTCGGGCTTCGCCGAGGGCGGGGGAGGTCCCCCGCCCTGATTTGGCAGCGGCCGAGCCCCCCGTTGGATCCTGGGGTTCGGCCGCCCCTCCTCTTGATCGCGCGCTTCCTCGATCCCTTCGCTCTCCCATGGGCCTTCCCTCTCCTCGTTGTCGTCGTCCGTGACGTACCCCGTCTTGTAGAAGACTCCATCCTTTTCCTCCGCGAAAGATTCCATCTTTTCCTTTCCTTTCACCAAAGGTGGACCTTTTTGGAAGAACTAGGGTTTGCTCCTCACGTTCCCATCTTTTCGTTAAAAACCGCGAATTGGAAAGCCATATGAGCCACGACTTCCTCTGTTTTGCATTGCTTCGCTGCGATCTCCCCCGATCTTCGTTAAATTAGCGATAGCCTCGCTATTCGCCGCCATCGTCTTCTTAATCTCTTTTATCTCTACATTGTTTTTCTCCTCTCCTGCTTCGCTTCGATCCTTATTTCTCATTGTCGCCGCCATGGATCGTTGTCGTTTTGATACCAAAATGATAAATCTAAGAGGAAAGATCTAACCTTTATAACAAATAATAGCAATAATCAAGATAAATGGATACAATATAAGGTGTACCCTCCTCCTAAGACGCCGTTAAGAGGACATCCGCACTCGTCTAATCTAAGAAATCATTCACAATTCAATAATAGCATACCTAGGGCCGGCTGGCCGCTTCCCCTTATATCCACTTTTTCACTTAAAGTCCAATTACAATAATGCCCTCAAATAGAATAAAATAAAGGAAACAACTAAAGGAAGTGGCGAATACGTCCCTGAGTCATTTGGTTGAGCTGGATGCCCCCTTGCGCCGCCTTGAGTACGTGATAAACCCATCACTTTCCTATCCATGTTGAACTTGTGTATATTATTCAGACTTTTCTGATTTCTTTCTTTCTAAACAAGAGGAAGGAAGACTTGTGTTGGATATCTTTCAAAGGGAAGGAGCATGTGACTACAATAAAATAGTCATTAAAAGTCTTTTTCCTAACTTTTCAGAGATGGCATTTGAAAAATGAAAATAATACACTGGGGACCAACAGACAGGCATGGGTGACTCAATACTATGTGTGGCTATCAAGTGGCACTTATATCACAAAAATAGAACTTAGGAAGAATCTAATGCTGCTTATTGATGATAATGCAATTCTTAAAAACAAGAGGATTTTGATGCATAAATGCCTGGCAGATAATCTAGATAATGTTTAAAATCAAGACAAATTTATCTGGTTGCATATAACTAAAGAGTGGACTTCCCTCCAAAGAAAAAGAATAAAGAATAGACAAATCATTCAAAAAAAATTAGACTTCAAATGTTTTTTTAAAACACAAGACCTATTAAGGAACTTTGAAATCTTGCAAATGATATTAATGGGACTCAAACTGTTTGGAACTGAATGTGATATTCCAACTCTCAACTGCATCAACCCCCAGTTAAGGCTACCATATTCACTAGAAATTAAGGGCTTTCTCTCATTTAAAAGTTGTGCTATTCAATTTTTACAACAAGGTCCTCCCAAACTATCTAATTTTAAGAACAACATGGACAAGCTTCTTTTGATTGAAAGAGACGGTCTTATTCTCAACCTCACAACCAATAACAAGAAATTTCTTCATTTTCCTCTCAAAAGATAACATAGAGAATGATGTCAACTTAAAATGAAGAAAGGAGGAAGCAAGTAACCCATGTTATTGTAAAATATTAATATATAAATAAAAGAGAGGACTTTAGTTTAGTCTCATATTTTCCATTGGTGTGGTGGAATATGGGCTTCTCTAGCATCTCCAAAGATGCAAGGATTTTATTTAATTTAGTTATTTAAAATTAAATAAAAAATCATGGCATGTTTGACAACCACATAAATAAATTGAAATTTTTTGTCATGAGGGTTGTCAATTTCTCATCTTTTTTAATTTGAAGATGGTATCTAAGAAAAGATAAATTTATTTAATATTGTGTGTAATCTTCTAAGAAATAGCTATATGTTGTTCGAGTACATAAAGTATCGCATGCATTTGGAAATATGTTATTCTTTCTGTTGACTATTGGTAAATTAGTACAAATATTATGATGATGTGCTTTCATATATAGTGTACATCTTGTTTTCTTTTCATAGTTCAGATAAAAACCTTTATTAGTGATATATTTGGCATCTTTTACTAGCTATTTTTTGCCAGCTTAGTTTTTTGACATATTTTGGTCACAGTAGACCAATTGAAGGGATGTGCTTCATGTGGTGGGAATTTTATATGCCATATGATCTTTCTATGTATAGTATATAGCGCATAGAAACACACTGTAACTAACATGCTGTAATTTTTATTTTTATTTTTTACTGGGCTTTTGCATAACTGAATATATTAAAAAATTTCTTTATGAATCAACATGGAGTCTTTTAAATACGGATATCTTAGATCGTTGCCATTTTTTCTACTATAATGAAGTCTTTCTTACGTTGTGTTAGGCTTATTATTCTATTAAAGGGTCTTCTTTCCATACATAATATTGATTTATGTGTTCTCTTTCCAAAGATGGGACTTCTGGCATGAAGCTCATACCAGCTCAGTTTCTCTTACAGATTCCTTCAAGATGAAAAAAAGAAGAGAAAGGGTTATGAGATTCATAGAAAATTAGTTTAAACCCCACTTTAAGGCCCTTTTCTTGAATCCCACATATGTGTTTGTTTGTGAGAGGTGTTACAAGCTATGGAAGATGATGATGATAGTTTCAGTTCTTTTTGTGTTTGGAATTGGGAGGAGAACAAGAAAGATGGGACTTCTGGCATGAAGCTCATACCTACTCAGTTTCTCTTACAGATTCCTTCAAGATGAAAAAAAAAAAAGAGAAATGGTTATGAGATTCATAGAAAATTAGTTTAAACCCCACTTTACGGCCCTTCTCTTGAATCCCACATCTGTGTTTGTTTGTGAGAGGTGTTACAAGCTATGGAAGATGTTGATGATAGTTTCAGTTCTTTTTGTGGTTGGAATTGGGAGGAGAACAAGAAATTTGAGATAGCTTTGGCCATGGTTGATGAAGATAATCCTGACAGATGAACGGAGGTTGCTGCCATGATTGGAGGGAAGAAGAGTGTGGAGGATGTTAAAAGGCATTACGAGGCACTGCTGGAGGATCTTAGTATCATTGAATCTGGCAGGCTTGGTCATGAATTTGCCGAGGGGCCAGACTGCACTCAGCATCTTAATTGGACCGATGATGATCAGAGGTAAGATCTCTTGTATGGTAAAAGCCCATTTGATTGCTTTATGCATTCCTTGTTTATCTCAAAAAACTTCATTATATTTCCTTAAGCGATTTTTTTGGCCTTTTGTGACCATTCTGCTCTAGGTTTCTAATACCTTCCTTGCGCTTATTTTCCTAGAAATATCAATCTAATTCTGCATTCACATCGCTTATGAAACTGAGATTAATAGAGGAAAGGTGTCATCTGATCTATTGAATCAGTTGCATATAAATATGAAATTTGCATAAGATTATATAGATTTGATCAGAACATTATGTTTCATTTTCCTGATTTTATTTTTTTATTTTTCGTTTTTCTCCATTGTGTTTTCGTACATGGAAGCAAGCAATAGCCCCTGATGCCTGGATTATTGATGAAGGGCTGGGATTGGATTATGCAAGGCCCCAAAATCAAGACTAGCTAGGTTATAGAATAGGCAGAGAGCAATAGTAAAGCATACATAAGAACACTTCTACGGGACATCTGTTCAATGACAGGGTGTTTCTAAGAATGATTCTGAGATTGTGATTCATTTCTTTCGTTCAGAAATAAAATTTAATAAACATCATTCTTAAACATGATTTTTCTAGCATCTCTTTTCGTTTGCACTAACCATTTTCATCGGATACATCATTGAGCTTAGAGAAAAAATTCTCAGAATCATTCATTCATGCATTCTTCTTACATCGGCCCAGTATTTATACAATGCTTAATACAATCAACCAACCAACGGCTTACCCACCCATCAGATCCTCCTTGTTCCGCCGGCGGTTGCAACTGTCTGGATGATCAACGTTGGAGCAGCCGTGACAGATATCGAAGGAGCTAGCTGGCATTTCGTCGAGCAATGGCGATAATGCTACAGTGCTTCCTTCGTTAGTTAAGAAAGACCAACGGCCGGCCCCACCGCTTAAGTATCGATCAACCAACGGCTTAGTTCAAATCGTTCTCCTGATGAGTGGCTAGGGTTTATTCCTCAGTTGGCTTGATCAACGGACTGATTGGCTGCTTCGTTTCATTCGACGGTGACGATTCGATCAAGCTGTCTTTTGACTCTGCTTCTTCCCAGCTGAAATTCTCTGTTCGATCACCTGCCTCCTCTGCTTGGACGTCGGCGTTCTCCATCCGAACTTCAGCAGCTTGGGTTCTAACAATCCCTCCCCACATTTCGAGACCTTGCCTCAAGGTTGAAGGTGGGAAATCTTCGGACCAAATCCCAGTATGATTCCCAAGTGGAATCCTCCAAAGATCGCTGCTTCCACTTGATGAGAACTTGAGCTACCAAAGCTCTGCGTATTTTCACCACCCTTCGATCTATGATAGCCACTGGTTCATCTATGATTTCACTGTTCGAGCACCCACCTTCTTCTTCAATTGTGATACGTTGAAAACAGGATGGATGTGGGCAGTTTCAGGCAACTCTAGAGTGTAACCTACTTCCCCGATCCTTCCCAGAATCCGATACGGTCCATAATACTTTGGAGACAACTTGTGGATTTTTTCATTGCCACACTAAGTTGCATGTATGGTTGCAATTTCAAGTAAACCCTATCCGCAACTTGGAAGCTGTGTTCTGTCCGATGCTTATCTGCATAACGACGCATCCTCTCTCGTGCTTTCTCAATGTTGTCTCTTAAGAGCTGCATGGTAACTTCCCGTATGAAGAGTGCATCTTCTTCTGCTGCTGCTTGTTGGAAAGTTGGGGAAAGTAAGAAATTAAAGTGAGCACGGATCTGCCATATACCGCTTCAAAAGGGGTCATTTGTGTCGAACTCCTCCATGTCGAATTAAACGAAAAACTCAGCCAATGGCAACCATTTAACACATTCCCTCCATTTATGGCTACAAAAGCATCGCATATAGCATTCTAAGCTTATATTAGTAACTTCGGTCTGGCCATCACTTTGGGGAAGAAGAGCTGTGAGCCAATGTAGTTGCTTGTAGTCTGAAGATTTCAGTCCAAATCCAAAACTGGCTGGGAAAGACGTCATCTCTATCACTCACAATTGTTGTCGAAATTCCATGGTGTTTAAAGACTCCTTCAAAAAAAACACTTGGGCTACTACTACAAAAAAAAACACTTGGGCTACTACTTTAGCCGTAAATGGATGCATTAAGGGAGAATAAGTGAGAATATTTTGAATCGTGACTAGCAGTGCCAGGGTGTGCTCATTTCTATTGAATCGTGAAAGTAGGATATTTTAGCAAGCGCAAACCCCCATCAGCATAACGAAACTTTAGTATCAGTTAAAAAAAGTTCATGATCACAACACTTGATGCACAACTTGCAATCCAAATACCATTGACAACAGTGCCTGTACAATTAAATAACCAAATTGAGAAGAGTGATCCTCCCACCTCATTACAGACATGCAGTGGCTGTCACTATGCGAACAATCGGTTTGAAAACCGCATTGAACGTGATATAAATAAACTTCAGTGCAAAAAGAATGATGAAGACCCAACCCAGCTTCATCGTTTTAGTCTCTTTGAATCCATGTATGTTTGAACCCCCATTGCTCGAGATTGCTGGGGGTGAACACAAACGCCAGTACGTCCAGTACCATGACGAAATATGACACATTCGAACCTGCCCTGCTTAGATTGGAGCACAAGCGATAAGCAATTGCACGTCCATGCACCGCGGATGCCCTTCGCCATGACTCCCTTCATCCTTCCCCTTCACTCATAACTAAACAAGCTACGGATCTTACAAAAATCTGTTGTCATCTCTTATACAATTCAGGACCTTTGTCCTACGTGTCAATTTTTGTCCTACGTGGCGGCAAAAATATGACTAGGACAAAAACATAACACGGGTTGAATCAATGGACAAAATTTCAAGGCATCCACTTGTGAACCTAGGAATCAACGGGTATCTGAAATTGAGTCAACCGGCATTATTTGCAAGGAAAACTGCCTTAAAACAGTTTAAAAAATTGCTTCAATCTTTCTCCTGCAGCATTCCCTCAATTTTACGTGGCCACAAACAAACTACTCCCTCCACAATCTCTCTCTCTCTCTCTCTCTCAATTTCATTCTGGCTTTCTCCGTTCATTCATTCAGAGACGTTGCCAGGTTAATTCGTTGCTTTCTCATTTCTCAATCGGTTTCTGCAAATTATGCCATTTAGAAATATAGCATTTGTTTGTATTTGTGTTGCTTGCTAATTTCGCATTCCATGAGACACCATTTCTTGAAGTCGGTTTGGTTTGTGGTCTTTGGTTATTTGGTAGGTTCCCATGAATCCCATAATGTAACCCTGGGTCATGAATATCAGATACTGTCTAGGTCCAGTTGCTGGTTTACTCAGATATTGATTTCTGAAGACATATTAATACATGATAGCTAATGTTAGGTCTTTGAATATTCTGCTGAAAACCTATTTTCTCTAATTTGTTTGGAAAATATTGTCCTAACGAAGTGTATTGTTATTGTTTTTCATTGTGAAGGATTTTCATGATAGTAGTATGGGAAGACCGCTGGTTAGCATTTAATCCAAAAGAAGAATTAATAGATGTTGTTGAGAAGTGCATGAAGAAATATGCTGACAATCTACTCCAGCATCTCGAAGGAAATAGTGGACGGTTGTCTCAATTGGAGATATATTGTTCCAAGCTTGAACGTTCAATGTGTGAATTTCGTGCTGATATAATCCATGATCAGAGTGATGCAGATACAAATCTCAAGTCTATTGAGAAGCATCTGCAAGAAGTAAGCTAAGCCTCATTGTTTCTATTCAGATACCATATTTATTATTAGAAATAGAAAATGAATAAAAATTGTTCTGGGGGAATTTGAAAATATAATTATTGTTAGCTTTTGAGTAAATTTTCTTACTCTAAAAAATGATTTCATCTTTTTTGCATGTTATGTGACACTCTTACTGTCCGTCCATGGTGCAACTCTTACTGTCAAATATAAATGTTTATGCTTCAGTTGCTCGGTTATAGTGGAGCAGAACAGTACACGATGTGGTTAGTAGCAAGTGAAAGATAATAATTTTAATTTCCGTGGCTTATGTTCGTGTACATCTATGCAGATGTTGAAAAACCTATAGTAACCCGCCTTTGGAAGTGCTGAATGATAACCATGTGATAT
The DNA here is from genome assembly GCA_030789695.1 of Scilla litardierei. NCBI lineage: Eukaryota > Viridiplantae > Streptophyta > Magnoliopsida > Asparagales > Asparagaceae > Scilla > Scilla litardierei. The sequence continues at coordinate 140,971,473 of CM061140.1, read as the reverse complement.
TCAATGTTGATATTCTGGTCTGCAATCATACATGTATAACCTGGTTTTGATGGTGAATTTTTAATATTTCATCATGGAATGACTGACCTTGATTTAATTGATTGATTGTGAATAAATCGAATTTTTTGTTCGCAACCCAATGTTTACATTCAGTACTTCCTGGGTACAATTTCTAGAATCCCCAATTGATTAGTTAAGGTCTGATGTCGTGAGTTGTTACTTTTTTTATATTTTCTTGGTTTTTACCCGCGTCTTAATAGCAGTTACTTAAAGAAAGAAGAGATGCCGGTTATCCTGTTGCGCTTGCTCGGGCATAATGACCAAATTGTCGCATCCGAGAGACGACCTTCGTCGTGCCCTGCGAACACGGGTTATGACTAGTACATCTATAAATAGTAACAGCATTGGTTCTCTGCTACCTGTTCGGATGAGGGTTCCGCATTAGAACCCGGTTGGACAAAGGAGGGGATTGGGAAATGATTTTTTCACTTTTAATATGGTATAAAAAGAGAATTTTTTTTGGCTTAATAAGAATTCCTCGTATCACAATAACAGCAACGAATTCATCATGCAGTTTGATTCCGGGTTCAGATAATCATTGAACCCAACCCAAATCTCACATTTCACAAGGCTTGCGAGATCAGCACATGTCAATCAAAAAGTCAATGACCATTTAAGAGAAACCACAAAAATAATTCTTGACACCAATAAACAATTTTATTGAACTTCAGGCAAAATAAAAATGCCCAGAAAAAACAAAATGATTTCTCATAATAAAAGCAGAATTAGGAGCCACGATCCAGCAAGATAACAATTTACAGAAATAAAACGAGTTTAAAAAGTTTCAATTATGACAGCAGACGATGGTCCACATGCAAATGATAATTGGAGAACATCCAACACAATATTTACCAACCTGCAGTGTAAACTTGTTTGTTGCCGTAACACTGGAATCAAGGAAAAACATCACAAGACGGACACACGGCATCTCAAAGTAAAATGAGAAAAATCCAAAAGAAATAAATCCATACATAAATCAATTTTTTTAGAAAGCAGTCACGGTTAATTTCTCAGGCCAATCAGATTCACCACTCGGTACGCAAACATGTTCAGGAATATACTGCTCACAAACATGTTCCATTTGAATCTTCCAATCTCCAAAACTAAATACGACGAATTTTCAAAATAGACCAAAAATTAGAAATAATTTTAAACACCGACCAAATTTAAATTTAATTATAAAAACTGATCAACTTTTCGTCACATTGGATTCCGCACGCGGATTCACATTGAAAAACAACTGGTAACCCGATCACATTGTACACCCTTCAAATGGCCGGGATTGGTAAATGGTCAGGGTTGGCACCAACCCTGACCATTTCATTTACTTGAACATCAATTGCAATGCAAAGCAGTTAATGAATCCCCAAAATGGCCGAGATTGGCCACCACGACCATTTTGCAATCCCGGTTGTTTTGTAACCATGAATTTGCATGCAGAATCCGACCTGATTACAATTACAAGTTGATCGGATTTTGTAATTAAATTTAAATTTAACCGGGCTTTAAAATTATTTCTACTTTTTGGACTATTTTGAAATTTTGCCTGACCAAATATAAAATTTATAATAACAAATAGCATTTTTTTTGTTGGGGGATGTGTGTCAGCTGCCATATAAAGGTTAAGAGACTATTTTTCCGGCGTAGTTTGCTTTGTTCCACCAAGCAAACAGATCATCATATGGTAGTTTTTTCTCAAACAAAAAAGCATTACTGGAGCTTCCTCCCAAATAAGGAAAAGGTATCTAAGTACATGAATAAAAACCCCCCAATAAAAGAAAAAGAAGGAAGAAGATCACAAAGGATAGAATAGTAGTAGTAACAATAACACATGACAAATCCCAAATTTTACAATACCAGAATTACGGGAATTTATTTTACTTCTAAAATGCTATAACTTGTGACCTGCAATGCTTCAGCAATGTGGTAAAAAGATTCAATAGGAACCCTCATCGGTCAAAACAAGATAATCATGAAGAGTCAGTTGAAATCAGCATCGGTCAAAACAAGATAATCATGAAGAGTCAGTTGAAATCAGCATCGGTCAAAACAAGATAATCATGAAGAGTCAGTTGAAATCAGCATCGGTCAAAACAAGATAATCATGATCAGATGCCAATTGCATGCCGTACATATAGTCTAGTAATATTTCACAAGGAATAAGTGCAAGGATTGGGGATTGTTAAGAAGCAATTGAATGCTAAAAATAATTTAAAGTAGCATAGTGTTCATTATTAATCTAAGAGTCAGCACGTAAAATCCATGTAGAATGGGTTGATATTTAAATGAAAAGTCTAGTCAAAACGAGCTAAAAAAAGTGTCCCTTGCAACCAAGGCCAACAAGGGGGTAGCCAGATAACTAACGTCCCCAGCATACATCTTGCAACAAAAGGCAACAGGAAAATAAGTTAAATGGACTGGAACAGAAACAACCAATAGGAGATATTGCTATCTGGAAAACACAAGACTGATTCTAGCTAAACAAGGCATGATAAAAAAGAATCATTGTGCTACTAGAAAACGCAGGGGCAAAATACTTGCTCCAAAAAAACTAGCAACTCAAAGATATATCCCATGGAAAGAATACATTAGCAATACAGCTCTATTAAAGCAAAATATAATGGAACCAACACATGACCTTTGGTTCACTGACAAACCGATGTTGGGCATATCAACAATTTCCAAACAATTGCAGGCATATTGCAGAGAGAAATGAACAAATATAAATAGAAGATGAACCCACAAATGTACTCACGAATGTAGGCTAGCTGTGCTCGGTGAACCCGTGAATATGGATCTGGGATTTGTCCTCGAAACCAATACATCTGCAAACAAGCCCCAGATATCCAACTTTAACCATTTGAAAATTTAAGTTAAACTCAAAAAATCACATATACATAAAATAATAATGATGATAGCTAATTAAATAAATGATACACATATTAAAGGTGCATACACTCGAGATACCTCCAATCAGTTACATAAATTTCAATTTCAACCAATAAGTTTACAAACATGCAACGACAGATTAGTGTAGAACATCAAAACCAACAAATTTACACAAAAGAGGTTAAACAAATCAAATGATCTGTAAGAAGAATTCAACCACAGATAAGAGGGAATGAAACAACACCTACCAGCTTACAGACTTAAAACCAGACAATGTAACTAATCATCAGGTTGAAGGTGCATAAGAACACCACATTTACCAATCAATAAAAGACATGTTCCAAGCAACTGTTTTCCTAGCGTCTACCAAACCATTCAAGTGTAAATAGAACTAGCATGCATACGAAATTAAACAAGTCACAATCATAAATTTGAAAAAAGACCAGCCTTCGTAAAACTTCATACAATAATTCATATTTTTCATCAAAACTGAAGCATATGCAAACATGTAAACATAAAACTAACGAAGCAAAGATCATATTAAACTGACAACTTCATCGATTTCACTCAAGCTGAGCTTGAAAAAGAAATCCTTGACAAGTATATATTATTGAATGCATCCACAATTAAACAAACCATTTCTAATAGACAATAAACTCAAAGTCTTAACCATTGCTCAGATAAACCTAATAAAACAATAAACACAAAGTCTCCAATCACCCATAAACCACTACTTAAACAACCCAAACATCAAGAGATGAATGTAATCATTATATCTCATAATCAACCTTTACCCAACAATTTGAATATTTGCAAGTGATGAATTCATATAAATCAGAAGGACAAAATGAACAAATGATCATAAACAAAGCAATAAAACCCTTCACCTTGAGTTGGTTGGGGTAACCTCGGACCTTTCTCCCTGCTTCCCACTAAACTTCTCTCATCTTCTTTAACACCTATGGCACTTTGAGAACTCAAAATGTTCCCTTTCTTCTCCTTCCCCTCCTGCCTCAAACTAACGGGAACTCTATTCTCCACCTTCGGTTTATCTTTCTCTCCCTTCCCGAGCCCCACCGGAATCGGCTCATAAAACATCATCCACTTATCAATCGTGCTACTCTGTGATCTCTTCTGTTCCCGATGTTCCCGCTCCCCATCAACCGTGCCCACTTTTCCCCACTTCCTCTTCCGCAGCTCCTCTGCCGCCGCCGCGGCCTTAGGATTCGGATTTGCAGCCATTGGCTTCAGCATTGCAGTCAGCTTGGGAGTCAATGCGGCGGCGGTAGCAACATCAGCAGCATTCCTCCTCTTGGCCCTCTCATTCTCCCTCTTGCAGATCATAAGAGACCTCTCAAGCATCTCTCTTCCCCTCTTTCTTGCCGTCGCTGCCTCTTTCACCTTCTTATCGGCCTCAGCCCTCGCCGCAGCCACAGCCCTGCGCAACGAATTCAACGACAATTTGGCCGCAGCCACAAGTACCTTCGCTGACTCTTCGTCAATTATCTTCCTCTTCCCATCGGAGAGATTCTCTTTAGGAAAGTACGAGAACCTCTCTGGGTTCTTACAACTAGGGCACACGAATTGAGAAGCTAGATGGGGGTCCAGCAAGCAATCGAGGTGAGCGACGGAAGTGCACTTGGAGCAGTGAACGAGGACGGGCTCCGGTAACGCCGGAGTCGTCGCCTGAGATATGGCGTCGATAAGATCGAAGCACAGTGTGCAGAAAGATCCGGGGTGGTACTTGAGGACACAAGAGGTACAGAGCCGGCAGTAGATTCCGCCGTGGCGCACGTGATGGAGCGGCCACGCGTCACGCCCGTCGCAGCCGTCGCCGCCGCAGCCTCCGGAGTGCTTCGCCGTCACCACCGTCGTCGTCGACATTGTCATTCGCAAAACGACATCGATCGAGCTACAAAAAACCCAAAATGCCCCCAGAACTAGGGCTTTTCAATGATCGGGGCTTATCAAGCCCTAGATACCATCAAAGGGGAAAGAATTAGCGTTTACAGCAGAAAGGAAATGAGATTCGAGAGGAAATAGAGAGAGAAATACAAAATCTAGGGCTTTCGTTTCTCTGTCAAACGGCTCTCTAGAATCTAAAAGAGAAATTTGTGATAAAATTGTGAGGATTTGGCTACGATTCGGGAGAGAATTTGGGGGGGATGAATGTGGTGAGCCTGCGGAGATGGTTTAAGTAAACAGGCCCGTGCGCCGAGCCTTTTCGGGCGGTTTTTTTAAGGCCGAAATCAGAAAACTGGGACAAAGAGAAGAGCGCGCGCCCGCCCTGTTATCAAAACACGTGCCGTCTCTCTCTGGCACTGTGTCAGTGGGTCACTGCACCGCACTGCTGCGGATGCTAGCCGGTCGACCCGGTCAAGATTTGAACCGGAATCCTCTCCCCGTAAAAATCCCTCAGTTTTTTTCCCTACTTTTTAACTTTATTTTTTGCACTTTTACAGATTTAAATGTAAATAATCGCATGTGTTGTAAATATATGGATTAGATTTTATCTCATCCATATATGAACTCTTATATCCCATATAAATAAAGGCCTAGAGTCTTCCCACCTAGATACACGCTTCACAACACATTATCAGTACGCTCTCCCTGAGTTTCGAATGTTTGTTCTTTGCGAAAGCTAGGAGGAGACGGTCGATCCATCGCGCACGGACTTCATCTACCTCCACTCATTCGTCTTCTTCGATTTTTGAGGTATATCAAAAACGATGTATTTTTCTTTATTATGATCATGATACCTACAATATAGATCTCACAAGGTCGAACTAGAAAAAAATCGATTTTTATTCTCCCTAGATATAAAACGACGGTTTTTTGTACTGTCGATCCTAGGGAAGAACATCAAAACCCCTAAACTAAGGTTCTTGATCATCAAAACAAAACGAAACAAAACCCTAAATTCACGGCCCCGCCAGAGGCACCCCGCCGCCGGCTGCCTTGGAGCTCGGACCCCCCTTGAACCTCATTGCCCTCGGCACGCCCACCGGAGCTGTGGCACGCCGCCGCCTAGAGCGGCAACGATATTTATCAAAACGAAAAAAAATCCCCCAAAAATCCTAACGTCGGCGGCCCCTCGCCGTTGGCAGCCTCCCCACTGACACCATTGTTGTAACGACCCGTATTTTTCAATACATCCATTTACGTATTTCACGTATTTTCACATGTTTAAATTTCTTTATAATGATTAGTCAGGAGTTTTAAATCAAACAATGATTTCAAAATTTTCTTATAAAAATATTTTGAAGCATTAGACTAGTTATAATGTATTTCAGTAAGTTCGGATGTCATCAAATACTTCTAAATAATCTTGATAAAATTCATTTTCAATTATTATTGTTTTGGCTTAATGAATTAATTTTCTATACAAACATCATCAAAAGGTGTTCAAACTTCTACAGTATCATCCTATGATCATTTAGGGTTCCCCATATTAATTTCGTAATTTTCTGTTATCAAATCGACCTAGAACCCACAAACCCGCTTTCTAAACGTTTTGGCCTAAAACTAATATCTCCGTAGCTCGAACCCCAAAATGGATCTCGTATTCGCGATCTTCGTAACGATACGTTTCCATGTGTATGTTTTTGTAACTTTTCGGGGTCGTATGCAAAAACGGGGTTGTATACCTCCGTTTTCACTAATTACATTCACTAATGACTTTCCCCCTTACTAATCACTTTTACTAAGTTACATTTACCCTTAATTAATACCCTAGATCTACCCCTAATCAATTCCCTAACCCACCCCATTTGACCCACCGAAGGGATTGGTCAGATCCAACATCCCAACCCCTTGAGTTTATACTCTATTAACATTTTAATATTATCTCTATCATTATTTACTTCAGTATTTTCCCCAACCCTGTATAACTTTCCATCCCCCTCTCGTTCTCACTCAGCCCACGGCAACACCCAGAACCCATTTCCCACTTCGTTTTAAACCCATCCCCCTCTCGCAAAACCCCCAAACCCTCAAGCTTTCTCCCTTACCCTCTCATTTTCGCACATGCAAACTCTCCCTCTCTTCTCTCGTTCTCCTCCCAAACCCACGCTTCCCCGCGTTCTCTCTTACGCACACACACAGATCTCTCCCTCTCCCGCTCTTTTTATTTTTCGTTCGAACCCCCCCCCCCCCCCCCAACCGTGGAAAACACTCACCCTCACCCTCTAACTCTACCTCAGGTGGCCAGCGCCACTCGCTCCACCGCCGGGGCACCTCCGCTGCTCGTCGTCGACACCCAGCCCCACCACAGCCGCAGTCGACGCCATGCGATGTCATGCCCCGTTCCCCAGAATACCCGGCATATAAATTTTTTTCCAAGTATCCTGAAGAGTGGGGGTGATGAGAGAGGAAAAGAAAGAGAAAGGAGAAACTGAACAAGCAGGTCATTGCGCACATGCTGGGATAGTACAAGTAAAGATCTACTAAAATATCCAACAGTCTCATAAAATAACAATAACATTTTATACATAACATGCTTCATTTTTATACACAGTCCAAGTACACCAATACATATACACAGCCACTCTCCACCTTCAAAGACAACCATGACACACTGCAAGCTACATCACTCACCAAACGCTACCCCTAAGACCCGACTCCAAGTCACCACCAATCATACTGCCATGCTGCCTGAAAAATAGGGAGGAGCACATCAATGTGTGCCCTAGTAGGAACCAACTTGGATTTGGAACGCCATTCTAAGGTTAACAATCCACAAGGCAAGACAAGAGAAATAGAGCAGGTAACTAAGTGATATAATGAAAGTTAAATAGCTAAAACAAGGGAATCATACCTGCGGTCCAATATCGAGTTACTGCAAGAAAGGGTTAGCACGAATAATAATAATAATAATAACACAAGTGTTCAAGCAACCAATATCTAATAAGATAAGCGCAAGTGCCTGAGGCATGACACAGAGTCACCAAGAACAAGCAAAGGGTAAGGAAAGTGCTGCCAGCAGAAGGAGTAACACACAAATCCTTATTTTATTAATTTATAATTGAATTAATTGGAACTTGGGTAAACTGTGTGATACCAGGACCTGGACTTCACCCCAAATTTGGTATGAATATAGCACACGACGCAGTGGATACAGACACTGTATGTCGGGCCTCTCAGCTCCCCCGTCCCTGGCAGGAGTGAGGCTCATATCATAACCTTCGTATGCCCTCTTTCCCTACACTCCCAGTAAAGGCGAGTGGATATAAAAATCCCCTCCACTCCCGGTAAAGGCGAGTGGGTATAAACTCCACACATCACATAATCATCTCCCAACTTCACAGTCTAGGCCTCATATCCACAATTTACTCAAATCCCATCTAAAACCAGGGCTTTGCTAACTCACGCTCATTAGAGAGGACTGAGACATTCAAGAGTTTCATTTCATCATTTTAATAATGAAGGAGTCATGTTGCATGGCGTCACATTTCATATTTATATCAACGTGGGTCATGCACTGAAGTGTCATGCCCTCCATCGTATTCATCAACCCATCATCACATCGCATATGGTACCATGCATGCCATGCTCCCAATATTTCAAGTTCATATCAAATCTCAGTTCTTATCTATATGATTGAGCATTTATAACATTTCTAGCATTCGACTTCATTCAGGCATTTTCACAAACACGTAGTGAGCGTGACGTGCGTATCCATAAGCACATTAGCAGATCAGTTGGCATGACATATCATTAATCTAGTTTACAAGTAAAAATAGTCATTAATCTAGTTTACAAGTAAAAACAGTAATTATGTGCCATAGTGGATGGAATAACAACAATATACAACTTAACACATCACTTAACCATTCAGCTTGCAGGAATTTGTAGAAGTTGCCAATACATGGGTATATATCATCAGGTTTTATTGTGAATTTAACAAAATGTCTCAAATGAAAGTTATAGATATGTTAGTTCTTGATTCACGTATAAAATTTCATGGAAAAATATTAAGTATATGATTTATGGTGAATTAATTGGTGTAGTGTGTCAAATCTAATTTTCAGACAGATTTCAGGGTCTGTATTGGAAGCCAATTTTGGGCATGTTGGAGCCAGAAATTCGACATATAAGTATTCTGGTAAATATTTAGAAAACCTTGTTAAATTTCCAACAAGATCAAGATCATAAAATTCCATTATGTATGCAGGTGTCTAGGCCAATTTTACAAAACTGAGTCAACACTGAAAATCAAACAGACATGTTGAAAAGATGGATTTATTGCTTCTAATTTCTGAATTGAAACTGTTACGACCAGAAGATCGTGATAGTCCGACCTTCCGCCCCAAACCACTGAAATAACCCGTTGGCTTGCCCCTCCTGAACGGGCGACCAATCCACCGACGGGGCGCTCATCGCCTGAACTTCAGAGGCCAGCAGGGCGCCAGTCGAACCAAGGGTCCGACACGACAGGGAGATGGGCTCACCCCGTCTCGACCACCGACAGGGGCGCTTACCCGCTCTCCCTCGTTCCACCAGGAACAGCGCGCACAAGGCGCGTCCGGACAGCGTAGCCTCGGACGTTGATAGAGGCGCACCCGTTCTCCCCCGGCGATCCAGGATCCACGCCCCAAAGTGAACGGTCGGGCCGTTCATCCTCTGCTCAGGGCAGCCCGATAGCTCGTCTAGGGCCCTGCCTCTGGGAGGCGCTCCGCTGGATCCTTGGCTCAACGGACACGATAAACAACCTAGTACAAGGACACAACTGACCCTGACACTAACACCGCCCGACCATCTGCAAAGCACCCCCTGGCCGCTGCGCCCCCTGACACTTAATGCTTTCGGCCCTGACTCTCTGACAAAAGCACCCCTGACTGTTGCACCGTCTGACAAAAGCATGGCTGACACTCCCGTTCCTGACATCCTCGTCCGAAGCTTCCGCTGACAGCAGGGCCAGCTCAGCACATCGAGTCAGCAGGCCAGGTCAGCCCTACCTAACCGCCTCCCGTCAGGTATAAATACCCCTTCGCTTCCAATGGTGAGGCGGTTGGAAAATTTACTCTTAGTCTTATTACTCACACACAAGGGCAAATGTCGTCCATATCTTTGTTCTTCCACTCATAGCTCGTCACGTACGGCGGACTCACCCCCAGTCCGACCTGCGTGCCCAACCCCCGCTTTAAGTCCTATTACTGACTTAGGCATCGGAGAGGCTAAGGGTTGGACCCCAACCCGGCCTTTCTGACGAGTTGCTCCTTGCACAGGTTAGCTCGTCGCCACTGGTCACACTCGCCCTCAGCCTAAGCAATTCGGTCCCTTCAACTGTATTCTGCCGGGTCCAACACCGTGGTCAGCTCTAACAACAAGTTTAGCCTCAACACCCCCACTAATCACTTGTTAAATTGCCTACCCTAATCCCCTCATTAACACAACCACTGTGCCCTTGGTTCCCCTTAATACAAATTCATTGTACGCGAGTTCTACCCCGTAACAATTGGCGCCGTCTGTGGGAACGAAGGGTCACACCCATGTCAGACCCCATACCAATCAACTGAAACCCTGACCACAGCAAGGACCCCATGGATCAAGAACCACACTCTCAACCAATGACTCTTGCGACTGACCCGTCCCCCGGGGTAGAGGTCGAGACGGTCCAGGCCTCGGCCTGCGCGGTACAACAGAGCCTCGAGGCCTTCACTAGGATGATGGCGGGCTTTGCAACAATCGGGACGGAAGCACCCCCGGCCCCTCCGAGCCCCCGAATGTGAGACGGAATCTTCACCCTCAGGTCGATGAAGAAGGGGGAGACCAGGGGCTCGCCGAGGAGATTGCGGCCTAACGGAAGCTCTTAGAGGAAGAGATGGAGATCGCGCGGCTACGGAGGCGCCAGGAAGAGGCGGCCGTCACGCAGAGGCAGCTGGATGAGGCGGTCGAGACCGCCCGGCGAGCCCTCCTGGACAACGAGACCGCCCGACGCCAGCTCCGCTTCATTATCGCGGAACACGAAAGGCTCCGGAGGGAGAACGAAGAGAACCGGGAGATCCCAGAGGTGTCGGCGACGGGACGACGACACATTAACGAGCGCGGTCCACCGATCGCTAGGTCTCCATCTCGAGGACGAAGTCCGCCCCGTGGCATCTCTCCCTAGATCGTCTGGACGAAGAGGCCGTCTGTCAACAACTCTGCTTGCTCGCTGCAGAGCACGAGAGGCTCCTAAGGGGGAATCAGGAGCGGTGAGAGATCCCGGAGGCGACGGCTGGGGGCCGGAGGTACTGGGATGACCGTAGCCCGCCGCTCGTCGAATCCCCTATGCACGGAAGGAGTCCCCCCAGCGACCGCTTCGCTATTCCCCGGGGCACGACGACTGTCGGCAGCTGAGGCGCGACCGAAGCCAAACCCCAGAGTGGCGCAGGGGGCACGCGACAGAGCGCCTTGCCTACCCTGAGGAGGCCACGCCGTTGGTGCGATGGATCACATCCACCCCGAGACCTGCAAGGTTCAAGGCCCACCACCTAGCCACCTACAACGGAAGAGGCGACCCCCTCTCGCACGTACAACAATATCGGGGGGGGGGGCAATGGAGGCGCATGATGTGGATGATGGATTTCTATGCCGGCTGCTCTCGCAAAGCCTGAGGGACACGGTGTTGGAGTGATACTACGGCCTACCCGCAAGGTCCGTCGGAAGCTTGGCGATCTGTCCCACAAGTTCTGCCAGGAGTTCCGGGCTGGGCGTACCAAGAAGAAGCCCTTGGACTACCTCAGCATGATTATCCAAGGGGAAGGAGAGATGATGGGAAAATACCTGCGCCGCTTCCAGGATGAGAGGCGGGCGGTGGTGGCTTGCGGTGATGAAGTGCTCATGCTAGCCTTCAAGACGGGATGCGAACTCGGAGCCTCCACAAATCCCTGCTCCGAGATCCGTCGACCGACTACGAGGCGCTAGTCGCTATGGCAGAGAGGCATGCGCTGGCTGAGGAGACTCTTGGCACGAAGAAACTGTTCCCCCGGCAAGGCTGCCCCAAGGCGAGCCTCGATCGCATCCACGACCAAGGCAAGAAGACGGGTCTTGGGGGCGCGACCAGCTGGCCCAACCGAGATGCGACCCGGCAGGGCGTCACCCGCAAGATCGTCCAAGCCCGGCCCGAGAGCTCGCCCGAGCCGTCCCGAGGCTGGAGGGACCTCTCAGGGCCCATTACACGCAGCTCAACACCCCCATGATAGAGGTATTGGCCGCGGCGACAAGGGCTAGACTGCTGCCGGAGCCGCCCAGTGAGATGAGATGGGACCCAGCGAAGCGTGATCTCCGGAAATACTGTCGGTATCACCGGGACCACGGTCATGACACCGACAATTGCTACACCCTCAAGAGGGAGATCGAGCGATTGATTCAGGCGGGCCACCTGGGAGGCTTCGTGGAGAACAGGAGGACGATCCAGGAGGAAAGGGCCCCGCGAGAAGTGCGAAGGCCAGAACCACCGCCAGACAATGGTCGGGAGGAGCCACGCCCTCCCAGGGTGATCATGAGTATAGACGTGATATGCGGGGGCCGTCCTCAGGTGGGGCATCGTCCTCGAGCAAGAAGGTATATGCCCGGCAGGTGATGGCGGCGAGCATCAGCAGCGAGGTGAAGCGGAGAAGAGTGGCTCGACCCCCATCACTTTTACTGATGAAGACCTAGAGGGAGTCGAGCTTCTGCATGATGACACCATCGTCAACGAGGCTCAGGTCGGGACGGCCATCATCAGCCGGCTCCTGATCGACACTGGGAGCTCCTGCGACATCCTGTTTATGTCGACAGTCGAGAAGATGGGGTTGAAGCAGGCAGATCTGAGGCCTTGCACGGGGCCCATCATCGGCTTCACCGGCCACGCGATCCCCATTGTGGGGGTGATCACCCTATCGATGACACTTGGGAAGGAACCAAGGGTCATCACCCACATGACGCAATTCGTTGTCGTCGACATTGCGTCGGCATACAACGGGATCATTGGGCGGCCATACATGACGGCCATTGAGGCGCTCCCCAGCCTGCTCCACTAGATGATGAATTCCAAACTCCACGAGTGGTGGGGTTAGTGCGGGGGAACCAGAAGCTGTCCCGGAGCTGCTATGTAGGGTCTACCAAGCACAAGATCCCGGAACAGGCCTTGTCGGTTGACCTTCTCGACAAAAGGGAAGACTTTTGTGACCAACGGCCGACTCTTGTCGAAGAGGTCGAGGAGGTGCCCGTGGCCACGGAGGAGGGCAAGACTGTCTCCATCGGGACGAAACTCCTGGCCTCTCTGAGGGCGGCCCTCATCAGCCTGCTCCGAGAGAGCGTGGACATATTCACCTGGTCGCCCACGAACATGCCAGGGGTCGACCCAATGGTAATCTCACACAGGTTGAATGCGGACCCAGGGTCTCGACCGGTCCGGCAGAAGAAGAGGATCGCCGGGGGCGAAAAGAAAAGGGCAGCCGAGGAAGAAGTGGAGCGGCTTCACCAGGCCAAGTTTATCAGGCTGGTGGACTATCCGGACTGGCTCACCAATGTCGTCTTGGTGAAGAAGGCCAGCGGGAAGTGGCGCATGTGCGTCGACTTCACGGACCTCAACAAGGTGTGTCCGAAGGACAGCTTCCCCCTCCCTCGGATCGACCACTTAGTCGATCAGGCGTCCGGCTACGAATTGTTAAGCTTCATGGACGCATTCTCGGGCTACAACCAGATCCCGATGGCAAGGGAAGACGAAGAGAAAACATCCTTCTTCTTGGTTGTGTGCAGGCAAGGGAATTCTTTGCTGTTTTGAATTTTTTTTTGGAGCAGCCGCCGCATGCTATTATAGCACAAGGCCGGCAACATCATTTTTTTTGGCAGCATCCATCATTCCTTTTGAGAAATCCCAAGTGCACTTGATTGGAAATCAAAAAAAGGGAATACATTTTTGTTGGTTCCTTTGATAATCTCAAAAGGATAGTGCGTTTTGTTTTTCTTTTCCAGTTGCAAAATCCAATACACAGGCCAAATTTCAATTCCCAAGTGCTTACGTTAATAATGGAGAGGGATTTGAAAAGTCTTTAATGCTTTAGATCCCTTTTATTATAATTATTATCATTTATCTTTGTAGGGAATCAAAGCACAAAGCCTCAGCCGAAATTAACAAAGAAAAGAAAAGGCCAAGTTTTTTTTTGTTAAATCATGTTTCCCTCTCTCATATGATACATTATTTTCCAAGTGATCCTCTTTTTATTTTGGTGGCCGGCCCTCACACATCTCTGCAAGAACAGAGATCCATCAAAGCTACCAAATTATTGAGAGCTTGAGGAAATCATAAAGGTAAGTGCTGAGGTTTCTTTAAAAAGTTAAGGGATTAATATATTTTGTTTCTGTGCAGGCCATCATCACGTCAATTGCAACTCTTGGCATTAAGAAAAGGAGGCTGCCCTTGAAGCACTATATTTTGGTCTTCATCAAAATTACTGCACATCATTGTATTGCCAAATGAAGAGGAGATCCCTCACATCGTTTTGACTTGCAGCCGAATCATCCACCTCATATCCAAAACATTGAAGAGATTCCTGGTTGATTGTCGCAATATTTCAAAAGGCAATTTCAGAGAGCATCAAAGGAGAGAATCAAAGCCGTGAGCCATCAAGCCTAGATCTACTTCCATAGAGGTTGCCGCAACTTGAGTTGCACGACGGGACACATCTACATCTTGCCAGACGAGATCCGGCCTATGCTTATTGACGAAGACATCACCGCTACACAAACTGAGATTCCTAAACTCTATTTATCATTATTTTGTGTAGTTGTTGTGTTAGATCCTCGTAGGGGAAACTTTACCATATTTGTTACTTTTGGGGACCTGACGACTTGGGAGTCGTCACGGAGGGAGAGCATCTGACTAGATTGATAGTGTAGAGCACGTGGTGTGCGTACGAGCTAGGTGAGAGTAGATTTGGGATCTTGACTCTTTATAGCTGTACAGGTTTACATATCTATCTAGTATTTGCTTTCGGGGGCTGGAGTAGGTCGTGGGGACGACCGAACCAGGGTATATCTGTGCGTATTCTGTGATTGTTATTTTATTGCCATGTCTGTGTCTATAACTGCGTGGGATTTTTCGTGGGTTGCACGAATATTTTTATTAGCCTATTCACCCCCCCTCTAGGCTACGATCCAGATCCAACAAGTGGTATCAGAGCCAGTTTAGAGGATCTAGTCTAGATTTTAGATGACCATGAATATATCTGATTGTGCTTTTGCTGAAGGTCAGTCTATAGCCCGTCCCCCTAAGTTTAATGGTGTAGACTTTGCATATTGGAAGGCAAGGATGAAAATCTATCTAGTGTCTGTAGATTATGATGTGTGGGATATTGTTGAAAATGGTTATAATCTACCCACTATTAAAATTGAAGACACTGTTATAATTAAGCCTAAAGACAAGTGGGACTTAGCTGATAAGAAACTTTATACTCTTAATGGTAAAGCTATGAATGCGCTTATATGCTCTCTTGATAAATCTGAATTTAATCGTATCTCACATTGTCTAACTGCGCAGGAAATCTGGCATACTCTGGAGGTGACACATGAGGGAACATCGCAAGTGAAGGAATCCAGACTTGCGTTGCTTTGCACAGAATACGAGAGCTTCCGCATGCTACCAACAGAATCAGTTAAAGACATGTTTGCGAGGTTCGCGGACATCGTCTACAAATCCAGTTCCCTCGGTAAGCCATACTCTAGCCATGAACAGGTACGAAAGATCTTAAGGGCGCTACCAAGCTCGTTCAGGCCTAAAGTCACCGCTATTCAAGAAGCTAAGGACTTGTCAACAATGAAAGTGGAGGACTTGATAGGCAACCAGATGTCACACGAGCTTGAGTTGCAGAGTATAGAAGCCAGAGAGAAACCTGAAGAGAAGACCAAAGCTTCCACACCATTAGCTCTTCAAGCTAACGACGATGATCTTGATGAAGAGCAAGCCCTAATGGTCAGAAACTTCAGGAGATACATTCAGACTGATCAAGGAAGAGCTGAGATGGGAAAAAGGTTTATTCGTTCTAATAATTCTAATTTTGGTAGAAATTCCTATGATCAGAAAGCTATTAATAGAAGTGAATGTTTTAAATGCAGGAAAAAAGGGCACCACATAAAAGATTGCCCACAACAACACACAGCTCAAGTTGCAAAAGGAAAAACGAAAGTGCTGACGTGGGACATGGATAGCGAAGCTGAGGAGGAGGATGAGGAACATGAAGCCCACGCCTGCATGGCATTGATGGCCAAACACAATGAGGTAGAATCTCCCACTAAAGCTGAATTCTTAGAAATATGTAAAGGAATGCAACATAGAATTGATGAGCTAGAAGCTGATGTGGAATGTTATAGGAATGATAATTTTGATATGCAACAAACTGAGTATGACATGTCTATAGAAATGAAAAATATTAAACAAGAGCTTGTTGCATACAAATCTACCATTACCATGTTAGAAAAAGAGAAAGCTAGCTTGCCTGAAAAAATTGACTGTATTTCATGTCCCTCTTTATTAAAGGATATTAGCATGTATAAACTAGATAAGAAAAAGCTTGAAGTTGAAAATAAATTGCTTTCTGAAAAGATTAACATGCTAAATCTTGAACTTGAAGAAAAAATGAGGGATTTTGAAAAGAAAGAAGAGGAAAACAAGCAAGCTTTCATTAGTAAATGTACTTTACTTGTGAATGAAAACGATATCTTAAAATCCAAAGTCACCACCCTAGAATTTTCATTAAAGAGATTTTCCATTGGAAAATAAAATTTGGACATTATTCTTGGAAATCAAATTTATGGCAATAATAGGCGAGGACTAGGATATGGTCTTAAAAATGTTGAAAAATCAAAGTATAGAAAAGTTCACATTGAATCAACAAAGGTTGGAAACTTTCATGCTAAGTGCTTTACATGTGGATGCGTTGGTCACACTTCATATCATTGCAAATATAGGAACAAAAATATTAAGTTCAAACAAATATGGGTTCCTAAATCTTTGATGACTAACGTGAGTGGACCTTGTTGGATTCCAAGGTCACACACGACACCTCTTTTGTAGGTGGATGGAAATTTGACGAGGAGCGATAAATTGAATGTCTCATTATTTTTTAGCTCCTTAGTCAAACGGCGACGCGAAGGTATATCTCATTCTCTGGTATTAATGCATACCTTCATAGCATTTTTTTTTCTGGTAACACTTTTGTGTGCTTGACTTTTTCTTTGTTTGAGTGCTAGTAGTTGCATTCTTGTGTGCATGATTTTTTTTGTTTGTGTGATTGCATCTCATGTTTGCTTTAGTACTGCATGCATTTTTAAAAAAAATTGAAAAACAGAAAAAATTGGTGTTTAAATGTGTATCTTTCTCTTTGATTCATTAAAAGAAGTATTCATGAAGGATTTTCATATCTATGTAGAAATTGGTGTATTATTTCTTTTGCCACATGCGCTTGTTCATCTTTCTAAATATTCACGGCATATTCAATGAATGAAAATAACTTGATTTCTACACCGCCTACTTCACTTCCACACGTATTATTATTGTTGCACATTTAGAGATATTGTTTATGAAGTATGGAATGTGAATGTAGGAGGAAAAGTTAACTGAATATCTAAGGGATATGATATACCTTGCCATGGATCAAAATTGAGCAAAAGAAATTTTTGGTATAAGTATTTAAAAAAAATGTGAAAACAAAAGATAATTGCTCCGTATGGAAAATGGATACAATCATTGGCAACGGTATTACCCACGAGTATCCAACATAAGCTTTATGGGTAAACTTTAGCGTTGGTGTATTTGCTCGTCAAGCAATGACACCCCCACATCTAAGAGTCCTTATAGGCTATGTTTTGGGGTGTGTTACCTTGAACTCATTCTTAATGAGGTGGGAAAAATCAATCCTAGGAGATAGAACGTTATTGGGAAAATGAGGATTGGTTCCGGTGGACTTTCTTAATGATTCTCTCCATGTGCTTCAATTTTAATCATCACACGTACACATTGGTGTTGAAGTCTTTGTTGTTTCATTTCATTGGATTTTGACTTGATTATTCTATGATAAGTTTACATGCAATTGTTGGTAATGGTTAATAATACTCTTTTTTTCATGTTATATGATTTTGACTTCGTGTTTCGACTTTTGATGATAACAAAGGGGGAGAAAACTTTGGGAAAGATTTGATATTGATGCACGTGAAAATATGATTGCTTGATTAAGGGGGAGCATTAATGAATATTGGGGAAGCACAAAAATAGGGGGAGCATGCTTATTGTTAGACTTTACACATCATTATATATCATTGCATGTCACTCTCTATCGTCACACTTTCACACACACACTATTTGGAACTTTAATGCGCAAATCTTCTACTTAGTTTGTCATCATCAAAAGAGGGAGAATGTTGGGAGCAACGATGTGTGAACTTAGTTTGATGATGACAAATGTGTGTGAACGTTTTAACATGTGTGTTGAGTGTTTCAGGGATGGCGAACGTGTGACTAATTCACGGAGAGACTTGGTCAACGTGCAAAGGAGAAAATGGGAAGACCTAGCTTGGGTTGACTCATATCTATTGGTGATAGAATTTTAATCCTATTCCGTATCAAGTCCAAACTCCATTCCTATTGCTAATCACCATATCACTAGGATTCCATATATCCTAATTAATCCTAGCCATTGATCTCTCCTTGTTGCACAAAACCCTACACCCTCTCATATATATATATATAATCAAAGATAATAATAAAAAAACAGAAGAGCCGCAATTTTTTAATCACCTAGGTCAGCCGAAAACAATTGGGCGCCGACATTAGAAGTGCATGCTTATTGTTAATGTAAGTGCTCTCATTTTTTTTAAAAAACTAAAGATTAACATCTCTTCTTGGTTGTGTGCAGGCAAGGGAATTCTTTGCTGTTTGAATTTTTTTTTGGAGCAACCGCCGCATGCTATTATAGCACAAGGCCGGCAACATCATTTTTTTGGCAGCATCCATCATTCCTTTTGAGAAATCCCAAGTGCACTTGATTGGAAATCAAAAAAAGGGAATACATTTTTTGTTGGTTCCTTTGATAATCTCAAAAGGATAGTGCGTTTTGTTTTTCTTTTCCAGTTGCAAAATCCAATACACAGGCCAAATTTCAATTCCCAAGTGCTTACGTTAATAATGGAGAGGGATTTGAAAAGTCTTTAATGCTTTAGATCCCTTTTATTATAATTATTATCATTTATCTTTGTAGGGAATCAAAGCACAAAGCCTCAGCCGAAATTAACAAAGAAAAGAAAAGGCCAAGTTTTTTTTTGTTAAATCATGTTTCCCTCTCTCATATGATACATTATTTTCCAAGTGATCCTCTTTTTATTTTGGTGGCCCGGCCCTCACACATCTCTGCAAGAACAGAGATCCATCAAAGCTACCAAATTATTGAGAGCTTGAGGAAATCATAAAGGTAAGTGCTGAGGTTTCTTTAAAAAGTTAAAGGATTAATATATTTTGTTTCTGTGCAGGCCATCATCACGTCAATTGCAACTCTTGGCATTAAGAAAAGGAGGCTGCCCTTGAAGCACTATATTTTGGTCTTCATCAAAATTACTGCACATCATTGTATTGCCAAATGAAGAGGAGATCCCTCACATCGTTTTGACTTGCAGCCGAATCATCCACCTCATATCCAAAACATTGAAGAGATTCCTGGTTGATTGCCGCAATATTTCAAAAGGCAATTTCAGAGAGCATCAAAGGAGAGAATCAAAGCCGTGAGCCATCAAGCCTAGATCTACTTCCATAGAGGTTGCCGCAACTTGAGTTGCACGACGGGACACATCTACATCTTGCCAGACGAGATCCGGCCTATGCTTATTGACGAAGACATCACCGCTACACAAACTGAGATTCCTAAACTCTATTTATCATTATTTTGTGTAGTTGTTGTGTTAGATCCTCGTAGGGGAAACTTTACCATCTTTGTTACTTTTGGGGACCTGACGACTTGGGAGTCGTCACGGAGGGAGAGCATCTGACTAGATTGATAGTGTAGAGCACGTGGTGTGCGTACGAGCTAGGTGAGAGTAGATTTGGGATCTTGACTCTTTATAGCTGTACAGGTTTACATATCTATCTAGTATTTGCTTTCGGGGGCTGGAGTAGGTCGTGGGGACGACCGAACCAGGGTATATCTGTGTGTATTCTGTGATTGTTATTTTATTGCCCTGTCTGTGTCTATAACTGCGTGGGATTGTTCGTGGGTTGCACGAATATTTTTATTAGCCTATTCACCCCCCCTCTAGGCTACGATCCAGATCTAACAAGTCGATCAGGCGTCCGGCTACGAATTGTTAAGCTTCATGGAAGCATTCTCGGGCTACAACCAGATCCCGATGGCAAGGGAAGACGAAGAGAAAACATCCTTCGTCACCGATAGTGGCACCTTCTGTTACACGAAGATTCCCTTTGGGCTGAAGAACGCCGGGGCAACTTACCAGCAGATGGTGGACATGATATTCAGCTCGCAGGTCGGGCGAAACCTGGAGGTCTACTTCGACGATATACTGGTGAAGAGTAAGAGAGCCCCGGATCACCTTGCCGACTTGCGGGAGACGTTCCGAAGGGTTCGCCTATACGGCCTGAGGCTGAACCCGGCAAAGTGCGTCTTCAGCGTGCAGTCGGAAAAATTCCTAGGCTTCATGATAACGAAGCGAGGGATTGAGGCGAACCCCGATAAGGTGACGGCCCTCGTCAATATGACAGAACCGCGGTCGATCCGGGACTTGCAACGCCTGAATGGCCGGATCACGGCTCTAGGACGATTCTTGTCGAAATCCGCGGAGAGATCGCTCCCTTTCTTCAAGGTCCTGCGCACTGCCTTCGGAGAAGCCAAGGACAAGAGGAAAGTGATCCCGTGGGACGACGACTGCGTTCGACATTCGTGGTGCTGAGGGCCTACCTACAAAGCCCGCTGCTCCTCGTCAAACCGGAAGAAGGAGAACCGCTGGGATTATACCTGGCGACCAATGAAGAGGCCGTCAGCTCCGTAATAATAAAAGATGAGGGGGCGTGTAGCGACCTGTCTACTACGCCAGCCAGATTCTTTGAGAGGCGGAGACTCGCTACAGTCCCATCGAGAAGGCCGCCTACTGCCTGGTCACAACGGCGAGGAGGCTCAGATCGTACTTCCAGGCCCATCCCATCGTCGTCCACACCGACCTGCCCCTTGAGAAGAACCTGAAGAGGTTAGAGGGTCGGGCATGATGCTCAACTAGAGTGTCGAGCTCAGCGAGGTCGACATAACATACAAGCACGGACGACAATCAAGGGCCAGGCATTGGCAGACTTTGTGGTGTAATGCACTGCCAGGGACCCGCCGGGGAACCGACTGGACGCACCATCAGCGAATGCGTCCCCGTAAGCGATGGGGGTGGCTGGACCCTCGAGCCCGCCCAGGGAGACGTGCCCGAACTATGGACTGTTCATGTCGATGGCTCGGCGACGGGATCTGGGACGGGGGCAGGAATTGTCATCCAAACCCCCGACGGATGCCTGCTGGAGTGCGTCCTGCGCTTCAACTTCCCGGCAACCAACAACGTTGCGGAATATAAGGCCGCGATCAACGGGCTGAAGCTTTGTAGGGTGGTGGGGGCGACGAACGTGCTGCTGATTAATGACTCGCGGCTCGTCGTCCAACAGATCCAAGGGAGCTTCGAGGCCCGAGAAGAGACTATGAAGCGCTACCTTAAGCGCGTCCATGCCGAGCTCCAGAAGTTCAGGAGGGCGAAGGTCCGACACTTACCCCGTTCCAACAACCTCCGGGCGGACGCCCTGTCCAAGCTGGCCTCCTCTGTTGGACGCAACGATCTAGGACCTCTTGGTTTGATGATGACAAATGTGTCGTGATATCTAATGTGTGTGCTAGTGTGTTTCAGGATTGGCGAATCAGGCGAATCAATATATCTCTCTTCATATGGAGGAATTACTAAGTATAAAGCATTTGTGAGAGAGAGTGATTGATGTGCTCAAAGAAAGTGGACTTAGTCCAATTTGAGATGAGATGGAAATGATTTCTTGACTTGGTCAAAAATCTATTCATCTAGCATGGTGGACTTGGTCCAAAGAGAAAAAGGTATGAAGCCAAATTTGAATTGAAAAGGGAGTTGATCAAATCTTTTAGCCATATTGGAAATATTTGATCTTACCCATTTCCTATTCAAACTTCAATAAAATCCCATTCAAATATTCAAATCCCTTGATTCTAGGGACACCTCCTCTCATCATTCTACTTGATTCTCGGCCAACCCAAAAACCCTAAAGAAAATCCTATTTATACTCTCCTATTAAGAGGAAGAGGGTGTGGCTTACAAAAATAATGGAGAGGGTGCGGCAATCACAAAAATAGCAGGGAGAGCGGCCAAAAAGTAATAGGCAAAAACCCTAGCATCAAAACTTAAGGAAGCCCTCAAATAATATTTCAAAAACACCTCATTTACAAAAACCCCTAGCCCTCATCTTTAAGCCGTAAGCATCTTCTCTAAAATCTTCACAAAAATAACTCACAACATCAAAAAGGGATGGTGCCCAAGTAATCTCAGATCACGATCTCTAAAGCTTCATGCAATCAAAAAGCTTTCCCATCTTCGTCAACAACTCAAGCAGAGGAGCCCCTGTCGCTAGCAAGCATCAAGAAGAAGATGACGTCGAGGTCGAAGGAGACGTGGAGATCATCGCCACTGCACCGTGGAACCCTCGTCGCCAAAAGATCACCGTCGTCGTGGAGCGCTGCTACTGTCGAAGCGCCCGCACGTCGGAGAAGAGGAGCTGTCATTGCCGAAGGAGCTTCCACCATCACTTGGAGAGCTACAGAAGCCTCCACTGGAGAAGATCTCGCCCATTTCCGTCGTCGTGAAGAAGAAGGAGTTCGCCACCGTCATCGAACTCCCACTGCCGTCGCTGCAAGTTGAGGTCGCCGGAGTAGTTGTGAGAAGTCGACGTTTGAAGGAAAGCTCGTCGCTGCATCATCCCAAAAAGAAGTCGTCGCCGAAGCCTTCATTGCTGCTGCCATGGAGACCGCTTCTCATTGGAGTTCGCCGTCAATCTTCCACCGTCGTTGAGGAGAGTCGAAGCGATCCGTCTGCCGCCCAGAGTAGACCGCCATTGCCTACACGCCCTAGAACGAAAAGGAAAAGTTGAAGTCGCTGATCGAAGACAGCGCTGCCACCACCGTTGCGAAGGGGAGTCGCTGACATCCGTTCGCTGCCGTTGAAGGTCGTCGCCGTCTGCGCCGCTGTCACCCTCGAGATCTCGTCGGCGCCGTGACCAGATCCCATCGTCATCAAAAGATTATTACGCCTGCATGCCCTAGCTGAACGAGAGCCGCACGATCACAAAAGAAAAAGAATCAACGGCAGGGATTGATTACATGCCGTTAATTTCGAACGCAGCAAAAATCTAAGGGCAGCTAACATGGCAAAAATTTTTATTAAGGGAGTTGCTGTGCGCACCGGCCTCCCACAATTAAGTTTCAACTACAGCTGCTTTACGCACAGACCTATTTGCATACTATAATTCAAAGGGCTACAACTTGACATCCAGGAGTCGGATTGAGACACCGTTTGCGTCAGATTGGAGCTGACGACGTGCTGATTGATAGAGACGCCTACACGGACATGAACTGAGCATTTCTAAACCCTTAACTCGTTTATTCGTGTCTTAGTGTAACGTTCTCTGTAGGGAAAGCTTTACCTACTTTCTGTGACTATTTTGGGACTTGTCTGGTTGGGGCTAGACAAGTAGGACCCAGCTAGTTTGGGACTAGATGGTAGAAAGCATTACTAGGTTTGATAGTGAGAGGAAACACTGTGTGTGGGGTACTGAGAGCCTGGCGAGTGTAGAGACGTAGAGGGTGCTCTGAGCGTGCTCTAACTTGTGGTTTTGTACCTATTGCACTATTCAATACTAGTATCTGCTTTGGGGGCTGGAGTAGGTCGTTGGGACGATCGAACCAGGGCAAATCTGCTGTGTACTCTCTGTCTGCTTTTTATTTACCTTGTTGCTGCTATAACTGCGTGTGCTTATTCGTGGGTTGCACGAATTATTTTTATTAGCCTATTCACCCCCCCTCTAGGCTAGGATCCAGATCCAACAAGTGATATCAAAACAGGTTTTAGGATCTAGCCTAGGATTGACCATGAATAACCATATGGATAGTGCTTTTGCTGAGGGTCAGTCTGTTTTCCGTCCCCTTAGATTTAATGGAGGTGATTATGCTTATTGGAAAAATCGAATGAAAATCTACCTTATTTCTGTTGATTATAAAGCTTGGCAAATAATTGAAAAAGGTTATAAACTGCCTGTTATTAAAGTAGATAATGTTGAGATTGAAAAACCAAATGACAAATGGGATGATAATGATTGGAAATATTATTCTTTAAATGCTAAAGCCATGAATGCTCTCATTTGTGCACTAGATAAATCTAAATATAATAGAATCTCACATTGTTTAACTGCACAGGAAATATGGCATACTTTGGAGGTGATGCACGAGGGAACGTCACAGGTGAATGAGTCTAGACTTGCACTTCTTAGCACAGAGTACGAGGGATTTCACATGCTACCATCAGAGACCATATCAGAGATGTTTGCGAGATTCACCAACATCGTCTACAAGTCTAGCTCGCTCGGTAAGCCATAGTCTAGCCTTGAATAGGTGAGAAAGATATTACGAGCACTGCCAAGCTCTTTCAGGCCTAAAGTCACTGCCATCCAAGAAGCAAAAGATCTGTCACAGATGAGGGTGGAGGACTTGATAGGTAATCTAATGTCCCACGAGCTTGAATTGCAAAACGTGAATGAAAGGGAGAAACCTGAGGAGAAGGAGAAAGCTAAAAAGCCACTTGCTTTGAAAGCTGGTGAAAGTGAAGATGATGATGAGGACATAGAGCTAATGGTCAGAAATTTCAGAAAGTATGTCCAGACCAAGCAAGGAAGAATAGAAATGGCTGTAATGCCCTACAAGCTACTGCACAAGTACTAGAGGGGGGGTGAATAGTACTTAAAAAATAACAAGGAGTATAATTCCAAATTATAGTGCAAACAACTACCAAAACAATTTGCGGAAGCTTAAATTGAATGACAACAACAAAATTAACAATGCTAACAAGAGATGTTAATGGGTTCGGATCCACCCAAGTCTCCCCGACTTGTTCCCGGTGATCCTACGTCCCAACCACCCGGATCCCCTCCGGATACTTAGGTTAGAAACCCTAACCCAAGATTTCCACTATGAATATCTTGTGAAAAACCTTCACAAGATCAAATCATACATGCAATGGCAATCGTGAATCCCACAACCCGGGATCACAACCTTCTCTCACAACCGAGAGAATCAACAAGCAATATAAATAAGTTTATAATGAAATAAACAATCTTACCACAAAATCCTATACCTTGAGTTTTTCTTACCCAATAGGTGAAAGGAAGGATTTGAGGAAGATGAAGTCACCAAGACCTAGCACCAAGGAAATGACCAGCAATAGGTGCCTAGGAGTGATTTGGAGACTTGATTCAAGCTAGAGCTTGAAGGGCTCACCAAGAACAAGCTTCTCTCAATATGGATTCTAGAGCAAGAAAGTGAGAGAATGGGTTTCTTGTGAGGAAGAGAGCTTTAGAAATGAGTGAGAATGGCTATCTCTTTCTATCTCAATGAATCTCTTAATGGCAGCTCTAACCTAGAGAGAAATGACCTAGGTTCGTATTTATAGGGTCCCATAAAAAGAAGTTAGGTCAATTTCCAACGGATAGAAATCTGAGGCAACTAGTCGGTCAAAGAACAACCACTGACCGACTAGTTCATCAACTAGTCGGTCATTCAAACAACATGGACCGACTAAGAGAGGAACTGAGAAGAGATAGAAATTCAGACCTAGAAATCTAGTCGGTCCAAGAAGACATTCTGACCGACTAGTTTCACAACTAGTCGGTCAGTCAGTGAACGTAGACCGACTAAGAGGCAAAATGAAATAGTCTGAATACAAATTGACTTAGTCGGTCCAAGAACAAATGTTGACCGACTAGATTGTCAACTAGTCGGTCACCAAACGTTCTTAGACCGACTAACGATAAACAGTAGCTTAGGAGAAATTTAGTATGAACAGTAAGTCACAACTAGTCGATCAAAGAAGCATCACTGACCGACTAGTTCACAAACTAGTCGGTCGGTGAGTCAACGTAGACCGACTAACTGTAAACAGTAAGGTGCAAGAAATTAAGGAAGCAAACTAGTCGGTCCAAGAAGCTTTGCTGACCGACTAGATCACCATCTAGTCGGTCAGTACTTCTTCTTGTACCAACTAACATGCACAAACAAGTCTGAATCGAAGCGCGACGCTTCGAGGAAGTTAGAATGAACTTGTACTAAGATCCTAGAGCTACGATATGAGCGTTATGAAGATAGAATCGTAAGATATACTCAAGGCTTAACATTCTATAGATCGAAGCTAAAAGACTATAAATAAAACCTTAAAGAACGGTCTTCGAGAGCTTCGATTAATTCTTCATGACTTCCAAAATGGCGCAAGAGCTTCAACGAAGCTTTAGGCAATGAATACGAGCTTTGAGAAGTCTTGAGATGTCGCTTTGAATGTTCTCGTGAATTTGGCGACGATCTCCAATACTGCGCTCACAAATTGTTAGTTCATGAATTATTTATGTTTGCTCATCATCAAAACCAAATCCGGGGAGTCCAATATTCAACATTCTCCCCCTTTTTGGTGATGACAAACCAACATAAATAATAATCAAAAATAATGATTCAAATGTAAAATACTTACTCCCCCTGCATTGATGACACGTTAATTCCAAAATGAATATATATGAATTGCATCAATCAGACGAGTAATATATATAAAGAGAATCGATTTTTGAAATATCGGATTTTGAAAATCCGTATATATATCTTAACTCCCCCTGAATCTAACACATCAAATTAGATTCTTGGAAATTGAGTTAAATTTTCATTTGCCCTATTTATTATCATTATCTCTCCCCCTTTGGCATTATCCCAAAAATGGGGGGCATACAACGACAACACCTAGGAAATGGAAAATCCAACATCGGGAGTCGTAGATAATGACGATGGAACTAAGTGACACCAAGGGAAAAGTGATGAAATAAAATCAAGGTGTGCCAAATTGTCCATTATCAAAAAGCGATAATCAAAATCATCAAAAATACCAAATAATTATTCATTTCTTGAATAAAGAAACATACTCTTCAATATTCAATATTCTTGGTTAAATTGGTGCATGGAAAACAATTCTATACAATTATAGAATTTCATTCTATTTAACCAAGTTTTTCAATCGTCGAGCGACGATTTCACATAGCATGGACATTGAATGAGAATTAATGTGCACGACGAAAAAAAAACAAAGTGAGCATCGATGTATATATATATAGAAACATCATGAGTACATCCAAAAAGATATCACATCGAGGACATCGAATACAACATACCATGGATATAAACATCAAAAGATACAACAACATCATCAGAACACCATCATCAACATCCAACAAAAAAATACAACACATACACCGACATCCAACATATCAAAATACAACAAATCAACACCCAAACTCCATCCCATCCTAACCCAAAACACTCTCAAACAGGTATATCATCCAATGAGCAGTGGAGAGTCCTCGATACAGAAGATCACGAGGAAGTGGCTGGATCAGCAGTCTCCATGGGTCCAGTCGAGGGAGTGGACTCAGGCTCTGCTGGGAGGAGAGGCGTGTCAACAGACGGGATCGTCGGGGCAGGAGTAGAAACGACGACGTCGGGCTCAACAGCAGGGGTCTCAACAGGAGTAGCAGCAGGCATGATAGGAGCAGGGTCGTCAACAGGAGCAGCAGTAGCCTCAGAAGTCTGAACTACTGGTGCAGAAGTCTCTGGAGCACCGGAAGAGGTGCCATCTCCAGGAGCAGATGTGGGAGCAGCAGCAGCAGCAGTGGCCTCATCGCCACGAGCCAAGGAAGTGACAAGATCGTCAATATCTTCATCGTCCATCTTCTCGTCCTCAGACACGGAAGGAGGAAGCTCAATGCCCATCAGACGAGCCATACGGCAAACTACCTCCTCGGTACGAGCCAAACGCGACTCGTGCCGACGAAGTAGGCGTACGACATCATCTAATGTGGCAGAAGGAGTGGGGGCTGCATCAGCTGAGGGAGGAGGCACAGAAGCAGCTGAAGGAGGAGGCACTGAAGCAGCTGAGGGAGTGGCCTGGGAAGCAGATGTGGTCGACCTCTGCACGTGACGAAGCGCCGCAAGAGATTTCTTAACGGCCGTCGCGTTCAGAGGAGGACCCAAAGGACGCTCATCATCAGGAGGGAGGGGAACACCGAAACGACGGAAAACCAAGGTCAACAGACATGGATATGGGATATGCGCAGATTTAGTGGTCTTGCGTATACACTCGAAAGAGTCCATCTTATCGAGTATAATGCGAGCCCAATTAATCTCGCTACCCATGAACAGAGCGTTTATCAGTTTCAAAAACGGCTGAGATGGAAGAGATGAAGATCCATACTTGGGAAGAAGGCAGGACTTCAAGATAAGGTTAAGCACCCAAGCATTTGATTTGAAAGATTTGGAAGGGACTCCTATAAAAGCTGGGGGGATAACCTGGAAGATTTTGCCTAGGGTCCGCTGATCTAAGGAAGAGATATCATCGACAGAGATGTCAGAAGGGAGGAGGCCACACGACGAGCAACCTATCAACTCCCCCAAGATTTCTGCCGTGAGGACTATAGGAGTCTCCAAAACAGAAGTCTTGATGGAGTGAGACTCGTCGTACTGGCCCTGGACACGGTTGGCATAGAATAATTTGACCAGGCGAGGATATGGTCTGGGGTTCGCCTTGGGGTCATATCTAAGATAGTCCAGAAGGCCACTATAGGAGAGAAGATCCGCAAGGCCAAGAAAATCAGAAAACTGAACGTAATGCTCTAACAGCAGTGGGCAGTGCTCTATACGGTTGTACGCTGCGAGACACTGAGGGTCGTCGCGGCACAACGATATGTCTACACCGCCGACTGGCATAGGAGCTTTACCCTTAGCCTTACGGGACGGAGGAGGTGGAGGAGGGGGTGGAGTAGGAGCTTTCTCGGGATGTTCAGGAGTGTATTCGTCATCGGAATCATCCTCTGAATCACTATCTGAACGCTCACCGGGAGGAGTGGGTGCGTGAAACTTTTTAGGCTTAGGTTTTGGCTTGGACGATTGGCCGGTAGGTTTAGGTTTGGACGTCCTCTTCCTCTTCAACGGAGTTGAAGACGAAGAGGGGGGTCGAGTGGTCTTGGCCCTACGTTTGGGAGGGGTCGAAGCGGTAGCACCCTCTACGGTCATAGGGGATGCCCCGGAAGATGTAATCGGGATTCTCGTTCGTGCCATGATCTCGGCACAACGAGTACAACCAAGCGACGGGATAAGATCAAAGATCCTAACTCAAACCCTAGAACCTAAGACAATCAAGCACAAAGAGAATCCGAAACCCTAGCTCAAACAACACAAGCCCTAAGAGATCTAAGAGAGACAAATTCGAAACCCTAGAACCTAGTTGAGATCTAAATCAAACCCTAGAGATTCAAAACAGAGATCAAGGAAGGGGGGTTATACCTAGGAGAGAGGGCGACGGCGTCGGACGGCGAGGATGGCCGGAAAACTGGCCGGAGACGACGGAAGTCGAAAGGTCTCGATGGGGTTTAGGGATTTTTCGAGCAGGAGAGGAGAAAACAAACCGACTAGAACAACAAACAGCCGGTCGGATAGTGTTTAAGTCGGTCGAGAATGCGAAAAGACACGTTTGCCCTAACACACTTAGTCGGTCACAGTTCAAGCACTGACCGACTAGATTACGATCTAGTCGGTCAGTCAATGAGCTTGAACCGACTAAGTCGAAACAGAGGCAAACAGAAATTTCTAGGGCTAGAGTTAGTCGGTCACAGTATACTCACTGACCGACTAGTTTTCAATCTAGTCGGTCGGTAAGTGTACTGTGACCGACTAAAGAAAGAAAATGACAATAGGTAGATAAAAGCTTGATCTAGTCGGTCTGAGTTCACTATCTGACCGACTAGATGAGCATCTAGTCGGTTGGCTAATGAACTGAAACCGACTAGAAGAGTCCAAAAGTTGATAAATGAGATCTCTTCATAAAAACATAAAAGCATGCGAGATCGGATTCACCCATAATCCCCAATTCTCGACACAACCGCACAAAGGAGTCCTCCTTTAGGGGTTTCGTGAAAATATCGGCGATTTGCTTTTGGGTTTCAACGTACACTAAAATGATGTCCTTTTTAGCAACATGATCATCTAAAAAATGGTGTCGGACATCTATGTGTTTTGATCGGGAATGGTGCACCGGATTCTTTGAAAGACAGATAGCACTTTGGTTATCCACCATGATAGGGCTAGTATCACAGTGAATACCAAAATCCTTCAGTGTGTGTCTCATCCAAAGAACCTGGGCACAAGCGGCACCGGCGGCAATATATTCCGCCTCGGTGGTTGAAAGTGATACGGAATTTTGCTTCTTGGAAAACCAAGAGACAAGAGAATTTCCTAGAAAATGGCAAGTGCCACTAGTACTTTTCCTGTCGGATTTGCATCCCTTATAATCGGCATCACTATATGAGACTAACTCATATGTGCTAGATTTTGGATAAAGTAATCCAAAATCAAGTGTATAACTTAGATAACAGAAAATACGTTTTACCGCTACTAAGTGAGACTCCTTAGGTTGAGACTGATAACGAGCACATATGCATACGGCAAACATAATATCGGGCCTACTTGCGGTAAGATAAAGTAAACTACCTATCATACCTCGATATAGACGAATGTCTACATCCTTACCGCCCGTATCCTTGTCGAGATGTGTAGTCGTGCTCATTGGAGTCTTTTTCCCGGAAGCACTCTCCATTCCAAATCGCTTAAGCAACTCCACCGTATACTTCGTTTGGTGGATGAAGATTGCATCGTTCAATTGGCGAATTTGGAGACCCAAGAAATATTTGAGTTCGCCCATGTGGCTCATCTCAAATTGTTCCTTCATAACATTAGAAAACTCTTCGCAAAGAGTGAAGTTAGTAGCACCGAAAATGATATCATCAACATAAATTTGAACTAATAAAATATCATTATTCACATGCTTAACAAAAAGTGTAGAATCGGCTTCGCCCATTTTAAAATTCAAATCCAAAAGAAAATTCTTTAGGCGATCATACCAAGCTCGAGGAGCTTGTCTCAAACCATACAGAGCTTTCTTTAGTTTAAAAACATGATTTGGAAATTTTTCATTTATGAAGCCCTGAGGTTGAGAAACGTAAACTTCCTCAACAACATCTCCGTTTAAAAATGCACTTTTAACATCCATTTGAAATAATTTAAAATTTTTATGGCATGCATAAGACAATAATAGTCTAATTGATTCTAATCTAGCTACCGGAGCGAAGGATTCTTCGAAATCGATACCTTCCTCTTGGCGATAGCCTTGAGCAACTAACCGAGTTTTGTTCCGGACGACGACTTGGTTTTCGTCGGTTTTGTTCTTGAAGATCCACTTTGTCCCTATGACGGTGTGGTTCTTCGATGGCAAAGGAACAAGCTCCCATACCTCATTCCTCTCGAATTGAATGAGTTCCTCCTCCATGGCAAGGATCCAAGCACTATCTTCGCACGCTTCAACTATATTCTTTGGCTCTATCGATGAGGCAAAGGCACAATTGGCGAAGTGGTGGACTTGCGATCTCGTCTTGACACTATCATGAATATTGCCAATGACTTGCTCATGGGGATGGTCGCGAACGGTATGAAGCTGCTTGGGAATACCTTGATCACTAGGCACATTCTCAACAACTTCATTAGTCGGGTTAGTATCAATAGAATCAATTGAATCAATAGACTTAGAATTTTCAAACGAATCACATAAAACATCCATAGAATCATCATCATTTGAAATTCTAGAAGTAGTAAAATTCTCATTAAAAGAGACATGAAGTGATTCCTCGATCGTAGAGGATCTTTTGTTGTATATCCGGTAGGCTCTGCTACGTGAGGAATACCCAACAAATATCCCCTCATCCGATCTCGAATCAAACTTGTCCAAATTATCATATGTGTTTTTAATAAAACATTTTGCGCCGAAAACACGAAAATGTTTAACTTGAGGCAATCTACCAAACAACAATTCATAGCAAGTTTGTTTGGTGCCGGGCCTCAAAAGTATTCTATTAAACACATAACAAGCGGTGTGTACCGCTTCCGCCCAAAATTGATAACCAAGTTGACTACCTTCGAGCATAGTGCGAGCACACTCCACAAGCGTTCTATTCTTCCTCTCAACAACACCATTTTGAGGAGGTGCGCGAGGGAAAGAAAACGTGTGAGTAATTCCAAGATCATCACAAAAATTTGAGAAAGACTCATTCTCAAATTCACCCCCATGATCACTACGAATAGTGACAATGGTGGTTCCGATGAGATTTTGTACTTTCTTCACAAATATTGTGAAGTTTTCAAAAGCTTCATTTTTATTACATAAGAAAAATACCCATGTAAATCTTGAATAATCATCGACGATGACAAGTCCATATCTTGCATTTCCTAAGGAAGCAACTCTAGTTGGCCCAAATAAATCTAGATGTAATAGCTCTAGTGGCCGTTTAGTAGAAATGCTTTTCTTAGGTTTAAATGAAGATTTAGGAAGCTTGCCACGTTGACAAGAATCACAAAAACTTTTCTTTTCAAAAACGAGCTTCGGAAAACCTTTAATGGAATTTAATTTTGAAAGCTTATAAAGTGTTCCAAAGTTCACATGTCCAAATCGTCGATGCCATAAGTGTTGTTCACTTGTGTTGGTAACGAGACATTGTTCATATGACTTAGGAAGATCCAAAATATAAATATCTTTATGGCGTGTGCCGGAAAATAATAATTTATTATTATCATTTGAAATATGACACAATCCTTTCGCAAAGCTAACTTTGTAACCTTTGTCACAAAGTTGGCTTATTGAAATAAGATTATGATTTAAACCATTAACTAGATAAACATCACTAATTAAGGGTTTAGATGGGTTACCCACTTTACCAACACCGACGATTGTTCCGCTCTCGTTGCCTCCAAATACGACGCGATTTCCATTTGCAATGGTAACCACTCCGGAGAGCAATTGAGCGTCACCCGTCATGTGTTTTGAACACCCGCTATCGAGTATCCAATTCCCTTTGGAGCTAAATTTAAATTTGTTGCTCCTTTTCTTTTTTTTCCTTGAGTACCTAAAGATAGAAACTTTCATATCATGGTACCCAAGGTCATTGGGTCCTCAAAAGTTAGACCTTTGGAAGCCAAGTCCAATTGGACTTAGACTTCCCCACATAATTTCTACTATGCACAACATCCGAAAAATAAGCATTCATATACACTTGTTTTTCATCCATGCTTGTGTCCTTTGGGCTCCAAATAGTGAAAATTTTGGGAGCCATCATCCTATTGGGTGCATGCATGCGACGTTGATTTCTACGTGATGCATGTTGTGGATAGGCATAAGGAACATGATGGAATGGTGCACGACGAGAATTATTCATATGATGAGGTGGGTGAACATATGCATGTGTGGGAACACGTGCGTGAGGGTGTCTCACATGGTGTGCACGTGCCCGAGAATGTGTTGCATAAAAATCATCATATGTGTGAGACGGTGGAGTAGGACGTGTGTTCCTACGTGGCATGGTATTGGTGTACATATAAGCATGCCCCTTCTTTGGAGGTCCACCCAAAGTGGGTTTCTTTCCGAAAGAGGGTGTGGACGAGGTGGAAGCACCATTGGTAGATGAACTACCAATAGAGTGTTTTCTACCACTCGTAGAGTCACCGGAAGTTGGCCTAACAAAAGTAGTGACCGACTTGGATGACTTTCCCAAAGTATACCCCAAACCAACATGGTGTTTGGCTGGGAGTAAGACACTTAGGATATTATCCAAATGGCCCTTACCCTTATTGAATTCATTGATTCGGCCTAATGTGTTCTCATATTTCTCGGTCAGAGAACGAAAAGAAGTATCTAAAGTGGATACTTGCGATGTGAGCACATAAACACGAGATTTAAGATTCTCGTTCTCAATACTCAAAGTCGAGTTTTGAGAAGTTAAATCCGCTATCCTATGTTCTTCCGGATCATCAATGCTAACATGTTCAAGTTTAGATTTGAGATTGACAATCTCATTTCTTAACTCTTCAACAACGGTGTCGTTGTTGGTGATGATAGTCTTAGGCAAGGTTTGAATGCTAGCTAGGTCATCTTTTACTTTAGTATATCTATTTACTAATTTAGTGTATTTAGACCATAAATGAGAGTTAGCATCCCTAAGATCATCCATAGTTACCTCATCGCCTTCGTCGTCGCTATCATCGGAGGAGGAAGATCCTTGATCATGCTCCTCTCTTGCCATGAAGCACATGTGCGCTTGCTCCACTTTCTCATCGTCCGATTCTCCGCTTGAGGAATCCTCGGATTCGGTGAATGTTGCTCCGACAAGTCCCTTTTTGTACCCCTTTTTGTACTTCTTCGACTTGTCGAACTTCGGCGCCTTCCACTTCTCCTTTTGCTTGTTTTGAGGACAATCCGCTTTGATGTGTCCTGGCTTATTGCATTTAAAGCACAAAGGTGGAGAGGCGTTAGTAGAAGTAAATTTAGATTTTTGTTTGAAGTTACCCTTTCGGAAGAAGTGATTGAACTTCTTTGCCATGAGTGCAACGGATTCCATGTCCATTTCTTCTTCCGAGTCCTCATCATCGGTAGAGGTGGATGAAGCCGCCTTGAATGCAATTGCCTTTTTCTTAGGCACGTCTTGGTTCAAATAGGACTTCATCTTTTCTTGTAACTTCACCTTGCTATCTTTACGTACCTCGTATGACATCAAAGTACCCATCAATTGAACTACGGTATACTTATTCATGTCATTACCTTCCTCGATGGCGAAGGTACGTTTCTCCCAAGAAGAAGGAAGTCATTCGATAAGCTTTGAGCACTTCTCCTTTTGGGTGTAGGATTTACCGAGGGCCTCTAACTCGTTTATTATGTCAACAAAGCGAGCGTAATATTCCTTCATCTTCTCGCCCTGTTGCATATGAAACATTTCGTAATCTTTGTTTACAACTACGAGTTTAGAGTCTCTTACCCTACTCGTCCCTTCATGAAGAATGAGGAGGGAGTTCCAAATTTGATATGCACTCTTACATGTGCATATCTTATTGAATTCCTCGGGCTCCAATGCGCATTGCAAGGCGTTCATTGCCTTGGCATTGCTTACCTCCGCGGCGACCTCCGCCGTAGTCCATTTCTCAAAGTATTCTTCTTCGGGCTCGATGTATTCCTTCATTGTGGTCCTCCATAAGGATGCACTCCGGAGGAAGGTTTCCATCCGGCATTTCCAGTACCCGTAGTTGGTACCGTTGAAGAATGGAGGCCTCGTTGAGGAATGTCCTTCCATCACCGAAGATGCTCCTTCACGGTTCCTGAAGGTGTCATAGTTGGAAGGTGGACGCACGGTCTTGTTGTCGTTGGCAGACATAGCTAAGTATCTGGCTCTGATACCAAATGTAATGCCCTACAAGCTACTGCACAAGTACTAGGGGGGTGAATAGTACTTTAAAAATAACCAAGAGTATAATTCCAAATTATAGTGCAAACAACTACCAAAACAATTTGCGGAAGCTTAAATTGAATGACAACAACAAAATTAACAATGCTAACAAGAGATGTTAATGGGTTCGGATCCACCCAAGTCTCCCCGACTTGTTCCCGGTGATCCTACGTCCCAACCACCCGGATCCCCTCCGGATACTTAGGTTAGAAACCCTAACCCAAGATTTCCACTATGAATATCTTGTGAAAAACCTTCACAAGATCAAATCATACATGCAATGGCAATCGTGAATCCCACAACCCGGGATCACAACCTTCTCTCACAACCGAGAGAATCAACAAGCAATATAAATAAGTTTATAATGAAATAAACAATCTTACCACAAAATCCTATACCTTGAGTTTTTCTTACCCAATAGGTGAAAGGAAGGATTTGAGGAAGATGAAGTCACTAAGACCTAGCACCAAGGAAATGACCAGCAATAGGTGCCTAGGAGTGATTTGGAGACTTGATTCAAGCTAGAGCTTGAAGGGCTCACCAAGAACAAGCTTCTCTCAATATGGATTCTAGAGCAAGAAAGTGAGAGAATGGGTTTCTTGTGAGGAAGAGAGCTTTAGAAATGAGTGAGAATGGCTATCTCTTTCTATCTCAATGAATCTCTTAATGGCAGCTCTAACCTAGAGAGAAATGACCTAGGTTCGTATTTATAGGGTCCCATAAAAAGAAGTTAGGTCAATTTCCAACGGATAGAAATCTGAGGCAACTAGTCGGTCAAAGAACAACCACTGACCGACTAGTTCATCAACTAGTCGGTCATTCAAACAACATGGACCGACTAAGAGAGGAACTGAGAAGAGATAGAAATTCAGACCTAGAAATCTAGTCGGTCCAAGAAGACATTCTGACCGACTAGTTTCACAACTAGTCGGTCAGTCAGTGAACGTAGACCGACTAAGAGGCAAAATGAAATAGTCTGAATACAAATTGACTTAGTAGGTCCAAGAACAAATGTTGACCGACTAGATTGTCAACTAGTCGGTCACCAAACGTTCTTAGACCGACTAACGATAAACAGTAGCTTAGGAGAAATTTAGTATGAACAGTAAGTCACAACTAGTCGGTCAAAGAAGCATCACTGACCGACTAGTTCACAAACTAGTCGGTCGGTGAGTCAACGTAGACCGACTAACTGTAAACAGTAAGGTGCAAGAAATTAAGGAAGCAAACTAGTCGGTCCAAGAAGCTTTGCTGACCGACTAGATCACCATCTAGTCGGTCAGTACTTCTTCTTGTACCAACTAACATGCACAAACAAGTCCGAATCGAAGCGCGACGCTTCGAGGAAGTTAGAATGAACTTGTACTAAGATCCTAGAGCTACGATATGAGCGTTATGAAGATAGAATCGTAAGATATACTCAAGGCTTAACATTCTATAGATCGAAGCTAAAAGACTATAAATAAAACCTTAAAGAACGGTCTTGGAGAGCTTCGATTAATTCTTCATGACTTCCAAAACGGCGCAAGAGTTTCAACGAAGCTTTATGCAATGAATACGAGCTTTGAGAAGTCTTGAGATGTCGCTTTGAATGTTCTCGTGAATTTGGCGACGATCTCCAATACTGCGCTCACAAATTGTTAGTTCATGAATTATTTATGTTTGCTCATCATCAAAACCAAATCCGGGGAGTCCAATATTCAACAATGGCATCCAGGTTTATCGCTCTAACTTTTTTCAGTCTTCTAAGCAAAGTTATGATAAGAATGCTACTAATAGAGTGACTTGTTTTAAATGCAAGAAAAGAGGACATCGAATGAGGGATTGCCCACATGAGACAGCTCAGGTCACTGAAGAAAAAGGAAAATCCAAGGTGCTAACTTGGGATATGGACAGCAAAGCTGAGAGTGAGGAGGATGATCATGCTGCCATCTCATGCATGGCATTGATGGGAATACACGATGAGGTAATTTCTGGTAGTAAAGCTGAACTCCTTACTCCTTGTAAAGAAATGCAAGATAAAATAGTAGAGCTTGAATCCACTATAGATGATTATCAAAATGAGAACTTTGAAATGCAACAATCTGAATATGATATGTCTAAAGAGATTGAAAAACTGAAAATTGAAATTGTTGATCGTGACTCTACTATTGACACTTTGAAAAAGGAAATGTCCAGTTTTAATGATGAAGCACTTTGTCTCTCTTGCCCTTCCTTGATGAATAATATTAACATGCTTAAACTTGATTTGATTAAGCTCGAAACTGAAAAAAACTGTGATTAGAGAGCTTAATGATAAATTCTGCATGTTGGATAATGACTTTAAAAGAAAAATGATTGAATTTGAAAAGAAGGAAGAGGAAAACAAGAGAGCTTTTATTAGTAAATGCACGATGCTTGTGGAAGAAAATAAACAATTAAAAACCAAAGTCTCTCATCTTGAAGTGGCCATTAAGAAATTCTCTATGGGAAAACAATCGTTGGACACTATGTTAGGGAATCAATTATATGGCAATAATAGAAGAGGACTTGGTTTTGGTCTGAAAAACGTTGAAAAGCAAAAATTCAAGAAATTCCACAATGTACCCTCTATTGCAAAGAACAAATATGCAAAGTGCTTTACTTGTGATAGTGCAGGCCACACTTCATATTATTGTAAATTTAGGAACACAAATATCAAGTTTAAACAAGTTTGGGTTCCTAAATCTTTAATGGCTAACACTCGTGGACCTTGTTGCATTCCAAGGTCGCACTTAACACCTTTCATGTAGGTGTGATGGAGGCTTGGCGAGGAGCAAATTTTTAAAGTCTCATTCTATTTTTAGCTCCTTCTTCAAATAGCGACGAGAAGGTATAATTTTTATCCCTCTTTGCATTTCATTGCATAATTTCATAGATTGTTTTGTGTGCTTGTTTTTATTTTTGTTTGTGTGCTTGTTTGCATGTTTTTAATGTTTTTATTTCTGAAAAAAAAAATTTAAAAAAAAATTTGAGCTTAAAAGAATACCTTTTATGATTTATCTTAAGTGGTATGGTATGAATGATCAAATCTATCCCTTGTAGAGGTCAATTCATTATTGTTGTAGTTACATGAACATGTTGTTCTCTTTTTAGTAGCCATGACATGTCTCATAAATTTTGAATTTGACTTCTACACCTATATTTGCACTTTCACGATAATTGACTTTTTAGTGCTTTTGGAGATTCTTTTGCAGAATAATGGAAAGTGAATATAGGAATGATTAATTTCTGAATTTTCTAAGGGATATGAAGTGTTTAGCCATGAATTAAAATTGAGCAAAAAAATAGCAAATGAAAAAATATATGAAAATTGCTCCGTATGGAAAATGGATACACTTCATGGTTAATACACAACCCACGAGTATCCAACTTGTGCTAAATGGGTAATCATTAGTGTTGGTGTATATAACTCGTCAAGCAATGCCACCCCACATTTAAAAGTCCTTTTAGGCCATGCTTTGGGGTTCGGTAACTTGAACTCATCTTTGATGAGGTGGGAAAATTCAATCCTAGTGATATTCATGAAAATTGGAAAATGTGGATTGATGTGGTTGATTTTGTGAAATTGAATCTCCTTTAGTACTTTATTGTCTATATCACTACACTTACACAAAG
Organism: Scilla litardierei; assembly: GCA_030789695.1. NCBI lineage: Eukaryota > Viridiplantae > Streptophyta > Magnoliopsida > Asparagales > Asparagaceae > Scilla > Scilla litardierei. The sequence continues at coordinate 140,932,208 of CM061140.1, read as the reverse complement.
GTGGAGATGTCTTGTTATGAAATTCTATGAGCGTGGATTGTCTATTCTTTGGAAAACTCATGCAAATTGCACGCTACATTTAACAATGGTTTATTTTTGCATGGAATATTTTTGTGACTTCATTAATCCACTTTTGGTGATTACAAAGGGGGAGAAAGAAAAGATTTGACTTGATGTCGGTATTAGTTGTTTGACTTGATGTCGGTATTAGTTGTTGTAGGGGGAGCATGAACAATACTTGAATAAATGTTGAAGGGGGAGCTTGAGAGAAGGGGGATCATGCTTTTATATTTGTTATAACATTGTGCATGCTATGTTGTAATACTTGAATATCTCATTCAAATATCACATTGCATTACACCCTTTGACACACTTCACACACCCATCTATTGATCAAATATTTTATGGGTTTGTCATCACCAAAAGGGGGAGATTGTTGGACGCAACGATCTAGGACCTCTTGGTTTGATGATGACAAACGTGTCGTGATATCTAATGTGTGTATGCTAGTGTGTTTCAGGATTGGCGAATCAGGCGAATCAATATATCTCTCTTCATATGGAGGAATTACTAAGTATAAAGCATTTGTGAGAGAGAGTGATTGATGTGCTCAAAGAAAGTGGACTTAGTCCAATTTCAGATGAGATGGAAATGATTTCTTGACTTGGTCAAAAATATATTCATCTAGCATGGTGGACTTGGTCCAAAGAGAAAAAGGGACGGAGCCAAATTTGAATTGAAAGGGGAGTTGATCAAATCTTTTAGCCATATTGGAAATATTTGATCTTACCCATTTCCTATTCAAACTTCAATAAAATCCCATTCAAATATTCAAATCCCTTGATTCTAGGGACACCTCCTCTCATCATTCTACTTGATTCTCGGCCAACCCAAAAACCCTAAAGAAAATCCTATTTATACTCTCCTATTAAGAGGAAGAGGGTGCGGCTTACAAAAATATTGGAGAGGGTGCGGCAATCACAAAATAAGTAGGGAGAGCGGCCAAAAAGTAATAGGCAAAAATCCTAGCATCAAAACTTGAGGAAGCCCTCAAATAATATTTCAAAAACACCTCATTTACAAAAACCCCTAGCCCTCATCTTTAAGCCTTAAGCATCTTCTCTAAAATCTTCACAAAAATAACTCTCTAAAATCTTCACAAAAATAACTCACAGCATCAAAAAGGGATGGCACCCAAGTAATCTCAGATCACGATCTCTAAAGCTTCATGCAATCAAAAAGCTTTCTCATCTTCGTTAATAACTCAAGCAGAGGAGCCCCTGCCGCTAGCAAGCATTAAGAAGAAGACGACGTCGAGGTCGAAGGAGACGTGGAGATCATCACCACTGCACCGTGGAACCCTCACCGCCGAAAGAACACCGTCGCCGTGGAACGCTGCTACCGTCGAAGCGCCCGCACGTTGGAGAAGAGGAGCTGTCGTTGCCGAAGGAGCTGCTGCCATCGCTTGGAGAGCTACGGAAGCCGCCACCGGAGAAGATCTCGCCCATTACCGTCGTCGTGAAGAAGAAGGAGTTCGCCACCGTCATCGAACTCCCGCTGCCGTCGCTGCAAGTTGAGTTCGCTGGAGTAGTTCTGAGAAGTCACCGTTCGAAGGAAACCTTGTCGCTGCATCATCCCAAAAAGAAGTCGTTGCCGAAGCCTTCATTGCTGCTGCCGTGGAGACCGCTTCTTATCGGAGTTTGTCGATAATCTTCCACCGTCGTTGAGGAGAGTCGAAGAAAATTGTCCACCGCCCGGAGTAGACCGCCGTTGCCTACACGCCCTAGAACAAAACGGAGAAGTTGAAGTCGTCGATCAAAGACAGCGCTGCCACCGCCGTTGCGAAGGGGAGTCGGTGACATACGTTCGCTGTCGCTGAAGGTCGCCACCGTCTGAGCCGCTATCACCCTCGAGATCTCGTCGGCGCCGTGACCTGATCCCGTCGTCATCAAAAGATTATTACGCCTGCATGCCCTAGCTGAACGAGAGCCGCACGATCACAGAAGAAAAAGAATCAACGGCGGGGATTGATTACATGCCGTTAATTTCGAACGCAGCGAAAATCTAAGAGCAGCTGACGTGGCAAAAATTTTTATTAAGGGAGTTGCTATGCGCACCGACCTCCCACAATTAAGTTTCAACTGCAGCTGCTTTACGCACAGACCTATTTGCGTACTAGAATTAAAAGGGCTACAACTTGACATCCAGGAGTCGGATTGAGACACCGTTTGCGTCAGATTGGAGCTGACGACGTGCTGATTGACAGAGACGCCTACACGGACACGAACTGAGCATTTCTAAACCCTTAACTCTTGTATTCGTGTCTTAGTGTAACGTTCTCTGTAGGGGAAACTTTACCTACTTTCTGTGACTATTTTGGGACTTGTCTGGTTGGGGCTAGACAAGTGGGATCCAGCTAGTTTGGGACTAGCTGGTAGAAAGCATTACTAGGTTTGATAGTGAGAGGAAACACTGTGTGTGGGGTACTGAGAGCCTGGCGAGTGTAGAGACGTAGAGGGTGCTCTGAGCGTGCTCTAACTTGTGGTTTTGTACCTATTGCAATATTCAATACTAGTATCTGCTTTGGGGGCTGGAGTAGGTCATTGGGACGACCGAACCAAGGTAAATCTGATGTGTACTCTCTGTCTTCTTTTTATTTACCCTGTTGCTGCTATAACTGCGTGTGCTTATTCGTGGGTTGCACAAATTATTTTTATTAGCCTATTCACCCCCCCTCTAGGCTAGGATCCAGATCCAACATCCTCCTCCGCGGCCGAGATCGGAAAGGCCATCTATGTCGAAAGCCCGATGGCGCCCTCCATTGGCGAAGAAGAACTAATGTGTGTCGGCTCGACGACGACGTGGATGACCCCAATAGTGAAGTACCTGGAGACAGGGGCCCTGCCCGAGGAGCGGTTGCAGGCCAAGAAGGTAGAGAGGCGGGCCCTATCATTCATACTTCTCGACAGAGTGATATACCGCCGGCGCCGCGCCAACTTTGACGTCCTGCCGTTTCTCAAATGCTTGGGTCCAGAGCAGGCTGAGCAGGTCGTCCGCGAAGTGCATGAAGGCTTCTACGGGAACCACCACGGAGGTCGCACTATTGCCCACAAAATAGTGCGCCAGGGGTATTAATGGACGACTACGATCTATGACACGGCACAGTACGTCAAGAAATGCGAGGCATGCCAAAAATTCGACCGACACACGGTAGCGCCTCCGGTCGACTTGGTGCCCATCGTAACCCGATTCCGTTCGCCAAGTGGGGGCTTGATATCCTCGGGCCCTTCCCAAAGGCCTCTGGGGGAAGGAAGTATCTGGTCGTCGCCGTGGACTACTTCACAAAATGGCTCGAAGCTGAGCCGTTGGCACACATCATGTGGACGGATATGATAGGCTATATTTGGCAGTCCGTGATTTGTCGCTTCGGGATACCCCACTCTATAGTAACAGACAATGGGAGACAGTTCGACTGCGAAGGCTTCCGCGACTTCTGTTCGGGCTGGGGAATCAAGCTCCATTTTGCATCGGTCGCCCACCCACAATGCAACGGGATGGTGGAGGCCGCCAACAAATGCATCTCACAACCGAGAGTATACAATTCAAATATAACTGAAATGAAATGCTTACCAACAAAATACCTATGCCTTGAGATTTCTTACCAAATTAGGGCAAAGAGGATTTTGATGGAGGAAGAGTTACCAAACCCTAGCTTCAAGAAGATGACCAGCAATGGAAGCCTAGGGATGAGATGGATGACCTAGAATCAAGCCCTTGGCTTGAAAGGCTCACAATCAATGAATCTCTCTTGAGGAAAAAGAGTGAGAGAGAGATTCTTGAGAATGGGAGAGCTTGAAGATGAGAGTTGAAAGCTTCTCTTTGAATCAATAGAACTCTGAAATAGCAGCCTTGGATCCTATGAAATAACCCCTTCAGGTATTTAAAGGATCAAGAGAAAAGAGAGAGAGAAACGTCGCTTTCAAAACTCCAACGGATCTAAATCTGAAGCAGACTAGTCGGTCTAAGAAGGATCACTGACCGACTAGTTCATCAACTAGTCGGTCGGTGATTCAACATGGACCGACTAACAGCTCGACAGCCAAAAGAGTGATTTCCAGGCAACATGAGCTAGTCGGTCTAAGAAGACTTGCCAACCGACTAGTTTGCCAACTAGTCGGTCGGTGAGTGTTCTTTGACCGACTAAGAGTGAAATGTACGAAGCTGAATACAAGTTACACTAGTCGGTCTAAGAACAAATGCTGACTGACTAGTTTCACAACTAGTCGGTCGATGAATGTTCTTGGACCGACTAACTACAAACAGTAACTCAGGATGTATAGAGGCAAGCTCAACTAGTCGGTCTGAGAAGGATTCCTAACCGACTAGATCGTCATCTAGTCGGTCGGTGAACCTTCTTTGACCGACTAATTGATCGACATGGCTGAGCTGAAATGAGTTAGGACATCTAGTCGGTTCATGAAGAGTTGCCGACCGACTAGATCGTCATCTAGTCGGTTGGTGACTCTACTTGAACCAACTAAGATGCACTAGAAGCCGAGGGAAGAAGCGATAGGCTTCGGGAAAGTTTCTAATGGCTTCTAAGATAATCCTAGCTCTAAGATATGAGCGATATGAAGATAGACATGTAAGAATTACTCAAGGCTTAACATTCTATAAATCGAAGCTAAAAGACTATGAATAAAACCTTAAGGAACGGTCTTCGAAAGCTTCGATCAAATCTTCATGACTTCCAAAAAGGTCCAAAAGCTTCAACGAAGCTTTAGGCATTGAATACGAGCTTTGAGAAGTCTTAAGATGTCGCTTTGAGTGTTCTCGTGAATTTGGCGACGATCTCCATAACTGCGCTCACAAATTGTTAGATCACGATTTATTTATGTTTGCTCATCATCCAAAACCAAATACGGGGAGTCCAATACTCAACATTCTCCCCCTTTTTGGTGATGACAAACTAACATAAATAATAATCAATAATAATGTACTAAATGGAATATACTTACTCCCCCTGCATTGATGACACATTAGTTCCATATGAAATAATAAGCACATACATCAAGCAGACGAGGAAAGTAAAAATTCAAATCCAATATTTGAGATTTAGGATTTGTAATCCATTTTTATATCTTAACTCCCCCTGAATCTAACATATCAAATTAGATTCATGGTAAATTATCATTTAGCACATGCCATTATTATGCCATTATTATATCTCTCCCCCTTTGGCATAATCCAAAAAGAGCGGGAGGAAGCCAATGACAATAAATCATGTCCAAATAATTCATTAAGCATGGGAGTCAAAGAATACGACCACGTTTCATATGACACCAAAATAAAATTCGAATAAAATCAAAGCGTGTCAATGAGACCATAGTCGAAAATCGAAAACTTAAATCATCAAAATATCAAATGTAAATTCACTTATTGATGAAATGAATTTACTCTCCAATATCAACATTTATAGCTATTTTAGTGCATGGAAAACAATTCTATATTTTCATACAACTAAAGCTATTGAATCAAAATAAATCGTCGAGCGACGAAATCAATATCAGAGACATACATAAAATGTGCACAAAGGAATGAACCATCAGAAGAGTGGTGCACATCATAGAATATCAAATGTCACAATATCGATCGAAAATGAACATAAAGTAAAAGCACATCAAAACTAAGTGAAGTGTGCGATGAGAAGTGACAAGGTGATAAAAGTAATACAAAAATCATCATAATAACTTTTAAAACATGTCATGCCAAAAATAGATAAGAATTTCAAAGCATTTATGGCATTCACAATTCTATCATGCTAGGAGAAACAAAATGATACCAATGTAAAGAAATAGATTTTAACCAAGCATGCATTCAACCCTCATGGATACCAAATGTAATATTATACTTACAACATTAAGCTCCCCCTACATTGGTGCATTACCTAAGCACCATCAACTCCGTTTGAATGAAAGTCTTCGCAAATCGAGGAGTTGGTAGGGTTGGTATCCCACGGTGGATTGAACCTAGAAAACTTCATTTTGGTATCCAAAAACCCTTTTGGATCCAATGGGTTAGACAACAAATTTGAAATACGAAATTAAAATAATTGTAACCCATGAGTTAGTGTAATCAAAATCAAATTTATAAACAAATGCCTTGGTACCCATAACATGATCATAAACTCATGGTACCAAGCAATGAAGAGTTAAAGGAACTAACCCTTCGGAAACCAAGTCCAAGAGGAACTTGACTTCCCAACATAATCATCATTCAAAATAACATCATTAATATATGATTTCACATAAACATTCATAGCATCATCGCTAGTGTTCTTGGGACCCCAAATAGTGTACATTTTGGGAATCCTCTTTCTATTGGTTGCATGCACAAAAAGTTGATTTCTATGTGGTGCATGCGGCCTAGGAGTATGAGATCTAGCAATAGCATTATGATGAGCATGAGATCCATGATGTGGTGTAGCATACATACGTGGATAGGCATGAGGTGTGTATGCATGAGGATGATTATGAGAGTAGGCATGCACATGTGGATGAGATGTTTGAACATATGCATTAGGATGTGCATGAGCATGATTACGTGCATGTGAGTGTCTCATATGAGTGTTAGCACGTGCTCGTGGGTGCGGAGCATAAAAATCATCATTAATATTTGCATGCACCGGTGGAGTAGGATGTGTGTTCCTACGTGGCATAGCATGTGAGTACAAAAATGCATGACCCCTCTTTGGAGGTCTACCCAAAGTGGGTTTCTTTCCAATCGAGGGTGTGTACGAAGTGGAAGCACTATTGGTAGGAGAACTACCAATGGGGTGTTTGCTCCCACTCGTCGAGGCATCGGATGTCGGCCCTAACAAAGGTGGTAGGCGATTTGGATGAGTCTCCCATCTTATACCCCAAGCCAATGTGGTGTTTGGCCGGAAGTAAGTCATTTAGGATATTATCCAAATGGCCCTTACCTTTATTGAAATCATTGATACGGCCTAACGTGCACTCATACTTCTCTTTGAGAGAATGCAAAGAAGCATCCAAAGTGGATACTTGCGATGTGAGTGCATAAACACGTGATTTGAGATTCTTATTCTCAATACTCAAAGTTGAGTTTTGAGACGTCAAATTCGCTATCACATGTTCATCCGAATCCTCAACACGAACATGCTCAAGTTGAGATTTGAGGGACTTCACCTCATTTCTCAACAAGACATTATGAGTAAGCAAACTTGCTTTCTCATTGGCGAGTGTCTCAACAATGGTGTCATTGTTGGTGATGGTAGACTTAGGAGAGGTTTGGAGGTTGACAAGTTCATCTTTGGTCTTGTTATATCGATCTACTAATTTAGTAAATTTAGACCAAATTTCTTGGTTTGCTAACCTCATTTCATCAATAGTAGGTTCTCCGCTTTCATTCTCGCTACCATCCTCGCTTTCATCCTTGCTATCATCGAAGGAGGACTTTCGATCTTTTGCCTCATTCGCCATGAAGCAAAGTTTTGCTTTCTCCACTCTTCCATCATCTGACTCTCCACTTGAGGAGTCCTCTTCGGAGTCGGTGAATGTTCCAACAAGTCCTTTCTTGTACTTTCTCGACTTGTCGTACTTTGATGCTTTCCCCTTCTCCTTGTGTTTGTAGAGAGGACAATCCAGTTTGATGTGTCCTGGCTTGTTGCATTTATAACACACGGGAGTAGAAGCATTAGTCGAACTAACTTTAGATTTATTCAAAGATATACCTTCTCGGAGGAATCGATCGAACTTCCTTGCCATACGGGCAATGGATTCCATGTCCAATTCGTCTTCCGATTCTTCATCATCGGTAGATGGAGCGGCCTTGAAGGCAATCGTCTTTTTCTTTGGCTCATCTTGCTTCAAGTACGCTTTCATCTTTTCCTTCATTCGGATCTTACTATCCTTGCGTACCTCGTAAGACAACAAGGTACCCATTAGTTGTACGACTGTATATTTATTCATGTCATTACCTTCCTCGATGGCGAAGGTACGCTTTTTCCAACATGATGGAAGACCGTCGATAATCTTCGCGACTTTCTCCTTTTGGGTATAGACCTTCCCAAGAGCTTCCAAGTCGTTTGATATATCCACGAAGCGAGCGTAATATTCCTTCATGGTTTCGCCCTGCTCCATATGAAACAACTCAAATTCTTTATTAGCAACGACGAGTTTAGAATCTTTTACCGTACTCGATCCTTCGTGCAATATGAGGAGTTGGTTCCATATTTGATATGCACTCTTACATGTGCATATCTTGTTGAAGTCCTCGGGCTCCAACGCACAATTCAAGGCATTCATTGCCTTGGCATTGGCTACTTCCGCAGCGACCTCCGCGGGAGTCCACTTCGCGAAATCTTCTTCGGAAGGCTCGACATACTCCGTCATGGTGGCTCTCCATAGTGAAGCGCTCCGGAGGAAAATTTGCATCCGGCATTTCCAGTACCCATAGTTGGTACCGTTGAAGTGTGGAGGCCTGACTGAGGATAGTCCTTCCATAACTGAAGAAGCTCCATCGCGGTTCTTGAAGACGTTGTAGTCGTTGTTCGTCATAGCTTTGAACTTTGGCTATGTGTAGCTTTGAACTTGGCTCTGATACCAATTGTAGTGCCCTGGGAAGCTACTACACATGTACTGGAGGGGGGGGTGAATAGTACTTTTAAATAATAGGGAGTGTTATTCCTAATTATCGTGCAATTAACAAACAACGATGCGGAATAACTACAATCAAGAAATAATGCAAACGCAAACACAATGGTTTAATGGGTTCGGATCCACCCAAGTCTCCCCGACTTGTTCCCGGTTATCCTACGTCCCAACCACCCGGATCCCTTCCGGATACTTGAGTTAGAAACCCTAACTCAAGATTTCCAATATGACCACTTGCGAAAACCTCACAAGTGCAAACGACCTACAATCGATGACCGTGAATCCCACAACCCGGGATCACGCAAAACCTCTCACAACCGAGAGTATACAATTCAAATATAACTGAAATGAAATGCTTACCAACAAAATACCTATGCCTTGAGATTTCTTACCAAATTAGGGAAAAGAGGATTTTGATGAAGGAAGAGTCACCAAACCCTAGCTTCAAGAAGATGACCAGCAATGGAAGCCTAGGGATGAGATGGATGACCTAGAATCAAGCCCTTGGCTTGAAAGGCTCACAATCAATGAATCTCTCTTGAGGAAAAAAGAGTGAGAGAGAGATTCTTGAGAATGGGAGAGCTTGAAGATGAGAGTTGAAAGCTTCTCTTTGAATCAATAGAACTCTGAAATAGCAGCCTTGGATCCTATGAAATAACCCCTTCAGGTATTTAAAGGATCAAGAGAAAAGAGAGAGAGAAACGTCGCTTTCAAAACTCCAACGGATCTAAATCTGAAGCAGACTAGTCGGTCTAAGAAGGATCACTGACCGACTAGTTCATCAACTAGTCGGTCGGTGATTCAACATGGACCGACTAACAGCTCGACAGCCAAAAGAGTGATTTCCAGGCAACATGAGCTAGTCGGTCTAAGAAGACTTGCCAACCGACTAGTTTGCCAACTAGTCGGTCGGTGAGTGTTCTTTGACCGACTAAGAGTGAAATGTACGAAGCTGAATACAAGTTACACTAGTCGGTCTAAGAACAAATGCTGACCGACTAGTTTCACAACTAGTCGGTCGATGAATGTTCTTGGACCGACTAACTGCAAACAGTAACTCAGGCTGTACAGAGGCAAGCTCAACTAGTCGGTCTGAGAAGGATACCTAACCGACTAGATCGTCATCTAGTCGGTCGGTGAACCTTCTTTGACCGACTAATTGATCGACATGGCTGAGCTGAAATGAGTTAGGACATCTAGTCGGTTCATGAAGAGTTACCGACCGACTAGATCGTCATCTAGTCGGTTGGTGACTCTACTTGAACCAACTAAGATGCACTAGAAGCCGAGGGAAGAAGCGATAGGCTTCGGGAAAGTTTCTAATGGCTTCTAAGATAATCCTAGCTCTAAGATATGAGCGATATGAAGATAGACATGTAAGAATTACTCAAGGCTTAACATTCTATAAATTGAAGCTAAAAGACTATGAATAAAACCTTAAGGAACGGTCTTCGAAAGCTTCGATCAAATCTTCATGACTTCCAAAAAGGTCCAAAAGCTTCAACGAAGCTTTAGGCATTGAATACGAGCTTTGAGAAGTCTTAAGATGTCGCTTTGAGTGTTCTCGTGAATTTGGCGACGATCTTCATAACTGCGCTCACAAATTGTTAGATCACGATTTATTTATGTTTGCTCATCATCCAAAACCAAATATGGGGAGTCCAATACTCAACACATTTTGCATCGGTCGCCCACCCACAATGCAATGGGATGGTGGAGGCCGCCAACAAATGCATCTTGGGCCCCATGAAGAAGAAGGTAGACACCGCTCTCGGGGCATGGGTGGACGAGCTAAGGGCATCCTCTGGTCCTACCGTACCACCCACAAGGCCTCAACTGGAGAGAGCCCATTCATGCTGGCATACGGGTCGGAAGCGGTCGTTCCTGTGGAGATCTGAGAGGAGACACTCAGTCTGAAATTATTCGATGAGGACATCAATGGGGAAGGCCTCGGCCTCAGTCTCGAACTGGTGGATGAAATAAGGGACGGAGCCTTGACGAACCTCGTTCGGCACAGCCAGAGGATGGCCCGGAACTACAACTCCAGGATGAAGAAGCGGACCTTCAGAATCGGTGACTTGGTCCTCAGAGAGGCCACCTTCAAACCCGAGACCGCTCGCCGAGGGAAATTGGTCGCCAAATGGGAAGGACCCTACGAGATCGTCGACATCGTCGGACCGGCCACATACATCCTGGTGACCCTGGACGGGAGCGAACTAGCCCACCCCTGTAATGCGGAGCACCTGCTAAAGTACTACCAATAATTGTGAGTCTTTTTAATAAAATATCGTCATTTTCGCACTTTTCTAAACCCTGATGTCTCCACCTGAGTATTTCAGTCTGAACGCAAAAGACTCTGGGGCAGAGCCAACCCTCGCCACCGAAACCAGAGAAGGGCACGGGCCGAGCTACACGCTCGCTCCCCCCTAAGAACTCTGGGGCAGGGCCAACCCTCGCCACCCAAACCAGAGAAGGGCACGGACCGAGCTACGCGCTCGCTCCCCCCCCTCAAGGACTCTGGGGCAGGGCCAACCCTCGCCATCCAAACCAGAGAAGGGCAGGGGCCGAGCTACGTGCACGCTCCCCCCTCAAGCACTCTGGGGCAGGGCCAACCCTCGTCACCCAAACCAGAGAAGGGCAAGGGCCCAGCTACACGCTCGCTCCCCCCTCAAGAACTCTGGGGCAGGGCCAACCCTCGCCACCCAAACCAGAGAAGGGAAAGGTCCGAGCTACGCGCTCGCTCCCCACTCAAGAACTCTGGGGCAGGGCCAACCCTCGCCACCCAAACCAGAGATGGGCACGGGCCGAGCTACGTGCTCGCTCCCCCTCAAGAACTCTGGGGCAGGGCCAACCCTCACCACCTAAACCAGAGAAAGGCATGGGCCGAGCACGTGCTCGCTCCCCCCTCAAGAACTCTGGGGCAGGGCCAACCCTCGCCTCCCAAACCAGAGAAGGGCATGGGCCGAACTACGCGCTTGCTCCCCCTCAAGAACTCTGGGACAGGGCCAACCCTCGCCACCCAAACCAGAGAAGGGCACAGGCCGAGCTACGCGCTCGCTCCCCCTCAAGAACTCTAGGGCAGGGCCAACCCTCGCCACCACAAACCAGAGAAGGGCACAGTCTGAGCTACGCGCTCGCTTCCCCCTGAAGAACTCTGGGGCAGGGCCAACCCTTGCCACCCAAACCAGAGATGGGCACGGGCCAAGCTACGCGCTTGCTCCCCCCTCAAGAACTCTGGGGCAGGGCCAACCCTCGCAACCTAAACCAGAGAAGGGCACGGGCCGAGCTATGTGCTCGCTCCCCCCTCAAGAACTCTGGGGCAGGGCCAACCCTCGCCACCCAAACCAGAGAAGGGCATGGGCCGAGATACGCGCTCGCTCCCCCCTCAAGAACTCTGGGGCCGGGCCAATCCTCGCCACCCAAACCAGAGAAGGGCACGGGCCTAGCTATGCACTAGCCCCCCCCTCAAGAACTCTGGGCAGGGCCAACCCTCGCCACCCAAACCAGAGAAGGGCACGGGCCTAGCTACGCGCTAGCTCCCCCCTCAAGAACTCTGGGCAGGGCCAACCCTCGCCACCCAAACCAGAGAAGGGCACAGGCCGAGCTACGCGATCGATCCCCCCTGAAGAACTCTAGGACAGGGCCAACCCTCGCCACCCAAACCAGAGAAGGGCACGGGCCGAGCTACGCGCTTGCTCCCCCCTCAAGAACTCTGGGGCAATGCCAACCGTCGCCACCCAAACCAGAGAAGGGCACGGACCGAGCTACGTGCTCGCTCCCCCCTCAAGAACTCTGGGGTAGGTCCAACCCTCGCCACCCAAACCAGAGAAGGGCACGGACCGAGCTACGCGCTCGCTCCCCCCTCAAGAACTCTGGGGCAGGGCCAACCCTCGCCACCCAAATCAGAGAAGGGCACGGGCCGAGCTACGCGCTCGCTTCCCCCCTCAAGAACTCTGGGGCAGGGCCAACCCTCGCCAACCAAACCAGAGAAGGGTACGGGTAGAGCTGCGTGCTCGCTCCCCCCTCAAGAACTCTGGGGCAGGGCCAACCCTCGCCACCCAAACCAGAGAAGGGCACGGGCAAAGCTGCGCGCTCGCTCCCCCCTCAAGAACTCTGGGCAGGTCCAACCCTCGCCACCCAAACCAAAGAAGGTTACAGGCAGAGCTACGCGCTCGCTCCCCCCTGAAAACTCTGGGGCAGGGCCAACCCTCGCCACCTAAACCAGAGAAGGGCACGGGCCGAGCTACGCGCTCGATCCCCCCTCAAGAACTCTGGGGCAATGCCAACCGTCGCCACCCAAACCAGAGAAGGGCATGGTCCGAGGTATGCGCTCGCTCCCCCCTCAAGAACTCTGGGGTAGGGCCAACCCTCGCCACCCAAACCAGAGAAGGGCACGGACCGAGCTACGTGCTCGCTCCCCCCCTCAAGAACTCTGGGGCAGGGCCAACCCTCGCCACCCAAACCAGAGAAGGGCACGGACCAAGCTACGCACTCGCTCCCCCCTCAAGAACTCTGGGGCAGGGCCAACCCTCGCCACCCAAACCAGAGAAGGGCACGGGCAGAGCTGCGCGCTCTATCCCCCCTCAAGAACTCTGGGGCAGGGCCAACCCTCGCCACCCAAACCAGAGAAGGGCACGGGCAGAGCTGCGCGCTCACTCCCCCCTCAAGAACTCTGGGGCAGGGCCAACCCTCGCCAACCAAACCAGAGATGGGCACGGGCCGAGCTGCGCGCTCGTTCCCCCTCAAGAACTCTGGGGCAGGGCCAACCCTCGCCACCCAAACCAGAGAAGGGCACGGGCTGAGCTACACACTCGCTCCCCCTCAAGAGCTCTGGGGCAGGGCCAACCCTCGCCACCCAAACCAGAGAAGGGCACGGGCTGAGCTATGCTCTCGCTCCCCCTCTCAAGAGCTCTGGGGCAGGGCCAACCCTCGCCACCCAAACCAGAGAAGGGCACGGGCCGAGCTACGTGCTCGCTCCCCCCTCAAGAGCTCTTGGGCATGGCCAACCCTCGCCTCCCAAACCAGAGAAGGGCACGGGCCGAGCTACGCGCTCGCTCCCCCCCTCAAGAACTCTGGGACAGGGCCAACCCTTGCCACCCAAACCAGAGAAGGGCACGGGCAGAGCTACGCGCTCGCTCCACCCTCAAGAACTCTGGGGCAAGGCCAACCCTCGCCACCCAAACCAGAGAAGGGCACATGCCGAGCTACGTGCCCGCTCCCCCCTCAAGAACTCTGGGGCAGGGCCAACCCTTGCCACCCAAACCAGAGCAGATACGGGCCAGGCTACGCGCCCGCTCCCCCCGGCCGACCCATGATTCTCGAAAACTCGAACCTCGGGAAGAGGACAAGGGCACGTAAATCGGGGCAGATCTGACGCAGACCAAGGACCGTTGAACAACGCCTGTTGGATAAATGCTGGTTCCCGATAAAGTAGGCCCCTGATGCGACTCGTCAAAACGAGGGGATGCTTGGGAAATGCGCCATCAATGACGACACGCCACGAATCGCGTTAGGCGCCACCTTGCAAAAGTGGTTCCCAAGGGCGTGGTTCTGAGGAGCCTATTAATGATGCCAGCTCATCGCATTAACTAGGGGGAAACCGTCAACAAAATCCCTCTATAAATACCCCTCACCCCTTTGGAGATGAGGGGGAGTAAGAAAATATGTGAACCGATCTCAGTCCCCTCCACCAAGTATGAAAAGGCCCGAGACGCCTCGCCCGAACAAAAGGGAGGTCGTTAGCCACCAATGGATCCCGCCTCCCTGACTGATAATCGCTTCCACACGACGACCACTGATGGACTACTCCACTTACCTAGGGGACGGCCCGGCTATCGGTCTCCAACTTCCCTTAGACAACTTGCGACAGGACAACTGGAGCCCCGATGGCGGACCACCCCCCTCTCGGCGTCCGACGAGCGTAGGCGCTCCGGGCCGAGAACCAGAGACATGGGGCAGCCCTGCCAGATCACCCCATATGGCACTCCCTCCACCTGGGCATACCAGCTTCCGCAGGCCCGCCTCCCAACGGCCCGCCACGCCGATGGGCTATTCCCCTTACACATAGGGAGCCCCGCCTTCCACTCCTCCCTCTGCCCTGTACCAGATGAAATAGGGGAAGGTCGGCATCCGTTCCCCACCGATCCCCGCCGGTGGGAAAGGCAAAAGCCCCTCTGGGCTTGCAGGTCTCCACTGACACGCTTCCCAATGACCCACCTACTCGCCCTCGACCTTCCCCTCGAGGCCGGGCCGCAGGAGAACCCCCCAGGGAGGCAACGCCTCCACCTCCACCTCATCCGCCTCCTCCTCCCAGGTTTCCCTTCGATGTACGGATCCCCCGGAGAGGCCTTGCAACCATTCAGCACGATGAAGGTGAGGCGGGATATGACAAAGCAATGGAGGGGAAGGAGGGCCGCCCTACAGACAGTGATTCGCTCACCCTGACACAGGTCACAGCAAGGCTACATCCCTGATGATTCCAAACGACGAGTCATGGCATCTCAGCTTGCCAGCAGACAGAAGGAATGCAACGAGCAACGGAAAATAAGGAGAGCCGCCCTGCAAACAGGAGCCCGCTCATCCTGATGCAATGTACAACAGAATAAAACAACTTCCCAACCCGACCACAGGTTGGGTCACACCTGCCCTATTACTGTAAACCTCATCGAGATCTCTTGTAATAGCTAATGAAAAAGATTATCCCATGCGAACTCCTAGTCATTATCCAGGCGCACTCTAACTTGGTGCTTCACCGTACAAAGGATGGCAAAAATAAGGTGAAAATAACAGAAATTCTCACAAATGTTTAGTAAAAACTTTACAATGAGAGCCGGGCCGACCCGACAAAACGAGGCTTCCTTCGGGCCGACCCTACCGCTCCATGTAAACGAAAAATGAGAGGGAAAGAATGGGGAGACAAAACTACTCCTGTGGGCCACGGCCGCCGGGGGGCGCCCCCACTAGGGGCGACGTTGACCCACATCCCCCCCGCGTCCACATCCGAGGGTTGGCCTCATTGCCGGTGGCCGCCTCTGCGCTAACCACATCCTCGTCAATGAGCTCGTCCTCGTCACCTCCCACCTCTTCCTTGCCCCCGGAGGCCATCAGTGCATCAAACTCAACCTCTGTCAGAAGGCAGAGGTCAGCCACTCCTTCCGTACCCGAGCCCCCAGAGGGGCCCCTCTAGCGTTACAGTGGACAGGGATGTGGGACAGCGGTTGTTTGAGGTCGGTCAGCGGCACCGCCCCCACCCGCAAACTGCCGACGCAGTACGCCTCGCCTCGCCCCGAACCTACGAATCCCCAGTTCACCCCAACCTCGTACATACACCGTCAACATACAACGATTCACCATCCCTTTCCCCTTTACCTAGCGCTCGTGGGCAGATGTATGTTGGGGCAATTATACCCCCCAGCAAACAGTCTACACACATTCAGCAAGTGTAAGAAGAAACCAAGGATTTAAAGGGATCGATATCCGTGGAGCCCGCCAAATAATACAACAAGACATCGGGTTCAGCCCTTGGCCTCCAGTACAAAAAGAAAAAAAATAAGAAGCTCCGTCGGCCTATCACTTTTCCCTTATCCCGAGGGTCGACATTCTCCACGACAGGCACCCCGGCGGCCCCCGATGCCTCCTCCGGCGAAAGCATCATGTCCCCTCCTGCAAGGAAAAGAAAGATCAGGGTAAGCCTACCTAAAGGCTCGCCAAACTCAAACTACCTTGGAACTAAAAATCCTGGGCGAGCCGACAGTCTCGCGTCAGGTTTGCCAACAGGCGGTGCGCCTCGAGCAGCTCCGCCAAAATCTGCGCCTTCACCCGATCCTCTCCGGTTAGCTTCACCTTCTCATTCACCAGAGGGTTCAGTGCCCCCCAGTTCGACATCAGCACTGCGTCGATCGACATCTCAACAAAGACAAAATCCTCCATCCACCTTCCTACATCAGCGGGCACCCCGACGATGAGCTCCCTCCCCCTCCTCGCACAGTCATAGTAATACATCCCCCTCTTCCGAACTGTGAAGAAGTACTGGAACAATGCCAGGGACAGACTCAAGGAGCTGGCAAAGCACAGCACGGCGAACCCCACCAATAAGCCATAGGAGCAGGGCGCCAAGGCAAAAATCGATAGCTCCAGGAAGTTCATCAGATGTAAGAGATAAGGGTGGATCGGAAAGCGAAGCCCTAACTCGAAGGATCTGGCGTAGACCCCAACTTCATTATCCCCGGGCGAACACACCCTCTCTGCCGATCCCGAGACCCGTGCTTCGCAGGGCGGACACACAAACAGCACCCGAATCTTCCTAATGTTGATCATGTCCGTCCTGCACCCGACAGTTGCAATCGCCCTCGGTACGTCAGTGCGCCACGTCCTCCTCCGCTGAGGCATTGGTGCCCCCACCACCTTTCCTCGGCCATGGACTCTTCTGTCGCCGCGCTGCTACCCGCCCCGGAGTCAAAATGAGAAGCCATCGATTAAAGGATATGAGGATTACCTAGCGAGAGGCTGAGCTCTGAAGATGAACGGAAAGGGACCACCGGTGACTGTAGCGATGACAACGTCGGTGGATGGCTAACAAGAACCGAAAGGCTGGGAGAAGAGTTGAAGCCGGGAGAAAGCAACTGCCGACCCCCTTCTCCCCATACATATAGAAGACAATAGGCCATCTCGACCGTCGATGCGCCACCATGCGTCGCCCATCGGAGCATCCCTGACACCTCGACTGGCGCGAAAGTCGCCTTCATCCACGCGTCATGCAATCACAAGAGGAGGCGCTTCGATTTCCACAGCCACTTTCAAATCTCAATAATGGCCAACTTGGTGGGAATCCCTAGACCGGCGCCGCCACTCCCAAGCACGGACCGAAATCCGAACCGACATCTCAAGGCAGGGGAAGCGTTACGTCATCCGAGCCGAATCGGGCTCCCACCTCGAACTCGAATGCTGGGGGCAATTGTTACGACCAGAAGATCGTGATAGTCCGACTTTCCGTCCCAAACCACTGAAATACCCCGTTGGCTCACCCCTCCCAAACATGCGACCAATCCAACGATGGGGCGCTCCTCGCCCGAACTTCATAGGCCCGCAGGGCGCCAGTCGAACCAAGGGTCCGACACGACAGGGAGATGGGCGACCCTGCCTCGACCACCGACAAGGGCGCTAACTCGCTCTCCCTCGGTCCGCCAGGAACAGCGCGCACAAGGCGCGTCTGGACAACGCAGCCTCGGACGTTGATAGAGGCGCACCCGTTCTCCCCCGGCGATCCAGGATCCACGCCCCAAAGTGAACTGTCGGGCCGTTCATCCTCTGCTCAGGGCGGCCCGGTGGCTCGTCTAGGGCCCTGCTCCTGGGAGGTGCTCCGCCGGATCCTTGGCTCAACGGACACGACAAACAACCTAGTACAAGGACGCAACTGACACTAACTGACACTAACGCCGCCCGACCATCTGCCAAAGTACTCCCCTGGCCGCTGCACCCCCTGACACTTAATGCTTTTGGCCCTGACACTCTGACAAAAGTGCCCCTGACCGTTGCACCGTCTGACAAAAGCATGGCTGACACTCCCGTTCCTAACATCATCGTCTGAAGCTTCCGCTGACAGCAGGGCCAGCTCAGCACGTCGAGTCAGCAGGCCAGGTCAGCCCTACCTAACCGCCTCCCGTCAGGTATAAATACCCCTTCGCTTCCAACGGTGAGGCAGTTGGAAAATTTACTCTTAGTCTTATTACTCTCACACAAGGGCAAAGGTCGTCCATATCTTTGTTCTTCCACTCATAGCTCGTCACGTACGGCGAACTCACCCCCAGTCCGACCTGCGTGCCCAGCCCCCGCTTTAAGTCCTATTACCGACTTAGGCATCGGAGAGGCTAAGGGTTAGACCCCAACCCGGCCTTTCTGACGAGTTGCTCCTTCCGCAGGTTAGCTCGTCGCCACTGGTCGCACCGCCCCCAGCCTCAGTAATTCGGCGCCTTCAACTGTATTCTGCTGGGTCCAACACCGTGGTCAGCTCTAACAACAAGTTTAGCCTCAACACCCCACTAATCACTTGTCAAATTGCCTGCCCTAATCCCCTGATTAACACAACCACTGTGCCCTTGGTTCCCCTTAATACAAATTCATTGTACACGAGTTCTACCCCGCAACAGAAACTATGTCAAAATTTATATGATTTTGGGGTAGAACTTCAAGATCTACAAGCTCATATTTTTTTCGAACCCTAATTCGAGTTACAGTAACCACAATCAAGGCAAAATCAGACATCAAGATTTCTGAATTTCAAAAGGAGATGACTTTGCTAAGAATATCAAAGGGAAATTGTGAAATTGAGACATAGCATATAAAAATTGACTATCCTCATCCCATATTGGTTAAAACATGATATAAAACATATTAGCAAAAATTAATTTGATGGAATTCCAAACCAAGAGAGTTCATACCTCAAAAAGCTCAATTTTCTCTTCTCTTCTTCTTTCTTTCTTCTCCATCTTCTTCCCTCTTCAAGCAAGCATGGATTCCTTCTTTTAGGGAATGGAAATTAGCGTTTTAATTGGAAAAATAAGGGGAAAATGAGAGGGGGTTTCCGGCCATGTGGTTGGGGAGAGGAAGAAAAGAAAATGAAAAGAGAAAGGAAAAGAAAACAAAAGAATGTTTTAGAACTCTTTTATAAAATATCACTTACTAGAATTCTCTGTAGGATAAGCATGCATATATTAAAATGACCTTAATACCCTTCCAAAATTACCCCTAAAGTTTCAAGTATTTACAAGTTTGCCATTTCTTTATGCACACACAACTTTAGGATGTACACTCAGCAGCTTTAGTCCAAATGACCGTTTTGCCCCTAGCCTTTCTAAAAATTTACGGGGGTTGCCATTGACCCCTAACCCCTCTCACACTTGCATGGCTTCCCTACACACACTCATGCATACCTACACATACACACATGCACCACCCACACACGTCCAACCCATTCCTGTTGTTTTACACTCACAACGTCATTCGCGCTTCTCCCGCGCTCATTCTCGCTTTCTCGTCTCTTAGCCATGTATTACAGCCTAATTCCCCTTGCACTACGTCACATACATCGATATTCACATTTACTTCATGCCTACGTATGCCCCGTAGGTAGGAATATCATGTGTGTTTGGTAAAATACACGTATAGTGCAAAATAGGGCATGACATGCGACACGCCCGGCGCTCCCCGCTACCACGAAGCCCCCGCCGCTGCCTCAACCCCTCGCACCGCTCTCCGCCTTCGTACGCCGCTCCGACGAGTCCCCAGCGCCTCACCACCATCCGACCACCCTTTGCCGCTGTTGAGTGCCGCTCCCCGTGCACTGCTCGATCACCGACGAAGAGCCTCAGTCCTCCAGCGACGCCGATGGAGCAACGCTGATCAACCCCAAGCTCCGACGCCGCCTTCTCTCCTTCAAAGCTCAGCTCCGTCCACCGTGACCCCCGAATGACAACGCCCTCCCTCCGCTCCTCACCTCTCCCTCTCCGTGCCCCGCCATGCCCCGCCGTCGACCGCCGCCCTGACTTCGCCGCCGCTGCTGAAGCCCGCTGCCCCCCGACGCCGCTCACCTCCGTCACCGTCGACCCCCGCCCCATGCACGATTCGAACGAAGGAGGGTGAGGTTGTTTATACTCATATTTTTATAAGTATTGCATATTATAAAGCGTATAAACATATTTCTATAATATTTAAATATGGGGTTTGATAAAAAAAGTGATAACTAATTATATACCGATCAGAAAAATGTGAGGCCAGCTCTAAAAAATCAGAAATGATATTCTGGATCCAATGGCAATGGTCTCATCTTGATCAGACGCTTAGGTTTTCCAGAATCAATTTTTAACCCTAAAATTTAAATACATAAAATTCTTTTTAAAATCTATAACTTTTTATTTTCACATACGCTGATACGTGATAAAAATATATTTTGCAGTAATCTTCGAGACGGTCATTTTGACTACTCACTTGAACTTTTTCGACTCGTAGTGCATCTAGAATAAATTATTGAAGGTTTACGTTACTTAAGTAAAATTGGAGTTTAAATGGATTTTGAGCTTCTGAAAATTATAAAAAATAACAGAGGCTTCTGAAAATATTTTCCTCTTGCAGTAAAATTATATTCATCGTTTTCAGCCTATGTAAAAATTTAGATCGATTTTCAACACCGTTTCAACCAGTTTTAAAAATCAAAACGATCAAAGTATTTAGATAGAAATGTCGTGTTCTCTAATCAGTTATTTTTGTGTTGCAGGTACAAATTCTTGTGCACCAGCTTCCGTGGAAGCCCTAGACCCATTTCCAGCTTGCTACGACAGCCTTGAATTTTGTAATTCACGACAGATTCTAAATTTAGAAAATCAGCTAATGTATTTGTACGAACTCGTAAAACATTACCTATAGCCTCAGAACGGCTATTCGAATTGAACCGAACTAGAGACCAAATCTAATAGAAAAGTAATCAACCAAAGATTACTTTGCCAACTTTCAACTTTGGTGGTTATAGCACACAACCATCAACTTGGGTAAATTGTGCGCTAAACCACATACCACGTGCTCGAAGCACGGAAGTGACACTTCTAATGTTGGACTTGTCTTTATCCTCTATTTCCTTAGTATCCACTGTGATTTGGCACGGTCTGCCTTGGAACGAGTTTCCCACTTTCTGGTTTTCAATAAGAAAGTCAAC
Organism: Scilla litardierei; assembly: GCA_030789695.1. NCBI lineage: Eukaryota > Viridiplantae > Streptophyta > Magnoliopsida > Asparagales > Asparagaceae > Scilla > Scilla litardierei. The sequence goes on along the minus strand of CM061140.1, from coordinate 140,910,830 downwards.
CAGTTGACTTGGTTTGACTAGCAACATGTGGAACATCATATGGAACATCTCGTGGAACATCCTGTAAAGAACATGTACTTGACACGTCACTGGGGTTTGGGGTAACTCATAGTTTGAGAGAGTGCGGGAGTGACTAGAGTTCATCTACATGTCTAGCTGCCTGGGTTTCGGTATCCTGTCTAGCTACCTGTGTTTCGACAAACAAAAATATGCTGCCTTGTCAGCATCTTGCCTAGCTGCCTGGGTTTTCATCTTTCGTCTGGGTAAGCACACCCGGGCAAGAGATGAACTCAACGGTCACATATTGTACTCTCTGACTTGAGTCACGTAGTTACTTTTGCACAGTCACCGTACTTTATTTGTCGTACTTTGAGCTACAGCAGTAGCCTGTTACACTTGCACTTCCACGTACAGTTGTTCTCCCTTTTCAGTGTTGTTTACTTTTGCCACTCAGTTGTGTACAGTTACTTTACTTTTCACTCTGCTATGCTTGTACGTATTTACTTTTGTCATATTTGTACACTGCTTCTTTTCTATATATAGAATTGTTATGACTTACCTACGGTTCCATTTATGGTACCGGCAGACGACGATCTGATCGAGGAGGTTGCCCCTGAGTTCGAGGAGCCCGAGTTTGGCCCGAAGGCTGCAAAGTTTTAGCTGCTTGTGTTGGTGTATGTGTTGTACTATGTATCTCCATTTCGTATTTCCTTTCCGTACTTCCTTTATGTATTTTGGGTGAGAGAGTGCTGCTGCTTGTTGTACTTTATTTTGGACTGTAATAATGTCTGTATGCTGGTTTGAGTATTTGGTGCATCTCTGAATTGTAGCTATATTGATTTCACTGGTAAACTGTAAGACATGCAAATAAATCAAATAAGTAACGGGCCCCCGAGAGTGGGTCGTTACAAGTTTGGTGGCCCATGCAGGTCCGCGCAAAATACCTCATGAACATTATAGTAAAATCAGGATGTAAAATCAGAATTGTAGCTACATTTTTCTATGAATGCAGGTTTGACACTCGAAAGATGGACGAGAACACCTCTGAGAGCCCAATGGAGCTGACCTATCTGGAGCCAGCAACCAGACCAGCAATGGACCTCCTCCCACAGTGCATCAGATCTCTGATCTCGCATTGCGAGAGATGGTTCAAGCTATCAAAGGAGAACAAAATCGCGGAGGAATTTCGGTCACTCCACCCGAAAGCCTAGAATAGTATGGATGGCCCTCTGAAGGCCGAAGAAGGGTACAAAGTACCGAAGATAATTTGAGAGTTGGTCAGATCGAAAAACATGCATGGGTTGACACCGTCAAGTCCCAACTAACTGATGGAGCCAAAATCTGGTGGAGCTCTACTGAAGATCATCTACAATGACCAATCAACTTGGTGACATTCATTGATCACTTCCACACACAATACTTCTCACGTGAAGCTAAGATGTAACTGCAAGCTCAGTTCGTCGGGTTGAAGCAAGGTTCCATGTCTATGAAACAGTGTGACGCCCAATTTACTATGCGTAGCCGTTTTGCTCCTGGGATGGTCGCCACCCCTCTGACCCGAGCCCAACGCTTCAAGCAAGGGCTGAATATAGAGATCCGATAGAATTTGGCCGGACGCCAGCTCTGCACCCATACCGAGGTCCTGGCTGCAGCTCGTGAACACGAGTTCATTAAGAGAGAGGAAAGTCAAGAGATAGCTGCCCCTCCTTGAAGGCCGCCACCTACAACTACTGCTAGACCCAGCCATTTACCATCATCCAACTAGATGCATCGCATAATCCAACAGACCCAATTCAAGAGACAGGCACCACCACAACGTCCAGTGTGTCACCATTGTGGTAGGCATGGACATGTGAAATCAGAGTGCCAATGGTACCTGAATCTCTGTCTGATTTGTGGGACAGAGGATCATCTTGCTAGAGATTGGCCAGATGCAAGAGTACGAGTTACTACCACTGTCATTGCTGCTGCCCCTGCTGGGGACGCTTCTTATCGACCACCACCACCTCTGCAACGACATGCCTACATGATGATCGTAGAAGGTGTCGAAGCCATCAACTAGGCGATTGGAGGCATACATTATCACTTTTGATATTATACTCGTTCATTTGCAATCATTACCTCATGCCATTATATCATCGTAGCTATTATGATAGTACTAGTCTTGAGACTAGCTATAGAAGCTATGGTGATGTCAATAGTATGCATTCATACACAACATCTCTTGTTTTCTTGATGCTATGATATCACATTATATTTCATGCTATTAACAATTTATTTTCCTATATAGTGATCGTTCATCACACCTTCTCGTTGATCGTTTAAATTGCTTAGGCAATTATCGGTCTTCTAAATTCCGAGGACGGAATTATTTTAAGGAGGGTAGGATGTAACGACCAGTATTTTTCAATACATCTATTTATGTATTTCACGTATTTTCACATTTTTAAATTTCTTTATAATGATTAGTCAGGAGTTTTATATCAAAAAATGATTTCAAAATTTTCTTATAAAAATATTTTGAAGCATTAGACTAGTTATAGTGTATTTCAATCAGTTCGGATTTCATCAAATACCTCTAAATAATTTTGATAAAATGCATTTTCAATTATTTATGTTTTGGCTTAACGAATTAATTTTCTATACACACATCATCAAAACGTTTTCAAACTTCTACAGTATCATCCTATGATCATTTAGGGTTCACCACATTAATTTCGTAATTTTCTGATATCAAATCGACCTAGAACCCACAAACCCGCTTTCTAAATGTTTTGGCCTAAAACTAGTATCTCCGTAGCTCAAACCCTAAAATGGATCTCGTATTCGCGATCCTCGCGACGATACGATCCCGTGTGTATGTTTTTGTAATTTTTCGGAGTTGTATGCGAAAACGGGGTTGCATTTCTCCGTTTTCACTAATTACATTCACTAATGACTTTTCCCCCTTACTAATCACTTTTACTAAGTTACATTTACCCTTAATTAATACCCTAGATCTACCCCTAATTAATCCCTTAACCCACCCCATTTAACCCACCGGAGGGGTTGGTCAGGTCCAACATCCCAACCCCTTGAGTTTATACTCTATTAACTTTTTAATATTATCTCTATTATTATTTAGTTCAATATTTTCTCCAACCCTATATAACTTCCCATGCCCCTCTCGTTCTCACTCAGCCCACGACAACACCCAGAACCCATTTCCCACTTCGTTTTAAACCCATTCCCCTCTCGCAAAACCCCCAAGCCCTCAAGCTCTCTCCCTCCACTCTCATTTTCACACAGGCAAACTCTCCCCATCTTCTCTCGTTCTCCTCCCAAACACACGCTTCCCCCATGTTCTCTCTTACGCACACACACAGATGTCTCCCTCTCCCCTCTTTTTATTTTTCGTTCGAAACCCCCCCACCGCGAAAAACACGCACCCTCACCCTCTCACTCTACCTCAGGTGGCCAGCGTCGCTCGCTCCACCGCCGGGGGCACCGCCGCTGCCCGTCGTCGAAACCCAGCCCCGTCACCGCTGCAGTCGACGCCGTGCGACACGCCGTGCGCCTCCCCGCTACCACGAAGCCCCCGCCGCTGCCTCAGCCCCTCGCACCGCTCTCCACCTTCGCCCGTCACTCCGACGAGTCCCCAGCGCCTCACCACCATCCGACCACCCTTTACCGCTGTTGAACACCGCTCCCCGTGCATCGCTCGAGCACCGACGAAGCGCCTTAGTCCTCCAGCGACGCCGACGGAGCAACGCCGATCAACCACGAGCTCCGACGCCGCCTTCTCTCCTTCGAAACTCCGCTCCGCCTACTGTGAACCCCCGAACGACAGCGCCCTCCCTCCGCTACTCGCCTCTCCGTATCCGTGCCCCGTCGTCGACCGCCGCCCTGACTTCGCCGGCGTCGCTGCTGAAGCCCGACGCCCCCGACGCCGCTTGCCTCTGTCACCGTCGACCCCCGCCCCATGCACGATTCGACCGAAGGAGGGTGAGGTTGTTTATACTCGTATTTTTATAATTATTGCATATTATAAAGCGTATAAACGTATTTCTATAATTATTATATATGGGTTTTTGATAAAAAAATTGATAACTAATTATATACCGATCAGAAAAATGTGAGGCCAACTCCAGAAAATCAGAAATGATATTCTGGATCCAATGGCATTGGTCTCATCTTGATCAGACGCTTAGGTTTTCCAGAATCAATTTTTAACCCTAAAACTTAAATACGTAAAATTCTTTTTAAAATCTAACTTTTAATTTTCGCGTACACTGATACATGATAAAAATATATGTTGCAGTAATCTTCGAGACGGTCGTTTTGACTGCTCACTTGAATTTTTCTGACTAGTATTGCATCCAGAATAAATTATTGAAGGTTTACGTTACTTAAGTAAAATTGGGTTTTAAAGGGATTTTGAGCTTCTGAAAATTATAAAAAACAACAAAGGCTTCTGAAAATATTTTCCTCTTGCAATAAAATTATATTCATTGTTTTCAGCCTATGTAAAAATTTAGAACGATTTCCGACACCGTTTCAAACGGTTTTAAAAATCAAAACGATCAAAGTATTTAGATAGAAATGTCGTGTTCTCTAATCAGTTATTTTTGTGTTGTAGGTACAAATTCTTGTGCATCAACTTCCGTGGAAGCCCTAGACCCATTTCCGGCTTGCTACGACAGCCTTGAATTTTGTACGTTACAACAGATTCTAAATTTAGAAAATCAGCTAATGTACTTGTACGAACTCGTAAAACATTATCTATAGCCTCAGAACGGCTATTCGAATTGAACAGAACTAGAGACTTAATCTAATAGGAAAGTAATCAACCAACGATTACTTTGCCAACTTTCAACTTTGGTGGTTGTAGCACACAACCATCAACTTGGGTAAATTGTGTGCTAAACCACACTACCATGTGCTCGAAGCATGGAAGTGACACTTCTAATGTTGGACTTAACTTTATCCTCTATTTTCTTAGTATCCACTGTGATTTGGCACGGTCTGCCTTGAAACGAGTTTTCCACTTTCTGGTTTTCATTAAGAAAGTCAACCAGTTGACTTGGTTTGACTAGCAACATGTGGAACATCATATGGAATATCTTGTGGAACATCCTGTAAAGAACATATACTTGACACATCACTAGGGTTTGGGGTAACTCATAGTTTGAGAGAGTGCAGGAGTGACTAGAGTTCATCTACATGTCTAGCTGCCTGGATTTCGGCATGGCCTGTCTAGCTGCCTGTGTTTCGGCAAACAAAAATATGCTGCCTTGTCAGCATCCTGTCTAGCTGCCTGGGTTTTCGGCATTCGTCTGGGTAAGCGCACCCGGGCAAGAGATGAACTCAACGGTCACATATTGTACTCTTCGACTTGAGTCACGTAGTTACTTTTGTACAGTCACCATACTTTACTTGTCGTACTTTGAGCTACAACAGTAGCCTGTTACACTTGCACTTCCACGTACAGTTGTTCTCTCTTTTTAGTGTTGTTTACTTTTACCACTCAGTTGTGTACAGTTACTTTACTTTTCACTCTGCACTGCTTGTACGTAGTTACTTTTGTCATACTTGTACACTGCTTCTTATATATATATATATAGAATTGTTGTGACTTACCTACGGTTCCATTTATGGTACCGGCAGACGACGATCTGATCGAGGAGATTGCCCCCGAGCTCGAGGAGCCTGAGTTTGACTCGGAGGTTGCAGAGTTTTAGCTGCTTACGTTGGTGTATGTGTTGTATTATGTATTTCCCTTTCGTATTTCCTTTTCATACTTCCTTTATGTATTTTGGGTGAGAGAGTGCTGCTGCTTGTTGTACTTTATTTTGGACTGTAATAATGTCTGTATGCTGGTTTTATTATTTGGTGCATCTCTGAATTGTAGCTATATTGATTTTACTGGTAAACTACAGGATCTGCAAATAAATCAAATAAGTAACGGGCCCTCGAGAGCGGGTCGTTATAATTGTTTCTCAAGGCGGCAAAGGCACGCCGACACCGTGCGGCGGCGATCCCCCATGGATCTTCACAAAAACAAAAACAAAAAAAATTACCCCCGCTGACAACCCCCCTCGCCGCCGACACCGCCGCTGTCCCATGGCAGCGCGGCACCTACAAACCCAGTGGAATCCACACCGGGGGGAGCGGCGGCGGCTAAGCCCGCCGCTCCCCCAATGTTAAAATCATTCGGGCTTCTGCCCAATTTAAAAGATGAAATCTTCTCTTTTTTCGTGGGCCAAAGGCTGCGGGCTCGGCCCCAAACCAAAACAAAAAAGAGAGACAGAGAGAACCGTGGGCTTGAAGCCCACGCGGCCCGTGAGCTCCAACCCACTGATCGGAAAAAAAGCAGGCCGAGTTTCATACGAAAAAAGAATAGGGGGGAGGGGGCTTTAGGGCCAAAAACAAATATAAAAAATATGGGGAAAATATGGGTATTTTCAAGAGGGCTAATGGGGACTTTTGGGAATTTATAGGGGGCATAAAAGGAAATCTTTCTTCTTAAAAAACAAAATTATTTGAGGGCATCATTCAATTTTATTTGAATTGACCCATCTACACACAATTTATATATAGCATATTATCATATATGATGCATGTGTTTGGATCATATTTATATGCCTTGCATCACACTTTTCTGGCATATATTCTGGGATAAATTTTATGCTTTGTTTTACAAGAATTAGCTCAATAATTATGAAAATCATGCAACCGCTCTGCCGTTAGTTATCTAACATTACAGTATATGACATCGCCCCACGATCTGAATAATTATTAAGCATTAAATTTGATGTATTTATCTTATTTTGAATCTGTAATGCATGTGATGCGTTATAAACATGTTTTATGAGCACAAAATTTTGCATGAATGGCTAATTGTGTTTTTGGATCGACTGTTTAGTCCCATATTTTACTTTTCATGCACTTTTCTTTTTCTTTTGAGAGAAATTGTAGCGTGCCCAAGACTGATGACCATGGAGGCGCAGGCCACTCCTGAAGATGAAATTTTTTATGGGACCCAAGTGGTTTCCAAAGTTGTAATTTTCTCGTTCATTTGTGTAAAATGGACTGTATATATGGACTTTGGGACATTATATTTTTATGTGGTAAATGTCTGATCCACACAATTAGCATATTCATTATAATTGCTGCTGCATGATATAATTTACAATTTTATATCAATTCATGCAATTGTGCTTATAAATAATTATGTATAATGACCAATGTCGCAATTATTGTTTTCAAATCTTTGAATAATCATTATTGGCAATTGGATCTGAAGTTCCATTGAAATGCCAAGACACTTCTTCCCTTATAAAATACAAATAAATGAATGCTGTTGCGGGTCAGATCCACATACAATAAAATTTGTTTGTAGTGTAAATTACAGGTACAATGATTTACAGGTTTTTGGGTGATGGCGAGGTTAGCACGACTCGGAACTTGCTTCAGATGTAAAGGGTCCAAGGTCACCTGGAGATTGCCTGAAGGTCGCCTACTCCCGGTAGCCGAGGCGAGCTCCCTGCGAGAATTAACAACTGGTCAGAAAGGCAGGGCTGGCTGTCAGCCCTTAGCCTCTCTGATGCCTAAGTCAGCTGGTGACGTAAAATTAGGCGCCGGTCACACTTGGCGACCTTATGACAGATTGGCGAAGTGGCTAGCTTATGAGGAAGGCGCAGATATGTGGAAGATATCTGGCCTTGTGTTTTGAAATGAGTTAGAGGATTTAACTGACCAACAATTTTCCAATCCCCTCCATGGAGGTATGAGGGGTGTATTTATAGGGCTGAGAGGCGGTTGCTCGCTGTCTTGTCAACTGTCGAATCATCCATGCTGGCACTCGAGTGCTGAAGATGTGTCAGGGATATTTATCGCATTAATGGTGTCAGGAGGCATCAGGAGTATTAATGAGACGCGAGTGACGGCCATCAGTTCTTGCCCTTAACCATCTATTTAATTTAGCCTTCGTGAAGGGCAAACTTGCAATTAATTCTTCACTCTATTTAATTTAGTCCCACATCGCTCGTGAGACAAGGAAGGGGGGCGGCTCTCTATATAAATAAGGGCAAAGCCTCCCCTTTGAAAGTACACCAAGTCTTCGATTTCGAAAAGCTCCAAAGTTTTGAGCACGCTCAAATTAAGACTTAACAATAATTCCCTCCTCTAAAATTCTTCTGTTCCTCCGTTCGAGTCCTAGAAAGACGACGAAGAGATTTGGATCAGATCCAAAGTCTTTGCCGTGGATCCTGCTCAAGTGAAACGTTCTTCGGCAAGTGGTTGGCTCGGAGGCGCAATGTTGGCTCATTTCGGGTGGTCTGGTCTTGGAGGCGCGAAGTCGGCTCGCTTCGAGGAGTAAAGAAAAGTTGCTGAAAATGACGCTATGCGCGGTAGCGAAGTGATGGATATGTCTTTTATTTTATGCTTTCGTATATGTTGCAGTAGTTTAGATCTGTCTTTGGGGTTGGTCAGACCCTTATTAGCAATACGTAATACGTGAAATATTCGGGGCATGAAAAAACGTGTTTAATTCAATTAATTTCAAAAGACGTTTGGTCAAAAATTCGGTCAAATATGCGCAATACGGGAATAATACGTAAACGGGTTAAATCGTGTTTAATTCGTTAACACGGATAAAAAACGCGACTAAAAATACGAATACTGTTAAGATATCATTTATCCAAATGAACTTAAAAATCCACAATATCAATATGAACTAAGAGTAAAATAAGCTGTATATTCATGATTTAAAGTGTATTCATAGTTTTAACCAAAATGACATGATCATACTATTATATTCCATGTATCATGCACTAAACCAAAGTATAATCATTAAATCATAGGTCAAAATGGTTTAAAAGTGCATCTAAAAACGAGTTTAAACGCATAAAATGCGCAATACGGAAATAAAACGTGTTTTGTTCGTCAACCCCTTAAAAAGCACGTATTTTTCCGAATAATTCAAATGGACAGTCGTTTAATACGGAAACCATTTTAGACGGGGTTTAACGTAAAAACATAAAAATTTGCATTTTCTTACTAACAAGGGATCAGACCAACTCCAAGATAGTAGGCCAGCCCAAATTCCACCAATTTTCCACTCTTAAGCTTATTTGCATGACCAGAAGCCAAAGAGACAAAAAATGAAGAGACATGTGAATTTAATTTCAAATAAAGAGTGGAAGATGAAGAGGCCAAGATTTGAATGGTTTCATGTAATTTATTCTAAAATAAAGAATGGAAAATGAAGAGTCATGGAATTGATTCTCAAATAAAGAGTGGAGAAATGAAGAGCCAAGCACTATAAACCCCTTGGGATTCTAAGCCTATAAAAGGATGGGAGAGCTTCATCTTATGGCATTCCAATATATTCCATTATATCCCATTGTAATTCATTCTATAGCTAAAATAAAGAGGTTCTTGAGGGGCTCTTGGTGGGCTTGGAGGCAAGGAGCTTGGAGGAGCTTGGAGAAGAAAAAGGGAAAAGAAGAAAGGACTCATTTGTAGCAACATTTGGTGATCTCTTTCCTTTGTCTTAGGTTTTCATTTGTGCTTAATTGGATTGTATGGATTTGATAATGATTTATATGAAGTTAGTATTTTTTATCCATATGAATTGCTGAATTTCTTTGCTTGGTTTGTGATTTGATATGGAACTTTTGTTCACATGTTGATTTGGGTTCATTTGGATTGAATTATTTTTTTTATGTGGCTTAAATTTAAGTTTCTAATTTAACTCTCTCATATGAATCCAAAAGATTATATTAGAGAACCGATCATCCCAAAAGGATGAGTTTTATCTTCTCAAAAAGAAGTATCAACTTAATTTCCATGAGACCTAATTTTTAAGCCACTACACTGTCCCATCATTTTAACTCCCAAAAGGATATCACCGATGACGCTTCCCCAAAAGGGACGCCATTGAGTCATAAAGAACCATAGCCCGTGACCGCTACCACTTCCAATTGTGACCCCAAAAGGGCTCCACAATTGAATCACATTTCACACTTGCTTTCACCTCCAAAAGAGTATTTTCCGATGGTGCATCCCCAAAAGGGACATCATTGAGTTGTAGGGTTATATTCTCACACTTAACATTGATCCTAACAAATCCATGATCCATGCGTTCCTCCTAGCTCCTTGCCACTTGCCTATCCAATCCTCTATCCCTCATTTTTATAGAGTAGTTTGATACATTTTACCACACATACTTTCCACCACCACATCTTTCTTAGTAGTTGGACGTTCTTACCGTCGACACCCTTTCACTTCAGGGGGAGATCGTGTGCACCCTATTTGGATTGCGCACAATTTCGATTGAATTAATTGGCGCCGCTGCCGGGGACAACAATTTTTGCATTTCACATTTTTGGTTGGTTTTGGTGACCTGGGGTGTAGTACTTCCTTCTTTAGTGTTGAGTCTCTTTATTTCTTTATTTTGTACTTTTTGAGTCATTTTTCTCTTAAAAAAATTTTGTGATGGACTTTCATGGCACAAAATTTCGATATGATGCACCTTCATCTTCTTTGCACAAGGACAACTTATTGAAGCTCAAAATTGCCATGTTTGCACAGCGCAATGGTGAATCCTTCTTTCAGGCCTGGAGGAGGTTCACAGATGCAATTAGTGGCTGTCCACATCATGGGTACATGGTTGATGTTCTCTTCCAGTTCTTCTACGTGGGGCTACATGAGGAGGCACAAATTTTCATGGAGATGTTGGACAATGGAGCTTTCATGGAGTACACACCTGAGGATGCTTGGGAGCGTCTAGAGTCCCTGAGTGAGGATGATCAGACATTGGTTGGGACTCCAGAGGATTTGATGGAGCCGTTAGAGCTTCCTAGTGGTGATGTGTGCAGAGATGGAGAGGACGAGCATACAGTTTTGGATGAGCATGAGGAGGATGCAGTTAAGGACACGTGTTCAGAGATCATTGTAATGGAGCCTGGATTGTGTTCCCCTCCAGTTCTATTCCAGCATCTTTCACTCCTCTCCCCCGTGGTTGCATATCATACCGAGATTGGTGCACCTTTTTCAAGGAGTAGTCATCCTTATACGTTAATTTCTTTTTATCATTTTGATGACTATATTTGGGATGTTTTCATTAAAAATCATTTGAGTCCCACAATTACTAACATAATCCATCTCATGCCGGACAAATATGTATCTATTTGCTAAGGTGTAGCTTCACACTTTGAGGACAAAGTTTATTTTTAGTTGGGGGTACTATGATGTTGGATGCTAGTTCGCTAGTTTTTGTTTTTTTAATAATTAAAAAAATTCATTCATCATCATCCGTTCATCTTTGAGCATATCGTTTGGTTGCCTTCTCCTATGCCTTTTTTTGCTTAGTCCCTAAAAGATTAATTCCATGTAATTTTTCGGATTATTATTTTGGTATCAAATTCATATATGTTTGAATGTCATGGTTTAATTTCTTTTCCATATGGATTCAAATGTTAATATGCAATGTATGAAATAAATCTATATGTCGTGATACTCACCTTGAAATAATTTGAAAAAAGTTCACGGAGTGGATGGATGATAATAAGTGAATGTTTCTTCTAATCAAGTTGAGTAGCCGGTGCCCCACGAAACATTGGGGAGGACGCCAAAGATGAGATTTAGGAGTCATTCTAGCACTTTGTCTATATAGCGTTATCGCGTGTACACAAAGGTGGCCGTGTTTGCATCTCATAGCATTATTGCGTGAAAGCAAAACAAAAAACATAAAAAAAGAGAGAAAACAAAAAAATAGAAAAAGAAAAGAAAAAGAAAAATGTATATTTTCCTGGTAATAGGAAATATACGAAAAAAATGATGAATAAATGAGGGAATAAAAAACATGAGTGATGCAATCTCAAACTCCCACTACTTAGAAGAAATATTTTTCGTATTGGCCATTTCATTGAAGGTTGAAAACTATGATATGATTTGTGAAATGTCCTAACAAATGCATACAATGCTTACTACTTTACTTTTCTTTGAATTAGATTGAGGAGAATGTCATATGTTGTTCATTTTCATGCAATGTGTATATTACTTTGAAATCAAGTTGGAAATAATTTTTGGAGGGTTGTCATGAAAATATCTTGAGTTTGGTGGACATTTTTTTTAATGAAATCCGAATTTATCGCATATTTTTGCTAGGGACTAGCAAATAGCTAGTTGGGGGTTGTGATTCACTATGAATATTACATATTTATTCCCCCTATTTCTGGGCATTTTGTGCACGAATATAGTTTAACTAAGCTTCATTATAAGCATAATTGAATTAAAATTGGTTTATGGAGCATATCGTTGATTTGTGCACAAAATAGAGTTTTTAGTGATCTTTGTAGCTTTCCATTATTTTTTATGTGCTCATAGTATTTTTGTGGTGCTACATCTATTTTTCTGTACTTTTTGGAGCTTGGTGGAATTTTCTACAATTTTTGGAGGCTTAAAATGATTTTATATTGATTTTAGTTCATGGTTTAATTCATATTATTATTATTTGGACTAATTTCTACACCTCATACTTTTCAGGTACTTCTAGGGGCCTTAGGGAATTTCCAGTATTTTCTGAGAATTTTCCTAAGCCTCTAGGTATTTTTCTTGAATTTTTGAAGGCGAAAAGCAATTTCTGAAAAATAAAAAGAAGCCCAGCAGGCCAGCCCAAATTCCACCAATTTTCCACTCTTAAGCTTATTTGCATGACCAGAAGCCAAAGAGACAAAAAATGAAGAGACATGTGAATTTAATTTCAAATAAAGAGTGGAAAATGAAGAGGCCAAGATTTGAATGGTTTCATGTAATTTATTCTAAAATAAAGAATGGAAAATGAAGAGTCATGGAATTGATTCTCAAATAAAGAGTGGAGAAATGAAGAGCCAAGCACTATAAACCCCTTGGGATTCTAAGCCTATAAAAGGATGGGAGAGCTTCATCTTATGGCATTCCAATATATTCCATTATATCCCATTGTAATTCATTCTATAGCTGAAATAAAGAGGTTCTTGAGGGGCTCTTGGTGGGCTTGGAGGCAAGGAACTTGGAGGAGCTTGGAGAAGAAAAAGGGAAAAGAAGAAAGGACTCATTTGTAGCAACATTTGGTGATCTCTTTCCTTTGTCTTAGGTTTTCATTTGTGCTTAATTGGATTGTATGGATTTGATAATGATTTATATGAAGTTAGTATTTTTTATCCATATGAATTGCTGAATTTCTTTGCTTGGTTTGTGATTTGATATGGAACTTTTGTTCACATGTTGATTTGGGTTCATTTGGATTGAATTATTTTTTTTATGTGGCTTAAATTTAAGTTTCTAATTTAACTCTCGCATATGAATCCAAAAGATTATATTAGAGAACCGATCATCCCAAAAGGATGAGTTTTATCTTCTCAAAAAGAAGTATCAACTTAATTTCCATGAGACCTAATTTTTAAGCCACTACACTGTCCCATCATTTTAACTCCCAAAAGGATATCACCGATGACGCTTCCCCAAAAGGGACGTCATTGAGTCATAAAGAACCATAGCACGTGACCGCTACCACTTCCAATTGTGACCCCAAAAGGGCTCCACAATTGAATCACATTTCACACTTGCTTTCACCTCCAAAAGAGTATTTTCCGATGGTGCATCCCCAAAAGGGACATCATTGAGTTGTAGGGTTATATTCTCACACTTAACATTGATCCTAACAAATCCACGATCCATGCGTTCCTCCTAGCTCCTTGCCACTTGCCTATCCAATCCTCTATCCCTCATTTTTATAGAGTAGTTTGATACATTTTACCACACATACTTTCCACCACCACATCTTTCTTAGTAGTTGGACGTTCTTACACCATTAGCTATCTTTGATTGACTCTGTGAATGCGAGACGACTTGTCCCTGAGTTCGACCCTGGGCTCACCAGGTTATTTTGTATTTCTTCGACACCCTTTCACTTCAGGGGGAGATCGTGTGCACCCTATTTGGATTGCGCACAATTTCGATTGAATTAGATAGTAGATTTTCCTAACTAGGGTTTATGAAATTCGTAAGGCTGTCATTAAATAGTCTAATGTGTTATGAATAGGACCAATTGGGCCTATTGGGTATCCACCCACATGAGTACCCATTATGAATACTATATAAAGGAGGCTAGGGGTTTCCTAGCCTCAACACTTCTCCAAATCTGTTTCTCGTTCATAACACGTTATCAGCACGATCACGCTCGTTGGAGGAGACGGCGGCTCGCGGGGAAGGAGATCCATCAATCGCTCAGATTCAAGAAGATCGTAATCTTCTCAACGGGGAGCGAAAAGGGCATCCTTCACCAACCGTCGCCTAGATTCCTCGTCGAATCTAGAGGTAAAAATCAAAACTTTTTAGATCTAAACTTGCTTTTCTCATTAGATCTGCATGTTTTAGGATCAAAAAGTTTATAAACACAGTAAAATTCAATTTTTTATTAGATCTGCATGCCTAAAAACAATAAAAATCTGTTTTTAGCGATCTAAATAGTTGAAAAATTCGTTTTTTACCCCCCGCCTTTGATCCAAAAATCCGCACGCCCGTAGGGCGGAACGGCGGCGCGTCTCTAGCGCCGCCGGCGGAAAACGCACGCCGCGTCCTACGCGGCCAGCCGTCGCGGCAACACGCCGCGGGGCCCCCCTAGAGTTTCCTGAAACCCTAACCCTAATGGGCTATTTTTCGGGGGAGGCCCAATATTAACCCTAATGGGTTGTTTTCATGGCCCAAAAGACCAAAAAATTAGCCCATTCACATAAATTATTTTTCTTTTATTTATTTCTGGCCCTAAAAAGCCCAAAATAGTTAAAAGAAATTTTGAAAGGGTTTATAGCGGTAAAATAAAACATTAAAATATGGATCAAAAGGTAAAAGTTTTTCAAAAAAAAGGTTTTTTTGCACGTCGCACACAAATTTAAATTATTTTAAATGCCAGTGTTTTGATTATCTGCGTGGTTGTATGTCTCGAATATATTATCTGCGTGGATGTACAATATTAGGCTATGTTTTTAGGGATCAGCCATGTTTCCGACACCGTTTTAAATTCCTGCAATTTTTCTTTTTTTTTTTGAGAGAAATTTTGTATGTGAGGATGAAAATGTAAAAAGAAGACCGAAGGACACCAAAAAGAAGCTGAAGGCGTTCGCTCAATGAAGATAGGGGCTTCTCTCTGAAGTTCCCGAGTTGTACTTTATTTTTCATGCATTTATTTTGATGTAACTTCGGACTGTACTTCTTTCTTTCGGTGTCGGCTGGCTGATCCCCATAGTCCTAAGTCATTTTAGTTTTCATTGCTTATGCATTAATTGCGTGGATGTTAATTATTTTAATACCATGTTAATGTTACAATGAAACTGTCAAAAAGCATGCTAAAATCACTTAAATATAGTTCAACGCCTATTGCTAGACTATATACCTGCGATAAGTTTTTTTTTAAAATGCCTGCAGCATATAAATAGCATGTGTACATCATACTTGTTTCATTTCAATTGAACATAATCTTTAGTTTAAAAATCTTTACATTATATGTATGATGGGCTCATGATATGACGATATTTATGACAATAAGACAATAATGATTTCAAAAAGTTTAATATCCACTTTGACAAAATGAACCTGAAGTTCAAAATCAAATCAAAAGTCAACACTCTCTCTCCCTAATAAAATAAATACGATGGTTTATGCGAAAATTATAATTGCTATCTTTATAAAAGATGCACACTTTGCGGTAAACAGATATATAAGATCCATGATCTATATAATCCAATATGGACACCAGAAGTTTTCCATAATACCGCTAAACTCTTTAAAAGAGTACTCTCATTTATTCTTACAAGGAAAGATTTTTTTTTCTAGCCTTGAATATAAGCATACGCCTGAAGTCGTGGCTTAATGAATAAGTGAGAAATATATTACGCACCCACGTATTTGTTCCCCTCTGAGCATTGTAAACTATCCACATAAAATTTGAACGACTCAAGTAAATGGCCTGAAGCTATACTCGAGCATTCAAATAGACTTTTTAAAAGTCCCTTATTAATTAGAAAAGTGGAAGTATAAATAATTTGCTCAAACCCCTGCTTATGTCTCCTTAGCAAGACTAATTTTCATTGTCCTTTATAAATAAGGAATATTGAAATCAGGGAAAGTTCAGGATCAAACATGACCTGAAATAAAAATAAGGAAAACTCAAAACAGGGGAAGTCTTGGATTAAATGGGAAAGGGAAGATACGATATACCTCGACATGGAGTAAGCAATGGCAAGCCAAAATCAGACCAGAAGTTCTGATAAGAGCCATAATGTTTTTGCAAACATGGATGTGCATTAACTTATGCCATATAAAAATACATACATATCTAGTCAAACGACGAAAGTCTAAATTGACCTTATGTATATTTAGCTACTCCCCGAGGACAAATAAACTTTGAAATCAAATCTATTGTCATAACATAAGTCTTAAATGAGCATAATTATTGTTGTATGTTTTCAAGAACACACATCACACTATGTCACTTGTTGACTTATCATCAGTATTATTCTCTTGTAGTTTTAATACATTTTATTTTACTGCGTATGTTTTGCTATCTTGAATACCCCTTTAAAAAAACAAACAAACAAAAATGAGGATGACATATACTCTCTGAAACTTATACAGTTTCAAAAAGGATATTCGTCAAAACGAAATCCCTAATGACTCAAGAAATAAATGAAGCATGAAGCTTTCTCCCAAAATGATCCGCACCAAATTTTGAATCGAATTCAAAAGGGAAAAATGATAATGAGATCATCTCCATTCACATGGACATTGACTCTCCCCACTTCCTCAAATGAATTTAAGACGATATACTATCATCATTAAAGATAATGAAGACCTTTAGGTCTCTTGAGAGTATTTAAGGGATATAAATAGGCTTCGTCCACTTCCTTAACCGGACTGATGATGTACCCTTGGTGTACTCATCAATATATCCTCTAAATAAATGGTCATTATCCAACCACATTCTTTTATAAAAATGTGGTAACTTTGGATAACACTGGGAAATTTAAATGTTTTATAACTGGAAAAATAACGAACACCCTGAAGCTTGTGTTCACACCCAAATATGGGTACGATAAATCATTAAAATGATTTAAATGGATTTCTTATCTATTAAAAATCCAGTTGTAGGTGACCACATGTGAACATGCAATTACATTGCAAACCATCAAAACGCATCCTTAGAACCTATTTATATGAGTCTGATCACCTCATATAAACAGTTTCCGAAAACCCCTGACAGGGAAAGCGTTTAGAGCACATCTTATAGATTGTGCCATGATGAGTATACACCCCCATATCACCAATATAGACCATCAAAATACAGAACTATTTATCGGAAGTAAATATCCCAGATAAATAGAGTCTGAGCACTCTGAACAGGGGAAGCATTTAAATTCACTTCTCCTAAGACGTGCATTGATGATCCTATTTTAAAGATTTGATGAGATCCTGAAGATCCCTCACAACTTTAATGTCCCAGAATCAGTTTCAACAGAAATACTACAATCATCCATGAGCCTAAAGCTCAAATGACCATTTAAATCATTAATACCTATGATCTGGTTATCATGAATTGTGATGAGATCCTGAAGATCCACACTTATGAAACTGTTAAAACAGTTATCAGACATAGTTACTGACAATATAGATATTGTCAAAACTTTCACATCCCTGCTACTAAAAATCCAGCTAGGATTGACATACCAAATATATTGGATGCAATCCACCAGTAGCAGAAGTGGATATCCTCAATGGATGAGAGGACATACCACTAGGCTCCAAAAAGAGAGATCTACTCCTGGAGACCGAAAAAACAATACCACCACAGGAAAGTGAGCTCAAATCCAGAACCTTATTGCAACTTGGTTGCTAAGGACCAATTCTGGATCTGTCCATATTCTTTACCCGTCCCAGAACCTTCACTTCTTTAACGCGTCGTGAAGGAGACACCTCTGGGAGAAATCAAATGATTATAGTACGTACGGGGTGAGTTTTGGACAAGAAAGAACACATTTTGTCGACAAATTCTCTCATATTTCATTTTGCCAGTTAAATATAAAATATCGTTTCCACAACTCTGCTTTGCCTGAAGCAAAGATAGAGATTTGGCCAAATTATAATAATGTGGAATGCGGCAATAATAAGGTGAGCTGGACTCACTTATGAAATATGAGGTGTTGGACCTGAAGTCCTGGTATCAAAAATGATATCAAATCCTGTGGGATAACTGAGTATTGAAGGACAACTCTTAAAAACAGTGACGAACCATCATCCTGTAATGCCTTATATGCGTTGCAAGCCCGAAGCTTGATCAGATTAGGGGGAGTCAACTGTATAGTTGTACTCTTTTTCCTTGGCTAGTGGTTTTTCCCACAGGGTTTTCCATAGTCAAGGTTTTAATGAGGCAACCACATTGACTCTGGATCCAGAAGTATCCACCCCTTGACACATCCCCAAATCAGGGGAAATTATGGAGTGTTGTACTCTTTTCCCTTCGCTATCGGTTTTTCCCACAGGGTTTTCCATAGCTAAGGGTTTTTAACGAGGCAGTTACCCTTAACTTGGATCCAGAAGTATCCACCCTTTAAGATACTCAGTAGTACTAATGAATCATTCAGTATTCATAAAGTCGAGTATACCACGTTGGTTGGATAAGGGGAAGTGTTATGAATAGGACCAATTGGGCCTATTGTGTATCCACCCACATGAGATAATGAATTTTATTTCGCTGTCTTTTTCTACTTCTATATCTGACATAAAACGTACGTAGATTTTATGTCATGAGGGTCCATCTAATTTCAACAATCTTGACCTCGGGTGGGAGTTCGGAATCCCACTGTCCGACAATCTGATTCCTCTGGCGCAGTCTCGGGTAACTCCGGAGCTTGCATCGGTGTTCAGCATCACACTGGAGCCCTCCCGCATGATCCTCGACGTTCCCCGGGCGTCACAGACTACACTTCCCTCGCTTCGCCACTACAACTCGACGTCGTATTATCCCACCTTGAAATTGTTCTGCCCTTTCCGTTCCGACGATCAGTGTTTTCAAAGGCGTTATTGGGGCTCGTCTCAGGGCTCGCCCCGGGGCAGGGCGTACCCAAAACGCCCCGGGGCAGCCGAATTAAGCGTAATTTTTCTTGGGCGTATTTGTTATGAATCGTGTTAGATTCAAATGTTGGACCCACGCCTCGGGGCGAAACGCCCTGCCTAACACTGCCGACGATCCGATGGTTCTGGAGTCCAAAGATCCGGAGGACGAATTGAGGGTTCGCCGGCCGGACGTTGACAATTCGGTCAACGATCAGTCTGCATGGACTTTGAAGCAGCTGAGAATCAGATTGGTGTGGACGCCGTAGCTGCACATGAGATTCGTCGATGTCGTCGCTCATCTCGGACTCAGGAATGCGGTGCCGAAGACGATCATGCAATTGATGAATTTTGAGGGATCAATTTGAGAGGAAGTATCCAGTCATTTGCAAAAATACCGTCTTTATTTGAGTTGGATGCATAGGCTCTCGAACGAGACACCATCCTCGTTTGATCCACTGCTTGCATCGATGCCGGAGCCTCAGCAGTAGCTGCCACCGCCATCGCAACTGGTGACGATGACGATGCCCTATGTTGTGCCGACGATGATCCCCATGCCGATGTTTGGGATGCGGCATCACAATGGAGCGATGGGGATGGTGCATGCGAGCAGGCACTCGACTCAGTCATGGGAGTAGGCTATCGAGCACAGTCGGACCTTGAAGGAGAACATCCCTTGTTGGTCGCACTAGGAGACGCCGTCGAATCGGAGGAAGGCAAGCCATCACCGTCTTTGTCAGGAGACGGAGAGAGAAGAGACGAACTTGCGGCAAAAGACGAGTAAGTCGTCACCCGTAAAAGAGAAGGGTGATTTGATTTATCGGAGCCAAGGATCTCCTTCAGCTGGGTCTTCAGATGAATCATGTGAGGAAAAATGGCAATAACATCGACCGGCCTCTGGCCGTGAGCATCCGTCAGGCTGACGTCAACGTCGACAGAGGTTAGAATCTTCACAGCCTCCACAACCTTCGCGGATTCGTTAGAGGCCGCGCACTATATAGGGTGGGGTCCTTCTCGGGGCCGATGCAGTGATTGACATCGCAGATCAAGGCCAAGATGATGAGCTCTACAACATCAATGCTGTCATAAGTAACGGCGACCATGAGAGGAGTTCTAGGCTCCAGCACCATCCAGGTGGAGAACTTGCATGGTCAGATCCGAGCTCAACAAGCTTGCTCGAGCACAAACAGATCGGAGTACAGACAGGGGGGCCAACAGACTCATCGGATTGCGGAGCATGGTATCGCCGGCCAACATTCCCCTGTGATTGGCATTGCAGGCTCTTGATTGGCGGGATGAGTCGACATCGTCATTATTAGGCGGAGACGGGGATGTTGATTCCTTTTCCCACAGACGGTGCTAACTGTTGATGGATGAATCCATCGTCCAATAAATATGGGCCGACGAGGACGCCGTCGATGAGAGGACCCTTCATTTGCTGAGGAGTGGGATCCGTGGAAAGGAGATCCCGGGTCGTGGAGAGCTAGGACTAAGCTATGTTTGATTGAAGGCCGACTTAGCTCTGCAATATCTTTGTAAGTCTGCATCATAGGAGAAATCATTAGGGGGTCGGGTCTGGGGCCCGACCAAATCCACTCCGATGCTTAAGTCAGTGGATGACTCAAAAGGGGGATTGGGGCGGATAGGTTCGACCTATAAGGAGGCTGTCTCATCACTGTTACGGCGAGCTATGATGGAAGAAATGTAAAGTGGAGTAGATGTATCGTATTAAGATACATTTGTGTAGGTTCTTACCCCCCTTTTCTCTATTGTTCTCTGGGACTTTTGTGGGTCCTCTTGGATTGTAACTTCCAAGCTAATAATGTGGCATTATTAGCGTAACCGTCACCATAATATCAGGTCATAGTTCATGGATTAGTGGCCATTAAAGTGGGCCATGATGATGTGTAATCGCCTACTATTGACGGCTCATTGTAAGGAATGTGGAGGTTGACTCATTCAACTCTGGAGCTATGGGCCGTGGGCTGGCATGGCATGTCATATTTGATATGTAACAAAATCGAATGGAATAAAATACATGCATATGGAATCTGTTTTCTTAAAGAAAATTGGGTTTGGTCTTGAATCGAAATGAAAAACAAAAAAGAGAAGGACGAATTTTTGGGAAAAAGCCAAAAATTAAATAAATTTGGAAAATCGACTAAATAAATAAATAATTAGCAAAAACGACCAAGTCAGTCCATGTCAACGCCAGTGGCTGACTGGGCACAGACGTGGCCTGCTTCGACTTGGCCGATGTAGTCAACTGCTGCCAAATCGATATTGATGTGGCAAGTCCATCATTGACTTGCTGTGGAGTCACGGGCACTATCAATTGGCCATTGTTGGCAACCACAGCCAGTTTACACATAAAGAGTTGTCGCGAGCAGCCCTCTACTTCTCCTTTTGCAAATATCTGCTTCTTTCTCAAAAACCCAAATTCAGCGACCCTTTCCAATCGGAAAAAAATCTTGAATCAACCCATTTCCATCAAAAATCACTGGATCCAACATTATCGGGCAACGGAGAGGTCACGAAACAACCGAATATAGCCCGATTTTGATCATTTTCCATCATTGTAAGGTTTTTCTACCACTCTTTATTAAAAAATTATTATGAGATTTAGGTGAATTTTTTAATATAAATGTGTTCTTTGAAATACATATATGAAATTGTGGGCAAAAAAGCTGCTTAGAATTTTTCATAAAGATGATGGAAATATATAATTAGTGCATAATTATGAAGGTATTTATGCATGTTTATAACAATGGCTAGTGATCTTATTTTTGTCACATGCTATTCTGATGGAAATTTAACGATTATGACAATAACTAACTGAGATATGGCGGGAGGACCATTAAACCAATTATACTAAGGAGACCGTCAATTATACCGAAATAGTAGATTGGATCTACAAGGTCACAAAGATCAACTGTAAGAGTATGCTTTGAAACTGGTGTGCAACTGACCGATACTGAGTAAAGGACTGCAGCTATGATTATCTCAGATGACAGTGATATGAAGAATCTAATCAACTTGGAGGAAGTTCAACAGTCAATTGAAATTTACGTGGAGAACGTTATAGTAATCAACACCCAAGCGTCTAAAGTGCACGTCACATTCGCCCGCATGCTAGATTTGGAGAACAACTAGGCATGATTTATGTTTTCTTCTCCAAATCAAGAGTATAATCATATGTTGGTGTTAAAGCCAAAATTGGCGATACCGGTATTTGGGTTGAAGATGGTTCCTTCGTTAGGATGGAACATCATCAGCGGTTGAATGGGGACCCATGATCAAGCGTCTCTAGGTCATGGTGGGCAAGGATTGGACTCCATGGATGGATGTCAGCTTATCTTCGCGGTATCTCCTTTAACCTGCATCATAAGAAGATCGTTAGGGGGTCGGGGTTGGGGCCCGACCGATTCCCCTCCTACGCTCAAGTTAGGTTCCAATGGATGAAACAAATAGAGCAAGATTAAAGGGAAGAGATTAGAGAAGAAGATTCAAGAGAATCTTGTATAGTTTTGGTACTTAGCCTTGGATGAAGATCTGGCATCCCCTACTTCCCTTAGTCATTCGGAGAATATTTATATTCCCCCCCTTCATTTGTAACTCCCTCCTTAATTCAGCCTCTTATTGCTCATTAGTGGAGTGTAACCCCCCTCACTATTCTGGCCATTAATTGCCCAACTTAAGGCTATGGAAGTGGGCCATCATGAGGTTTGTTATCCCCTTTCATTTATGCTCATAATGAGGGAACTGAGATTTGACTCATTCAACTCAAGAGTAATGGGTCATCAGGGAGGTTGGGTTACTCATTCAACCCAAATGCTATGGGCTACTGGCCGTCTTAGTCCAGCCGGTAGAATTTATCAACTTGCTTAATGGGCTGGGCTCATGTATTTAACAGTTGGATATGATGGGAGAAGGGTATTCGTGCTATCCACAAGAGAATGAGAATATGTATGCGTAAGTGTCAACATCGTGCAAGTATTTTGCATTTGTATGTGATATTTTAAAATGTAAATTTGATTTTCTAAAATTTACACGTGTTCATGTGTCATGAGCATGTGGAATGTTGTGGGAAAGTGCATTGAAATTTCTGAATATAGAGGGCAAACAATCTATTCAACTTACATGCAAGGCCTATATGTACCGATGTCGATGACTAATCAATCAATTGTCTTGATCGAGCCGGAAATAACTTCGAAACGATGTCGTTTACTACAAGCGCACGGTATAATGGTAAGCGGGTATCGAACACGGGGAAGTGATGCTATACTACCTATCTACTCCTAGGTTGAGTTAGAATTACGGGTTTATTGGTGGATGTGGAGTATGGAGTGTCGTAATGATGGTGGATGTGAAAGTCGTGTCACTCGATGTCGCAAACAAAGGGGTCCACACAAAGAAAGAAAGAAAAGACTAGGGCTTTAGGACTCACCACTAGGACCGTCGGACGTTGATGCTAGGCTAGGACTCTTACGTTGCATTGGTGTTATTGGGGATTGTAGCATCTAGGAAGTGAATTCATGTGTCTGGGCATCATGAATCTAACATATCGCAGCAACCTCGCTCTCGCAATAGGCGCATACGGAACGTGCATTAAAGATCTACAATAATCTCATCACTCTCGTGGTTCGAATGCTCTCAACTCGTACCACTCTCGTAGGTTAGAGTTTCGAGGTACTTTGGTGGCTCTACTTGGCGCAATGGCGGTAGCCGTCAATTAGTGATATAGTTCGTCGGTGGATCCCTTCAAGGCACGAGCCGGGTATGGTCACGTACCTCGGTTGGATCCACTAACTCCCTAATTAAATCCATAGGATACTCCTTAAGCTAATCGATTCCATCGACCGTGGGCACGATATCAGTACGAGTTCTCCTAGGGATTTTGCTAGATCAACCAAAATACAACCCCATTTATAACCAATGCACCATAAAAATCCCAACTTTACATCTAAATCCTAAGATCCATGGACTAATCCCTTAGCCCTAGATAGAACTATACATGCAGCATAGAAAAAACAATGGAAGATTCAATAATAGCAAGAGAATTCATCCTAGCATGCATCAACGAGATATTCAATCAATAATCACAAAGAAATAAGAAAAATAGAATTAAAGAGGAAAAATTACTTATCTTGATACAAAGGAGGGGCCTAGGGCATGGCCTAACTCCCCAAAAGATCGTCTCCACAAAACTCCTAAAAAAGATCTAAAAAAACTCTGTCTAAAAAAGTATACAAAAATTTTTGAGTATTGGTGTTTCATACCAATCTTATTTTGATGATGATCACAACATTATATTGTTGCTAATGACTTTCATGTTTTAGTCTCACAGTTTCATTCCTAGAATATCTTTCTTGGAGACTAATCACTTGGTGCAAGGATGGACATCAAGTGGAGAAGGGCGAAAGCTTGGACTCAAGGAGTGCCAAATCTTGGAGATGATGGAGAGCAATCAAGGCATCAAGATTCAAGACTTAGACTCTAAGGAAAGCATTGTAATCCATGTAATATTTACTTTATTGCTTTCTCTCTCTTTTGAGTCTAGGTTAATGTAATGCCTTGTTTGATGGTTTACTCATTCATGCATATGCATCTAACCATATTAGTGAGCCTTAGGATTATCATAGAATCCAACCCAATAGGTTCACTTTGTCCAAAGACTCATTTAGAGTCTCTGGCTTTCCGTCAGTCGCCTGCTGAAGGAAACACAGTCGATTGGGTGATTTCCAGTCGCCTGTAGATCCTTCTACAGTCACCTGATATGCACAGCTCAAGTCAACATTTCAATTGACTCAAACTTGAGCTTTACGCACAGTCGACTACTGGCCAGTTTACAGTCCCCTGTATATTTACAGTCGCCTGTAGATTGGTCATCAGTCGCCTGAGTAGCGTAAGTGCATTCTCTGCATCTCTCTGTCGTTTCTCCATCTTATTCAGCAGACGACTGATTAAGGTTTTACAGTCGCCTGACTAATAGACAGTCGACTGTATTATTGACATCAGTCGCCTGTATGCGTATCTGGAGAACGAGTGCAGCTCTCTGTTTTATTCCATCCCCTGCGGCAGTCGCCTGCAGAAGGATTAACAGGCGCATGTCCTGTTTTAAGTCGACTGTATCGACTTCATCAGTCGACTGTCCTGGCTCAGATTATAGTCGTTGGATATTTTCTAACCGTTGATCAGTCGACTATCTTATGATCATCAGTCGACTGTTCCGGTCATTTTCGCCCAGTTTCTAGCCGTTGCAGAATTGATTCTTTGACTGTTTCCTTGGGTTTTGGGGTTTGATATAGGGTTTATATATATATATATATGAGTGTGCTGCCATCTCTTATACTTCTTGATGCTATTGAATATCTCAAGAGATCTATAAGCAACTCTCAAACTCCCTCAATTCCATCTTTGGAGCTCTTATTCCTCTTCATGCATTGAAGTCCAGCTCAAGGGAATTCATCCAAGTGCTTTTAAGCATATATCAACACTTGGAGATCCTCTTTCATGCCTTGCATCCATTTATGAGTAAGCATCTCAAGGCATATGTAAGAGTATTTATTTTACTTGGTGAATTTGTAACACTAATTCTCTTAGTGGGAATTAGTCTATCTCTCTTCGTGGGAGTTTATCTCTTTGTGGGATTAGGATATTCTCTTAGTGGTAATAACTCTCTTTGTGGGAGTAACTCTCTTTGTATGAGTTTAGTGTCCTAGTGTAGGGCTAACTCTAATTCTCTGAGTGG
Source organism: Scilla litardierei (assembly GCA_030789695.1). Taxonomy (NCBI): domain Eukaryota; kingdom Viridiplantae; phylum Streptophyta; class Magnoliopsida; order Asparagales; family Asparagaceae; genus Scilla; species Scilla litardierei. Next base: position 140,884,948 of record CM061140.1, on the reverse strand, counting down.
GAGTTAGTGATTCTCTGTGTGGGGGTCTAGATCCTTGTGTAGGATTGGTTGGGTCCTTGTGTAAGGCACAAATCCTCTTTGTGGGGTATCTCCTTGTGAGATTTGTATTCACTTCTCTGTGTTGGAATATAGTGAATATTGGTGTGGCTGGACGTACCCAAGTTTGGGGAACCAGGGTAAAACTTTGTGTTTGCGTTTGGATTAATTGTGTCAATTATTTCCTCTTGCATTTATAATTCCGCATTTGCAAGTTTAATTTTAATTGGACAATTTTATTGCCATTACACTATTCACCCCCCCTCTAGTGTGTGTTGTTAGAATTGTAAGGGTAAGACGATCCTTACAAAAATCTCCCTAAATTCTATCTAAAAATCTCCCCTCAGAACTCTCTGTAGAACACCCCAGATGACGGTTGCTCAATATCCCACCAAAACCCTCCAAATCGTCCCCAAAAATCCGGGCGCAGCTTAAAGAATGGGCCCACACCGACTCGGTCGAGTACAAAGCTGCTCAGTCAAGTCGTTCGGCTGCTCGGTCGAGAAGCCCTCCTGTTCGGTCGAGAAGCCCTCCGGCTCGATCGGATTGCACAGGGAATCGACCTCCTCTAAAATATGTCGCTCTGCCAAACCGGACAGAGTAGATTCCGCTCGGTCGAGTAGGAGGTTGCTCGGACCGAGCAGAAACTGCTCGGTCGAGCAATCTGATGTCGTCGCCGAATAGGACGTCAAATGCACATTTCAACACCCTGCTCGGTCGAGCAGTCAACTGCTCGACCGAGCAGGTTGATGTTCAGATGATTAGGGGCTAAAAACGCATTTCAGCATCATTTTCCACACTACTCGGTCGAGTAGAAGGTTGCTCGGACCGAGTAGGAGGTTGCTCGATCGAGTAGGACGTAAAAACACATTTCAGCAGCATTTTACACACTACTCGGTCGAGTAGTGCACTGCTCGGACCGAGTAGGCTGCTGAGAACAATTTCAGCATTGCACCCTCATCTTGCAGAAATTTCCCAGGGCTCATCCGACCTCCGATTGGTGCATTCTTGGTGGCGTTGGAACCGTCTTGAAGTTTACTATCTGGAAAAAATATCAGAAAAATAGTGAAAATCTCAGGTGATAGCAGATTTAGAAATAGTGCACGGCTGTCCTGTTTCCAGCCCTTCGGGTCGCTCGATTCCTTCGCCGCATCATATCTCGATCGAGCGACCTTCTCTCTTTCCCCTCCCTTGCTCCAGTATTATTCTTTGGCACCTCAAGCATGTCATCATGAGTCTCATTAGTGCTCTCACTTCGCCGATCGTCTTATTGACTCCAAATTGCTCCAATATCACTCCAAATCCCTGAAATGGAATAAACGCTCCGAAAGTCATATTGTTCCAAATAATAGCACAAAAGCGTATAAAATGGGGGTTTGGAGGGTGAAATGTGTCATGAATATATGCGATGAAACATGTAAAATAGGAGCATATCAAAATCTCCCAAGCTTACCTCTTTCTCGTCCTCGAGGAAGACGAATACGAAGCTCACCGGGAGGTAAAAATAAGAAAACAAAAAGGAATACGAAGAAAAGAGGGTCGCTAGATTATTCTCTCATCAACATTCACCATATATCACAATGACTCAGAAAGTAAATCACACACTACCACAGAGATTTCATATCTTATATAAACAAAGTACTTGAGAGTTAAGGACGAACGAAAGGGGTCTCTCTAGTATTCATACATTTAGTTTATATCAACATCCTATGTTTCATAGCATCGAATATGCATAACATTGGCGACACACTTTTCAGTCAAGATATAACTGAAGCGTGGAAATTCACACAAAGCATGCAATAAAGAATAGAATAAAAATTAAGGCATACACATCCTCATATCAAATCATAAGAAATCCCGTAACTAAATTGTTTCGTTAAGTTTTAGCATTATCAAACTTTTCCGTTCGTGCACGACTCCACTCTAATGTCATACTCACTCATGTGGTCAAAAGATTCCCCCCCCCCCCCCAAGCTTGAATTGAGGCGTCGTATCCAAAGAAGTATTTATGGATTTGGAATTTTGTTTTGGTTTTCCCAATAGTATATGTATTTCTCCAAGTAATGAAAGTTGAGCTCTTCTCTGAATTTTGAGATTTGTTTCTTTTTTTTCCTTTTAGGATTTTTGTAGGAGCAATAGTATTTGTATTTTTGGGTTTTGGCCCTTTTTGGTTTTTTGGAATTTTTGGAGCAAGCTTTTCTTTTGTATGGAATTTTAGGGAATGGATGCGGTAGAAATAGCTTTGGGGAGTGAAATCAAGTGACATGTAGAGAATATAGGATATAAGGGGAGAAGGAATAGATATAACGCTCGTTTCACTCAAAAGTGTGCACAAACGGTTCTGTAAAATAACACATCAACTAAACTCGTATAATATCATGGGTATCCTTAATCATATCAATGAGTAGTGAAGTCAAGCAGTAATTTTTTCAATTATATCAATCATGCAATAAGAATGCGAATACGAGATGAAATCAGGGCTTCAGATATTCTAGTGATGCGTGAATCTTGGTGTGTTTCTAATGAAAGCATACTAAATACTACTATACATATTCAATTTCAATAAGCTTCATGCATTCATGCTAGAGAGATCATCAAAAGAATATTTTCAAGTACTTATAGGGATTAGGATTATGAAATAATTCTCTAAGTAGCATGGCATGAAAAATAAGCGTTGTGAGAGAGGTGAAAGCATACGATAAAACATCACATGGAACATATCTAGTAAGAGAAAGAGAAGAAAATAGAGAAATAAAAATAGAAGAAAGAAATAAAAGAAAAACAAGCACGTAATGTGATGCATGAACACACATAAAAGGAAAATAAGATGGAAGAAACAAAAAGATGATGCAAAAAATTTGAAAAAAAATCCTAAAAATCCTAAAATAAAGAAAAAATGCAACTAAATGGCATGGAAATGCACTCCCCCAAGCTTAAACTTCACACTGTCCTCAATGTGATCATAAAAAGGAAAAAGTGAGGAACAACGATAAATATGAGGGGAGGTGAATGAAAAATGATGAAATGAATGACATGAAATCCTAATGCAACTACATGCACATGCAATGATGCATGAGAGCGCTTTTCCCCAAACTTATGCCAAACAATCCTATTCAAATAACTTGATCAAAGAGATCACGGCTTCGCTAAGCGAGATCAAGTCAAATGAATAAGAAAATGAGTATTTCACTTGAAAGAGATGCTCGATGGTGGTTAGCAAAATGGCGGGACATATCAAAATATGAAGAGGGCAATTAATAAAAATAATGGGTTTGGGGTGTAAAAGATTTTTGTGGCCATCATAAGAGGTGTTATTTATTCAAGCAAATCTATACGGTCCTCTCGATGCCGAGAGGATTCGTGTTTATTGAAAGCATAAAATACTACACTACTGGATTGATATCACATATAGCAAAAGGCGGATCTAGAATCTTTGCCGGTGCAGGCAGTTGCTCTATCTGCACCTTCCGTGGCTCCGCCAGGTGCGTATCTCCACAGGCCCGATCAGATTCTAACAATGCGGCTCCCAGCATCTCCCCAAGAACTCCACCTGTACCCTGCAAGAGATGAGCCGCATCAATCTGACATGGATAATTTTTCCCCAAAATAAATGTATTCCAGAGAGGGTCATCAACAATAGTATTTAAAATAAAAAATGGTTGACAACACTTCCCTGGAAATAAATCTCTATGCTCGTGTACCACGTCGATCAACTCCTCGTTGTTTTCCTATGGTTCCTCCGGCAACTCTGGCATAATAGAGTGGCTCTCGTCAGGGTGCTCCTCATCATCATCAGACTCATCCCAGCGCACCTCCTGATCATATTCAATAGCGTCCATGTGTGCTAACTCCGCGCCCTCCTCCTCGTATATGTCCCATTGTACCTCTTGATCATATGTATGTGTATCCTGCAAAAGGTGCAATGAGTCATTGAAATCCAAATCATAATAAACATCATACAGGGAGGGGAATCAAATGTAAAGGGCGAGGAGGTGAAGAGATCTCCCTGAAGGGGAGCAGTAAGCTCTGGTGGGTGGTCCTCAGAGTCAGTGGAATGACGAGGTAGCTGCAGAAGCTCTGAAGGAGGAGGGTGATGCTCGGGATCCTCATGAATGGCTGTGTCCCCGTCCCGACGCACGACCTCCTCGGCGAAAGTCTCTGGCTCCGCATGCAATATGTAAAATAAATATAGCTCAGCCTCCTCGCGATGCACTGCTTTGGCCTCCTCCTCGGGTTCCTATGGTATAGTAGGCAAAGTGAATTTCATCTTCTCCTTTCTACGCCTATGTCTTCATTTCTGTCCTGGAACTCGAGGCACCTGATTGCATGGCTTGGCCCTCTTAATAGTAGGTGCATGTGACTATATGGACTCCTGTATCTCGGCCACAGTATAAAAGTGGTTCTTGTGCCCCTCAACTAGAGCGCCGACTCCATCATCAATTGTGCCTATGGAAGAGATACGATGAGTAATAAACTTTTGAAATCCAAGCTCAAAAGGGTCACCTGCCGTTACCGTTAATGGACCGGTGCATCGAACTGCGTCCACGATGCTTCTCAATAAGTCCATATATGTGTCCTCCTCTGACAGCTCAGATGTCTCTATTTGTGGAGTCTTAATTGTGTAAAGGTGGATATGATCACCTTCAAGTGAAGCATACACTCCATCTATGATAGTACCTGCATCAGAGACATTAGCCATAACAAAATCGATGAATGCTTGGTTGGATGGTTTACCTACCGTAACGGTTAGCGAACAGGTAGATCGAGCATCATCTATCATTTGCTCCAATGTTGCTGCCAACTGTAGATCACTGAACTTTCCCACTTGCATCCTCTTCATAAACTCACGTGAGGGTCCCTTTAGTCTTCCAGCAAAGATATCAAATAGCCTGGAACCATCCCACTCATGGTCTGACTCCGTATGGAACATCCCTAACATTCTTTCGAACTTGCACAATGCATCTCTGAAGGACTCTCCATCAGCCTGATAGAATGTAGCGAGGTATATATAGGATCGTATAGAACCTGGTCACGTCTTTGAAAGTACCATCGCTGCATCAACTGTACTTGATCAAGAAAAATAGACAACCTGGAAAAGACGTCAGTGGAACAAAGAGAGATAAAGATAATAATAATAACAAGTGGTGGGAAAAATCTCACGGTTTTTTATTAAAAAAATTTTAAATATTTTTTATATGTTTTTTGGCAATCTAATCAACCTAATCGTGGTAAATAGATAATATGGCAGAACGCCTCCCCGGCAACCGCGCCATAAACTTGATCGTCCGGAATGTAACCCTAGAGCGACCTAGCTATGAAACGAATTGCACGGAGATAAATCCCCGGCAACGGCGCCATAAACTTAATCGAGCCGAAACTAACTTCGAAATGATGTCGTTTACCGCAAGCGCACGGTATAGTGGCAAGCGGGTATCGAACATGGGAAAGCGATGCAATACTACCTATCTACTCCTAGGTTGAGTTAGAATTGCGGGTTTATTGGTGGATGTGGAGTATGGAGTGTCGTAATGATGGTGGATGCGAAAGTCGTGTCACTCGATGTCACAAACAAAGGGGTCCTTACAAAGAAAGAAAGAGAAGACTAGGGCTTTAGGACTCATCACTAGAACCGTCGGACGTCGATGCTAGGCTAGGACTCTTACGTTGCATTGGTGTTATTGGGGATTGTAGCATCTAGGAAGTGAATTCATGTGTCTGGGCATCATGAATCTAACATATCGTAGCAACCTCGCTCTCACAATAGGCACATACGAAACCTGCATTAAGGATCTACAATAATCTCACCACTCTCGTGGTTTGAATGCTCTCAACTCGTACCATTCTCGTGGGTTAGAGTTTCGAGGTACTTTGGTGGCTCTATTTGACGCAATGGCGGTAGCCGACAATTAGTGATATAGTTCGTCGGTGGATCCCATCAAGGCACGAGCCGGGTATGATCACATACCTCGGTTGGATCCACTAACTCCCTAATTAAATCCATAGGATACTCCTTAAGCTAATAGATTTCACCGACCGTGGGCACGATCTTCGTACGAGTTCTCCTAGGGATTTTGCTAGATCAACCAAAATACAACCCCATTTATAACCAACGTACCATAAAAATCCCAACTTTACATATAAATCCTAAGATCCATGGGCTAATCCCTTATCCCTAGATAGAACAACACATGCATCATAGGAAAAACAGTAGAAGATTCAATAATAGCAAGAGAATTCATCCTAGCATGCATCAACGAGATATTCAATCAATAATCACAAAGAAATAACAAAAATAGAATTAAAGAGACAAAAGTACTTATCTTGATACAAAGGAGGGGCCTAGGGCATGGCCTAACTCCCCAAAAGATCATCTCCACAAAACTCCTAAAAAAGATCTAAAAAAACTCTGTCTAAAAAAGTATACAAAAATCTCTCTAAAGTCTATCTAAAAATCTCCCCTCAGAACTCTCTGTAGAACCCCCCAGATGATGGCTGCTCAATATCCCCCAAAACTCCCACAAATCGTCCCCAAAAATCCGGGCGGAGCTTAAAGAATGGGCCCACAGCGACTCGGTCGAGCACAAAGCTGCTCGGTCGAGTCGTTCGGCTGCTCGGTCGAGCAGCCCTCCTGCTCGGTCGGATTGCACAGGGAATCGACCTCCTCCGAAATATGTCGCTCTGCCAAACCGGATAGAGTAGATTCCGCTCGGTCGAGAAAGAGGTTGCTCGGACCGAGCAGACAACTGCTCGGTCGAGCAACCTGATGTCATCGCTGAATAGGACGTCAAATGCACATTTCAGCACCCTGCTCGGTCGAGCAGTCAACTGCTCGACCAAGCAGGTTGATGTTCAGATGATTAGGGGCTAAAACGCATTTCAGCATCATTTTCCACCCTACTTGGTCTAGTAGAAGGTTGCTTGGACCGAGTAGGAGGTAGCTCGATCGAGTAGGACGTAAAAACACATTTCAACAGCATTTTGCACACTGCTCGGTCGAGGAGTGCACTGCTCGGACCGAGTAGGCTGCTGAGAACAATTTCAGCACTGCAGGCTCATCTTGCAGAAATTCTCCAGGGCTCATCCGACCTCCGATTGGCGCGTCCTTAGTGGCGTTGGAACCGTCTTGAAGTCTACTATCTGGAAAAAATATCATAAAAATAGTGAAAAATCTTAGGTCAGAATATTTAGAAATAGTGCACGGCTGTCCTGTTTTCAGCACTTCGGGTCGCTCGATTCCTTCGTCGCATCACATCTCGATCGAGCGACCTTCTCTCTTGTCCCTCCCTTACTCCAGTATTATTCTTTAGCACCTCAAGCATGTCATCATGAGTCTCATTGGTGCTCTCACGTCGCCGATCGTCTTATTGACTCCAAATTGCTCCAATATCACTCCAAATCCCTGAAATGGAATAAACGGTCCGAAAGTCATATTGTTCCAAATAATAGCACAAAAGCGTATACAATGGGGGTTTGGAGGGTGAAATGTGTCATGAAGATATGCGATGAAACATGTAAAATAGGAGCATATCAACTTCCTTAAGATATTTGCATACCAACACATATTGGAGCATCGACTTCTATGACGAAACCGGTGAATGAAGAAAGTGAAATTACCAATAACAATGATTACAACAATGCAAGGAAGGATATCATGCATTGTGCTGCAGATATGAACACAAATGATACATCATGAATACAACAATCGGTTGCTATCAATATATATGCGGCATTAAAAGAGCCGTTGCCAGCTGAAGCAGAAGAGGAGCAATGGGTCAATGCAATGGTAATTGTGGCAGGGTAAGATCCGTGTACAATGAATTTGTATTGCAGGGGAACCAATGGCACGATGGTTACAAGTTGTGGGGTGATTGGGTAGGCCGTTTACAAGTTTTGAGGGGATGTTGAGGCTAGGCGCACTTCGTAGGTCGATCTCTGGATCAATCCTGCAAGTTCGTCGCTTGTCCGTCACTCTCCTTGAGTAGGTCATCGGTTTCTCGCTGCATGGGTGAGCCCACCTGTGCAAAGAGCAGCTCGTCAAAAAGGTTGTGTTTGGTTCGAATGCTTAGCTTCTCCGATGCCTAAGTCAGGATTGGGGCTTATAAATGTGGGTCGGACACGTAGGCCGAGCTAGAAGTAGGTCGACCTTGCGTGGCGAGCTTAAGTGGAAGAACAAATATGTGGACAATATTTGCTCTTGTGTGTGAGTGAGAGTTTTGAATACGATTTACCAACCCCCCTCTTGGTGGAAGTGGAGGGGTATTTATAGCTGAAGGATGCGGTTAGGTAGGGCTGAGCTGGCGTGTCAGACTGCGGAAGGTTCGGCCAAGGATGTCAGAGCTGTGCGTATCAGCCATGTTTTTGTCAGACGGTGCAACGGCCAGGGAGTGTTTTGTCAGGGTGTCAGAGTGTCAGAGCCGAAAGCATCAGGCGGTCAGACGGCGCATCATCCAGGGGGTGCTTTGTCAGACTGTTGAGCGACGGAAGCGTCAGTGGCGCTCTCATACGAGGACGTTTGTCGTGTTCGATGGGCCGAAGGATCATCAGGGTGTGTCCGAGGAGCGGGGCCGCTCATGGGTTACTTGGTCGCTCCCAGGGGATGATGGGCAAGCTAGCGACCTATCGGTGAGGATAGGCGAATTGCGACCTTCCTGCTTGGCGAGGCAGACTTCGAGGGTGGTGAGTGAGCAAGGAGGGGAGCAGGCGGTCAACTGGTGGGGTTGGGACAGAGCGCGCCCTTTCGCTAGTCGAGGCGGACTTCACGGAGGATGGGCGAGCTTGCTATGTATTTGGTAGACTTGGAGGGGTGGTCGAGGTATCACGATCTTTAGGTCGTAACAATTGCCCCCGTCATTCGAGCTTGAGGCGGAAGCCCGGCTTAGTTCAGATGACGCACCGTCTCTCCATCTGTCCGGAGGGGACTGCCTTCGATCTGGGTGTTTTTGAAATGGCGGTAGTTATTTTGAAAAGCCCGTCCACTGCTTCGTAGCCATCATTTCGATTTGAGAGACGGGAAGAAATCGAGGCGGCCCAGCCACCCTGAATGTGCCACGTGGTCGACGTGACAGCGGGTGGAAATCGAGGCATCAGAGGGGTTCGGATCCACGCCACGTGGCTGGGCTTCGACGATGGGGATGAAACGTCGCTTGCTATAAGTAGGGGAGGGGATCATCCAGTGAGAGTTTCTTCTGCTTCTAAGTTTTTCGAGTTCTTCTTCTCCGAGTTTCTGATCGTCGTTGCTACCGTCGCTGTCGTCGCCGGAGCGACTGTTCCGACTGCTTCTTCGGACCATCTTATTCCCTATAGGTACCTTTCTTGCTCTTCAACATGGTCTCTCCCACTTCTTCCCATTCAACTGCTTCGAGATAGATAGAGGAATGGTTAGGAGTGACGGAGCACCGGACAACTTTGCCACGGACACGAAGGAGAGGGTGTATAAGACTTCACCGGTCAGTGAGGGTCCGCCTGAGAGTAGACCAATGGCCGAGCTAGGTTCGTCGTCAACCGACCCTAGGGATCCGAGGAGGGGGAAAGGGCCGACCATACCGAAGCCCAGATTGTCTGCTAGGGCCTTCGTGCCATGGTCGAGGCTGGGAATGTCCCTACTGAGATCACCTCCGTTGAGTCTATGGCGCTGACCTCCTTCATCCCTCTGGCCCAGGCCAAGTACCTTAGGCCGCCCTACACAGTCCCCCTCCCGACCTCCACCGAGCGGGTGTGCTTTCCAAAGGACTATGAGGTTGGGGTCTACGTCGCATGTTTCAACCAAGGGCTCCGCTTCCCCCTCCCTCCTTTGCTTCTCCATATCCTAAATTTCCTCGAACTACCCATTTTCCAACTGATGTTGAACTCCATCAGTTGCATCGTCGGCTTCCTCGTCCTTTGTGCGGGGAGTAATATCAGTCCGACCCGCCCTCTCTTTCGATATTTCTTTGGGACTAAGAAGCTGGGGGCGCACTACTATCTCTCGGCGAGGAGAAAGCAACCTCTGATCTTGGGCCTGCTGGGGAAGATTAAAGGTTGGAAGGAGAGGTACGTGTTTGTCTGGACGCCCAAGGATCTAGTGTTGAGGTCGAACTGGGGCGTGCTAAATCCAGAGGCAAACATGGAGGTCTGCCTTGGTGCGAACGATGCAGAGCGGGCTAGGATTTTGCAGGAAATCCCGCAATGGACAGGAAATATGAGAAACTTGACAAGGAGGAGATGATAGTCTGGCTCATCTGGCCAGAAGGTAATCCGAGCTTTGTAGTTGTCGCTCCTAATTTTCTCACCCTGATCTATTTCCTTCTTACAGGTGAGACGATGAGCTCACCAATGGACGAGCTAGTGAGGCTGGCCTCGGAGCATGTAGCCAAACAATTGGCAAAGGGCGGCCCAAAGAGAGCTCAGGAGGGCACGTCCACTGGGAAGGCTGAGAAGCTTATCCGGACGAAGAAGATGAAGGTAGTGGAGGCCACGGCTGCCTCGGGCCCGCTGACAATCGTGTCGGACACCGACCGTCCAACTGAGAGCGCCGCCTCTAGAGCTGATCCCATGCCCATTGACCTCGATGCCGAGGAAGTGGTGTGGGCCGAGCTGGAGGCCTAAGGGTCGCAGAGTGAGCAGCGACCCGCGATCCCCGAAATCCAACTTTGGACGGTCCCGCCCCAGGGGTCTCTAGTCGGATCGGGCTCCAGCCAGCGAACGACGGCCACAGATCGTTGGCCATACAGTTGCCTGCCGTTCGGGCTCGGAAAGCCCGCTCACCTGAGCTACGAGTCGGTGCTCGCGGTGTTCAAGTCCAAAAGGGATGAGCTCTTGGCTTTGTCGGCAGAGAACTCGTTGGCAGCGTCATACCCGATTGGCTCTGTTGAGTCAGTCTTAGACGAACCGGAGTGGCGGCGAGGCTAGCTGAGAACAGCCTGCTGCCAAAAGACAGGGAGCCGCTGACAAATGTGGATGCGGAGAGGTTGTGCACCTTGGCCATCTGGCACAACATGTAGGTCAGTCCGGCTTCTCTCTTAAGACATCTCCTTTTATTTATGTGTATGCTTGACCCTTCTATCTTTTGTGCAGTCGAGTGCAATGATGGTCGCCCTTAGGCACCATACGGCCGGGATCAATAAGGCCGAGGCCGTGCTGGGGAGGAAGCAGGTGCAGCTAGAAGCCGTGAAGAAAGCGGCTGAGGAGCAGGTGGTGAGGCATAGGATCCGGCATATAAAGTTGCAGGAGTCGTACGCCACCCAATGGGTGACGATCCAAAAGCAGGAGACGTGCTTGGAGGAGTTTGAGAGGAAGGTCCAAGTCGAAGAAGCTTGTTGTGTCGATGCAGAGGCCGCCCTTGAGCAAGAAAAGAAGAGGACGGTGGAGCTGGAGCAGCTAGTGGCAGCAGGGAGGACTGAGCTGGCGGTGAAGCAGGTCGAAGTGGTCTGACACTACCAGCTAACGGAGCTCGTCCCGGCAATGGCGGTGATAAAAGAGAAAGGCACATCGGAGGGCTGGGAGGCGTGCCTCCAGAGAATTAAAGAGAAAGTGGGAAGCCTCTATCCCTCGGTAGAGGTAGACTTCTCGAAGCTGGTGGCCTTAGATGACGAGGAGCAGGAAGAGGTCGCCACACCGACCGAAGGGGATGCGACGCAGTCGAACAACCAGTGGGGGGCCATGTTCAAGAGTGAGGTGAAAGTTTGGTCTGTGGCGACCAAGGGGAAGGTGACCATGGCGAGGGTGGCCAGGGCGCCGTGTGAAAGCTAGAGTGGGGGTTTTTAGGGGCCGATCTAGGGGCCTTGGTTTAGGACTTGTTTTCTTTTTGCTTTCTTTACTTTTGGATGTTTTGGTTTTTTGTAGTGTAGGCCGATGCGTGGTTGGCCAAGGCGACCATTTTTAAGGTCGGCCTTCGGAAATACTTGTATATGTTTCCGAACATTTTAATCAATGAATATACTTGTCCGAACTTCCTTTTCTTGACTTGTGACTTAGCATTGCCTTCTAGCTTTGCCCTTATGTGTATTGCTCCCGATGTTCGGGGTGGGTGAGAGCTGGGGAGAGGCCATGCCAGATGTCGAGCCCGTAGCCCGTAGCCCCGGAGTTTGAGGGAGGGGAGGGTATGAGCCTGTAGCTCGGCTCTAGCCCTCCGGAGCCTATCGAGGGTAAAGCTCCGTAAGCTTGCCCAAGAGTTTGAGGGAGGGGAGGGTACGAGTCCGTAGCTCGGCCCTAGCCCTTCGGATCCTATCGAGGGCGAAGCTCTGTAAGCTTGCCTCGGAGTTTGAGGGAGGGGAGGATACGAGAACGTAGCTCGGCCCTAGCCCTTCGGAGCCTATCGAGGGCGAAGCTCCGTAAGCTTGCCCCGGAGTTTGAGAGAGGGGAGTTTACGAGCCCATAGCTCGGCCCTAGCCCTCTGGAGCCTATCGAGGGCGAAGCTCTGTAAGCATGCCCGGAGTTTGAGGGAGGGGAGGGTACGAGCCCATAGCTCGGCCATAGCCCTTCGGACCCTATCGAGTACGAAGCTCCGTAAGCTTACCCCGGAATTTGAGGGAGGGGAGGGTACACGCCCGTAGCTCGGCCCTAGCCCTTCAAAGCCTATCGAGGGCAAAACTCCGTAAGCTTGCCCCGGAGTTTGAGGGATGAGAGGGTACGAGCCCTTAGCTCGGCCCTAGCTCTCCGGAGCCTATCGAGGGCGAAGCTCCGTAAGCTTGCCCCGGAGTTTGAGAGAGGGGAGGGTACGAGCCCGAAGATCGGCCCTAGCCCTCCGGAGCCTATTGAAGGCGAAGCACTGTAAGCTTGCCTCGAGTTTGTGGGAGGGGAGAGTACGAACCTGTAGCTCGGCCCTAGCCCTCCGGAGCCTATCGAGTGCGAAGCTCTGTAAGCTTGCCCTGGAGTTTGAGGGAGGGGAGGGTACGAGCCCGTAGCTCGGCCTTAGCCCTCCAGAGCCTATCGAGGACGAAGCTCCGTAAGCTTGTCCTGGAATGCGACAATATTCGAGGAGAGATGAAATTTCCAAATGGAAACGGAAAAATTTGAGAATATGTATGAAAAGAAGATAATTTCATTAAAATTTACAATGTTACTGCTAGTATTTGAGCAAGTGTTCTGCATTCCATGGGTGGGCTAGCTCACCGCCGTCCATGGTTGCAAGGATGTAAGTTACCGGCCCGATGATGTCAATGATTTCATAGGGGCACTCCCATTTTGCTGCGAGCTTCCCTCGACGAGCGATCTCTGGCTTGAAGGTCGCATCCCTAAGGACTAGGTCGCCGATTCTGAAGCTCCATTTTTTCACTCGGGAGTTGTAGTGCCGAGCCATCCTCTGTCTGTGCTTGACAAGGTATGTCAGAGCTCGGTCTCTCACTTCATCGATGAGCTAGATGTTCAGGTCGAGACTTTCCATGTTGACGTCTTCATCAAAGTATTTGAGCCGAAGTGTCTCTTCTTCCACTTCTACTGGAACGAATGCCTCCATCCCGAATGCAAGCATAAACGAACTCTCCCCGGTTGACGCCTTGTAGGTCATGCGGTACGGCCATAGGATGCCCGATAGGTCGTCCACCCAGGACCCAAGCACGTCACCGGCTTTCTTCTTCAGGGGGCCCAGTATACATGCGGATGCGCTACGGAGGCGAAGTGGAGTATGATCCCCCACTCTGAACAGAAACTTCCGAAGTCCGCGCAGTCGAACTGCCTCCTATTGTCTGTCACTATGGAGCGAGGTACCCCGAAGCGGCATATGAAGGACTTCCAGATGAAGCTCCTCATGTCCTTCCAAGTGATGTGCGCCAATGGTTCAACCTCGATCCATTTGGTGAAGTAATCGACGTCGACGACGAGGTACTTCCTCCCTCCAGACGCCTTCTAGGAAAGGTCCGAGGATACCGAGGCCCCACTTGGCAAACGGGATCGAGCTACGGAGGGGGACCAGGTCAACTGTCACGCCCCGCTCACCCAAGTACGGGGAGCGTAGCTGACAAGGTCACCGTAGTATCCAGATTCAGGCTTCGAGCCCTCTTATCTAAATACTACTAGGCATTTTTTTGTGGTTTAATATTAAATAATGAGCAGGCCACAACGATATCACTGGAATAGTACACAGAGAATAAGAAAAGTGCTCCAACAAAAAACAAAACGCAGTACTGAAAAATAAATTACATCAACACAGAAGTTACATTACATCACATAAGTCCATATACGTACATACGTACATCAGCTGTACAAAAGGGGGTACAAAAACGGGTACAACAAAAGTAGAAACTCCCAACCCAAAAGTACAAAAGTCCACCCGGTACAACACGCCCGCTACTCTAAACCCGGGAAGTCTAACTGAATGAGGTCGCCCGTAGGCTCTACCTCAGCTGTACAAGTATCAGCCTCCGGCTCCGGGACACTCGCTAACTGCTCGAAACTCGTACCTATAAACCACGGGATGGGACACGTCAACACGTGACCCAGTAGGAACCCCTAACACCCAAGTAGAACCCAGTTTAGAACTGATCTTCCTAACTAACTAACTAACTACAAGTGTCACATCATCACATGTTTACGCAGAAATTAAAAACAGAGTATAAGTGCTGAAAGTAAACAACAGTGAACAGAACTGAAGTAATAAATGGTTAAATTAAGTAAAATTAAATATTGTTCTGTATTTGGATCCCGGATAAACCATAGGCTGCTAAGAGAGCGGACTTCACCCAGGGTGGGTGAAAAGTGGTACCACTCACAGCGACACGGGCACTGGAGGGGTCTCTCGTAACTCCGTACCCGACTGGACAAGGTACCGGAGTGAGACTCATCTCGGTTTTTCTGTCAGACAAACGGAGAAAACCATCATTTACCATCCTGGTGCGTCACGAGCGCACCGGCGGCCTCTCTAACTCTAGTCAACTCCCCCTTCTGGGAGTGACGAAGCGAGTGAGAAATCATACTATGTCCGCTCCTTAACACCTACAATTTATCCGTGTTTCCCCCAACCCCACATCTGGAGTCTCACTAGGGGTGGCAAAATGAACCCGACCCGACCCGACCCGACCCGAACCCGGCCTCTTTAACCGGGTATGGGTATAGCTCTATCCGGGTCGGGTGGAATTCGGGTCGACCCGGCTGACCCGGATAAAATCCGGGTCTGGTCCGGGTTTGACCCGGTAACCCGTATTCGACCCGGTTTAGTATATATGTTCATATATAATTTATGTCAAACGCTTACAAGAGCCGCTGTTCAGTCATTTGGTTAGCGGTTTGTGATTGGCGCGCTGCTACCCCGTAGGTTGTAGCTTCGAATCCCACCCTTACGTTTAATTTATTTCAATATTTAACATGGGTTAGGAATTTAAATAAATAAAATTGTAATGTGAAACCCTCATATCAAATTGTTAGCTCAGTTGGTAGCCTTGCGTACCCAATTTCCGGTGGTCTGTAGTTCGAAACTTGCTATCGGCAACTAATTTAAAACAATTTTTTTAGTGTGAATAGATTGCGGGTCGGGTGACCCGCCAACCCGACGGGTCGGGTTCGGGTCTTAGGTTCCCGACCCGGATTTAATCCGGGTCGGGTTCGGGTTCACCCCTAAACGGGTCGGGTCGAACCTGACCCGACCCGGAACCGACCCGAACCGACCCGTTTGCCACCCCTAAGTCTCACCCATTTCAAGAATGGACCGAGAACACCGATGTTAAACTCTCAACCTCACTCTCAGTTTTAAACATAATACATCATTGTTTTAGCAATGATTCTTTAACGGTTTCGACTACCGCTTTCATTTCGTACTTGCACAAATTTTCAGCATCATAAATTTTCTACATTAATCATAACATATGAAGCATCATCATAAGGACATATCTCAAGAGCATAATAATGATGTATCATCAACATTGATCAAATTCAATTCAAGATCAAAAAATACAACATTACAATTTCTAAGCAAGTTAACACAAGAATCTGCCCAAAACTGTCACACCAGAAAGATTGGCTCTGTTACCATAATTGCAGTCAGAATTGGCTCTCTGCCTCTCTTCAAAGTTGTAGGAAAATTTCTCTAGTTTTTCGCAGTGTCCTTAATTTTATTTTTCTGATTTTTCTACTATTTTCTACGAATTTTACAAGTTACTGTTCTGCTGCAACAAAAATTCCAGCAACTAATTTCCTTTCTAAATCTAGTTCTGACATCTTTAAATGCCACAATTAACATGTCAACACTAGCATGAGAATAAGATTATGATAATTGCAACTCCTTAACATAATTCCAGTCTTACAAAAAGGATGACATTAAATATATATCACACACAAATACAACTACATAACTTGCAACTTCATATTAAAATGAAACTAGCATATGAACAATTCTCTACACATCACAACTACAAACTAGCATCATTTTTAGCAAGCTAACATATTGGGTGCCCTAATTAACATAACTATTCTAGCTTGACAAATAATGCTACAACATTACAAACTATTAACATGTTCCAAATTTACAAGGGAAATATTTAGCACCTAAAAATAAAACATGTCATACTAGTATGACTATTTAGCATGCTACTAACTTTTTCAATGAGACATACTAACAAATCCTACTACATGGCATATCAAGATACATGGCATCTCATGCTACAAATTAATCATGCTACCATTTTGTTCTACAATGTTAAAATTAAACATTTTACACATAATTCTTAAACTATAATAGAAACCAAATCCTAAAATTAATCCTACTAAGAATGATAGGTAGTGTCTACCTTGTAAAAGTCCTCCAAATTAAGTCTTGGGCCCTTCTTCTCCTTGATGGAGAGTTCCCTAATCTTCTTCTCCAAGCTCCAATTTTTGTCTCCAAATGTTGGATTTTTGGGCTAATTTGGGCTAATTTGGTGTTGGAATGAGACGGGAATTTTTGGGGGCTTTAAGTGATTGAAGAGGGATTATTTGGAAGGGAAATTTGATGGAGGAAGATGAAGCAAGAGAGGAAAGGGGAAGAGCAAACTTTCGGCCAGAATTTTTTTGGGGAGGTGAGGGAGAGAAATGAGGTTTTTTTTCCTTTGGTTTTGTTTTTCATGCCTAGTTTTTAGGAATCCCTAAAATCCTCTCCTCCTCACATTTAGTCAAAATTTTAGCCAAGTGTCTTAGCTTAAGCTAACCATATGACACATTGCCATACTAGGTGTCATGGCAACAAAATTAAGAATTAAAATTTTTAGGAAAATAAGAATACATGGTGAAATACACCATTCTCCTTAAATACATAGTATTTCTTCCAAATACCCTTATTTTCTAATATCCATAATGGGTTTAAATCTATTTAAAAATAATTCCTCCATCAAAAATAATTAAATAAAAATACGGGCATACTCCTAAAAATTATACGTACGCATCTACGCCAAAGTACGTACAGATACGCGTATATAGAAATTAGGGTCATTACATCCTACCCCCCTTAAAATAAATTCCGTCCTCGGAATTTCAAATTAAGGGAGAAAATTTTTTATACGTCATATCATCTACAAAACAAAACTACATCAGACAAACAAGTGAGGGTACTTCTCTTTCATCTCATCCTCGAGTTCTCAGGTAGACTCTCCTGGTGACTCTCGGTGCCACATAACCCTCACTAGGTTGATCGATTTCTTCCTCATCATCTTCTGCTTTCGGTCTAGAATGGCTACAGGCTGCTGATCATAAGTCAAGTTTGGTCGCACTTCGATCTCAGAGAAGTCAACGACATGATCAGGACTTCCAATACATCTCCTGAGTTGCGATATATAAAACACATTATGCACTCCCTCAAGAGATGCTGGCAAGGCAATTCTGTAAGCCACTTCTCCAACACGAGCCAGAACTTTAAAAGGTGCGATATATCTTGGGCTCAGCTTCCCACATCTTCCAAAATGAATCAGCTCTCGTGTTGGCGAGATCTTCAAAAATACTAACTCTCCTGGCTGAAATTTCAAGTGTCGCCTCTTCACATCTGCCCAGTGTTTATAACGGTCTTGAGCTATGCGAAGATTGTCTCTGATGACTCTCACAACATCTAAGGTTTCAGCGATCATATCTGGGCCCAATAATTCACGATCTCCAACATCATCCCAACTGAGAGGAGATCGGCACTTCCTTCCATACAAGGCTGTAAATGGTGCCATGCCTATACTGGCTTGATAACTGTTATTGTAGGCGAACTCTACCAGATGTAGATGTTCATCCCAAGAGCCCTTGAAATCCAGCATGCACGCCCTCAGCATATCTTCTAGAATCTGAATTGTCCTCTCTAACAGACCGTCTGTCTGAGGATGGTATGCAGTGCTGAAACTCAGCTGAGTTCCCAAGCTAGCCTGTAGACTTCTCCAAAAGTGAGACGTAAACCTCGTGTCACGGTCGAAGACTATGCTTACAGGTACTCCGTGAAGCCTCACGATTTCCTGTATACATGACTAATCAGAATCTAGACTAACAATAAACAAACAAAAACAAAACAATGAATCTCACCTCCATATATCTCTTTGCAAGATGGTCTGTCGACTGGCCTACTCGAAATGGTATGAAGTGAGCTGATTTGGTTAATCGATCAACGATTACCCAAATAGCATCATGTCTTCGAGAAGTGCGAGGTAAGCCAGTTACAAAATCCATCGTCACATGCTGCCACTTCCACTCTGGAATTGGAAGAGGTTGCAGAAGTCCTGCCGTTCTCTGATGTTCGGCCTTGACTTGCTGACATGTCAAACATGAAGCCACACTTCTAGCCACACTACGCTTCATGTCGTGCCACCAAAAATGTTGTCGCAGATCACGATACATTTTGGTGCATCCAGGATGGATAGAATAATGTGAGCTATGAGCTTCCTTCAACAGTTCATCCCGAATGTCACCTGATGGCACACAGATCCTGCTCCCAAAACACAGAGATCCATCTTCGTGAACACAGAAATCATTACGAAGTTCGACTTCTGTCTACTCGTGAATCTTCTTCAACTTCGCATCTCCAGACTGAGCTGCCTTAATCCTCTCAACTAAATCAGATTGAACCTGCAAGTTCATCATCATCACTAAGGAACCAGGTAAGACAACTTCAATCTCCAGCTGTCAAATATCACCCCGAAGTTCTCTCTGCACAGTCAACATCATTACTGTCGGCATGCGACTAAGAGCATCAGGCACTACATTGACTTCCCCAGGGTGATATTGGAGGTCGACATCATAATTAGCCATCAACTCGAGCCATCTACGTTGCCTCATATTCAGCTCTTTCTGAGTGAACACGTACTTCAAACTCTTGTGATCTGTGTATATCTTTACACGTTCACCCAGAAGAAAATGCCTCCACAACTTCAATGCAAACACCACTGCTGCTAACTCCAAGTCATGCGTATGATAGTTCCTCTCATGGGTCTTTAACAATCTAGAAGCATAAGCTACTACCCTATCATACTGATGGAAAACACATCCCAATCCTCTGCCTGACGCATCACAGTAAATCTCATATCCATCCGAATGGTCTGGAATCGTCAGGACATGTGCAGTGATCAATCTATGCTTCAGTTCATCAAATGCTCGCTGACATTCCTCTGACCAATTGTAAGCAACATTCTTCTTGGTTAGATGAGTCATCGATGCAGCGATCTTAGAAAAATCCTTGATGAACTTCATGTAGTATCCAGCCAATCCCAAGAAACTTCTGATCTCCGTTACTGACTTAGGAACTGGCCGCTTCTCTACTGCAGCAACCTTCTCTGGATCTACAACTATACAATCTCCAGATACAACATGTCCCAGAAAAGCAACCTTGGTTAGCCAAAACTGACACTTGCTATACTTAGCATATAACTGGTGCTGTCTCAGAGTCTCCAGGACTATCCTCAGATGCTCAACATGATCTTCCTCTGATCTTGAGTATACCAAAATATCATCTATGAAGACGACCACAAACTTATCCAAATACTCATAGAAGACTTGGTTCATCAACCTCATGAATGTGGCTGGTGCATTAGTAACACCAAAAGGCATCATTAAAAATTCATAATGACCATATTGGGTCCTAAATGCAGTCTTTGGAATATCTGATCCTCTGACCTTCACCTGATGATATCTGCTTCTCAAATCCAGCTTTGAATACACACGAGATCCACCCAACTGATCAAAGATGTCATCAATCCTGGGGAGAGGATACTTGTTCTTCACAGTAACTTTATTCAACTCCCAGTAATCAATGCACATCCTTTGAGATCCATCCTTCTTGTTCACTAAAAGCACTGGCGCACCCCATGGCGAAACACTTGGCTGAATCAAACCATGCTCTGACAAATCCTTCAACTGACTACGAAGCTCTGCTAACTCTGGAGGAGCCATACGGTATGGAGCCTTCGCAATCGGTTGAGTGCTTGGAATCAGATCGATGGTGAATTCCAATGATCTATCCGGAGGAAGTCCATAGATATCGTCTGGAAAGACATCAGGAAAATCTCGGACTACCCTCGGCAATACAGGTTCAGCATCCATCTCCATCATCACTTCTACTGGACTGGCCTTAAACTTCAATGGTCCAAGGGAACTACTACCACTAAGAAACTTAAACTCTGGATGATTAGGAATCTGAAACACTATCTTCCTGAGCCTACAATCTATAGTGGCATAGAACATCCCTAACCAGTCCATCCCAAACACTGCTTCAAAATGAGGCATTTCCATCACTAAGAAATCTGCATACAGCATGCGTTCACAAATCTCAACATGACACTGTCAGTATCTCGAAGAACTGCGGATCACTCCATTCCCTGTGTGGATATTCCAACTAGAAGCAAAGGAGTCTACTACTAATGAATTCCTAGTCACAAACTGCTGAGACAAGAAGCAATGGGATGCTCCCGAATCGAATAGTGACAAGGCAGGGAAGGAAGCTACTCTAATAACTCCTAAGAGAATAAACATAAACTAACATAAGAATCTAAACATCCTAATCACAACCACAAACATAACATACTATAGAAAAAATAACAAAGCATTCAGCACTAAAGAGAAATAGATACCAGTGATGACGCGACCGGTGTTCTCTGCCTCGACAACCGACATGGTGAAAGCCTGACGCCTCGACGCCGCTCTCCTGGGAGTCTGCTGCTGTTGCTGCAGAGGCCTAGGTGGTCCTCTCTGAGTCACTGCACTAGGCGTTGGTGGAGCTGGCAGTGGAAGCCTCTGTGGAGCCGGCAGAAGGGTCCTCTGCTGCTGCTCAAGCCGGACTGCCACTGGTGCCCCAGAACCTGAAGTCTGTCCCTGCTGAGGACACTGCCTACTGATGTGCCCAGAAAACATAGCCCATGCCTAAACTTGCAATCCCGCTGCTCATGCCCAGTCTTCCTACAAAATCCACAAGACTGACGCCGATGTGATGCTGGTGGAACTCCAGGCCTCCTAAACTGAGTGGTCTGAGTGGGCCTCGGGAAACTCCTCTGCTGACCTGCAGGGTGCCTCTCAGATGTTGCTGGACCTCTACCCACACTCTTCAGGTGCGTCTCATGCATCATGGCCGCCTCCAGTACAACACTGTGTGTAAGCAACACCTGGGTCAACATCGCTGCTCTGAACTCAGGGTCCAGTCCCATCCTGAATCGCCTAGCTCTGGTGGCCTCCGACTGCACCAACTCTGGAGCAAACTTGCTCAATAGTGAGAACTCTGCATCATAAGCATCTACGCTCCGTCGTCCCTGAGTCAAGTGCTCAAACCTCAACCGCAGCTCATCCTTCTTCGTCTCCGACAGGTACTGAGCCTCAAACAGCTCTCTAAACTTCTTCCACGAGATTGGCTTAGTCAAATGCAGCTCCTGAGCATCCCACCAATCTCGTGCCTGATGTGTCAGCTGTCTCTTCGCGGCATCCACCCACTTATCCCTCGGGTATACAATAGCCTCCAAATCGTCCTCGGAATGCCTAATCCACTCGTCCACCTCCAGAGGACTCTCCTTGCCCAAAAAGGACCTCGGGTGTAAAGCTCTAAACTGCCTGATACCCACTGGCTTTGGTGGCGCACCACTAGCCACCATATCCTCCATCTGATGCATATGCTCCAGAATCCCTATCAGAATCTTCTCCATCAGTAAAGCCTCAGATGAAGCAGCATCGGAAGCAGGGGTCCTGTTCTCGAACGATCCATTCACCGGATCCATTCTGCAAGAATGAACAGGGAAACAACATTCAGTACCAAAATTGGGAATTATAATGTTGGAGCTTACTTGTACTATTCTTACGTGTATCGCAGTGTGAGCTGACCTGCATGGGCCATCACAAAAACCTGTCACACCCCGCTCACCCAAGTACGGGGAGCGTAGCTGACAAGGTCGCCGTAGTATCCAGATTCAGGCTTCGAGCCCTCTAATCTAAATACTACTAGGCATTTTTTTGTGGTTTAATATTAAATAATGAGCAGGCCACTACGATATCACTAGAATAGTACACAGAGAATAAGAAAAGTGCTCCAGTAAAAAACAAAACGCAGTACTGAAAAGTAATTTACATCAACACAGAAGTTACATTACATCACATAAGTCCATATACATACATCCGTACATCAGCTGTACAAAAGGAGGTAGAAAAAACAGGTACAACAAAAGTAGAAACCCCCAACCCAAAAGTACAAAAGTCCACCCGGTACAACACACCCGCTAATCTAAACCCGGGAAGTCTAACTGAATGAGGTCGCCCGTAGGCTCTACCTCAGATGTACAAGTATCGGCCTCTGGCTCCGGGACACCCGCTGACTGCTCGAAACTCATACCTGTAAACCATGGGATGGGACACGTCAACGCATGACCCATTAGGAACCCCTAACACCCTAGTAGAACCCAGTTTAGAATTGGTCTTCCTAACTAACTAACTAACTACAAGTGTCACATCATCACATGTTTACGCAGAAATTAAAAACAGAGTATAAGTGCTGAAAGTAAACAACAGTGAACAGAACTGAAGTAATAAATGGTTAAATTAAGTAAAATTAAATGTTTTCTGTATTTGGAACCCGGATAAACCATAGGCTGCTAAGAGAGCGGACTTCACCCTGGGTGGGTGAAAAGTGGTACCACTCCAGCGACACGGGCACTGGAGGGGCCTCTCGTAACTCCGTACCCGACTGGACAAGGTACTGGAGTGAGACTCATCTCGGTTTTTCTGTCGGACAAACGGAGAAAACCATCATTTACCGTCATGGTGCATCACGAGCGCACCGGCGGCCTCTCTAACTCTAGTCAATTCCCCCTTCCGGGAGTGACGAAGCGAGTGAGAAATCATTCTACGTCCGCTCCTTAACACCTACAATTTATCCGTGTTTCCCCCCAACCCCACATCTAGAGTCTCACCCATTTCAAGAATGGACAGAGAACACCGATGTCAAACTCTCAACCTCACTCTCAGTTTTAAACATAATACATCATTGTTTTAGCAATGATTCTTTAACGGTTTCGACTACCGCTTTCATTTCGTACTTGCACAAATTTTCAGCATCATAAATTTTCTACATTAATCATAACATATGAAGCATCATCATAAGGACATATCTCAAGAGCATAATAATGATGTATCATCAACATTGATCAAATTCAATTCAAGATCAAAAAATACAACATTACAATTTCTAAGCAAGTTAATACAAGAATCTGCCCAAAACTGTCACACCAGAAAGATTGGCTCTGTTACCCTAATTGCAGTCAGAATTGGCTCTCTGCCTCTCTTCAAAGTTGTAGGAAATTTTCTCTAGTTTTTCGCAGTGTCCTTAATTTTATTTTTCTGATTTTTCTACTATTTTCTACGAATTTTACAAGTTACTGTTCTGCTGCAACAAAAATTCCAGCAACTAATTTCCTTTCTAAATCTAGTTCTGACATCTTTAAATGCCACAATTAACATGTCAACACTAGCATGAGAATAAGATTATGATAATTGCAACTCCTTAACATAATTCCAGTCTTACAAAAAGGATGACATTAAATATATATCACACACAAATACAACTACATAACTTGCAACTTCATATTAAAATGAAACTAGCATATGAACAATTCTCTACACATCACAACTACAAACTAGCATCATTTTTAGCAAGCTAACATATTGGGTGCCCTAATTAACATAACTATTCTAGCTTGACAAATAATGCTACAACATTACAAACTATTAACATGTTCCAAATTTACAAGGGAAATATTTAGCACCTAAAAATAAAACATGTCATACTAGTATGACTATTTAGCATGCTACTAACTTTTTCAATGAGACATACTAACAAATCCTACTACATGGCATATCAAGCTACATGGCATCTCATGCTACAAATTAATCATGCTACCATTTTGTTCTACAATGTTAAAATTAAACATTTTACACATAATTCTTAAACTATAATAGAAACCAAATCCTAAAATTAATCCTACTAAGAATGATAGGTAGTGTCTACCTTGTAAAAGTCCTCCAAATTAAGTCTTGGGCCCTTCTTCTCCTTGATGGAGAGTTCCCTAATCTTCTTCTCCAAGCTCCAATTTTTGTCTCCAAATGTTGGATTTTTGGGCTAATTTGGGCTAATTTGGTGTTGGAATGAGACGGGAATTTTTGGGGGCTTTAAGTGATTGAAGAGGGATTATTTGGAAGGGAAATTTGATGGAGGAAGATGAAGCAAAGAGAGGAAAGGGGAAGAGCAAACTTTCGGCCAGAATTTTTTTGGGGAGGTGAGGGAGAGAAATGAGGTTTTTTTTCCTTTGGTTTTTTTTTCATGCCTAGTTTTTAGGAATCCCTAAAATCCTCTCCTCCTCACATTTAGTCAAAATTTTAGCCAAGTGTCTTAGCTTAAGCTAACCATATGACACATTGCCATACTAGGTGTCATGGCAACAAAATTAAGAATTAAAATTTTTAGGAAAATAAGAATACATGGTGAAATACACCATTCTCCTTAAATACATAGTATTTCTTCCAAATACCCTTATTTTCTAATATCCATAATGGGTTTAAATCTATTTAAAAATAATTCCTGCACCAAAAATAATTAAAGAAAAATACGGGCATACTCCCAAAAATTATACGTACGCATCTACGCCAAAGTACGTACAAATACGCGTATATAGAAATTAGGGTCATTACATCGACCGGCGGTGCAGCAGTGTGTCTGCAGAACTTCTGGCACTCTATGCACTTCTTGACATACTGGAACGCATCGCGAATCATAGTCGGCCAATAATATCCTTGACGTACTGCTTTGTGGGCGATGGTGTGTCTACCGTAATGGTTTCCACAAAGGCCTTCATGCACCTCACGGATGACTTGTTCGGCTTGATCCGGCCCCAGACACTTCAGATAAGGCAGGATGTCGAATCTTGCGTGGCGCTTCCGATAAAGCACACCGTCGAAGATTACGAATGACAGTGCTCGCCTCTCGACCTTCTTCGCCTCGAGCCGATCTTCGGGCAGGGCTCCCG
Source organism: Scilla litardierei (assembly GCA_030789695.1). Classification (NCBI taxonomy): domain Eukaryota; kingdom Viridiplantae; phylum Streptophyta; class Magnoliopsida; order Asparagales; family Asparagaceae; genus Scilla; species Scilla litardierei. Next base: position 140,859,518 of record CM061140.1, on the reverse strand, counting down.
TCTCCAGGTAGGTCATGATTGGGCTCATCCAGGTCGTCGTCTGGCTGACACACATTAGCTCCCCCTCCTCAATGGTATGTGTCAGCAAGTTTTCGACGTAGATGGCCTTCCCTTTGGTCGGGGAAGAGGAGGCTAGCTTTGAGAGAGCATCGGCCCAGAGGTTGTTCGATCGAGGCAGATGCTGAACCTCCGCCTTCTTGAACTTCTGAAGTTCGGCCTGGGCACAATTTAAGTAGCGCTTCATCAGCTCATCCCTTGCTTCGAAGCTCCCTTGGATTTGTTAGAGGACGAGCCTTGAGTCGCTTAGCAGTCGCACATTCGTCGCCCCCATCGCTCGGCATAGCTTCAGCCCATTGACATCGGCTTCATACTCCGCCACATTGTTTGTTGCCAAGAAGTTGAAGCGGAGTGCATATTCCAACAAGCTCCCGTCAGAGGTTTCAATGACGATGCCTGCTCCACTTCCTGACCCTGCAACCGACCCGTCAATGTGGACGACCCATAGTTCGCCCTCTTCTCCCTGGGCGGACGTGGAGGGTTCGTCTACTACCAACTGTCTTTGCCTTTCTATGGCCGATCGAACACCCTACGGATCTTCGGGAAGTTCTTTGATGGTGCATTCCACCATGAAGTCTGCCAGCGCTTGTCCCTTGATCGCCATTCTGGCCTTGTAGATGATGTCGAACTCGATGAGTTCGACGCTCCAATTCAGCATTCTGTCTGATCGCTTCAATCTCTTCAAGTTTTTCTCGAGGGGCAGATTGGTGTAGACCACGATGGTATGAGCTTGAAAGTACGGCCGGAGTTTTCTCGCTGTTGTGATAAGGCAGTAAGCAACCTTCTCTATGGGGCTATAACAGGTCTCGCATCTCGTAGCACCCAGCTCGCATAGTATACCGGCCTCTGGGTGTCCTTCTCTTCTTTTACTAGGGTCGGCTGATAGCTTCATCACTAGTGGACAGGTATAAACCCAGCTGCTCTCCATCCTCCGGCTTCGCAAGTAGCGGCAGACTTTGTAAGTAGGCCCGCAGCTCCGCGAAAGCTTGGGCGCAAGAATCGTCCCACTAGACCACCTTCCTCTCGTCCTTCTTTCCGACGAGAGCCTGTCGCAAGATTCTAAAGAATGGGAGCGTCCTCTTGACGGACTTTGATAGGAACCTCCCAAGTGCGACGATTCTATCGTTCAACCTATTTAGGTCTCTAATTGTCCTAGTCTCCTTCATGTTGACGAGGGCCGATATTTTGTCCGGGTTCGTCTCGATCCCTTTCTTTGTAATCATGAAGTCGAGGAATTTTCCAGATTGTATACTAAAGATGCACTTTGCCGGGTTGAGCCTCAAGTTGAAGCGGTGCACTTTTTGGAAGGTCTCCTGCATTTCGACGAGGTGGTCAGGGGCCTCCTTGCTCTTGACCAGCATATCATCGATGTAGACTTCAAGGTTTCGCCCGACCTGAGAGCTGAAGATCTTGTCCACCATCCGTTGTTATGTCGCCCCAGCATTCTTCAGCCCGAACAACATCTTTGTGTAGCAGAAGGTCCCCTTGTCAGTGATGAACAAAGTCTTCTCTTTTTCGAACTTCGCCTTTGGAATTTGGTTGTAGCCCGAGAAAGCATCCATGAAGCTCAGGAGCTCGTAACCCGAGGCATGGTCGACCAGGTGGTCGATCCTTGGCCATGAAAGGCTGTCTTTTGGGCACACCTTATTGAGGTCGGTGAAGTTGACGCACATGCGCCACTTACCATTGGCCTTCTTCACCATGACGACGTTGTCGAGCCACTCTGGGTAGCTCACCTCCCTAATAAATTTGGCCTTGAGGAGCCGATCTACCTCCTCGCCTGCCGCCCGCATCTTCTCTCCTCCAGATCTCCTTTTCTTCTATTTGACTGGACGAGCTTCCAGGTTTGCATTCAGCTCATGAGCGATCACTGCAGGATCGACTCCGGGCTACATCCCATCAATTCCAAGAGAACTTCCTTGCTTAGAGTCGGCAGATTCAGAAATCCGTTGAAAATCTTACTCTGATTGCCACTTGCTTAGAAGAAAGTAATGCTTTTGAAACTAAATTTCCAGAATCTAATGTGAGTTTATCTTCTATTGCAGGTATACCGAGCGAGCCATGCCACGATGAAGTCGCGAATGAAAACATTGACATGGCAGGAAGTGTGTGCAAAAGAGAGGACGAGCTAGCAATTTTGGATGAACATGAGGAGGAAATAGCGAGGGACAAGTGTTCAGAGATCATCGCTATGGAGCCTGAGCCACTCTCTCCCCCAGTTTTTTCCCAAAATCATTTACCCCTCTCTCCAATGACTGAGCATCATACCGAGAGTAGTGCATATCCTTCATGGAGTAGTCGTCAACATGCTTTAATTTATTTCACCTATTTTGATGACTACATATGGAATATTTTTGTTGATAGGAATTTTAAACTAATTTGGACTGACATAACTCATCTCTTGCAGGACATTGGTATACAGCTTATAGAGATGCTTGGAGTTGTGTATTTGGGGTCCAATTTAGCTTTTGGAGGAAGGATACTTACCGAGGAGTGCAAGGAGCAAATTGAACAACTTCCTCCACCATTAAAGATTCGGGATCCGTCATTTGACCACTGTGTGTTCTTTCCAGTAGTGTAGATTTTATATGCTTTCTAGGTTGCTTGCTTGAATAAACTCGTACTCCTTTCGACATTGAGGACAATGTACATCTTTAGTTGGGGGGTGTGTGTATGAGACCTTAGGATTTTTTTTCAAAAAAAACAAGGCTAAAGAAAAGAATGAACCACCAATCTCATCATTTTAAACTCCTTCTTATACCACAAATGCGGATGATTAGACATTAATTGAGTTCTAAAAATTGTTTATGGCTTAAAAGAATTATTTTTCCTTCATGGAATTACCGATAATATGATATTCATGAAAATTTTCAATTGCCATGATTAATATCTCGAAATAGTTTGAATTTATTTCATGCATGCTAATGTGATGAAAAAGCTTAAGTATACACGATTTATTAGAAAAGTCTTCAAGTTGAAGAGGAATTTGGCATTTGTTATTAATGCTTTGTTCGAAGAATGGGTGTTGAGTTGCTTTCGAAAAAAACAGGAAAAAGGAAAAAAAATGAAGAAACAGCAAAAAAAAAGAATGAATAAGTATGTCACTACATAAATAACTTGGTTGGCTTGAGTAGTACAGTCCGAGGGGTCCTTTTTGGCCTAATGCCTTATTATCGTCTGATTTGGGAGCCATTGACCGGAACCTCACTCATTTGATGGAGCGATCCATGTTATACATTTTCCGCAAATGTTGCTTGATGCGCGTTATGCAGAACTAAAAAAAAGAAATGGTAAATAATCTAAGCAACCTCAATACCTATGATGTGAACGGTTACTTTTTGAGATGCCAATTCCTTGGAAACAAGAAAACTAGAACATAACGACGTGTTATACTTTCGCTTGCGTAAAACGATGCTTGCATTTTATTTATTCAAACTAAATTAGAGAAAATATCATGTGAATGATCTTGTTCATGGATTGTGTATATTGATGGCCTAAATCATGTTGGAAAGCGTATTATTGAGCCATGCCATAAGTGATTGATAGAATTTATTGTTTTATTAATCATCCATCTTAATCGCTCTTTTTTCTAGGGACTAGCAAATTGCTAGTTGGGGGGTGTGATTCGGGTTGAATATTGCATATTTAACCCCCTCATTTAGCCCTATTTTGTGCTCATTTGATACATAATTGGTCTCTAATACGTTCGTATTTTGTATATCATTATTTATTAGAGAACTCATTGAATTGTGCATAAAATATGAAGTTTACTGAGTATTTCTGCACTTTTTATATTTTTCATGGCTAGGTCTCGATCTCACGATTCCAACGACTATTTATTTGTATTTTTCTGAGATCTGTGCTAATTACTATGAATTTTTGAATGCATAATACCATTTAATTGAATAAATACGGAAGAAATACGCTTAAATATGTATACACGTTCGGCGCACGAATTTTGGCGCAACACGCGACGTCAATCCAACTCTTCCCGTCCGAATCAAACGGCGCCCATTAACGGAAGACGCGGCAGCGATCTGTCCGTTGGATTACGATCCAACGGTCCGAAGCGAGGCGGAGCGGCGAAATTCTTCGTGGCGACGTGGCATCAATCGAGCGCTTCCCGCTCGAATCCAACGCCTGAGAGCAAGCGGGCAATGCGGAGCTTCGTGGACCGCCAGATTGAGATCCAACCGCTGCGGAGAGCCCCTGAGCGAATACGAGAGGAACGCGTTAACGAGGCGACGTGGCGCTTTGGAGACTGCACGATTTCGAATGGACGGCAGAGATGACGCGAAGTTAGTGGGCCGCTGCGGAAATTTAGAGGGCGACGTGGACGAACTCAATCCGTCGGATGGATATCCAACGGTGGCGATCACTCCCGAGTCGGATTCAAACTCGGTTGTAGGATGCGGGCGCGACGCTGTTAAAACCCGATAAGAAGGACACGTGGCGTCATGAGAACAGATCCCGCTTGGATCGTGCGGCCGAGATTTGCAGCGAACGGTGGAGCGGGTTTGAGTGAGAAGCGGGCACGGGTTTAGACCCTATAAGCACAGTAAAACCCGCAATGCCATTATTTAAGCGTATTCTAGGGTTTTTTGTGGGGAGGCTGGCGTATTGGAGGCTCTAGGAGCCGTATTTCGTCACCAAATTTGGAGGCCCTATGGACAGAGGCTAGATTTACTATCTGAAGGAGTTTGGGGTTCAATTGGAGAGAATTGGTGATAAAATTCTAAACTTTACCTTGTATTTGGCGTATTTAGCTCGTATTTTGATGTATTGATGATGTATTTGGCTATGAATATTGATTCTCTACCCTCCATGCGTGGCTAATACCCTCATGTGCTGGTTGTGATGTTTTTAGATCTCTGAAATCTCTGATTTTAATATCTTTTCGCCCTAATTTACACGTTATATTGCGTATTTTGCTAGTTTCTACATATATTATTCAAGTATAATCGTTGTTGGTGTACTTGGATCGAATACGATCTCTGCGGACGTACTCGTGGTGATCCTTGCAGACACATTAGCTTATTTTCCTCATGAAACTAGTATTGTATTCGTACTTAAGGCACTTTTCGTTGTTCGTGAATTGTTATATTTTCCGACGTTCTCGTGCCCTGACCGGACGAAACGTTGAGTTATAGAAAAGATATTTATAATCATTGATTGCATTGATCCCAACGAAATCACAACCAACACATTCTCTTCATATTGATACCCCAATATTGCCTTCCCCGTAGTTATCGTAGGATTTTCTTGTATTCTTTTAAACCCTTGATACCATATCGTTATACTTGATAGGTGGTTGTTTATTACCGTATTATTACTCTTTACAAACTGAAGTTCGTAATTTTGCAGGTCAGTTGTCCCGTGGATTCGATATCTGGACTCACCATGATACTACTTGTTCGATCTCCTGCGCTTGGGAGTAGTGCTCACATCATTTGAGACGAGGCATCGATGGGCCGCTTCTTCGTCTAGACGCGCTTGTCGAGCGGCGTCTTCCTCGTCTTCCATGCACCTCTGTTGGACAGCAGCTTCCTCGTCGTGCGGCCATTGCCGTGCGGCCTCCGCTTCTTCATCGAGGAGTTTCTGCTGGGCCGCTATCTTTTCGGTGAGTCCTCTTCGCTGGGCAGCCTCTTCTTCTTCGAACTGAGAGTGAAGGTTTCACCTCAAGTTCGCGGGCTCAGAGGGGCCCGGGGGTCCCCCGCCCCTGGCCGCCTCGAAATCCTTCATCATCTTGGCGAAGGACTCGAAACTTTGTTGGAGAGCACTGGCTGAGGCCTAAATGATCTCAGCCATCCCCTCAGGGAGTAAGTCCGTAGAGGGAGTTCTCCTGTGAGAGTGTGACTCCTCCTCCATGGGTTCTTTGCCCCGGTTGGGACTGCGATTGATGGGTATGGATTTTGACATGGGTGTGACCCTTTGTTCCTACAGATGGCGTCAATTGTGGCGGGGTAAGATCCACGTACAATGAATTTGTATTGTAGGGGAACCAAGGGCATGTTGGTTACAAGTTGTGGGGTGATTGGGTAGGACGTTTACAAGTTGTGAGGGGGGTGTTGAGGATAGGCACGCTTTGTAGGTCGATCTCTGGATCAGTCCTGCAAGTTTTTCGCTTGTCCGTCGCTCTCCTTGAGTAGGTCGCCGGTTGCTCGTTGCATGGGTGAGCCCACCTGCGCAAAGAGAAGCTCGTCAGAAAGGCCGGGTTAGGTTCCAACCCTTAGTCTCTCCGATGCCTAAGTCAGGATTGGGGCTTATAAATGTGGGTTGGACACGTAGGCCGAGCTAGAAGTAGGTCGACCTTACGTGACGAGCTTAAGTGGAAGAACAAAAATGTGGGCGATATTTGCTTTTGTGTGTGAGTGAGAGTTTAGAATACGATTTACCAACCCTCCTTCTTGGTGGAAGTGGAGGGGTATTTATTGCTGAAGAATGCGGTTAGGTATGGCTGAGCTGGTGTGCTGAGCTGGCATGTCAGACTGCGTTAGGTTCGGCCAAGGATGTCAGAGCTGTGCGTGTCAGCTATGCTTTTGTCAGCCGGTGCAACGGCCAGTGGGTGCTTTGTCAGGGTGTCAGAGTGTCAGCGCCGAAAGCATCGGACGGTCAGACGACGCAGCGACCAAGGGGTGCTTTGTCAGGCTATCGAGTGGCGGAAGCGTCAGTGGCATTCTCGTACGAGGACGTTTGTCGTGTTCGATGGGCCAAATGGTCATCAGAGTGCGTCCGAGGAGCGGGGCCGCGTATGGGTCGCTTGGTCGCTCCCGGGGGATGATGGGCGAGCTGGCGACCTATCGGCGAGGATGTGCGAAGTGCGACCTTCCTGCTTGGCGAGGCGGACTTCGAGGGTGGCGAGCGAGCAAGGAGGGAAGCAAGAGGTCAACTGGCGGAGTTGGTACGAAGCGCGCCCTTTCGCTAGTCGAGGCGGACTTCACGGAGGACGGACGAGCTTGCTGTGTGTTTGGCGGACTTGGAGGGGTGGTCGAGGTATCACGATCTTTAGGCCGTAACAGTAATAATAAATACTCAAGAAAGAAACACGAAGAGCCAAGAATTCACAGTTATAGCGGAGTATTCAAAGTCAGTGATCTATATGATACAAAGACCGACACGATTAAACCAATTACAGGATGGAGCATCAAGCACAAAGTTTTATTAAAATAAACCAAGATTACTTTTCTGTCCTCAAGCTAAAGAGATGTCAAGAATAGAGAATACAATGTACTGTCACAGCGAGGGACTGAAGTCGGGTTCATCATTTTAGGGAAGGGGATTGTTCTTGTAGAGATTGCTGACTGCTCTTTTAAAGATAAATTGTTGAATTATTTTGTATATGTAAAATCATAAAGCTAATACGAAAAACAGTTTACAGTGTATGGATATTAAACTATGCCGCATCATTTACTCACATTTACCACATTTAAGATCAAAGAAAGCAGATGGAGTTTGTATAAAATTTTAATGGATTTAACGACAAGCAATAAAAATTGTATTACAAGTTGATGAAGTACAAATGCTTGAAAGGAGGCCCCGGGTTGGGCCTTAAGGATAAGTGTGCTTTGTTGCGACTTAGATGAAATGAGTGGAAGATTAATGAGTTGCAGAAGCGCAAGTGGTAAAAAGGCTTATTTAATGGGCTGTTCGGCTAAAGGGCTACCTATACCTGGTGGGCCTACCACATCACTGAGCATGGAATCTAATTAACGGGACGAAGGGGTTGATAAAGCGATGGTCATGGCTGGCGGCTGGCCACCTCACCATGTGGGTCTCACCACCACCTTCTCAAAAAGACGCATGCAACCAAGGTCACACCCACTCATATACACAATCACTTACACCCAATTCCGCACCCACAGAAATACCCGCGTCAGACCCGTGTCATGGGAGGGAGATGTGGGGTTCTGCCCGAGCCCGTGCACTTTGTGCACGGGTATTTTCTAGTCTATTAATAAAACACATGGGGTGCACACATTCACCTTTTCTTTCATTTAAAACATTGCTGTTTCTCTTACACTATTAGCAGTTCTTTGGAGTAACTGGGCGTTTAAGGGGAACATTGAAGTGTGAGTTACATAGACGTTGATGAACGCAACGGTATTGAGCAGCAGATTCGCGCTCTTTTGAAAAGAGACCTAGATATGAAGTGTTGAAAATTTATGAAATAATTACTGAAATAGTAATGGAATTTACGGATGAACATCAAGTGCTGAAAATGGCATGTTAGAGATTTCGAGGTGGTGCTTAAAGAAATTGCATTTTAAAACGAGGGTTAAGTTCCTGGAAGGCTCTAAAATGACCTATTACTTAGAAACCAGTAAGATTTAAAAATAATAGAAATAGTAAGTAAAGGTTAAAAAAAATGGATTTCATGGGTTGGTTCTGGGCTACAGGTGGGCAAAACATGATAAATTGGCATTAGTTGTGCAAGATATAGATTCTTCTCGATTCAAATATGGGTTGCTTAGTGTTCCTCTGCGGTGTAAAACATAGACAAAAAGCCAGAAGGTTTGCATTTGAGACAAACTTGGTTGATTGGCAAAGAAAGCATCAGCTTCGCTCAGTTGTCACATTTCTTAAGATGATGTTAGACCCAACATCATAAATTTCAAGAAGCTTCAGTAAATTATGTAATATTATAAATTAAATGGGTTTGAGGCTCCCAAAGCCTTTCAAACTTGAAGAGAAGCACATTACTTCCAATGTAAGGCCTACTAACAAATCTGTAACGTACCCAATATAAGGCATCAAGTGAAGAGTGAGTTCAACGAAAACAGAGTTCAAAATAACGACAGCCACAACATATATTGTGCACAGTTCACCTGGAACAATTACAATGCCTCCCAGATTTTCAGAGTGTTTGTTAACCATAGGAGACAGCCTATACATCACACTGGCACCACGAATCATACAGCCAACTGACTAATAATAACGTGACTACAAAGCCTTATCAAAGCAGTGAAGTGGCATAAACCAAATGTACAGAGACTGGATTAAGGATGGACATAGTACCATTCGAGAAGTTTCATATCCTAGTTTAATCACAAAGAAACTTCGACAAGTACCAACTACATTCCCATGGCTGCTATAATATCATTTATATGGAGCTGCCAGTTGTTGTTGTGGTAGAACCAGTAGCAGAAACTCCAAACAGGACTCCCCAAAAGAAGGCGATGCTGAAACTTCTTTGCCGCATATAGGTCCTGAATTAGAGTGTCTAGGAACTCCAAATTGCATTTAGTTACATGCAAGAGACACCAACTGATAATGCATATAGACGACCTCGAAGCTGACATTCTACATCTGCAATCAGATATCCGTCCAATGCACAGACGAACTCAAGTCTTCCAACATCGATAAGCTACTCTGCTATAACAAAAGAAAGTCATCTAGCTTTCAAAAGTCTTATAAACCTCATATGGAAATAACCAGTTAACCTCATCCTGTAGGACCCATAGGCAATCCGGTATTCCAATACAAACTCCACATGCAATGTCGGACAAACTTGGGCAGATGTTTTAAAATGCTTGCTTGCTGGTGTCACCAAAAACTCTTACCCTAAATTAAAACAGAAGGATCGATTTTGCTGCGGTTTATAAGCTACTATATACTTGGCAAAGTCAAGATGATATTCCCTTCTCCTGAAGAGTCCAGGGCTCACCATCCACTTTGTCGGACTCCTATTCATAACCAGACAAAATGCGTTATCAAGAGCTGGTACATGTACCAACAATTGCGTTTGAATCTGATGAGGTGGTTAGAGCCAGAGGCTGCCATCCAGAAGCATTCGGCACAATCCACTTTCTGACATGGATTATCAGATGCAAAATCTGTAGTATCTTCCCTATAGCAAGGTCTTTCAAACATGATCTTTTGAGGATGAGAGCAGCTTGGTACCTGCATCCAACAGGGAGTAACATCAACAATAGATAGCTAGTGAATAATGCGGCGACTAGGGAAGCATGACACTGCTTTATACCTGCATTCTGAGGATAATATTGCAGCACGCCCATCAGTAGAAGACATGTATTTTTGAACTGCATCAAATTTTGATTCAGAAGGCTTAGCATTGTCAGCCACGATATTAATGCATTTCCAAAGAGAATCATTCTTCCCAACATAAAGAGGCAAGTTGTCTCCTAATTTGTGCACCAAAACAACCTGATGCTCAACAGCATTGTTCAGGGCCATCCTAACATTAAAGTTAGGAGTGTTTATCTCCCCATAGCGGATACAATCCGCTATGTTAGCTTCAGTGGGAGCCATCTTGTCAGACTTTAGTGTGTGCAAAGCTCGTAAAATATAACCTATCTGTCCCTGGACAAAATTAGATGGCGCTGGGCATCCAGGGGCACCCCTCAATCCATTGTTGGATGTGTTGCTGTCCATGGAGGTAGTAGATCTCTGTGTGTTATTGTCATAAAATGGAGGCACATTCTGACATACACCATTAGGATATTCTGAAGCATTAAGCTGGCTCATATCAGGTAGGGAAGTGAAGGGTGGGCCATGAGGCATGGCTGAGGATGGAGGAAAAGGTGGAGCACTAGACCCCTCAGGCAATGCAGTATATGGCAGACCATTTGGCCCAGGGGTAGGTGCTGTAGAGAAGGATGGACCATAGCTTCCAGAGCTGGTACATGTACCAACATTTGTGTTTGGATCTGATGAGATGGTTAGAGCCAGAGGCTGCCATCCAGAAGCATGCGGCACAATCCACTTTCTGACATGGATTATCAGATGCAAAATCTGTAGTATCTTCCCTAAAGCAAGGTCTTTCAAACATGATCTTTTGAGGATGAGAGCAGCTTGGTACCTGCATCCAACAGGGAGTAACATCAACAATAGATAATAGATAGCTAGCGAATAATGCGGCGACTAGGGAAGCATGACACTGCTTTATACCTGCATTCCGAGGATAATATTGCAGCACGCCCATCAGTAGAAGATAGGTATTTTTGAACTGCATCAAATTTTACTTCAGAAGGCTTAGCATTGTCAGCCACGATATTAATGCATTTCCAAAGAGACTCATTCTTCCCAACATAAAGAGGCAAGTTGTCTCCTAATTTGTGCACCAAAACAGCCTGATGCTCAACAGCATTGTTCAAGGCCATCCTAACATTAAAGTTAGGAATGTTTATCTCCCCATAGCGGATACAATCCGCTATGTTAGCTTCAGTGGGAGCCATCTTGTCAGACTTTAGTGTGTGCAAAGCTCGTAAAATAAATCCCATCTGTCCCTGGACAAAATTAGATGGCGCTGGGCATCCAGGGGCACCCCACAATCCATTGTTGGATGTGTTGCTGTCCATGGAGGTAGTAGATCTCTGTGTGTTATTTTCATAAAATGGAGGCACATTGTGACGTACACCATTAGGATATTCCGAAGCATTAAGCTGGTTCATATCAGGTAGGGAAGTGAAGTGTGGGCCATGAGGCATGGCTGAAGATGGAGGAAAAGATGGAGCACTAGGCCCCTCAGGCAATGCAGTATACGGCAGACCATTTGGCCCGGGGGTAGGTGCTGTAGAGAAGGATGGACCATAGCTTCCAGTTGGAGGAGGATAAGAGTTGTGCATGGAATTTTGTCCAGACAAATTCCAAGGTTGAAGATTCATGTGAGGAGGAAAGGGGTCACTAGGCCTTGGTGATTGAGAATATTGGGCTTGATGGTGGTTAGAGAAGTTATTCCCATTGCTCCCAGGCAAATCAGGGCGAGGCTGAACATAACCAGATGTAGGCCCACTTGAAAATTTAGGCCTATTAGACCCTTGTAGTATTTGAGGTGAAGATTGTAATAAAGAATAGCAAGGCCTACTATTGTTCACATGAGCACTTTTTTTTGCTCCAGATCCTGATATTTTGGAAGTCGTGGTATGATTTGGCTGCTTACTCTCATTCTTCTGTTTGGGATTGGAGGAGCCATAATATCCATTGGGTTGTTGCGCTTCTTGACTTCCATTGGATGTGGTTCTGGGTATGTTGATATTCTGCTGATTTTGCGTCTTCCGGTTTTGATTTTGCTTGCCTTTGTTTTGGTTATCAGTCTTTCCATTACAGTGATTCTTCTGATTAGAATCAGCTGGCTGTATTGAGTGAGGCTGTGTTGAGTCTGGCACGCTGCTGCTAGGTGTCTCAACAGTTGACATACAGCTACTCGATACATTATGAAAGCGAGGCATCTCGGGCAATGGTGGTCCTCCAATCAGAAGGCTGGTCCAGAGCCATACACTCTTTGCAGCTGCAACAAGAGCTTGGGATACATTGGCAGGCTGTGCTAATAGAATATTATACTTCCGCATCCTAAGTTGATGAAGGGCATTAGAGAAATCGCGATCACCAGAAATAAGTAGATAGTTTGCAGGCGGTGGATTATCAACCGCCCAAAATAACATGTCAACCAAAATTTTTTTGTCACTTGCATCTTTAACACCTGCATTATGTAAATCAATCAGAACGCGGCAAGAGACTCTAGAATACTTGAATTTTTAAAGCAAACCAGATAATAATATACGAACGGGGGACGTTAAATTATAAGGAACCATCTGGACAGATCTTTAGAATTGTACATGAACGTAAGATGGAAACCAATTGGCTGCAAGCAAACTCCAATGCTAATTGTAGTGACGTGGCGCATCAGAAATACAACTTAAAAAAGAGGGTACCTGATTAGAATGGACAAGCAATCGTCGTACATTGGGATGTTAGAATTAAAATAAATGGGCTGTGGTTTGACGCTAGCCAATGAGAATTTCCTCGGCTACCAAACACCATTTTTTCTCATACACACGCAATATAATGCATGTGAGGTCGGTTGACGTGGCAAAATTTCCTAGGCCAACGCACATAAACATTTTATTTATTTATTTATTTTGAAATTTTAAAAGATTGTTCTACACATCATGGATGATCACCATAACAACATAACAAAAATTAAGTAAATCCAACGCTATTTGACATAGATCTAATTGTTACAAAAACAGCGGTTTCAAAAAAATATACCTTTTTGTAACAAGTGGATTGAGTATCAAATCCCCCCTAGGGTTTACCCATATTTGAAATATTGAGTTTTTAAAATGTGTACACTAACCCCAACAGGTTAAATGGTTTTTTGTGCCATTGGTACAAGATATTTTGGGCACGGACAACACATACCTATTAACCTTATGTGTGGGTGTATGTGCATGTGTATAAAATGAGTATCTGCCAGCCAAGGAGGAAATTTCCTTTTTGACTACCGTCAACCTCACTTTCCTCAACTAGCGTCAAACTCATACCCCCCCCCCCCCCTATTTTTTTTCCTTGATCCAACCCGTTCATTTTGATCTTCATGGCCTAGAACTCTAATTTTCAAGTGAATCAATCGGGATTTTTTGCGACTTTTAGATGAACGATCAAAACCACTAGATTTCACCCAAAAATTGATAATTTGAGGCTTTAGAATATAAACAACATATTGAACGGATCCTATCGTTGAAAAAATAGGGAGAAGAGGTGTTTGTGTAAGCTAGCCAAGGAGGAAATTTTCTCCTTAACTAGCTGACCTCAATATTCATACATACATTACACACACTCTCTCTCTCTCATAGGAATATATATGTGTGCTGACAGCACATGAAATTTACATGTGATGTCAGCGTTTTAAGGACAGAAAAGTATTTTTTTTTTAATTTTTTTGCGATGTGTTTAGCTACCTTCCCACCAATTTTCAAGTAAATCCAACACTTTTGAGCCTCCATCCATGCATTTCTAAAAGACCGCTCCAGTTTTGAAACTGTCGACGCGATCTTTTTGAAATGCATAAATGAATGCTCAAAAGTATTGGATTCACTTGAAAATTGGTGGGGAAGTAACCAACAAGTTGTAGAATTCATTGTTAAATTTTTTAAAGATACTTTTTTGACCACAAAAATGCTGACAACACAGAAAATCAGTTCATGTGATGTCAGCACACCTACATATTCATCATATGTGTGTACATACATACATACATACATACATACATACATACATATAGAATAATGGCTATCATACGCCATATGAGATAGGCTCTCATACGTTCTCTTATATAAAGCAACCAAGTACAAGCCCATGGGCTTGTACTTGGTTGTACTTGGTTGCTTTATGTGAGAGGGCGTATGAGAGCATATCTCATATGGCGTATGATAGCCACTATTCTCATATATATAGAATAATAGGTATCATACGCCATACGAGAGGGTCTCTCATATTCCCTCTCACATAAAGGGGGCAAGTACAACAAGTACAAGCCCATGTGGGCTTGTACTTGCCCCCTTTATGTGAGAGGGAATATGAGAGACCCTCTCGTATGGCGTATGATACCTATTATTCTCATATATATATATATCAATATGTTCCTACGCTGGCAGCACAGCACATGACATTTTCCTGCGACAGCATTTTGGGGCCCAAAAAGTATTTTTTCTATGTGTTCTACAACTTGTTAGCTATATTCTCACCAATTTTCAAGTTAAATCCAACACTTTTTGAGCTTCCATCCATGCATTTTAAAAAGATAACTCAAATTCTGAAACTGGCAGCGCAATCTTTTTGAAATGCATGGATGGAAGCTCAAAAGTGTTGGACTCACTTAAAAATTGGTGAGGATGTAGCCAAGAAGTTGTAGAATACATAGCAAATAATAATAAAAATACTTTTTTGGGCCCAAAGTGCTGACAACACAAGAAAACCGTTCCTATACTGACAACACACCTCCATATTGCTTATATATATGGAATTTTTTGATGTGGCCAGGCCTCACCAAGTGTGGCCGCATCACTTGAATGTGTGTGTAAGCTCTAAGCTTCAAAGTTAACACCGAATGCAATGAACATAATTGCACATGCTTTAAGGCATATGACACCAACTTAAGAACAAGACCGAAATTTGCAAAGTGTGATAGTAGTAGATTCAATGAACTATGAATTTAGACATTAATTCCCAAGAATTAGAAAACATAGCCAAACCACTATGGATCAAAAATAGCAACATTGCATTCAGCACGTCTCTATTAAGCTTCAGCACGTCTCTATTAAGCTTCCCTCTGTTAGTAGTAGCTTAATGAATGATGTTTCTTTGCAAACATGATAAAATCAAATTCTTAATGAGTAGAAAACTCCTTGACAAAAGAAAATATAAGTGAAAAAGCACATGACAAGTCCCATATATTTAACGGAAAAAGAAATAAGGGAAAATTCGGGTGAGAGCTTAAACCTAATATGGAAGTTAACAATTACATGTAGCTTGCATAACTTGGAAATCTTCCTA
This sequence comes from Scilla litardierei, assembly GCA_030789695.1. Taxonomy (NCBI): domain Eukaryota; kingdom Viridiplantae; phylum Streptophyta; class Magnoliopsida; order Asparagales; family Asparagaceae; genus Scilla; species Scilla litardierei. Next base: position 140,844,167 of record CM061140.1, on the reverse strand, counting down.
ACTCGGACTTTCCTTTCTTTTTTCTTCTTTTGGTGGCTTTTTCTCCTTTTGTGTTGGTATTTTTCCAGGTGGACTGATTGGAAGGGGAAGAGAGACATCGTTCCTGATATTGTCCCCCTAACGACCGTTTTGCACTACCTATGCTATCAAATAATACCATAATTTAACTAATGTCGATGAAGATGTCAATGTACGAACTTGATTAGCAGTCAAATAAAAAATGCAAACACATTCATGCATTTTGATGGACAAGTATTTTTAATGAGAAAGGTTTAAAATTAAGTAATAAAATCACATACAAAGTATATATTTTTTTTGCCTCCACCAAATACCATCCTATATAAGAAAATATGTGCATTGAATTAACAACTGTGAGATAAGCCATTAAATGTTGGATCAAGAATCAGGCATAGCAAACAACAAGAGGCCAGTCTAGGCTGAACGAATACTATTTCAAAATCCCAAAGCATATATCCTAATGATAGTGATGGTCTCTATTTGTTGGCAGCATCATTGTTGGATTTCTCATCCCACATCTCCTTAAGGCATTGATTAGTCTGCCACATAATCAATGATCAATGCCTAGGAGGTTGTACTTCTAGTAACATAATCCTTTGGTGTCCATAGACATGTTATCCAGTTATCCTTTTACTTGTGAATGGGACAACACCATCCGTGATTAACATACTGACAGTTGACAAGCTGTGTCCATCAATAGGATCAATAAGATGCATCTTAATTTCAAAAAAAGGACAGAATACCAACCAAAAGAAACACAAACAAAAACAGCACCATCAACAGAAATTTTTGAAGTTGAAAAGTGGATATAGAGTATCAAATACAAAGTGCAAACATTTGTTGTCCAACCAGTTCAAACCTAGCAATATCACATCATTGCTCAAAAAACAACTCAGACTTAGTTATTACATAATGTATGGTTGCATGCAATTTCAAGTTAAAAAGGCGCATTCCCATCATAATTGAACAATTATATCGCTCAAAAACATAAATAGCTTTAAAAAGAATTCAACATACTGAATATCTACTCTGATATACAACTACCATCTCCGTAATTTCGAGTCTATGCAAGTATATGACAAACAACAGTGTTGCATGAGACAAAGACATCCTGCATGATGCCCACCAACATAATAAATTCTTAAAAAACACAAGATGTGCGCATGGCATGGCTCACAATAGAAGTGTATGTGCTGCATAGATGAGCAGTTTCATGGAGGCTGGAAATATATTTTCAGAAGTTATGTCAGCAGTTTTGGTTCACAAGTTCATTTCACGTAAATGAATATTTGAGTTACTAACTGTTATAAAGAAACAAGTGAGAAGAACACCAACCAAACCCCTATAATATCTCAAAAGAAAGATCATAATACCAATATAATCACATAACAAGTCAGATCCATAATAAATTACAGATATATACTACACATATCCAAGATTCTAATGTAAAACTTTTTCACCTTCATCAAAACTATGGAAACTAGACATTATAAGCTCAACAATTATAAAATCCAACCAGTAGTCATGGGGTAATTAGAATTACATAAGGCGATTTTAAAGGGGCAAACCGAATCCCAATAATTCCCTAGTTTAACACTCAATACAGAAGCACAACAAAGTACAGTTTAACAAGCAACAAAAACCCCCACAGTACCACTATGAAACCCATAATTTCACTATCTACAACCAAAACCAACCATTTATGCATAAGACCACCAATTACTAAGAATTAGGGTTTAGATATCAATTCAACCCACCAATTCCCTTATCTACCACTCAAATCAACCATCAAGCCAATATATTCACCAATCACTTCAAATTTAAGTTCAAAGGTCAGTTTTTTTTACCAGCAGGCACATGGTTCAGCGAAATTCCGGTACTCGAGAGCGCCTGCTGAACCGCCGAATTGATCTTGCCAGTATCCCCATAGGCCGAGATCGTCACTGCCCCTTTATAATCCATGGCCGCCAGCGCCGAGCTTATATTCTGAGCGATCATGTGGGGATCGCACGATCTCGGTACCTGGCAGTTCTCTATATCCCACCACACCGAGGTCTTCGCCCCAACGTACTGCCCCTCGGCCGATCCTCCGAACGGCGCCGGAACTCCACCGCCGCCCATCGATAACTGCCCGTTTTTTGGATTAAACGAGTAGATCGGGTGATGAATCTCGAGTTACAAAAAATTTAGGTGTTTTATTGGGCGGCGGCGGCGGAATTTAGAGTTTATGCCGGAGCTCCGCCGAGTCAAAGCATTGGCGACGGGGACTGAGAGAAAATAAAAAGCCCCTCGAACTGCTCATTGACCATCGTGCAGAAGGGGAGTAGGGTATTATATCCTGAGGAGTGCGGCGCATAATAGCATATGCGGGCCCGGCGGCATGTTACGTGGCATGGGGCCCACATAAAAAGTACCATGCTGAAGTGGACAATGGCATTATATCCTCAAAGTGCGGCGCATAATAGCATATGTGGGCCCGGCGTCATGTTACGTGGCTTTGGGCCCACATAAAAAGTACCATGCGAAATAATGCAAATACACCTATTTCTCTTCCGGGCCTGTTTATTTGCAAGAATAGTGGTGGGAATGGGAATATGAACACTATTCATGTACTATTCACTCTATTCCAAGTTTGTATTCCAAGCGATTGTTCTTTTGGGCGTGGAATAGAATCCTACGTGGCTATTCCAATTTGGTAATGATGAGCACTTTTGTATTCTAAGCTTTTTGCTTGGAATACAATGGAATCCTTAGGAATGGTGGGTCCCACTCTCTCATCTCTCTCTATCTCTCCCCTCCAACTCATCCCATTTCCACTTTTTCATTCCAACTCTCTAATGCCAAAAGAACACAAAAATAGAATGTGAACCCTACTTTCTATTCCAACCCCACTTTCCATACTCTATTCCACCCAAAAGAACACAAACTCCATTTTCTCTCTCCTGGGAATACAAACTTTCCCATATTCCATTCTTCCCTTGTCACGCCCCGCTTCCCTAATATGGAAGGCGAGACGTGAGGAGGTCCGCTCAGACGTGGAGCTGTGAAGTTGCAGTCTGATAAGCGTCTGTAAAAATTCCGAAAAGAAGCAGGTCCTTACATTGCGTCGAAACAACAACAATAATAATAAAGCAGATAAAAGAACATCCACCAACAACATCCAACAATTATTACAACATCACAGAAAAGTCACAAAAGTACAAGTCTGAACAAAAGGCCTAAAGCATGGCCAAACAAAACAAAGAGATGGGTGCTACGCACCGAAACCTAATCAGCAACTACTGGGAAAAAACTACTAAAAGAGACTCCAAACGAGTTTAGGACTAGTCACCCGTGTCCTCGAACTCAGTCTCTGCAGGGACCTCAAACTCAGCGTCAACAAACTGCTCGTCCTCTGCTACCAGCTCTGTCTCAAAGCCTGACATGTGACACCCAAAGAGAAAAGGGCACATGTCAGCAAAAGTCTCCCAAGGGAAGCGGAGAACTTTTGTGCAAGGATATAATAAACTGAAACAACTAACCGTTCTAATATAATGAGGTGATATGACATTTTAAGGATGCAGCAATTTTAACATGACTTGAAGCATGCAATACAAGTAACAGAAACACGAAACATTATCCATTCATTTTGTGCACAGGGTTTACGCCTTTTGGCTGAAGTGGCTGTACGGGCACACTTCTACGCTCAAGTGATCGCTTAACCCTACCCCTCCACGTGTATCGAGCGTTGGTTTCCCAACAACACGGTGCTCGCTTCTGGATCACGAGCCAGGAAGTGTTTTTCATTTGGCGTAGGGATGCACCTAGCCTCAATAGCAATAACATTTGTAGCGTGTGCTACTCAATCACGAAGAACACATGATGCATTACATGATATGAGATGAGCAGTTAAAGTGCGTACCGTTATTGAAAATTAAACATTGCATGGCAGCATGAATGAAAGCAGGTAAAGTGTCGGATCTAGTTTCGTTGTCAAACTAGATCAAATAGGGCGTCTAGGCGACTATCATTTCACCGCCTAGTCTCTTTTACACAATTTTACAAATTGGCCTAAAACATGGCCTAAATAATTACTGGCAAGTATCACTTGCCTGCTTCCGATGGTATCGGTTGTCGTGGGTTCGTCTGGACGGGTACTACGTGTCGGTATGTCCGGTTCTCTGTTTCGGTTAAACAATTCAATGAATTAGATTTATTGCGAGATAAGTCAAAATATCCAGTTAATCCTTAAATTGGGTTCGTCCAATTTTATTGGGTTCTCTGGGTAGGGTGGTGTTTATTTGGTGTTAACTAACCTGATACGCCCCATTCCATGTAATATTTATTAACCCAACATTAAGTACTAGTTTAGCTGAAATTACTTAACGAATTATCAATTAAAATTAAATTAACACTAACTAACCTATTAATTACACTAAGCTAATTGCAATGCCCCTTACACAAATAATTTAAATAAAAAAACTCTCTCATCATTCTTTATTATTACTAAGGCTGACATTTCGTTATTCATTAAGTTTTCTATTCATTTACATCCTGTCAACTCTTTATACAACCTGCCAACTTCATTCTTTAATAACCTACCTCATATCATTCATTAACCTAACAATTACTCACAGGTCTCTCTCTCCCTTTCTTATGCTGTCAGTTCTCATTTCTTTATTCAATTTATGTGGCTGACTCACTCTTCAATACCTAACTTAAATATAGGCTAACCCAACCCAAAAGAAAACTGTCACTTATCTTTCTCTGTTCCTATCCTTGCTCAAGGCAGTCACTCTACTCTATGTCTGTTTTTATTCATTCAACCTCTGTCACACTCTTCCTCTATTAATGAAGCCTAGGCTGTCACATGCATCCCCCTCTTTCTTTATTCTCTCACCCTCATCTTTTAAGCCATTGTCTTCCTCTCTTCTCCTTTCTGTTCTTTAGTTTCCTTTTTTTTGTTTAAAAGTTGCAGACAGCAGCACACAAAGGAGCTGATGCGAAAACAAAAGGAGGGGCTCACCTCGCGCGTCTACGGGGGAAGGAGCGGACGGCGGCGATGGGCTTCAGGCGACGGCGGCACGGCGCACAGGAGGCGGCGGCGCGGGCTCCTGACCGGCGGCGGCATGACGCACAGGCGGCGGCGGCGCAGGCTCCTGGCCGGCGGCGGCTGAGGCTGGGCGGCGGGCGACTGAGGGTGAGGGTGGAGGAGGAGGAAGATGGAAGAAGATGAAGTTGTGAGGGTTTTGAATTTCTGAAATTCTTTTATTTGATTTGAATCTGAGTTTGTTGATTCAGATCTGATGTTGGGTTCCTCTCTATTGTTTTCAGATTTGGGGTTGTTGTTGTGTAGTTTGATTTGGGGTTTGTCTTTCAGATTGGGTTCGTTGGTAGAGAAGAGGAAGATGGAAGGAGATGATGGTTTGAAGTTATTTGTGGTTTGATTTGTTGGGGAATTTGGCAGAGGAGTTTTTGGGAAGTGATTTGGGGAAATGGGTTTGGTTGCTGAAATCTGATTTGGGAATGTTGAACTGATTGGGAGGAATTGTTTGGATTTGATGAAATTGTTTTGCAGATGTGATTTGCATGGAGAAGACGCTGCCGTTCTTAAGGAGATTAGCAGGGGAGACGGTTCCCACTTTGTCAAAGAAATTAATTGGTGTTTGTTGGCGTTATACAAGAGAATGTATCTGCCTAACAACGTGTTACAATTCTCCTCCTTATTCAAAGAAAGAGCAGAGACAATTTTAATATGTGCAAGTTAGTGATTTGGACTGAATTAAATGGTGTGTTGACTTAATCAAGTGAAATGAATCTGGATGAATCTGGCTACAATTGGGCTCACTCCTTAAACGTGAATGATGAGTAGGATTAATCATTAGTAAAACAACAAAAATTGATAACAAAAAGTAACTTAGTAAAACAACAAAAACTAATTAGTAAAATAATTAAATTAAAGTTTTTAATTAAACATGATGATTAATTAATGACGATACGGTAAAAATGGAAAACAGAACCGCACATACGTAGCAAGAAGCGTACAGATGAAAAGTCAACCAGACGACTGAAATAAAATACCGATACGCACGAACTAAAGCACGGCTAAAAAAATACTGGCTGTTACATCCCTATTCCAGCAAAAGAAAGATTATACATACTGCCAAATTTCCGGTGCATGCCATGATTATTTTTCAAAAGAGAATTGCTGCATGCACTCCTAAAAGTAGGGGTGCATGTAACGATGGTTGGCAAAATGGGAAATTATTTCACATCAATTTATCCTTCTAACACTTTCTCTCTCCTACTTTTTTCTATTTTTGGCTATTAATCATTATCTACACCCCTACTATAGTGGTGTACTAGTCATAACCCGTGCCCGCCGGCACGGTTCAAATAAGATTTTTCCCCGCAAAATCTGTTTCCCAAAAAATTATTTACACAACCAAAATTTAAAAGAACAATAAATTAGTGTGAAAATATTTAGCGACATGGGCACCTTCGGCGTGGGTGCCTTCGGCGCGGAACAACAAATACGGCGTGGGCGCCTTCGACACGGGCGCCTTCGGTGTGGAACAACGCGCGAGAGCCTTCGGTGCGGAACAACAAATTCGGCGCGGGCACCTTCCACGTGGAACAACAAATTCGGCACGGGCGCCTTCGGCGCGGAAAAACGCGGGAGCACATTCGACGCAGAACAATAAATTTGGTGCGGGCGCATTTGGTGCGGAACAACCAATTAGCGTAATAAAATTTAGAGGGCGCCTTCGGCGCGGAACAACCAATTCGGCGTGGAACAGCCAATTAGTGCGGCACGAGCGCCTTTGGCTCGGAACAACCAATTCGATGCAGGCGCCTTCGGCGCGGAACAACCAATTAGTGCGGCGCGAACGCCTTCGGCGCGGAACAACATACCTCAAGGTATTTTTTGGTGACGATATTAACTTAAATTTTTTTACACTAATTTGTTGTTTCGCTGAATTTTTTTACGTTAATTTTATTGATTAGAGTATTAGTTCATCAGACTTTTTTCTCCCTCGGGCACGGTTCATTTAAACAGTAGAATTTCCTGAAAACATCAAAGTTAATTTCTTGCTCAATTTCAATGTCAACCAAATAAACAAATGGACCGTTCTTGATCAATTTCGATGTCAAAGTTCTTTTTTTACATGAGACAATAAATTATGCCCGTAGTGTCTAATCTTATTTAAATAGCCCATGGGCTGCTCATGTACTCATAGATCAAATCAAAATTCTCACACATGTAGGCTTTAAACCAGACAGAAAATAAGAAAATGAACTGCAAGACCGCAAATGGGTAGAACATCGTTTTTCCTAATAATATAAATTGATCCAAACGTACCAAGTTACATGGAAAGAAAAGGGAATTTAAAAAAACGCTAAAAAGAGAAATAATGAGAATAGTAACATCAGAACACCAACAGGCCCGACGTATCTGCCCTCTAGTGTTTTCACTCGAATGATTTCCTAAACAAAGAAAAACTAAAGCATACCTTTAAAAATGTCACTTTTCTAATTAAACAGGGAGTGTCCTGCTAGTACTATTAGCAGCAGCAGCAGCTTGCTCTTCATCTTCATTCTCCCCAGACATCTCCTCCAGTGACTTGCCCTTCGACTCCGGCACCAGGAAGGTAAACAGCAGGCCCAACAGATTGCAGCCGGCGAGAATAAACAGAGAGTTCCTCACCCCGATGCCAGTCGGATACCCGTGATCCACCTTCGCCTTGTCTGGGCTCTGCGCAAGGTACAGGAATCCGAACGACCCAACAATCGCCCCGGCCTTTCCGGCCGAGCTGGAAATGGACAAAAGATCCCAAATCGAAGTCAATGAATGGAGAATTGTTATAGGTCAATGACGAAGCCCCGATAAGTGAGGACCATTACATTAGGTAGCCAAGAGCCAGTATAAATTTTTGCCACATGAAAACCTTGCAACCTTGTTTAAAAAATAGAATTTCCTGAAAACATCAAAGTTCATTTCTTGCTCAATTTCATAGTCAACCGAATAAACAAATGGACCGTTCTTGATCAATTTCGATGTCAAAGTTCTTTTTTTTACATGAGACAATAAATTCCAAAAAAGCAAAAAACTAACAATAATCAACAGATACCTCCTTGACGGCGGCTGAGTAATATTTGGGCTGAAAGGATGCCGCAGGACGAATCCTTTCCAAGCCATGCACTACTGCCTGTAAAAAATTGAAGATTATGAAATAAAAAACGTTTCAATTTAAGGTCCATCTTTTTCTCACCGACGAAGAGAAAAATCCACATCCGAGCTTTCGTCTGACAACTCCTTACATCCTCATATCTATCAATCAACAAACAGAGTTCAAGTTCTGAGGGACTGAATCATATCGAAACCACAGTAAACGATACCAAGGGGTAGATTTTGGACGAAATGAGATCTCAAGCTACGGGTTTAAATCTTAAAATTAAAAAATAAATATAAAAACCATAGACTTTTTTCCCTCAAATGAAAAAAGGTAAGAGAAAATAAAGATCGCCTGTAAGAATCGAAGATGGATCTGACAACAGCTCCCTCTTCTTAAGAATCTCGGCGGGTTCTTGCAGATCTTGCTCTTCTTGCAGATCTTGCAGCTGAAGAAACTCCTTCCTCTTCTTGCAGATCTTGCTGCTTTGGCGTGAAGAAGTGGAGATCTTGCTGATTTGGGGCGAGATGGGTCTCCTTGATGTGGAGAAGATGAAGATTTGGGGCGAGACGGATCTTGCTAATCCATGTGATTAGAAATAGGCATACCCTCTTTCTTTCGTGAAGCTCTTCACTGTGAGATGGTGAAATGAAGCTGAAGCTTGAATATATTCAGAAATGGTGAAATTGAAATGAAAAGAGCTTGCCTGCGAGATGACTGAACAGGCGCCTTCACTGCGTACTCTCAAAAAAGCTTGCCTGCGAGATGAACTAGCGCCTTCATTGCGAAATGAAAAGATCTTGCCTGCGAGAAATGAAATTAGCTTGCCTGCGAGGTGAAATTGAAATGAAAAGAGCAAGAGGCGCGATGAATTGAAGTCTGCCCCATTTTTTTGGGAAGAGCAAGAGACGCCGCTTGCGCTTCCCTAGACAGCTTAATGCTAGGAGAGCAAGAGACGCCTCGTTCCTCTATTTTGTTTTTTTTCAATTTCCAAAGCGCACTGACAGTTTAATCCTGCGAATTCTTTTTACCCCAAAAAAAGTTGGACCTACAAAAATTTAATCCCAACCGTTCATTCCCCAACAATTAATCCTGGCCGTCTTTTATCTTGTCCTAGTCAGCCCTAGGATTCAAAAAATCGCTGTCAAATGTATAACAGACTAGTCGTAACGTGCCCGCGTGCACGGTTCATTCAAGATTTTCCCTGCAAAATCTTTGTTCCCTGAAAAATTATTTCCACAACCAAAATTTAACAGAACAATAAATTAGCGTAAAAATATTTAGCGGCACGGGCGCCTTCAGCGCGGAACGACAAATTCGGCGCAGGTGCCTTCGGCGCGGAACAACAAATTTGGTGCCCGCGCCTTAGGCGCGGAACAACAAATTAGCGTATGCGGGCGCCTTCGGCAGAACAACAAATCTTAGGGTATTTTTATGCTAAATTGTTGTTCCGCTAAATTGTTTTATGCTAAATTGTTTATTTTGTTTAATTTAATGGATCATGCTTCTCCACAATCTTTCCCAAAACATTTTTAATTTCAAAGTTTAGGTTCCCAATGCATTTTCCCCCCAAATTTAATCTCCACCATCTTTTCCAAGACACTTCTAATTTCAAAATTTAGGTTTCCAAGGCACTCCCCCCCAAATTTAATCTCCACAATAATTTTCAAGACACTTCTAATTTCAAAGTTTTGGTTTCCAATACACTTTTCCCACAAAAATTTAAGTTTTTCCATTAAAATTTTCACAAAATCCAATCTCAACCATTGATTTTCCAAGATCAAATATCAGCCACTCTTTATCCTAGAATTCAAAAAACATTGTCAAATGTATAATAGATATAGTCTGCTCCTTTTCAAAATAGGTAAAAAGAAAAAGAGGGAGTATGAGTAGACAATTTGATGTGAAATATTTCTCTTTTTGGACAAGGCTATTGCTAAATGCACCTCAAAAAATGAGGTGCATCTAAGAATTAGTGTAATCTTTTGCTAATTTTGGAAGATGTACGTGGTGATTCAACCTCTTGAAATGACATAGTCACTCTTTTTGGAAATAAAAAAGTACCTTGCACCTCAGGAATGAGGTGCAGTGAGCATTGACCTTTGGACAATTCCTGATTTAATACACCTCTTATCTGGAGGTGTATATAGTCATCACCTTCTCTTTTTTAACATCTATTATTCAAATGAGGACTTTTTTGAATCTTTGTCCTACCTGACATCAAAATATGACCAGGACAAAATGTTTGAGAGAGTAGGGGGCCCCATGGAGTGTGGATAAGTGGATGGGTGTGGAGTTTGGTGTTTTACTGGAACCTCCAAACAAAAGCCCATCACATTCCCCTTATTTGCAAGTTTGCTATTGTTTTTTCATAAAACTCAAAGACCCCTCATCTTCCCCTATTTACGAGTTTGTCATCGCTCTTTTTCCGCTTTGCACCGATGTTTTTTTGCGCTTTAATCCCTACTTTTGTGCCCCTTGCGACGACTGATCCAAATTTTCTTTTCGCCATCAATATTACGCCCGGGAGACGACTGTTCCGTCGTTCTTGCGCCCGGGAGACGACTGTCATGTCGCCATTTCACCCGTGCACCGACTGTCCCCCTCGGTTTCGCACCCGAGAGACGACATTCGACGTGCCCAATAGGCACGGGTTATGACTAGTTATTATATATTTAATGACTTTTTTTGAATCTTTGTCCTGAGTGGCACCCAAAATATAACTAAGACAAACTTTGTTGATAACTAAGACAAAGCTTCAAGTCATCTTATGCTGACTAAGATAAAGGTTAAGAGAATGGTTTGCATTGTAGTTAGGGGAAGGATTGAATCTTTTGGGAGAAACTATATGTAGGCAAATTCTAATAATTTGACATTTTGAGTGGAAATTTTGAATTTTGTCCTACTAGGACAATCATATGGCAACATTTGTCCTACTAGGACAAAGTTTTTGGGAGAGTGGGAAGGCCAATGTGGTGGTGAGCGGTTAGGTGTTTTGGTGAAACCCCAAACAAAAGCCCACTATAGTCCTCTTATTTGCAAGTTTGCCATTACTTTTTCATAAAACACAAAGACTCCTAATCTTTTTCCTATTTACGGGTTTACCATCGCTCTTTTTCTACTTTGCACCCGTGTTTTTTTTGCGCTTTAGTCCATATTTTTATGCCTCTACGACGACTGACCCGGCTTTCTTTTCGACGTCAGTATTGCACCCGGGAGACAACGGTCCCCATCGGTCTTGCGCTCGGTAGACGACTGTCCACGTCAGCATTTCGTCTGTGAGCCAGTTGTTGCCGTCGGCTTCGCACCCGGAAGACGACATTCGTCATGCACTCCGGACACGGGCATTCACCAAATACAAGTATGCCATTTTACATGCAAAATAAGTAGGGGTGGCAGCGAAAGCCGATAGCCTGGCCTGGGCCTTATCCAAAATTTTATGTTTAGATATTGATTTTAAATAGAGTAAAGGTATCGAGACTAGTATAGATTTAGCATTAATATTCAAAGTTTATCATATATTAATATAGCATTAATATCAGCTCCAATCCAAAAGCCCAATAAGGCCCACAGCTCCGAACCAACAACAAAAGGGCAACCATAACAGATTGATCTATTTCCTTATTCAAGGCGACAGTCGAGCTGATCGTTGGACTCCTTCTTTAAAGCGTCAGCTCATAACGGAAGCATTCAATATTCGATGGTTAGCTCATCAACAATGGAGACAGCTCAAGCAATAAAGCACAATAAAAGTTCAGACGTTGCCCACTAACGTCCGGCTTATATATAGCCTCTCGGACAACGAGAGAGTGGGGAACTTTTGTGGGGCTCAGACACTTTGCAAGAGACAATTCCTACTCGCACACGTCAGGTACCCCTACTCCAAGATCTGCTCTGACATATACTTCACAAATCATCCATAGCCTCACGAGCCTTCTTTGAGTCACCATCTAACTTAAGCATTGGATGGGATTAGGTTTAGGGATGGCAGTACTGGCCTGACCCGACTGGCCCGACCCGGCCCGACCCGGTTTTGACCCGGCCCGCCCCGGTCCGCAGACGGGTCGGGGCAAGCTTGGGCTTCGTATGCGGCCCGGCCCGCCCCAGCCCGCCCCGGTAAACTATAGAAGTTCTAAAAAACCGTACTATTTTGATGCGGACCATGTGGCCAGTGCATAACCTATAACTCATAATATGTTCCATTGTTCTCCTAATTGAGCCTATTCCCAATTCCAAATTATCAAATATATCACAATTCTCTCAATTTTGAAATAAAAATTTTGTTTTGGATTCATAGGGATGGTAGTAATGACCTGGCCCGACCGACCCGACCCGATTTTGGTAAGAAGTAACCCGCTCTACCCCGGCCCGAGACCCGCCCTGCCCCGACCTGTAGACAGGACGAGGCAAGCTTGGGTAGTTAAATACCCGCCCCGCCCCGTAATATTGCCATTCCTAATTAGGTCGAACCCCAGATCCGACCCTCCCTAACGAATTCTATGTTGCAAGAAGCCGATGATAGCCTAAAGACAGCTTGGACCAGGCTGAGATAGATCAGAGATAGATCAGACCAGGCTTGCCCAACACTCAACCATCTACCAATAACTCGTCCAGCACCCAGTTAGTTGCCAGTAGCTCAGATCAAGCTCATCCAGTACTCAACCAGCTGTCACCAGTTTGGATCAAGGTATATTCGGTCCAGGAATAGCTCGCCAAGTGACCAGTCCATTGTCGACGTCCTCCTATGCCACCTACTACAACTGCACCACTGTTAAGGATCATCTAACTGTATTAGGGGTGAGAAAACATCAGTAAACATGTATGAATTTGGATGTAATTGTATCCAAACAAATTAAACAAATGCCCAACACATTAACCCAATAACCATGCACGAATTCTTAATAATGAAATTTGGGATGCCAATGCATTAGTAGTTATGAGATCATTATATGGGTTATAACGAGAATAAAGAGCCATAACGAGAATAAAGAGCTGTAATGAGAATTAAGTAAAATTTCTCTTTTTTTCATTTAATATTACTTTCCTTTTATAAATTATGCACCATGTATGTAAATAGAAGATATGTAAGAAAATAGTGTTAGGGTTCTAAAAATTTAAAACCAAGATCCTTGACAGGCTGAAAAATCAAATTTTTTCTAACCTAGTAGACAAAAACAAGACCCATTGTAGAACACATGAATTTAAATGGTTGAGAATAGGAGACATACCTTTGCGCGGATATACTTTAGAACTAGCAACATATCATAAACACTTTTTAAGTGTAGACCCCAAGCTTTTTTACCAACCAGGCATAATAAACGTTTCAAATCGATAATGAAATCCCTTCACGATCCTCGAGTTCTCCAAGAGTAGAACCTGAGCCACATACGCTTTGCTAGTGCATAGGAGTAGGAGAAGGCAAAACTTTATAATTAGAGCAAAAAATTCTCCCCAAAAAAGATTTGCATTTTTCCTCTCAAGAGATCTTGAATACTAGAAGATGATCCCTTTATATAATGATAAGGATCATCCAAATCCAAATCGCAGTTGAAATTTAAATTGGAACCCAATTCTATCCTTAAACATGGAAATAGAAGAAAGTGTCTTCATGAACTTGTCCGATCCCAACTAGATTTTAGATTTGAATCTATTTCATATCCTAAAATAAGGTGGGATTATTAAACTAAAACTTATAGAAATCCTACAACTCTTAGGATGTTAGAGTCAAACTCTTTAAATTTGGGTTAGTTTTAAATCCAACTTTTGGTTTAAATATGCACCCAATATAAACCCAAGTTCATATTCGTACAAATCGGCCTGTTAGTCAACTGATGGATGAACATGTTACTATTAGTCAACTAACCTGTGTTAGTCAACTAATGGCTCCCAGAGAACCATTAGTCGACCAATGAGTCGACTACTCTTCTGTAAGGGGTTGGTTTGGAGTTTTTTTGTCTTTTCCATTTAACTGAAATATTCATAACTCTTTTTGAACATTTCTCACGTGCACCCGCAACTCTTTACGACACATTGATTTCTATCACATAAGTTAATCACAACTCTTTATGATCGGTTACGTATATCTCATATACATTAAGTTTCTTCCTTCAATTTTCGTGACGAGCCATGATCTGTGTAAGACTCTAAAAGCATGATTCCTACTCTGACAATAATTCGATCATACTCTACAAGGTCACATGTCTGTACAAGGTCACACGTCTGATAATGACGTTATCTATAAGTGAAAACCACCCAGTTTTGAAATCGTCATTGTTTGGTTGGTGTGGGTCTAGAATCTCCTTTCACAAAATGTGGGATTGTCGGTAATAGCTACCAAGCAGGCTAGCCCCTTTATCAAAACTATGTCGCTAAGATGCCTGGGTTACTGGAAACCATCAAACGCTAATAACACCTTAAAGCGTGAGTCAAGTATATGATCTCATAGTCTGAGGTTGGATACAATTTGTTGTCCTTAACAAGTATATCCATTTTGTTGGGACCTGAGATGGCAAAGAGAATAGTGTGGGGTGAATAGTGTTTTCAGAAATTAATATTCCTCTAGAAATTTTCTCCCTAAGATTAATATAGAATTACTTAATATCAATCTTAATCAACAAATACTTGCATTAATAAAATAAGAACAGCGAAAATAATAAATTGCAAGTAAGGAATCAAATCAAGATAACAACCACGAACACCACGATGTGTCCTGGTTTCCACTGCCGGGTAGTCAAGTCCCCGAAACGCTTGTCGGGTTTAATCTACTATTATCGGTAAATATACAAACCTCCTCTCGTCAAGAGTATTTACAACCACCTTGCCTACAACAAGGATTTTCCCTTGCCTCACAAGCCGATGACTTTTCCTTACCTCACAATCCGAGGACTTTCACAACTCACTACACCCAAGTGAGAAAAATACTTACAACGCTTTTGTAGGATTACATATAGCCTTTCCAATTTGAAGCCCAAGTGTTGAAGTGTAGCTATAGGATGATCTTGGTCTCAAAGATAAGAAATTTAGAAGCTTTGTGAGATCAAGAAAATAAGGCCAAAAAATATTTGAAAAGCAATTTAAAATTTGGCCAAGAGAAGATTTTGAGAGCTTGAGAAAGAACTTTGAAAAACCTTTTGAAACAATAATTTTAGATGAAAAATCATCTTGTATGAAATCCAAGCCCAATCCCTCTATTTATAAAGATGAAAATCATTTCAAAAAACTATTTCAAAAATGCATCAATCAAGGAGATTTGAAATTTGAAATTCAAATTATTTCCAAAATATGTTTGCATTAATCAAGGAGATTTAAAATTTGAAATTCAAATTATTTCCAAAGGACTTTTCCAACATTTATATGCATTTAAATAAGGAGATTTTTGAAAATAATTTCAAATTCATTTCAAAAATATTTCAAAAATATTTCTCCAATAGCTATATGCAATAATTAAAATGATTTTAAAAATCTAGTCGTTTAACCCAGATGCCAGGCTGTCTGTTGGTAATCGACTCTCAAGGTGGTAGTCGACTCCTAGAGGATTTTCTAGTATGGGCTTTGGGCTCGAAACTTAGGAAAAAATATTTAAACCATTTTAAATCATTTTTGGCGTAATTCTAAGTGTATGTGGGCTTAATCAAAAAGCCATAACAAATTCCTAAGACTCAAATAAAATTCAAAACATTACATAACATTATTTGATCTAGCATGCAACTCTTTGTCCATTTGCCTTGCTTTCACTTGAGCTTTTGATCCACATAAATTTTGTGCTTGTTCTTCAATGCTCTTAGCCTTCCAGCCTTGGATGCAACTTGATTTTGTGCCTTTCTTGATTTGCTTGTACCAATATATAAGTTTGACTTTCATTCTTTGAATCATGGCTCTTAAAATTCCATGTTTCATCACCTACATTAAAAATGCACTTCCTACACACAAACTTAATGAAAATATTAGTAGCATAATATGTTGCTCATCATCAAAATAACCACGAGGTGGAGACTCAATATCCAACATTCTGCCCCTTTTGATGATGACAACATATTTGCATAAAGCCATAAAATCTTAAAAACTATGCAATGTCGTGCATATGTCTCTCTTCCCCTTTGGCATCATTGAAAAAGGTAAAAACGAATAATATACCAAGTGAAAAAAAATTCTTACATATGCTCCCCCTCTAAGTTTGTATCATTGTAGTTGGGTCTCCCCCTTAATGTATGCATGGATTTAGAGGTTTGATGTGTCCATCAATTGCATATTTTATCGCATATTTTCATGTCAGGTTTCACCCTCCAAATCCCCATTTTATATGCTTTTATGCTATTATTGGGAACCATTGACTTTGAGAGCGATTCTATGTATTTCAGGGAATTTGGAGCATTTCGAAGCAAATTGGAGTCAGTGACATGAACGATGATGTTGGAGCAACAACTATCCCCCTGAAGACGAGCTAAAGCTGCTAGAGAAAACAGCAAGAAGAAAAGAGAGAAGAAAGAAAGAAGGAGAGTTGATCTGGGCTCAAATTTCAGATCTCTCGACCGGGCAACCATCACGCTCGGCCGTCACGCTCGGCCGAGCTGATGTCACAAAAGAGAAGGCCAAAGAAATCTTACAAGAAGCAGGTCGCTTGGCCGAGCGACCCCTATAGACGACCCCCAGGTTTGTCCTAGAACTCTCTGTTGAATTAGCACAGTCGAGCGCCTCAACCACATGACCGAGCGTCATCCATTGCCCAGGTCGAAGAATTGAAGCCCCTAGAGGGTGCTCGGCCAAGCGGCTACCCCGCTCGACCGAGCGGCTACCCCGCTCAACCGAGCGGCCCCTTCTCCAGACCCACAAGTCGAAGCCCCAAAAGGAGCTCGGTAGAGCGCTAGGGCGCGCTCGGCCGAACTGCCTCTTCTGCCAGACTCGAGGGTTAAAGAATGTAACGGCCGGTAATTTCTAGACGTATGATTATCGTGTGTCCGTATTTTCATCCGGATGTTTTAATGCTCGAGTCCTATTCTTACGTGTCGACGCGAGCGCGTCTCGGGTTCCTAATTTTTACCATGGCATGATTGGTTAATTTTAACACTAACTAATTACCTTAACTTAATTATCTCACTAATTATAAAATTGTTAATCATTTTTAACTTTCACTAATTACTCCATTTATTTTAATAATTACACTTTGCTTAATTACTTAATTACTTTAATTAAAAAGATTACGGATAAACTTTTACTATTGGATGAAAACCTTTTCCCTAATTAACTAATTACATTTACCCTACAGCACTACATCTCACCAAATTGTTGGTGAGATCCAACATGAGAATTTAATCTCCCCCCACATACAGCTCCTCCCCCATCAATTTGTTCCCCTTCACTGTTGTATTTCAACAGCAGGGGAAACGTCCCTTCTCCAGCAAACACTTCTGCAAACCCTTCTTCTTCCCTGCAACCCAACAGTTCTTCCCCAAACCAGCAGCAATCAAACCCAAATTTCCCAACAATCAACTCCCTCAACCCAAGACCCATCAACACAAATCAAACCCGAATCAATTCCAAATCACTTCTTCCCAAAACTCATCTCCTCAATCAAAGAAATCCACCAACCCAAATCTATTTCCCAAAATTAGAATCCAATTTCTCAAACCCCCAAACCAAAATCAAATCCTCAAATCATCACCCAAACTGAAAATTGAAGCTAGAGGGAAAACAATTTCAGATTCAAAACTCCATTCCAGATCAAACAAATTCAAACCCTCTTCAGATCAACTCCACCTCTTCCCGAGCTCCCCCTCGCCTGAGGACAGCCGCGCGCGCGCCCACCCCAGCTCCGATCGCCGGCCTGCCACCCCCCTAAACCCGCCGCCGGCCAGCCCAGCGCCGGATCCCGCGGCCTCCGGAAGCCGCCCGCCGTCGCTGCGCCGGAGGAAGCCGCCGCCGTTGGGATCATCGCCGTGCACAGGGGAAGGCCGCCGGCCTTCCTTCCTCCCCTTGGTGTGCAAGTGAGACCCCTCTCCCCTTCGCGAGTTTTGCCTGCAAGTTTTTGAACAATAAAAAGAGAAAAATGAAAGAACGGAAGAAGAGAGGAAAGAAGAGACTGAGACTGAGAAATGAATGAGAAGGGTCAGCCTCTTAAACAAATATAGAAGAAGTCAGCCTAATAATTATATGAAAGAGAGAAAATGTATTAGGACAGTTGTAAAAGAATTGAAGGGAGAGAGTGTGTGGAGGGGGTTTCGTATTAAAATAATGTTGAAGTAGGTAAAAGTGGGTGGGGGGTATTAATTAGGATGTTAAACATACCATTAGCTTAAGTTAAGATTAGTGTTAATAGGTTGTTAGTGATAAGTTTATATGTTAATTTGTTAGTGTCAATTAATTTCAGAACGTTAGTAGTTATGTTAGGATAATAAAATTGGGATAAAATAAGATGTATCAGGTTAGTGTGACATAATATAAATATCACCCTAGCCAGAGAGCCCAATAAAATTAGACGAACCCAAATCGGGTACTAACCCGATATTTTGATTATCTCGCAATAAATCTTATTCATTGATTTGCTTAACCAAAACAGAGAACCGGACGTACCGTTACGTAGTACCCGTCGAGACGAACCCAACGACACCAAAATCACCGAAATCAGGCAAGTATGCAATTTATAGTGAATTTGTTAATGTAAATACTCTTTTAGCTCTCTGCATGCAAAGTTCCATAACTAAATTTTCAAGTCGCATTCGTTAAATTCACATGCTCAGGATTTTGTTAAATTGTTGTAAATATTGCGGGATACTCTTGTAACCATGGAAATTATTGTGTAAAGATAAATGGTCACATTATTGCTACATATCTCAAAATGACTAACAAGAGAGTGACATCGTGAAATCGTGCGCCTCGAAGGCGAAATCGTGACTTTCGTGATGTCATGTGAGTTGACTAGGCTGGCTCGTGTTCCAGCACAAATATTGGGGTGGGGTTAGGGTTGTGTGGCCACTAGGCGTATGACGGGGTACTCTCTTCAAGGGCACCACCCGTATGCGGTGGGTTAGCGCCAAGCACGGTAAGCCCCCGTGTGAAGAACGACCCACTCATCACGTCCTACCGGCGAGAACCCTATTATAGATGTGTGAAACTAACTCGAAACTTGCAAAGTGAAATTGTTATCTCAGTGAAATTGACATGCTTTACTTTACTTGTCAGATTGTTTAGAACTGCATGATAGGATGTATTTACTTTAAAAATCAGCTTTAAAATCAGCATGCTTAAACTTTCTTTGCTATCTCGTTTAATTCATAATTGCTTCTTAAATTCAGTGTAAATTTGTATATCTTGCCTTGGGTTCTAACTCTACTTGCAGACCCTTGCTGACATACATTCATGTTTTTGGATGTATGTCAGATCCCGAGCCATAGCACCAGGAGGACTAGTTACGATAGCTGAACCAGTAGGCCAAGGATCGTTGACTAGTGAACCGTCATTGTAATTCACTCATTTGTTGTACGGGTCATAAGACCCTCTCTTTTCTATTCCTGCAACGTTGTAATTCCGTTGAGATGTCTGAGATTGTAATAATTCTTTTTATCTGTGTTGTTTCGAGTAATGCAAAGCAAGAACCTACGATTTTCACACAGACGCTTATTGTGTAAGTCAAGGGGGAAAGAAAAGCAAAAGTACCTCCTCCTGACTTGCACAAGCGGGCCCGTTCGCGTCCTCGCTCCCAAGCCTAATGGGAAGCGGGGCGTGACAAAGAACCAAGAAGGTGCTCGGTCGAGTGCTAGGGCATGCTCGACCTAGCGCTCAGCCGAGCGGTATGGGTCCCAGTTGTAACTGCCTGTTTTCATAGTGCACGTTTTTCCATAACAAAGACAATTTCAAACGATTTCAAAATTGAGTAAATAATTTTTTTTCTATTTTTTTCGTCATTCAAACCTTAAATTTGACTTCATATTCATGATCCTCGTAACGATACGAACCCGTGGCTATGTTTTTGTAATTTTTCGGACACAGTTAGTCTCATGAGCAAAAATCGTAATTTCATTATTACTTTAACTATTACGTTTTTACTAATTTACTAATTACTTTCACTAATGCAGTTTACCATTACTAATTACTTATTATTACCTTTGGTTGTCGACAACCACCTCATAAACACTTCACGTTTAACATATCCTAAGCTTTGTCAACACCAACCAATAACTCATTAAATCCGTAATTAATGGCATGCATGCATCTAAACCCCATTTAATCTCCCTCTAAATCACCCCCTCTCACAAATGAACCCAGGAAAACCCTCATCCCTTCGACTCTCCCACACTCTCCCACTCTCTTATCTTTTGCAAGAGGTCAAACCCACGCCGCAAGGCCCTCCTCCCTCTCGCCATCACACCCTCCTTCGACCCCCCTTCAGTCGAGGCCCCGACCACCGCCGATGTCTCTCCTCCATCGGAGCACCCATCTCACCGCTCGACACCCTCAAACCTACTCTCGCACCACTGTCGACACCTCAACCCATGTCACGCCCCGCTCCCCAGGATACCCAGGAATTAAAAAAACTTTCCCAGGATTATGAAGAGTGAGGGTGAATTGAGCAGAGAGAGAGAGAGAGAGAGAGAGAGAGAGAGAGAGAGAGAGAGAGAGAGAGAGCGAAGAAATAGCAGGTCCACTGAGCATGTGCTGGGAAAGTACAAGTGCTGCTCCACTATAATATCAAAGAAAACCTCATATATAACAAAGAACAACAACAACATATATATATACATTGACACCATATATGCACTGCCACTCTCGACATCCCAAAGACAAACCAAAAACTAGTCACAAGCTATTGCTCACTCCAAGTGCTACCTCTAGAACCCAACTCCAAGTCACCTACATCAAGCTGCCCCTGCTACCTGGAAAATGGAGAGGAGCACGTCAATGCGTGCCCCAGTAGGAAATCCCAATATTAATGGAAAATCATGTTATTATTTGCTTAATTACTGTGGTTACAAGTTAAGCTAAGATCATAGAGACCATGTGGCGTACTACTGTATGAAGTAAACACATATGAAATTGAAACATACCTGCCGATAAGGAGTGAGCTACTGCAAAAGAGAGTTAGTGCTACAAATAATATATAAGGGAAGGAACAACAATGCAACTACAACTATAGGATTACAATGAGAAATAAATACACGAGGACAAGGAACAACTGCAGGTACATATTGTCACAACAATACAAGTAGAGGGAAGAGGAAACACTACACGTAGAACAAATAACATGTAATTTATTAACTTATTGGAAATCTGGGTAAACTGTAAGATATAAGAACCTAGACCTCACCCCATGGATTGGGGTGGAAAACTACACTCGACGCGGTGGACACAGGGCACAGTACGCCGGGCCTCTTACCCTGCCCTGTCAGGGGACCTGCCTCACGGGCCTCACCCCAAGATTGGGGTGAGTATGTCACACGGTGTAGTGGACACAGGCAGTGTACACCGGGCCTCTTCGTTTCCTCCCTGGACGGTAGCAAGAGTGTGTATCTCCACATGTACCTCTCCATATACAAACCACCTCACCACAAGCGCCAAGTAACCATCACTCCCTATAAAAGCGAGTGAGAATAATCATCACATATCACATCATCTCCTCCCCACCTTCATTCTATAGGCCTAATATTCACAATTTATAACTCAAATTTCCCCCAAACCCCAGTTTTAGCAGTTCACCCCCTTTAGAGGGGACTGAGACATTCCAAACATCAAGTGAACATCATAAGTCATCTTATAAGAGTCATGATGGTATGGTTTTACAGTGTCAACATTTCCCATTCATTTCAATCTGGGCCATGCACCTAAGTGTCATGCCCTCCATCATAGCCACATCACATATCACCATGGGTCATTCACCAAAGTGTCATGCCCTCCATCACAACTCATTGGTACATCACTTATGAAACCATGACACACACATATCTCGCAACATCACAAATCCATAACTTGGTTCATGGGAGCACATTTCTCATGTTTCTCAATTTTTATTTCATTGAGGCATTTTCACACGTGGTGGGCGTGACATACATGTCCATGAGCACATTAGCAAATCTATTAGCAACATATACCAAGAATCTACCTTTCATGTAACAACAATAATCATACACTATAGACGGAAGATTAGCAATAATGATCAATTCAAACACCAATTAAACAATTCATCATGCAGGAAAAGTACTTACAGTCATAAACAGATGCTGTTTTCATCCACTTCGAATGAGAATTTGATATAACTTCCTAAATTAGAGTTGTAGATATGGTAATGTTGGATTCACATATAAAATTTCATGCAGAAATATAAAATAGGTGATTTATGATAAATTGTTTAGTGAGACCCATCGAAGCTGTTTTGAGACAGATTCTGAGGGCTGTAACAATTGCAATTTTAAGTCATGTTGTAGTTATAATCTCGAAAACATACCCGAGAAAGTTGTAGAACATGTTGCTAACTTTACAACGAGACCAAGAACACTAATTTCTATGAAGTGTGCAGGGGCTGAGCTCAATTTTACCAAACTGTGCCCAGACTGAATGAAATTCAGACATGTTGTAAAGATGAAATGTTTAATCCTAATTACTGAATTGAACATCGGTCAAATTTTATATGATTCTGGTGTAGAATTTCAAGATCTACAATTATATAATTTTTGCAGAATTTATTCATTCCTAAATTAAGAGATATACTCAGATGAACAAGCAACAGAATCTGTCCACAAAATCAGCCATGGTGTTTGCATGAAACTAAATTGATTTAACATGGATTAGCATAATAAACCATTAGAGAAGGGATTCCTACCTCAAGATGATGAATTTCCAAGTTATCATGCTTTCTCCCAAGCCTCCTACCTCTTCCTAGCTCCTAGCCTCAAGGAGACTCCATCTTGCCAAAGCCCCTTCTCCTCTTT
Organism: Scilla litardierei; assembly: GCA_030789695.1. Classification (NCBI taxonomy): domain Eukaryota; kingdom Viridiplantae; phylum Streptophyta; class Magnoliopsida; order Asparagales; family Asparagaceae; genus Scilla; species Scilla litardierei. The sequence goes on along the minus strand of CM061140.1, from coordinate 140,821,081 downwards.
CTCTTCCCCTTTCTTCCTTTTCTTCTTCCCATTTTCTCTTTTTTTTATTTAATGGAATTTCGGCCAGGTGGAGTGGGGAGGGGGATATGGGAGAGAGAGATGGAGGAAATTAGAAAAGAAAAGGGGAAGAAAATGATAGGGGAAGAAAAGTATAAGGGATGAAACGAGAAGAAAAGAAGAGAAGAGAAGAGAGAATTCTAGAATGATTATTCCATGGCTTATCCCATAAGCCATGGCATTTATTAAATGACCAAACTACCCCTCACATATTCAAGTATTTACAAGTATGCCATTACTTTATGCACACACTTCTTTACTATACACACCCCCCTCATTTAGTCCAAATGATCATTTTGCCCCTCACCTTTCTAAAAATTTACGAGGCTGCCATTAACCCCCTATCCCCTTCTCACACTAGCATGGCTCTCCCTACACACAACCATGCACACCCACACATGCATACATGCACCACACACACACGTCCAATACATACTTGTTATATTTTACATATGACGTCATTCACACTTCTCCCGCATTCATGTCTCGCATTCTCGTCTCTTAGCCACATTTAACGGCACAACCTCCATGCACTATGATATATACATCGAAATCCACAATTATTTCATGACTACGTATGCGTCGTAAATAGAAATACCACGTGTATATAGTAGGATACACGTATAGTTCAAAACCGGGCATACCAACCTGCCTCCTCCACTTTTTTCCTCCTCCCCGCCGTCGACGACAATGCCCCCAGCCCGAACTCCCCGCTCTTGGCTCGACCCACACTCTTTCTCCCTGCGCCCCTCCTCAGACGTACCCTTGTCGACAACCACCCCCAAGACCCCGCCTCCTCCTCCACCCTTTTTCCTTGAGCTCCTAGTGCCCCTCCGACTGCTCTCTTACTTCTTCTCCGACCCACACCCACCTTCACCACCACGAATCCTAGAGAGCCCGCCGCCGCGAGCTCCTCCCTCTGCCACAGGATCCACCACTGCCTCCCGTTGCAGATGCCGCTCACGACCATGTTGCACTGCTTCCCGAGCCACCCCAAGCTCAATGTCGCACCGGACTCCCCCCTCCGACATAGCAACCACCAACGCCGCACCCTCCACCGCCGTCCCGTTCAGCTCGACGAGACCAACAACGCCCTCGCGCTTCTCTCTCCTGCTCACACCACCTCCACCGTCACTGAGCACCGCCCGATCACGTCTTGCTACAACTGCCCCTCAGCCTCCTCCGACGCCGGGGGTAACGTCCCAGCAGCCCACGCTGATCACCGCAGTTGCCCTCCACCCGCGCCCTCCGTAGCTCCCCCGCCTGTGACGTCGCCGTCACCATTGCTCCGGCATAGTGCCGCCTTCCCCATGCCGTCCCCTCGCCATCGCCGTCGCAGGCCCCCAGACCCGCCGTGTTGCGAACGTCGAGTGCCCACCCCGCACGCTGCATGCAAGAGAGATGAGGGAGTACATATATTAACATATATATATTAATATAGTGTGTATATATACTAGTATACATGTTAAAGTCGGTATATATAATTATAGTATAAGAGTCAGAAAAATACATGTAATGGCCAGAAAATCCAGCGCATCGCAGAGAACGCATAGACGCTGAAATCACCCCAATCTGAAACTTATATTTTTAAAAATGATTTTTCAAAGATTTAAGTATTAATTCTAAATTGATTTTAAAATTCATATCACGAGAATTTCACTTACACTAACATACGAGAAAAATATATGTTGTAGTACTAAACGAGACGGTCACTTTGACCCCTTGTTGGAAGAATTATGACGTACGGTTTGCCCCGAATAAATCTTCAAACAATTACGATAGATAATTTTAATTAGTTTTTAATTGATTCTAAACTTTTAAAAATTATTAAAAATACCAATACGCTTCAGAAAAATATTCTGTTCCTATATAAAATTATTTTACTCACTTGTAGCCAATCTAAAAATTGTCAGTACGTATTTTGACCCGTTTTAAGCGATAATAAAAATACGATCACGTTAAGAAAAATAGATGAAAAAATAGTGTATTATTTAACCAATGATTTCTATTGTTTGCAGGTACCGTTTCTCGTGCACAAACGTCCCAGATATCCTTAGTTTCATCCTCAGCTTACTACGACGATCCTCAAACATGTAAGTCACTCTAATTCTAGTTTTAGAAGTTAAGCAAGTGCACTAGTATGAACTTTGGATTTCATAAATAGTCTCAGAACGGCTATCGACTTGAACAAATGACTAGAGACTTAATTAACTAGTGAGATAATTAACTACAGAACGACTATTCACTTAAACCAACAATATTTCTATTCCATGTTTGTTGGACTTGTCTTTATCCTCAAATTTCTTAGCATCCGCTTTGCTTTAATTTCTGGTTCTCAAGAAGTAAGTCAATCAGTGGTCCTGATTTAACTATCATAGTAAATAAGGAACTACTCTTCTATTTATGAATATAATCAATGGAGCAGATGTGATAATTGATATTCTTAACATTGGTGTCTAGGAAAATTTGTGCCAAAGTTTGGATCACCCCACTTGCGAGGATAGTCACCTGCTTGGCCAAACCTGACTGACCGAGTATGCATGGATCAATGTTAGAATTCCAATTATCATCAGTTTGTAACCATTGATTATAGATACATTTAAATGAGTTGTTTCGACCTTTCATCGCACGTAAACTCGTATTCACTTTAAAAACTCTCGTTCACCCTTGTCTACTATGTTTTAATACTTTTCACTTAAAAACTATGCATGAACTTTGGATACACTCGTTGCATGATTACTCACGTTAGATAGTTACATCACTTGCTGCATGACATCTATGACTCAGTAAATGCTAATGAATTATCTTATGGAATCTCTTGTTGTATATTATGTGGAATATCTTGTGGAATATCCTGTGGAATATCATGCGGAATATCATGTGGAATATATTGTGGAATATCTTGTGGAACATCCCGTATGAAACATGTACATAGAACACTTGACACTTCACTGGGTTTGGGGTAACTTATTGTAGAGAGAGTGTGGGAGCTATGAACGAGAGGCACCTCTCTTGTCAAGTGACTAGGAGTCTCATCTCCTTTTCACGTCCCGTCCAGTTTTCAAAACTATTCCAGATTTCAAAAGTATGTTGTGTGTAGCCGTGCGAGATTAGCTCCCCGTTGCGAAAGAGGTGGGCTCCATGGTTGCATATCATACTCTCCTACGTGAGTCACATTGTTTAGATAATTACTGCTAGCATCATAATAACTATTTAATTGAATGCACATGTAATGACCCAAGTGTCATATATAGTAGTGGGTATAGTTATGCGTAATATACAATGAATATGTGCATGTCTACACGTGTAGTGTGCATAGTAAATATGTAGTGTGCATAGTAAGTACACTATGGGTTGCCTATTTGTATGCATTTATGGGTGAAGGTATATCTATATGAATGAATTAATTGGATGCCTTTGTTAGTATGAATGAAGATGTCATGGAAGTGTATGTGATTGATTATGTTAGTAGTAGTGTGTTACGATTCGGATAGTTGTAGTACCCTTGTCGACAACCACCCCAAGACCCCGCCTCCTTCTCCACCCTTTGTCCTCGAGCTCCCAGCGCCCCTCCGACTGCTCTTTCACTTCTTCTCCGATTCACAACCACCTTCGCCACCACGAAGCCCAGAGAGCCCGTCGCTGCGAGGTCCTCCCTCCGCCACAGGACCCACCGCTGCCTCCCACTACAGCTGTCGCTCATGACCATGTTGCACCACTTCCCAAGCCACCCCAATCTCAACGTCGCACCGAGCTCCCCCCTCTGACATAGCAACCACCAACGCCATGCCCTCTGCCGCCGTCCCATGCTGCCTGACGAGACCAACAACACCCCCACGCTTCTCTCCCGCTCACGTTGCCTCCACCGTCGCCGAGCGCCGCCCGACCCCGTCCAGTTACCACCGTCCTTCTGCCTCCTCCGATGCCGCCAGCGATGCCCCAGCAGCCCACACTAATCACCGCAGCTACCCTCCGCATGCGCCCTCCATAGCTCCCCCCGTCGGTGACGTCGCCGTCGCTGGTGCTCCGGCACCGCACCACCTTTTCCGCGACGTCCTGCCGCCATCGCTGCCGCAGGTCCCCAGACCTGCCGTGTCACCAACGTCGAGCGCCCACTCCCGTATGCTGCATGCAAGAGAAATGGGGGAGTATGTATTTTAACATACATACATACATATATATATATATTAATGGAAAAAGGGGATCTAAGGTGCCTCCTTAGATGAAAATCTAAGGAGGCGCCCACATTTCCCCCTATCTCCGACAATTTTTTTTGAAATATTTTTTCATGGGGTTGTTGTTTACATCATGGATGATCAACATACCAAATTTCATGGGATTCCAATACTTTTTGAGCCACCATCTACCCCTTACAACTTCAACGGTCTGAAAACGTGCTTAAAAACCAACGAAGTTGCAAGGGGTAGATGGGGGCTCAAAAAGTATTGGAATCCCTTGAAATTTGGTATGTTGATCATCCATAAGGTGAACAATAAACCCATGAAAAAAAATTTCAAAAAAATGTGTGAGATGGGGGGAAATGGGGGCGCCTCCTTAGATTGAATCTAAGGAGGCACCTTAGGATCCCTTTACCCTATATTAATATAGTACATATACTAGTATACGTATTAAAGTTGGTATATATACTTATATATATATTATAAAGGGAAAATGAGTAAAAATTCATAATAAATAGTATAAGAGTCAGAAAAATATACATCAAGGGCCAGAAGATCCAGCGCGTTGCATAGAACGCGTAGACGCTGAAATCACCCCAATCTGATACTAATATTTTTAAAAATGATTTTTCAAAGATTTAAGTGATTAATTCTAAATTGATTTTAAAATTCATATCACGAGAATTTTACTTACACTGACGTACGATAAAAATATATGTCGTAGTACTAAACGAGATGGTCACTTTGACCCCTTGTTGGAAGAATTCTAACGTACGGTTTGCCCCGAATAAATCTTCAAAAAATACAATAGCTAATTTTTAATTAGTTTTTAATTGATTCTAAGCTTTCAAAAAATTATTAAAAATACCAATGAGCTTCAGAAAAATATTTTTTTTCCTATATAAAATTATGTTACTCACTTCTAGCCTATCTAAAAATTGTCAGTACGTATTTTAACCTGTTTTAAGCGATAATAAAAATACGAACACGTTAAAAAATAGATGAAAAAATACTGTAGTCTTTAACCAATGATTTCTAATGTTTGCAAGTACCATTTATCGTGCACGAGCGTCCCAGATAGCCTTAGTTTCATCCTCTGCTTACTACGACGATCCTCAAACCTGTAAGTCAATCTAATTCTAGTTTTAGAAATTAAGCAAGTGCACTAGTATGAACTTAGGATTTCATAAATAGTCTCAGAACGGCTATCGACTTGAACATAGAAAACTCATTAAGTCTATTACTAAAGACGGTTTAGCAGAATCACTCACGAAGTCTCTGCCACATAAAGCCTAGAGCGACTTACGTGTAAATATGGTATGAGATACCGGATAAATGGGCCTGAGTGCAAGCGAAAGATGTTGGAAGATAGGTACGCCCTCGAACTTGAGGCAATTTATCTTTGTGTAAGTGTACAAACATCTTGTTCAAAATAACAGTAAGCTGTTTAGTAAGAATTTACCTAAGTTTAAAAATAATGTAGTCTTCATTAAAACTTAGGTATAGTCCTGAGACGTAATGCGAGGTCAAATATGTAGCAAGATGGAGATCTCGATCATGGAGAAGTATTTGACCGATTGTAGCATAGGTCTAAAAATGTTCGTGGTCGTAGATGTTTCAAGAAATGGATATCGACATATAGGATAGACCAATGTGTCTTAGTCTTCACCATGTAATGGTGACGATGATCTCATGGTCGTTTGACTTGGCGAAGTCAAAGATGAGACACAAGTGCTCATTGGAGAATGAGTTCACCGAATGACCCAACAAAAGTTATCATATGGTTATGGTTGACCAATCTGTCAATGATAACTCTTAGTGACGACAGGAATTTCCTTGGTCTCTTGGAATCCATAATTAATGTCTTGCCTGGATCTCATCCAGCTCATCTTACCTTACGAGAATAAGCCAAATAAGTTACTGGTCATTTATACGATTCATAATCATTTCTGATAAAGTGTCAAACTCTTTGATCACTTTGTCAAAATATATGTTCCGGCTCCTTGATGCCTCGCATGTTTTTTATTCGCTCCCACTGACCTTGAAAACTCTCTGGTCGATTGATATAAGTTTGTTCTTCTAAATCATATTTAGAAAACAGACTATACGACTATACATGAATGCTCCAGTTTTCATGGTCATCATGAGCATTTACATCGAGTTCGGTCCGAGTAGATCTGTACACATCTGCTGGCGAGAAAGTTTCATCATAATCCATTTAGGAGTTAGGATGATACCCGTTCTCAACCAACATAAATTGTACTCCACTATTTTCTTTCTCCACCAATCTTCTGTCTTGAAGATTTACTTGCAGCCAATAAGAGACACTTTCTCTGGGCACGCAAACTAAAGTCCATACTTTATTTACGTGCACAGACCTTTTCGGATTGCATCAAGTTATTAATTAGAGTCCATAATCCAAATGGCATCCTGGAAGTTGACTAAGTTATCATCAACTATGATGTTGTACTCGACCCTTCGTCTCACGAGACTCGAGTAATCCTTTAACTTCCTAACGATTGATTTAATGAATATCTTATTGATAAGGCCCTCATAGAACCTTATCAAGAACCTAGGCATTACTATCTGGGGCTCAACCTAGAGAGAGGATAGTAACTCAGAGCCACTTTCCATGCATCGCACCATGTCTAACAAAGTGTGATTCATGCTCTCTCACACATTGATGTGTTAAGAGACTTGACCTGAGAGAAAATTACATTTTCTTTTATTTTTGCAAGGGTTATATAGCTAAATATTCGACTCTTTGATCTGATCGAAGCAGTTCACATACTTCTTTCATTGTGTTATCTATTTTATCAGACTTGTGTTTCAGCAAGAACACGTGTCATAATAAAATAAGAACAACTTATCCTGGCTATCTTTGACTTGGGTCCAGGTACATCCTTATGTACGAGACTACGAGTTCACCAACTCGTTCTCCCACTGTCTTACAGATGGAATTTCGGCCATCATACCTTTGAGACAAGAGTCACAAGTGTCTATAGACTTCATAATACGAGATGTCAGACCCATCTTTATATGACTTATGAAGCTTAGTCTCTTTGGTACGGCCTAGTCTATTTTGCCATATAAGTTTTGCTACTATCTTGCGTATTCATGTATTAACATTTAATCCATTATCGTCATACAAATTTCGCATTCCTTCAGAAGCAAGGTGACGACATTCGCCAAAAAATGTTAGATGTCCTCTATGGTCCAAGAAACAACACTTGCTCCTTTTTTTCAACACGTATGCCAATATATTCCCTTTTGTATAACGGTTATCCTGAAGCCGTGACATCAAATATGTCACATTTACAGTTCCTCCGACTTTTGCCTTTATTAATGATAGATAAAACTTTCTTTCTCAAATGACTTTCCTTAATGCCTTCTTCCTTTTCTAAATCTCATTTAGTTATTACGTCTCAACACAAATAATAGTTGTGCAAACATCTCATGTATCCAAACGCTTAAGTTGTGCAACCTTGAGTGTGCTCAACAAGTTGTCTCGTCTCAAGATCCGGTTGGGATACATAGTCTTGCACCACTCATGCACTCATGTTCGATTCAAACAATTTGATCGAAGTTTCAAACTTTGCGAATCGAAACCGTTTTCCATACAATCTTGAGTTGACTCAACAAATCGTATGGAGAAACATGCTTTTGAACATCAGTATGTTCAAGCTTCCCCGTATAGAGGCAAGTGACAGGTAGTGTGCATTTATTTTGTTGGACCCAGAGCTTAAGGAAATCATTTCCTTAAGCATGTGCTAAGAATGTCATTTTAATGTCTGTGAGAACATAGTTTAGTCTATCAATTAAAATTTGAGTTGATATTCCATTAACCAACCATTTGGACCAGTTAACTATTCTCTTAGGATATTATGATTTTGATTCCATTGGTAAACATAAAACTAGCCTAGTTTAGCATATGTTCAATTTTAAATATAGATAGAATGGCTTTTATCTAACTATATCCTACCACTATTTTTGCGATCATTTTTAGCCATAATAATGAACGATTTAATTAAATTAAATTAAATGGGAAAGAGATCTAACCACCCTGAGCCTCACAACCTTGAGTGTGCTCAACAAATTGCTTGACTCTGCAATTGGTAGATGACTCTTCATTAATCATAGCATATATGATTCTCTTATTAGTTTTTACCCCTAGCCACTTATGATCATGAGTGTGCTCATCCAAATCACAATGACTAGTTTAGTCGGACCCTTGTTTTCGTGTCTAGCCTAACTTACGCCGGCACTCGGTGTATGGGCACGACAGGATGGTTTGGGTTAAGTCTAGACTACATCTCATGTAATGAGAAGTTGGTTTCCATAAAGTATTTATGAGATAGCTTGAGTGTGCTCAACAACTAAAATAAAGACCTATAGTTGCCAACCACTAAAACAAGGAGGGTTACAACTAATCTTGAAGAAGATTTTTAACGTAATTGACTAGATATAATCGACGATGTCACATAATCATAATTTGCAGCCTTGCAGTCCAGCGGAACACAGCCCGGGATTTGGCTAGGCCAAGATCAATATCTCCGGTCGAGCTAGGGTGATCCACAACACTAGTCAGAAAACTCTAGACCGGATCATGGTCCATTGAAGGAAACTTATTATTCATATGTGTCCCATTAATTAGAATTGGCTTTATTAAAACTAGTTAATCATATCAACTAGTTGAATCCTAAAATTTGAAATTATTAGGATTGGTTAATAACCTTTATTAATATCATTATCAACTATAAGGATTATTATGGTGCTATCCTAATCATGTATTAGGTATTTAAACAACTTTAAATCATAGCATGTCCTTCAAAATTATCATATAATTTTCTTAAGACTTTTAATGGCTATCCTAAAAGTCTTTCTTGAATTATCACATAATAAAAAATAACTAATATAACCATTAAAAGTATCAACTAAACAATTTAGCTAAGCATAACAAAGCAATTAAAATTTATCTCATAAAATTTTCTTGATAAACATGCAACTTAAATTTTATCTCACAATTTTAAGTTACATCAAAAATTATCACATAAATTTAAAGATTTAATTTTAAAATAAAATTAAATCAATTTTCAAAAACAATTTTCTAAAATAAAAAACGTTGCTTTAAAATTACAATTTTAATAGTTTAACATTCAACCTTCATCTCATGGAGAAAACATGCTGCATTTTATAAATTGCAAATCATAGATCATATAGACCATAGCTTTGATACCAATGTATGGTATTATGGGTCCTTAGGGCCATAAATACGACGTCCGGCCTAAGTCGGTCGGACGAAGACATCGAAATAAAACAGCGGAAAATCAGACTTAAACAATTTTAAATCAAAGCCCTAAAGATTAACAACCCTAGCCAAGATCTCTACTATCTGTGGTTGGGTCCGACCAACCCCTAAGGATAAATCTATCTAACATTTGTAATTTATAAACGCATATTTAATTTTAACTACATACCTTTCACTTCGTTTCCACAGAATACGCAGCGTCATTTTTAGCAACGTTTCTTTAGCCCTGAGCTGCTTCTCCCGAGCTGAACCGCGTCCCGAGCCATTCCTCGTCCCGAGCTGAACTACTTCCCGAACCGCACCAGCGTCCCGTGGTGAGCAACACCATTGTCACTGAGCCAACCACGTGCCGAAGAAGATTTCACCTTGAGTGGATCCTTCGTCAAGACTTCGGATCCGATCCGAGCTCCTTCGTAGCTTTGCTAGAGCCTGAACAGGAGCAAGGAAGAAATTTAGGGAGAAAGACAATAATTAATTTAAGCTCAAATCCGAGCTTGCTCACGTTTAATGGAGCTACTCAGATCTGGAGCTTGGGACGATTTTCAAGGAGGGGATTAGGCCCCTATTTATATTGGCGGCTGACCCCTACCCTTCAATCCATATCTGATGGGGGACTATTAATTTTGGAGAAAAAATTAATTAAAGTTTGCCTTTCACAAAGGCCAAATTTTAGCGAATTTTTCCTCCCTCACAGTTGAGCTTCGTAAGTGATACAACCTATCAAATCGAAGAGAGTTGAACGATGACGCGTAGGAAAAATATGGCACTCAATTCCGACTTCGTTTGACCCCTAAAACGTTGTCTCAAAGTTGCCAAAAGGTTGATTTTCGCAAAAACTGCAGCCGTCACAATAAACTCTAGGGTTCCAGCATCTGTGGGCCCTCTGTGGGGCCCACATGCCTTGCAGGTGCTCGTTACGGGCTGGGCACCTGCCTGCATGTGCAGGCAGGTCCCAGCCCGCATGGGCTGGGGCTGGGCACCCATCTGCACCCCCAGCCCGATGGGCGGGCTTGACCCGCCTAGGGGCGGGTGGGTCAGGCGTCCGCCTATGCAGGTGGGCCCGACCCACCCAGCTCTAGGCGGGTGGGCCCGCCCCAATGCTGGGCGCCCAGGCCTAAAACGGGCCTGGGCGCCCAGCCCAGTTCGGCTGCTGCGCCCAGTCCCCTTGGGACTGAGCTGAGTCTTTTTTTTGCTCTAAATCCTGCGTTTGGCGTCTGTTTTGGACGCCGTTCGAACCTGGGTTTATACCGGGACATTCCTGTCATCCAGGTAACCTAGGTTAAGTGCATCAACAATCCTCGGTCTCAGTATCTGCTCGTTGCCCCTCTCCACCTCCTCGACGAGCCGGGTGGGATGCGCTTGTCGTAGGGCCCCCAGCTCGGCCCAGAACTCGTCTCTCTCACAGCGGGACGCCTCCTCTGCCTCTTGGGCAGACCTCTGAGCATCGCTAGGGTGCTCTTCATGTCCATCACCCCAGAGGAGAGCTCGTTAACCCGATGCTGCAGCTGGCAAGCCTCCATGCAGGATTCTTCGAGTGCCACCTCGGCTGCCCCAGCCCTCAGGTGCTCCCGCACCAAGAACTCCTCGAGACTGGTCGCGTGTGCCAAGCGACACTGCACCTCCACGGCCATCATGGTAGCCTGCAAAACGAAAGTAAGTCAGGAATACCACGAGGCGGGGTTGGACGCAGCAGAACGACCAACCTGCTGGAGTTGCCAGACCAGGGAGTCCGCCAGTCGATCGGAGCGAGTCCTCTCCAGGAGCGAGCGGTCCCTTGGAAGGACGGAGCTCCATGCCAACTGAGTGGCCATGCCCTGGTCAATAAAGACCGACTCCCCAGGCACGACCTTGGGGCCAGCCTCAAGCATCAACAGGGCACCACCCACGCCAGCCAGAGAGGGCTCGACCGGACCGACAGGTTCGGCCACTACCGCCAGTAGGATGGTCGCGCCCGAGATGATCGACACCTCAGGGACCGCAGGGGATGGACCTCCATGACCTTCTTCTTCTTCTTCTCCTAGCCCCCCCAGACTCTGGAGGGGAACGCTTCCGCTCCATGCCACGACCACCCGGGGGCGCTCGAGGCCCCAGGCCGGTGCCCCCATTACCTCCCTCGGCAGGGGCAGAGCTGGGTGGACCGATGACCACAGTCTCCCCTGTAGGAGACTCAACCGCAACTTGGGCCGGTGGCACTGTAGCGACTGCTAGCTCCAGCCTCCTGACCGCCGGGTCGGCCCGGTGGATCTCATCCTCCACCATGCGGCGAGGCGCATGGCCAGAAGGGTTTCCTCGACCGTTGCTGGACCCTCGGTGAATGAGCTCGCCGATGTCGCGTCTGAATTCCCGACCCATCATTTCTGTAGGGAGAGAGAATATCAGGGTAAGCAAAAGGCGCAACAAAACAGAAATGGAGCACCCACCAGGGGACCACATGACGGCCTTAAGGAGTAGGTCGTCCAGCAGGGGCCAGACCGACTTCTCCACTAAAGACAGGGATGACAACAACCAAACCGCAGCCGGATCGGCCTCGGAGAGGGTTAACGTCAGGTCATACTGACATAGACCCCCAACCTGTCAGGATCACAGCATCCCTGGGAAATACGAAAAAGACGTAGTTCGAGCTCCAATCCCCCATCCAACGGGGCAGGTCGAGCAAGCACGCCCTCCCCGTTTGGGCGCGGATGTGCTGCCACGATCATCGACCGGCCGTCTGAACCCAAAAATAATAGAAAAAGAGGGGCAGGGTTGGCTCCATGCGGTGCACACTGCAGATCATAACAAACCTGACCAGCGACGCCATTGAATACGGGGTCAGCTGGCATATGGCCACCATCAAGAACTCCATGACCTGGATGATGAAAGGATGGAGGGGAAGCGGAGCCCCATGCGGATCATCTCGACGTAAACACCGACCTCACAGCTCCTTGGGAAACAGATCCTTTCATCGCTAAAGGGGACCCAGACGTCATACGGGTGATACAGATACTTCTCCCTGATCTCCGCGGCCGTCGAGAAGGGGATGGTAGACGATGACCTGAGGATCACCGGGGGAATGTCAAACCTGTCCGCCGCCTGAACCTCATCTCTACTAACTGGGTCCTCAAATAGCAAGCCATTCCCTTTGTCCGGAACTAGACGTATCACCGGGGGGTCACGGGGCCTTGATGACAGAGGAATACCTGACTCAGGAACTGGAGGGGCCCCGGACCCCGACGCGGAACCACCTAACCTAAGTGCCATAGGATAGATTGAGTGGGGCAGAGGAAGGAGAAGGAGGTTACCTTGAATGGAAGGCGAAGGGAGGAAGGCGAAGGAGAATTCACAGATACTCGCAAGAGGAGGGACTGAACGAAAAGCGCAAAAGATCAAATTCGGAAGGGCGGAGTCATTATATGAGGAACTACCCCAGAATCGGGGCCGTTCAAGGATGGACGCGTGGTGACATCTGACGACCGGTGGCGCTTCGAATCCCGAATACAGGGGCAAGAGAAGATCAACCGGGCAGTATGGCGTTGTCTCGACTGACGCGCCTGTCAAAATCCACGCAAGTCACATCGCTCGAACCGAACCGGTTGAATCTGAACGGCCCGAGCGATGGGGCAATTGATACGACCATCTTGGGACCGCCTAAGAGCGAGCAGCCCAAGCCCACATTGGAAGCGGGAGGCCCCCAAAAGGAGTTTGGGCCGACCGACGAGGCCCTCACGAGGACATGATACCGGGTCGGCCACGATCTGGACGTGTGCTTCGTCAGTCTACGCCAGCGGGAGTTAACCGCTCCCCAAAACACTCCTCCTTAATGACCATTAAGGGACCCCATTAACCCACCTTCATGGCGCATGAAGGCACCTTAAAGGAGGCAGATCATGGGGGCGGAAAATGGGGGACGTGGATGGGGAAACGATCGTGGGAGGACCCCTACAAAGGAACTCGGGAGGCAACGAAGAGAAGGCAGTGGCTCCAGATATGAATTGACGGAGGTATTCTACACCAAGACCTTGTTTTTCCACTTTACATTCCCTCCCATAGCTCGGTCTGAGGACGTGCGTATCGGCTACCCAGTGAGCCATACCGGTCCCGCCGTGCGTCATTCAGTTCTGTTCTGACTTAGGCATCGGAAGGGACTTGGCCGGAACCAAGGTCCAGCCCCTCCTGAAGAGCTTATTTTTCTGTCCAGACCAAGCAGATTCTGCGACGCCGAGGCTACCCCTCAGCGCCACACCGACCGAGGCAGAGTAGACTGAGCACACCCGATGACGAGCCCACTCACCCCTGACGAGCTACTTTGTCGGACAAGGCCGAGCAGATCTCGCAGTGCCAAGGCTACCCCTCAGCACGTCGTCAACCGAGGCCGTCACATCCATCAATGAGCCCGCTCGCCTCCGGCACGCCGAAGCTATTCCTTGAAGAGCCATCATAAGGATCCAAGCTACACCCATTAGTCAATCGTGCTCTTGATAGAACCAAGGGGTCTCATTCGACCATGTTGACCTTCCATCCTACGGTCAGCGATTCAGCGGTGAGAAAACACCCGTAAACAATACATACCGACCTAGCTACAGAGCACCGATCTACCTCTACCCTAGCTACAGATCTCCGATCTACCTGTACCCTAGCTTGAATATTGACAGCAAATGTTGGAGCTCGCCTCACCTTTACCGCCTCTATCGACCAGATCTAGGAGCTCACCCCATCTCTACCGAGCTCCAATCTCCTCCCGAGCTCCATCCGAGCCCTATCCTAGCCCGATTATTCCATCCGGACTTTGAGCCATGAACAGAACTCTAGAAAGCAGTGAGCATACATAGGAGCCAGTGTCGAATGAGTTCAAGCAAGCACATATGTGATCAATTCAAAACTTGATGCATCGGTCGCTTCTGCCTCCTCCCGAAGCTAGCAAGTTGCTCTGAAATTGTCACCAAGACGACAGCCATTGAGAGGTCCCATTGATAGGTCCCAGAGCATCGATGGTGGCCTTCAAATCGGTGCACCCATTGGTTTTGGCCAGAGGCAGGAGATGATAAAGCCATTGAGAAGTTCCAGTAAGAGGTCGCAGAGCCTCGATGGTGGACCTTGAATCGGTGCACCCACTAGTTTTGGCCAGGGGCAACAGTCGACGACGCCATTGAGAGGTCTTGGAGCCTCGATGATGGCCTCGAATCGGTGCACCCACTAGTTTTGGCCAAAGGCAAAGCTGACGAAGCCATTGAGAGGTCCCAAATGCGCAGCAGATTGTCATTGCCTCTGCTTGCCTGTTGCTGGCCTGAGCCTGACCACCTGAGCCCATAGACCTCTTGTGTGTGTGCTTGAGATCCCACCTGAGATCGATGCACCTCTCTCAAAGTCCTCAGCAGTCAATTCTTCCATCCAAGCTATAAGCTTTCGAACTTAGGCCCTCCGACAGAAAAGCTCCTTGCCAACGGCCCCGCCAAGCTTTGGGGCCATTCGTTCAAGCAAGGGACTCCATGCGATGGCAATGTGAAGCCTGGGTTTAGATTTAGCTCGCAGATGGAGTGGTACGCGACGACTTTGTCTGAGGCCGACCTTCCTCTTGCCAAGCTTCCCAAGCTACGGAGGATGGTAAATCATTTTCTAACAGGTCGTCTCTTTCCCCTGTTGGATATTGGACTCCCCGGATTTGGTTTTGGATGATGAACAAACATAAATATAATATGAACTAACACTTTGTGAGCGCAGTTATGGAGATCGTCGTCAAATTCACATGAATATCAATTACGACGTCTCAAGACTTCTCAAAGCACGTGATCATATGCCTAAAGCTTCGTTGAAGCTTATGGACCTATTTAGAAGTCATGACGATTCGATTGAAGCTATTGAAGACGGTATCGTCAAGTTTAATTTATAGTCTTTTAGCTTCTTTCGTAGAATGTTAAGCCTTGAGTAGGTCTTACGTTTTAATTCTTCATAACGCTCATATCTTAGCTCTAGGATCTTTGTAGAAGTCCATACAATTCTTCCCGAAGCATCGCGCTTCGATTCGGGACTTCTTGTGCATGTTAGTTGGTTCAAGAAGAAGAACTGACCGACTAGATGGTAATCTAGTCGGTCAGCCAAGCTTCTTGGACCGACTAGTTTCTGTCAGTTAATTTTTAGCTCTTTACTGTTTACAGTTAGTCGGTCTAAGTTGACTCACCGACCGACTAGTTTGTGAACTAGTCGGTCAGTGATGCTTCTGTGACCGACTAGTTGAGCTTTCCCTGAACATGCACATTTGAGCTTGAGCTACTGTTTATCATTAGT
This sequence comes from Scilla litardierei, assembly GCA_030789695.1. Classification (NCBI taxonomy): domain Eukaryota; kingdom Viridiplantae; phylum Streptophyta; class Magnoliopsida; order Asparagales; family Asparagaceae; genus Scilla; species Scilla litardierei. The sequence goes on along the minus strand of CM061140.1, from coordinate 140,805,277 downwards.
CGGTCTGTGCTCATTGATCGACCGACTAGTTGATGAACTAGTCGGTCAACTTTCCTTCTTGGACCGACTAGTTTAGTTTACTGTACATGCCAAATTTTTCACCATACTTACTGTTTATTGTTAGTCGGTCTATGTACATTTGGTGACCGACTAGTTGGTGAATTAGTCGGTCAACGTTTGTTCTTGGACCGACTAAGTACAATTCTTCTCAGACTTCAGTTTTATCTGTTAGTCGGTCAACGTTGAGTAACCGACCGACTAGTTGTGAAACTAGTCGGTCAGCTACTCTTCTTAGACCGACTAGTTCCTTAGTCTGTACTTTGATCTTTTCTTAGTTTACTCATTAGTCGGTTTACGTTAATTGACCGACCGACTAGTTGATGAACTAGTCGGTCAGTGGTTGTTCTTTGACCGACTAGTTGGGTTCAGAAAAGAGCCGTTGGAGCTTTAATTGAAACGTTTTTCTCTCTCTCTCTCTCCTCTATCCTATATATACTTGTTGGGCTGCATTCATTGCTGCCAAGGCTGATATTAATGCAAGTTTAGAGATCAAGAGAAATCAATCCAAGCTCATTCAAAGCTCATTCCCTCCATTCAATAATCTCTCCTCACTCTTACTTCCAAAGAGAGATTCATTGAGTGTGAAGCCTTCCAAGCCAAGTGCTTGATTCTAGGTCACCAACATCCCCAAAGCTCTCCATCGCTGATCTACATCTTGGAGCTAGGGTTTGGTGCCACTTCTTCCCCAAAATCATCCTTGCCCTAATTCGTAAGCAATACTCAAGGCATAGGTATTTTGTTCGGTAAGAAGCTTTCTTATTTCATTTCATATTTGATTTGTAAGTTTCACTCTCGGTTGTGAGAGTGTGGTTGTGATCCCGGGTTATGGGAGTCACAAATTACATTTTGTATGATTTGACTTGTGGAGGATTTTCACAAGTATTTCATAGTGGAAATCTTGAGTTAGGGTTTCTAACTCAAGTATCCGGAGGGGATCCGGGTGGTTGGGACGTAGGATCACCGGGAACAAGTCGGGGAGACTTGGGTGGATCCGAACCCATTAACATCATTTGTTTGCATTGTTAATTTTGTTGTTGTCATTCAATTTAAGCTTCCGCAAATTGATTTGGTAGTTGTTTGCAATTTAATTTGGAATTATACTCCTTATTATTTTAAAGTACTATTCACCCCCCCTCTAGTACTTGTGCAGTAGCTGGTAGGGCATTACATTTGGTATCAGAGCCAGATACTTAGCTATGTCTGCCAACGACAACAAGACCGTGCCTCCACCTTCCAACTATGACACCTTCAGGAATCGTGAAGGAGCGTCATCGGTGATGGAAGGACATTCCTCTATGAGGCCTCCATTCTTCAACGGTACCAACTATGGGTATTGGAAATGCCGGATGGAAACCTTCCTCCGGAGTGCATCCTTATGGAGGACTACAATGAAGGAATACATCGAACCCAAAGAAGAAGACTTTGAGAAATGGACTACCGCGGAGGTCGCCGCGGAGGTAAGCAATACCAAGGCAATGAACGCCTTGCAATGCGCATTGGAGCCCGAGGATTTCAATAAGATATGCACATGTAAGAGTGCATATCAAATTTGGAACTCCCTCCTCATTCTTCATGAAGGGACGAGTCGGGTAAGAGACTCTAAACTCGTAGTTGTAAACAAAGATTACGAAATGTTTCATATGCAACAGGGCGAGAAGACGAAGGAGTATTACGCTCGCTTCGTCGACATCATAAACGAGTTAGAGGCTCTCGGCAAGTCCTACACTCAAAAGGAGAAGTGCTCAAAGCTTATTGAAGGACTTCCCTCTTCTTGGGAAAAACGTACCTTCGCCATCGAGGAAGGTAATGACATGAACAAATATACCGTAGTTCAACTAATGGGTACTTTGATGTCATACGAGGTACGCAAAGATAGCAAGGTGAAGTTACAAGAAAAGATGAAGTCCTATTTGAACCTAGACGCGCCTAAGAAAAAGGCGATTGCATTCAAGGCGGCTTCATCCACCTCTACCGATGATGAGGACTCGGAAGAAGAAATGGACATGGAATCCATTGCACTCATGGCAAAGAAGTTCAATCGCTTCTTCCGAAAGGGTAACTTCAAACAAAAATCTAAGTTTACTTCTACTAACGCCTCTCCACCTTTGTACTTTAAATGCAATAAGCCGGGACACATCAAAGCGGATTGTCCTCTCAACAAACAAAAGGAGAAGTGGAAGGCGCCAAAGTTCGACAAGTCAAAGAAGTACAAAAAGGGGTACAAGAAGGGACTTGTCGGAGCAACATTCACCGACTCCGAGGATTCTTCAAGCGGAGAGTCGGACGATGAGCAAGTGGAGCAAGCGCACATGTGCTTCATGGCAAGAGAGGAGCATGATCAAGCATCCTCCTCTTCCGATGATAGTGATGACGAAGGCAACGATGAGGTAACTATGGATGATCTTAGGAATGCTAACTCTCAATTATGGTCAAAATACACTAAATTAGTAAATAGATATACTAAGGTAAAAGATGACCTAGCTAGCATTCAAACCTCGCCTAAGACTATCATCACCAACAACGACACCGTTGTTGAAGAGTTGAGAAATGAGATTATTAATCTCAAATCTAAACTTGAACATGTTAGCATTGATGATCCGGAAGAACATAGGATTGCGGATTTAACTTCTCAAAACTCAACTTTGAGTATTGAGAACGAGAATCTTAAATCTCGTGTTTATGTGCTCACATCGCAAGTATCCAACTTGGATACTTCTATGCGTTCTCTCAAAGAGAAATATGAGAACACATTAGGCCGAATCAATAGATTCAATAAGGGTAAGGACCATTTGGATAAAATCCTAAGTGACTTACTTCCGGCCAATCACCACATTGGTTTGGGGTATACGATGGGATGTCCATCCAAATCGGCCACTACTTTTGTTAGGCCAACTTCCGGTGACTCTACGAGTGGTAGCAAACACTCTATTGGTAGTTCATCTACCAATGGTGCTTCCACCTCGTTCACACCCTCTTTTGGAAAGAAACCCACTTTGGGTGGACCTCCAAAGAAGGGGCATGCTTATATGTACACCAATACCATGCCACGTAGGAACACACGTCCTACTCCACCGTCTCACACATATGATGATTTTTATGCACCACATTCTCGAGCACGTGCACACCATGTGAGACACCCTCACGCACGTGTTCCCACACATGCATATGTTCACCCACCTCATCATGTGAATAATTCTCGTCGTGCACCATTCCATCATGTTCCTTATGCCTATCCACAACATGCATCACGTAGAAATCAACGTCGAATGCATGCACCCAATAGGATGAGGGCTCCCAAGATTTTCACAATTTGGAGCCCAAAGGACACAAGCATGGACGAAAAACAAATGTATATGAATGCTTATTTTTCGGATGTTGTGCATAGTAGAAATTATGTAGGGAAGTCTAAGTCCAATTGGACTTGGCTTCCAAAGGTCTAATCTTTTGGACCCAATGACCTTGGGTACCATGATATGAAATTCTCTATCTTTAGGTACTCAAGGAAAAGAAAAAGAAAAGGAGCAACAAATTTAAATTTAGCTCCAAGGGAAATTGGATACTCGATAGCGGGTGTTCAAAACACATGACGGGTGACGCTAGTTTGCTCTCCGGAGTGGTTCCCATAGCAAATGGAAACCGCGTCGTATTTGGAGGCAACGAGAGCGGAACCATCATAGGTGTTGGTAAAGTGGGTAACCCATCTAAACCCTTAATTAGTGATGTTTATCTTGTTAGTGGTTTAAATCATAATCTTATTTCAATAAGCCAACTTTGTGACAAAGTTTACAAAGTTAGCTTTGCGAAAGGATTGTGTCATATTTTAAGAAAAGATAATGATAAATTATTATTTTTCGACACTCGTCATAAAGATATTTATATTTTGGATCTTCCTAAGTCATATGAACAATGTCTCGTTGCCAACACAAGTGAACAACACTTATGGCATCGACGCTTTGGACATGTGAACTTTGGAACACTATATAAGCTTTCAAAATTAAATTCCATTAAAGGTTTTCCGAAGCTTGTTTTTGAAAAGAAAAGTTTTTGTGATTGTTCTCAACGTGGCAAGCTTCCTAAATCTTCATTTAAACCTAAGAAAAGCATTTCTACTAAACGGCCACTAGAGCTATTACATCTAGACTTATTTGGGCCAACTAGAGTTGCCTCCTTAGGAAATGCAAGATATGGACTTGTCATCGTATATGACTATTCAAGATTTACATGGGTATTTTCATTGTGTAATAAAAATGAAGCTTTTGAAAACTTCACAATTTTTGTCAAGAAAGTACAAAATCTCTTAGGAACCACCATTGTCACTATTCGTAGTGATCATGAAGGTGAATTTGAGAATGAGTCTTTTGAGACATTTTGTGATGAAGTTGGTATTACTCACACCTTCTCTTTCCCTCGTGCACCTCCTCAAAATGGTGTAGTTGAGAGAAAGAATAGGACGCTAGTGGAGTGTGCTCGCACTATGCTTGATGAGAGCCAACTTGGCCATCAATTTTGGGCGGAAGCGGTACACACCGCTTGCTATGTGTTTAATAGAATACTTTTGAGGCCCGGCACTAAACAAACTTGTTATGAATTGTTGTTTGGTAGGTTGCCTCAAGTTAAACATTTTCGTGTTTTTGGTTCGAAATGTTTTATTAAGAACACGTATGGTAGTTTGGAAAAATTCGATCCAAGATCCGATGAGGGGATTTTTGTTGGATATTCTTCGCGTAGCAAAGCCTACCGGATATTCAACAAACGAACCTCAACGATCGAGGAGTCGCTTCATGTCTCTTTTAATGAAGGATTTGTTCCAACTAGAATTTCAAATGATAATGATTCTTTGGATGTTTTATGTGATTCGTTTGATAATTCTAAGTCTAATAATTCTATTGATTCTATTGAGACTAACCCAACTAATGAAGTTGTTGAGAATGTTCCTAGTGACCAAGGTATTCCCAAACGGCTTCATACCGTTCGTGACCATCCTCATGAGCAAGTCATTGGCAATATCTATGATAGTGTCAAGACGAGATCGCAAGTGAACTACTTCGCTCATTGTGCCTTTGCCTCCTCGATAGAGCCAAAGAATATTAATGAAGCATGCGAAGATAGCGCTTGGATCTTAGCCATGGAGGAGGAGCTCATTCAATTCGAGAGAAATGAAGTTTGGGAGCTTGTTCCATTGCCATCGAAGAACCACACCGTCATAGGGACAAAGTGGATCTTCAAGAACAAAACCGACGAAAACCAAGTCGTCGTCCGGAACAAAGCTCGGTTAGTTGCTCAAGGCTATCGACAAGAGGAAGGTATTGATTTCGAAGAATCCTTCGCTCCGGTAGCTAGATTAGAATCAATTAGATTATTATTGTCTTTTGCATGCCATAAGGATTTTAAATTATTTCAAATGGATGTTAAAAGTGCATTTTTAAACGGAGATGTTATTGAGGAAGTTTACGTTTCTCAACCTCCTGGCTTCATAAATGAAAAATTTCCAAATCATGTTTTTAAACTGAAGAAAGCGCTTTACGGCTTAAGACAATCTCCTCGAGCTTGGTATGATCGCCTAAAGAATTTTCTTTTGGATTTGAATTTTAAAATGGGAGAAGCCGATTCTACACTTTTTGTTAAGCATGCGAATAATGATATAATTTTAGTTCAAATATATGTTGATGATATCATTTTCGGTGCTACTAACTTTGCTCTTTGCGAAGAGTTCTCTAATGTTATGAAGGAACAATTTGAGATGAGCCACATGGGTGAGCTCAAGTATTTCTTAGGTCTCCAAATTCGCCAAATGGACGATGCAATCTTCATCCACCAAACGAAGTATACGGTGGAGTTGCTAAAGCGATTTGGAATGGAGAGTGCTTCCGGGAAAAAGACTCCAATGAGCACGACTACGCATCTTGACAAGGATACGGGCGGTAAGGATGTAGACATTCGTCTATATCGAGGTATGATAGGTAGTTTACTTTATCTTACCGCAAGTAGGCCCGATATTATGTTCACCGTATGCGTATGTGCTCGTTATCAATCTCAACATAAGGAATCTCACTTAGTAGCGGTAAAGCGTATTTTTCGCTATCTAAGTTACACTTTAGATTTTGGATTACTTTATCCGAAATCTAGCACATATGAGTTAATCTCATATAGTGATGCCGATTATGCGGGATGCAAATCCGACAGGAAAAGTACTAGTGGCACTTGCCATTTTATAGGAAATTCTCTTGTCTCTTGGTTTTCCAAGAAGCAAAATTCCGTATCACTTTCAACCACCGAGGCGGAATATATTGCCACCGGTGCCGCGTGTGCTCAAGTTCTTTGGATGAGACACTTACTTAAAGACTTTGGTATAAATTGTGATACTTGCCCTATCATGGTTGACAACCAAAGTGCAATGTCTTTCCAAGAACCCGGTACACCATTCCCGTTCGAAACACATAGATGTCCGACACCACTTTTTAGATGATCATGTTGCTAAAAAGGACATCATTTTAGTGTACGTTGAAACCCAAAAAGCAAATCGCCGATATTTTCACGAACCCCCTAAAGGAGGACTCCTTTGTGCGGTTGCGTCGAGAATTGGGGATTATGGGTGAATCCGAGATATAGGATTCATGTTTCATTCAATAATTTTGCATGCTATTATATTTGGCAATATCTCTTTCATGCTAGAATTATTGGATTTTTCGGGAATTTATGTGATATTTTGATTTTTTGTTCGATTTGTGCGTAATCGTCAAATTTTGAGTTTTCGATGTTTAATGGGGTAGTTTAGATGATTATTGAGAGTTTTGAGATATATCGTCCAAGCGTATTGTGGAGAGAAATTGATTTTCAAATTTTTAACTCTTTAGTCGGTTCATGTTCAGTGACCGACCGACTAGATTGAGAACTAGTCGGTCAGTAAATGAACGCAGACCGACTAAATCTTGTCAGTATATCTTGGATTCAGCCACTGTTTACAACTAGTCGGTTCAAGCTCATTGACCGACCGACTAGATCGTGATCTAGTCGGTCAGTGCTTGAACTGTGACCGACTAGTTGTGCCAGGGACTGTTTGGTCTTTTGCGATTTCGACCGACTTAAACTCGATCTAAACCGATTAATTCTCACTTTAGTCGGTTGATTTTTTCTCTCCTCCAGCTCGAAACCCCGTCCTCCCTCTAAACCCTTCGACTTCCGATCGATCTCCGGCCATTTTCCGGCCGTCTCCGTCGATCTCCGCCGTCGGCCCCTCCTTCTAGGTGATTTCTTCTCCTTCTAGGGTTAGATTTCCTTTCCTAGAGCTAGGGCTTGCTCGGTTTCTAGGGTTCTTAGGGTTTATCTTTCTTTTTCGGCTAGGGCTTCTATTTTTGATCATCTTGTGCAGTGTCTTGCTTCGACTATGGCAAGAACACGTATTCCGATCACTCCGTCTAGTCCCTCTCCGATGACTGTTGATCCAAACCCTTCGGACCCCGAGCATCCAACCCCTCCGAAATGTCGTGCCAAGACCACCCAACCTTCGTCGTCTTCGCCTCCTCTCAAGAAGAAGAGGACGACGACCGCCAAGCCTAGAGGTCAACCCAAGCCCAAGCCTAAGCCCAAGGCCAAAATTCTTGCCTCTCAGTCTTCGTTCCATACTCCTACCGATTCCGATACGGAGTATAACCCCGAGACCGAGACTCATAGGGAACCCACTCCTCCTATCCATCCCGAGTCTAGCACCCACCCTCGTACGTCTACCCGTAAGCCTAAGGGAAAGGGTCTGATGCCGGTGGGCGGTGTCGAGATTTCGTTGTGTCGCGACGACCCTATGTGTCTCGCGGTGTACAACCGTATCGAACATTGCCCTATGCTTCTGGAGCATTTCGTCCAGTTTAGCGACTTTATAGGGTTAGCTGATCTTCTCTCGTCGTCGGGTCTCCTCGATTACCTTCGATTTGACCCGAAGGCGAATCCTCACCCCTACCCTAGATTAGTGAAGCTTTTCTATACGAATAGGATCCGGGGTCAGTACGATCAGACCCACTCTGTTGAGACGACCGTTTTGGGGACTCCTATAGTCCTCACTGCGGAAATCTTAGGAGAGATTTTGGGTATCTCTTCGTCTGGTCTTCTTCCATCTGATATCTCGGTTGACGATATTTCTTCTCTTGATCAGACCATCCTTTCAGAGATTTTCCATCAGATCCCTCCTGCCATGATTGGCGTGCCTTCTAAATCGTTCAAGCCTAATGCATGGGTCCTAAATCTGATTCTGAAGTCGTGCTTGCTTCCCAAGTACGGCTCCTCATCTTTACCATCCCAGCCATTTTTGAAGCTTATCTATGCGATCTTCATGGGGAGCTCGATTAATTGGGCTCGCATTATACTCGATAAGATTGATTCTTTCGAGTGTATTCGCAAGTCCAATAAATCGGCTCATATCCCATTTCCTTGTTTATTGACCCTCGTATTTCGTCATTTTCGTGTCACGTTGCCTCGTGACGATGAGCGTCCCCTTGGTCCTCCCCTGAACGCGACGGCCGTCAAGAAATCTCTTGCGGCGCTTCGTCACGTTCAGAGGACGACACCTTCAGCGTCTGTCCCTGCCTCTGCCAGTGCCTCTGCTGCTCCCGTTGCCACCCTTGATGATGTCGTCCGGATACTTCTTCGTCATGAGTCCCGCTTGGCTCGTACCGAGGAGGTAGTCTACCGTATGGCTCGTCAGATGGGTGTTGAGCTTCCTCCTTCCGTGTCTGAGGATGAGGAGTTAGATGAGATGGCTGAGGAGGACATTGAGGAGCTTTGTCGTGCTTCGACTCGTGCCCCCGATGGCACTTCTGCTGGTACTGCTGCTGCTGGTGCTACCTCTTCCGGTGCTGCTGTTGCTGCTTCGTCTGCTGGTGCCCCCGAGAGCACACCTGTTGCCACCACTCCTGTGGTGGATACTCCGACTGGTGCTCCCGAGGCCACTACGGTTGCTGCTTCAGAGGTTGCCACTTCAGTCGTCTCTCCTGCTGATCTTCCGGACGTTCCTGCTGATCCAGTCACCTCTTCTGCTCCTGCTGAGCCTGCAGTTGCTTCTGGTCCTCCCGCTGCCTCTTGAGTTTCTCCGAGGCCTCTCCTGATACTCATTGGATGATATATCTAGTTGTGAGAGATGTTGGGTAGGATAGTGTGTGTGGCTATGTATTTTGGATCATTTTGATGATGTATTTTGATATGTTTGATGATGATGTATTTTTTGTTGACACTCCGATATTTTGTCATGTGATGATGTATTTTTGTGCCCCGATCAGTCAATCGATGGTTTGTATATCGGTGATGTAATCTGCTTCATATTATATATATATATACATCGTCGTTGACATTTCATTATTCTGTGCAATGTATAATCTTTTTATGTCTCTAATGTTTGATTTCGTCGCTCGACGATATTCACTTGGTTTAATAGAAATTTCTTCTATGAAAACATAGACTTGTTTTCCATGCACTAAATTAACCAAGAAATGTTGATATTGGATAGTATATTCCATAACTCAATCCGTTAAATTGATTTGAGTTTTGATGATTTCGTTTTACGATTTTCCGACTTTGGTATCTTTGACACGCCTTGATTCTATTCGTATTTTTCTCTTTGGTGTCACTTGAACCTTCGTCGTATTCTATGACTCCCGTGCTTTTTAATTTGAGGCCATTGTTGTTGTCGTTGTTATCCTCCCGCTCTTTTTGCTTATGCCAAAGGGGGAGAGATATAATAATAACGATGTGCCAAATGAAAATTTAAAGCATTTCTCCAAGAATCTAACTTGATGTGTTAGATTCAGGGGGAGTTAAGATATATAAATGGATTTTCAAATCCGATGTTTCAATAACCTACGTTTGGTATTTCAATAATTCAATAATCGATTATCATTTATTTTACTTCACTCGTCTGCTTGATGCGAATTATTATTATTTAAATTGGAATTAACGTGTCATCAATGCAGGGGGAGTAAGTAAATTTCATTTGAATTATTATTTTTGATTATTATTTATGTTGGTTTGTCATCACCAAAAAGGGGGAGAATGTTGGATATTGGACTCCCCGGATTTGGTTTTGGATGATGAACAAACATAAATATAATATGAACTAACACTTTGTGAGCGCAGTTATGGAGATCGTCGTCAAATTCACATGAATATCAATTACGACGTCTCAAGACTTCTCAAAGCACGTGATCGTATGCCTAAAGCTTCGTTGAAGCTTATGGACCTATTTAGAAGTCATGACGATTCGATTGAAGCTATTGAAGACGGTATCGTCAAGTTTAATTTATAGTCTTTTAGCTTCTTTCGTAGAATGTTAAGCCTTGAGTAGGTCTTACGTTTTAATTCTTCATAACGCTCATATCTTAGCTCTAGGATCTTTGTAGAAGTCCATACAATTCTTCCCGAAGCATCGCGCTTCGATTCGGGACTTCTTGTGCATGTTAGTTGGTTCAAGAAGAAGAACTGACCGACTAGATGGTAATCTAGTCGGTCAGCCAAGCTTCTTGGACCGACTAGTTTCTGTCAGTTAATTTTTAGCTCTTTACTGTTTACAGTTAGTCGGTCTAAGTTGACTCACCGACCGACTAGTTTGTGAACTAGTCGGTCAGTGATGCTTCTGTGACCGACTAGTTGAGCTTTCCCTGAACATGCACATTTGAGCTTGAGCTACTGTTTATCATTAGTCGGTCTGTGCTCATTGATCGACCGACTAGTTGATGAACTAGTCGGTCAACTTTTCTTCTTGGACCGACTAGTTTAGTTTACTGTACATGCCAAAATTTTCACCATACTTACTGTTTATTGTTAGTCGGTCTATGTACATTTGGTGACCGACTAGTTGGTGAATTAGTCGGTCAACGTTTGTTCTTGGACCGACTAAGTACAATTCTTCTCAGACTTCAGTTTTATCTGTTAGTCGGTCAACGTTGAGTAACCGACCGACTAGTTGTGAAACTAGTCGGTCAGCTACTCTTCTTAGATCGACTAGTTCCTTAGTCTGTACTTTGATCTTTTCTCAGTTTACTCATTAGTCGGTTTACGTTAATTGACCGACCGACTAGTTGATGAACTAGTCGGTCAGTGGTTGTTCTTTGACCGACTAGTTGGGTTCAGAAAAGAGCCGTTGGAGCTTTAATTGAAACGTTTTTCTCTCTCTCTCTCCTCTATCCTATATATACTTGTTGGGCTGCATTCATTACTGCCAAGGCTGATATTAATGCAAGTTTAGAGATCAAGAGAAATCAATCCAAGCTCATTCAAAGCTCATTCCCTCCATTCAATAATCTCTCCTCACTCTTACTTCCAAAGAGAGATTCATTGAGTGTGAAGCCTTCCAAGCCAAGTGCTTGATTCTAGGTCACCAACATCCCCAAAGCTCTCCATCGCTGATCTACATCTTGGAGCTAGGGTTTGGTGCCACTTCTTCCCCAAAATCATCCTTGCTCTAATTCGTAAGCAATACTCAAGGCATAGGTATTTTGTTCTGTAAGAAGCTTTCTTATTTCATTTCATATTTGATTTGTAAGTTTCACTCTCGGTTGTGAGAGTGTGGTTGTGATCCCGGGTTGTGGGAGTCACAAATTACATTTTGTATGATTTGACTTGTGGAGGATTTTCACAAGTATTTCATAGTGGAAATCTTGAGTTAGGGTTTCTAACTCAAGTATCCGGAGGGGATCCGGGTGGTTGGGACGTAGGATCACCAGGAACAAGTCGGGGAGACTTGGGTGGATCCGAACCCATTAACATCATTTGTTTGCATTGTTAATTTTGTTGTTGTCATTCAATTTAAGCTTCCACAAATTGATTTGGTAGTTGTTTGCAATTTAATTTGGAATTATACTCCTTATTATTTTAAAGTACTATTCACCCCCCCCTCTAGTACTTGTGCAGTAGCTGGTAGGGCATTACATCCCCTACTCCCAAAACGAGCATAGAAAAACATAAATTAAAACAAAGGGCCAATTTTTTCTTTTGACTCTGTTGCTTACAATTCTTGATTTAACACTTTGTTTTTTCTCCCATCAGTGAGATGTATTGAGAGATTTTGAGCTTAGGGTAGCCATGGATGATGTTTGGCGGGCCAAATGTGGCTCCATGTTGACTTCCCTGCCATCGATCCTGCCTACATGCTCCTCGCAGGCGCCAACTCCACCTCAGCCTCTGATGTCACCATCTACATTAGCGAATTGGATGGAAAAGAATCCACGCAAGATTTTCATCCCATTGGCATGCAATGGACAAAACGTTGAGGTGGGGAATGCCACCTACCGACATATCCGCGTGGGGGGGATGACCTATCTGAGGTGAGAATGACCTATCCGGGGCGAGGATGACCTATCCGAGGTGAGAATGGCTTATCTGGGACAAGGATGACCTACCCAGGAGGAGGCCGATCCATCCAGACTGACCTACACAGATTTATGCCGACTTACCCAGGAGGAGGCCGACCTATCCACGTCGACCCATCCAGGCCGACATATGCAAAGCTAGGTCGATATACCCAGGATGAGGCCGACCTATGCAGGGTTAGGGGTGGCAATTTTTGGCCCGGCACGATAGCCCGGCACGGGCCCGGCACGATAAGACCGTGCTTGGGCCAACAATTTTGGCCCGAAATCCTTATCGGACCGGGCCGGCCCGGTCCAGTTCATTTTCGGACCGGACCCGGGCCAAGCTTTTCAGCCCATGGGCGGCACGGCACGGCACGAAAAGCATTTGATCGCCCCACTTTAAATTGACCACATGCTGATCTAAAGCAGATTTCAGTAATGTGCATTCATTTATGGTGATAAGTCCAATGTCATGAATCTTATCAGATCAAGGTCCAAATATCATAAATTTTAACAACTTCCCGCTAGCGCCAACTTTGATGTCTTCGTATCTTGGGGGTTGATCTCAGTTTCCGAGAAGAGACAAAGAACCACCAAACATGTTACTTCATCTTGCCAAATAAATGAAAATAATGTAGGACACATCACCTTATGCAACTCCACTTAATCCTCTTCTTTTGTGCTCCATTTCAATGCATCTTTAAGCATACGAGACAAGTTTGTGTTTAAAAATATGATAAAACATTTTCACAATACATAATTCATTCAACCCTATCGGACCGGGCCGGGCGGCCCGAATTTTTATCGGACCGTGCCCGGGCCTCTCCGGAATGGCCCGAAGTCTTATCGGGCCGGGCCGGCCCAGTCCTTTAAGAAAACCGGACCGGGCCGGCACGGCCCGATAAGACTGGGCCGGCCCGAATTGCCACCCCTATGCAGGGTGACCTATGCAGGGTGAACTACACAGGATAATCAATCCAGGACGACCAGTGCAGAAGGACCAGTCCAGGACAACTTGTGCAGGAGGACCATTCTAGGACAACTAGTCTAGGACGACCAGTCCAGGACGACCCAAGTAGACTGACCTATCCAAGATGACATGCATTGACACAACCATCAGAGCTCATCCAACAGATTAGACGAGCTATTATTGGTAAAACAACACCAACCAAGCAAACCTTAATTAGATTAGAAATCCTATTGAACATACCTTCTTCTAGAATGCACGTTAATGGATAGAGTTGTGATCCAACTTGAACTCTGAATACGTGGCAGGTTAGGATGATCCCTAACACTATATTAAGATATCATCTCCTCCCCTCTCAGGTACAAAAACATGAGTACAAGAACAAGAAACACCTAGAGATCTCAATCTTAACTATCAAAGTCCTTGCATCCTAGATCACTTATGTGGAAATATTCAAACATCTGTGATAGAGAAGCTCACACACCTAAGAAAAAGTTTTCCATTCTCCTCCTTTCAAAGCCCCTTTGTCAAAGCTTGGTTTGGGAGATGAGTCGAGATCAAGAAAGAGCTCGTAGATCGTGTTGGAGTTGTTATCGTTGTGAGTAAATGCCATGGTGGAGAGCAAGACGAGGTCTTCACTAAAAGAGACCTTGGAAATTGCAGGTATCACTTAAGTTTAATCACGCAAAGGCATGCTTGCTTTTGTATTAATTGATTCGTAGTCATTGTAGCATAATCATGGCGTGTTGCATACTAGAATAGAAATTTTTTGATTTTTCAAGCCTTACGCTATTTTCTAAAACGTTCAAAAAAATCCAGCATGTTTTGTTGTGTGCCTAAAATGCTTGCAGCTAAATTTATTGGGTCAACTAACAAGGAGATGAGATGCTGGTTGTGCTTGGTTGGTGCCTGTACTTTGGGTTGTGCCACATAATGCCAAAGGGAGAGATTGTTAGGTTGTTTTTCTGTTGATATAAGTTGGCAGTAGTGGCACTAAATCTGGAGAGCTCAGTTTGTGGAATCAGAATTGTTTTTGAGCAGTTTGAGCAGTCATGTTGAACATAATGTTGCAACATTATGTACAACATGCGTGGATCTGGAGTATGATTCATATGAAGATATGCTGTTTTGGTTTGCAGATCTGTCTTGCTGATTCAGATCTGATTTGTAGCCTAGAATCTCGGGGGTTCCTGAATTGTTTGATGAAATATCTTGGTGAGATTTTTATACTCCTTCTTAACCGAATTAGTTCCTTAATTGATGGGAGGATTGCTCAGAATATTTGGGAATCTGGTTAGTTCCATAATTGATGGGAGGAAATATTTGCTGAGATTTATTGGTTCTCTTTACCAGAAATAGATCCTTATTCTATGGGCAAAATATCCGCATGGGATTTGTTTAAATCATTTTACCCGAATTGGTTAAATGGTTACTTGATCTATGGGATTTCTTACTCGAAGTACTCCTAGATATTGGCGGAATATCTGCATGAGAGAAGATTGAAAAAGCTTTCCAAAATCAGCAGTTCTTAATTATCTTGAAGAAGAGAGACTTCATCTCTAGGCCATGTTGAACGTAATGTTGAACATTATGTTACAACATAACGTTCAACACGCTGTGTCGGAAGCTGAAATATAAATGTCTATTATGGGATCTTTGTCGATGGAAGCTCTTGAAATCTGTTTAGTATCTTTAACATCTTTGGTATATTCTGATGGTTGAATATTGTTGAAGGTATATTTGGAAGTTGCAATCTCTCGGTTTTATTGTTGAGATGGTTAGAGAGATTCTGGCCCGCAATATTTTATTTATCGGATCCTTGGGGATACGCGGAACCACCTGCCCGAAGTAGTTCCGGAAATTATGGGCTGCCGATCCGCATCTGATATGATTGAACGACCTTCCCTATTCAACCATCAGAATATACCAAAGATGTTAAAGATACTAAAAAGATTTCAAGAGCTTCCATCGACAAAGATCTCATACTCGGCATTTATATTTCAGCTTCCGACACAGCGTGTTGAACGTTATGTTGTAACATAAGGTTCAACATTTCTTTCAACATGGCCTAGAGATGAAGTCTCTCTTCTCCAAGATAGTTAAGAATTGCTGATTTTGAAAAGCTTTTTCAATTTTCTCTCATGTAGATTTTCCGCCAATATCTTGGAGTGCTTCGAGTAAGAAATCCTATAGATCGAGGAACCATTTAACCAATTCGGCTAAAATGATTTAAGCAAATCTCATGCGGATATTTTGCCCATAGAATAAGGATCTATTTCTGATAAAGAGAACCAATAAATCTAAGCAAATATTTCCTTCCATCAATTACGGAACTAACCAGATTCCCAAATATACTCAGCAATCCTCCCATCAATTAAGGAACTAATTCGGGTAAGAAGGAGTATAAAAAGCTCACCAAGATATTTCATCAAACAATTCATGAACCCCCGAGATTCTAGGCTACAAATCAGATCTGAATCAGCAAGACAGATCTGCAAACCAAAACAGCATATCTTCATACGAATCATACTCCAGATCCTGCATGTTGTACATAATGTTGCAACGTGACTGCTCATACTGCTCAAAAACAATTCTGATTCCACAAACTGAGTTCTCCAGATTTAGTGCCACTAATGCCAACTTATATCAACAGAAAAACAACCAAACATTTGCATGGAGGAGTTGATATGCAGCTGATGCTGTTTGCACATGGAGGAGAGCATTCGATCAAGAGAGAATTGCAGGTTGAACCGGT
Source organism: Scilla litardierei (assembly GCA_030789695.1). Classification (NCBI taxonomy): domain Eukaryota; kingdom Viridiplantae; phylum Streptophyta; class Magnoliopsida; order Asparagales; family Asparagaceae; genus Scilla; species Scilla litardierei. The sequence continues at coordinate 140,789,166 of CM061140.1, read as the reverse complement.
AGATGTAAGAAGGATTGTGTGTGTGATTAATGCGTGTAGCTGCCTCGGTTTGTGTTAATGCCACAAGCCCTAACGTTTGTTAAAGAAAGTATAGCTTAGTGTCAGTATAGCCTAATTAAGTCCAACGAGCATGTGAAGACCAAGAGAATAGTGTGGGGGTATTAACATAAAGCTTTTCATGAAAGAGTGAGTCTGAGTAAAATGAGGGGAAGTTAAACTCAACGACCATATTACTTACCTTATTTTCTTCAAAGTTGATACCCATCTTTTTTAAAAAATATGTCACACTGTATGAAATACATTTTTAAAAGGCAAAATCTGACGTAACATATGTATTTTTTTAAGAATGAGATATTATCGCCAAACTCACACAAACATTAGAGATAATTTAGTATAAGTTATCTATTAAAAGACTAGTCATTACCCGTGATAATATATCAAGGGGCATTCAAAATATTCACACACAAAATTTCTAACATGTTCAAAATTGCTTTCCTCCCAAAAAATTTTGCAGACTCGTCAAAATCCCATTAAAAAAATTTACGGGCAACAAACAAATTTTTTAAACCATATTCAAACTAAAATTTAGTTCCCACAGAGAGTTCACTTTCTTCAAAGTTTAGTTCCATCCAGATGTAGTTCCTGCAAAATTTAAAATTTTAATTTGCTCACTATTTAGTTAGCCACAAAATTTTAAATTAAAATTTAGTCCCGCAGATTTAATTACCCAAAAAAAATTTAGTGGCCCCCAAAAATTAATTTCCTTTAGAGTTGGTTTTCCCACAAGCTCTTATCATACACGTTACTCTTCAAGATTCAAGAAGAAAGCGCAATATAGCAAAGGTCTGGAGGGCTATTCTTTGGTCCGACGTCTTGTGACAAACAGCAAACATGCCACGTTTTCTTAGTTGTTAAGGTAGGCACTTGTACATGCGACGATGTGGATATCGACACGTGGAGTAATTTCCAGCAATCTTAAAGGTGCCAGTAGGATTGCATGGTGTGTTGGAACTTGGAAGATTGCCGGCATTTCAAGGTAGAATCTTTTACTTTACTTCAAAAAAATTATGAAAATTAGGAGAGGAATATTTAAGACCAATTCTTAATCTTTTAAAAATTATTGCAAGAAGGGGTTATTTCATGGTCGAATGTTGTTGTATTCAGATTTATTACATCTTTACAGTTGAGATGTGATAAATATGATATATTAACAACCATTTTGATTTAAAAACCCGTCAAGGATATAAGATTCAAAACTTCAACCATGTATTTTTCGTGATAAAATATAATAAGATAAGATGTCATTATTATAGGGAAATTTTCAGAAATACACAACGAAAGTGAATTGCTATCTGCACCCTTAGAAGTAGGGGTGCATATTGTATTTAGGATCAAAAGTAACTTTAAATAGGTAGAAGCTGATTGAGGAGAGAGAGAGAGAAAGCATGGGGGTTTCCAAATGTGAATTAAAAAATTCAATGCGCCCCTGTTCATTCCCCTATTCATTGGGGGTGCAGACAGCCGTGCCCTAACGAAAAAGTAATTGGAAAGGAGCCGCCTAGGAAGTGGGGCCGCCTTGGAAAGGAGAAAGTTAAAAAGCCTGCCAAGTCCCCAAGTGTTGATCGGTTTCCGACTTGTGGGGCCCACATCGGCGTGGTGGAGGTCCACGCGTCAATTAGAAAAAATAATTGTGGCTCGCGACCATCCAAAGACCTTGACGAACTCCAAAGTCTCTTTCTATTCCGGCGGCTCAAGTTGCGACGAAACTTCGTCACGAAGAATCCCCGGCAGTCTCTGAAATAAATAGATAAATAATAATAATACTAACATGGAGCAAATGGGCTCATGCCCCAGTAAACAAGCCCCCAACCCTCTCAAACTTGTACGGATCCAGGTGTGGTATCTCAAATTCGAAAACCACATTGGACGTTGGTAAGGCCCACCCCACCAACCTTGTCAGCCTCAACTGATTAGAGCCACCTAAAGAGCCCAGAGCTACACCGCAAGTCCAACAGAACAAATGGAGCAACGGACGGAAAATTACCGTCCTACCCTTACTGTACAATATAAAAGAACACCTCTGCCCATCATTTTACTCATAATCACTTGTCCTATTTATGTTCTCGAGATTAACTTCTGCTGTGTATGTGTATGAGATAACCTAAAGACCTTCCTCCGATTTGTCTCATTTAACATTCTTGTTTGTTCGACATGTGATACGACCTTGACCGGTCCAGAAGCCATCAGGCAGGCCGTGATTAGCTGATTGGTCCGGTACAGCACAACGCTCCAGCCCAGGAACCTGCTCTTGTGAGTCACACTCTCCATGGCAACGGCCCAATTGACGGTTGGGCTCCCACGAGCAGGGTCAGCTCCTTAAATCGAGCGATCAACGATTGCTCATTAACGTGACATCAATACAGACAACACAACAAGGATGCAATAAACACCATGGGTATACGAGCATTATGGGAGGGGGCGTTGACAAAACACCCGCCAACAAATAGCCAAAAGGACGTGTAAGCAAAGGAGATGAATCTCGGTTATCTGGCACCCATGTACTCCTACACTTTCGATCTATTTCCACCTAACATTTTATTCCTCCACATAGCTCGGCCTGAGAACTAGTGAACGACCTCCTAACAGGTCGGACTCAATTCCACCGAGCATCTTTTTGTCACGATCTGACTTAAGCATCGGAGGGGATTTGGTCGAAACCCAGATCCCGCCCCACTGGCGAGCTTTTTGTCTTCCAAACTGCTGAGTAGATCATCCGTCCGAAGCTTTGTTTAGCATCCATCGTTCGGCCCGGAGCCGCACGTCCTAGAGTCAGCTCGCCGACGCCATGAAGGTCGGCCTGATCTTCCATGTCAGCTACGACCTTCAGACTTCCCTTCATCAATACCCATGGTAAGAAAACACCATGAAACATCTGTCATCGCATGTGGGATTTACTGTCAATGCCCACATCATCTTCCACACCAGACATGGCTCAGCCCACCAATGGGGGGCCTTATTTTCCGACTATCATGGAGCATGCTAGTTATTCGTCGCCCGACACGGACCTCGGCCCCTCCGCTGAAGAAACGTCTGAGTCACAACTAGTGACGTTGAAGCAGTTTCACTTGTTCACTAGGGAAGTGAACACCAATATCCAAGTGTTGGTGGCGGTTGTAGAACGGCTCATTGGTCCATAGCACCGGCCAACGGGAAGCCCGCCTAACTTCTCGAACCACCCCCGACAACGCCTTACGATATGGTCTGATGTAGTCACATACCGAGAAGAGGCATCCGTGAACCTGGAGTAGTGGTTTTGGATGCCCCCTCGTCTCTGCAGCGATCACAGACCCCGGTCTCGTCCCTGAGACGAGGAGGGCCGGAGGGGCAAGAGGGCTGGAGTCAACCTATTCGCAGCCCCTTCCAAACATCCACAGCCCCCCTCCCCCGATCACGACGCCCGAAGCCCGGGGAGTTGACGAGGACGGAGTATGAGCCAACACCAAAAGCCGTAAGAAAACCACATGAGGAATTCCCGGAGGGACGCCTCCGGACGGCCAACCCCCACTGCCAACTTAGGCAGATAGGGGAGTGATTCTTCCAATGCTTCCAATGACTTACCAAGGCAGCCCAAGCGCCAAAAAGACGACCAATTACACCACTCTCCCTTATAAGGCTCGGAAGATGATCACAACCTGTTGACAAAGAGGATCGCCTCCTCTCAGCTATCATCAAAGTTTAATGTGCCCAATCTAGAGAAATACGATGGCATAGGCGACTCTCTAGAACATGTCCAGAACTACAATGGGATCATGGACCTCCAACGGGTGTATGATGTGTTGCTTTGCCAAGGCTTCCATACAACTCCTTAGAAGTTGACAATGGAGTGGTATAACGGGTTCCCCAGCCGATCCATTGGGAGCTTCAGAGGCCTCGCCCATGCCTTCTGCTGACAATTCATGGCGGACGGAGAAGGAAGAAAAGCTCGGACCACCTGTTGAACCTGCTAAAGAGGCAGGGTGAAACGCTGATGGGCTTCATGCATCCCTTCAACTCTGAGAGACTGGACATGGAAAATCACACCGAGGAAGTCACCATTACTACTTTAAAGAAGGGGATCCAGTTCGAAGACCTCAGGAAATTCTTGCACCACAAGCCGCCCAGAGACCTAGATCAGCTCCTTGCCAGGGCCGAACGGTTCATGACGACAGAGGAAGCGCTAGCTGCCAAAGCAGAAGGTCCCTTCAAAAGTCCTGCCAAGACTAAGAATGAAGCTCAGCATAAGGAAGGCACTCGTTGAGGGCAAGGAGATCACAAGAAGCGAGAAAGGAACCCCCAGGACCGACCCAGATAAGAACGACATGATCTTCACCAAGCCGAATGCCCCCAAAGATGTCATAATGGCCTACGCTAAAAACGAGGGCTACATCAACAAGGTACCCACAAAAATGAAAGGCGGCCGATGAGACGAGACCAAATATTGCATGTACCACCAGGATCACAGGCACATCACCGAGGACTGCTGGTGTTTGAGGAAGGACATCGAGCAACTGATCAGTCCGGTATATCTAAAGAACTTCATAGACACCCCAAATGCGACCCACGGGGAATGCCCATCGAGGTCGACGGGCCGAGGTAAAGGTGTGACCATTGTCCAACCCAATACCCGAATCATCGAATGAGCATGAGTCCTAAAACAAGGGACAGTCAACCTGGCTTGGTGGCCATTCCACTTATTTTTCATCATGCAAGTAACACTTTCCCGTTCCTGTCATTTTAGTTCATTTCCTTTCATCATCAACAAAAATTGTACTTCTTTTCTAAACTAATAAAACATCGACAAGTATGCTCACACTTGATCGTCTCTTTCCACAATTTTTGTGTTACTTGTGTAGGATCCTGTCAAAACAGCGTTAGGATCGATAAAATGAAGTTGAGACTTACGCTTGCGTATGCGGCACGGTAGTCTCGGAACTTTGCCTTCGGATTCGCCACGACGGATCGAGTCTTCTCACGAATGGAGTAAGGCTACTAAATCCACAATCTAAATCTCTACTTTAGATTAAGAACTTGGATAAAGAGAGAGGAAGTATTTCGGCAGAGCTTCGCTAGAATGAAAATGCATGCAAGAATGCCATGCAAAAGTGTAAGGAAATGGCTAACCCTTGGGTCTTATTTATAGCCCCCAAGGTAGTTATTTTAGGGTAAATTGTTCCTTTGGAACAATTTAACTAAAGCGTACCATCATACATGGCACATTATAAGCTTAAGTTGTACCATATGCATGGTACAACATAAGCTTAAGATATTCCCCCTTTATTAGCCATATGTCGCATGCACTTATGCATATATACTGCGACTTTCCCACTCATCCAGAGATCCTCTCCGCAAGGGAACAGATTCCCTTTGCACACGACTTCGTGTACGCGACGTTCGAGGTCCGTATTCCCTCGTACATCCCCCACAAGGGTGTACAAACGTCTTCCATATCCAACATCTCCCACTCACACTTGAGGGGATTGTAAGAGAACGTCTTTCTCTTAGTTCTTTCATCTATCATACCGAGAAATAGACCGTGCGACCGTCATGCGCGTAGAGTCTGTTGTTGTGCACTTGTTAGAGATACACAACGACCTCGAAGGTGCAAAGTTGAGTAGTTCAACGCAGGCTTTACCCTAGATTATTTCTTCACATTTCTTATACTTTATATTCAACAATTGAATCCCATCTGGATTACAATTGGCTGGCCAGCTTTGAATCATTTAAAGTCCAAATGTGAATATGAAATCAATCTTCCTCTTCTTGCGAACCTTCTGATCTTGACTTGATTCGCTTTTCTAACGTGCCCCGCCGAGCCGAATTATCATAGCCCATTAGCAACACGCTAAGATAGCGATCATCTCGTCAAATCTAAAGGAACCAATTGGAGTCCTTGAGGGTAAGAGTTAAGACCCGTATGGCCTTTGAGTCTCACATAATAGCAAACACTATTGCTACAAACTCAGTGGTCGAAATGCATACGTGGTATGAACACGTATTACAACATCACTCCTTTCCCAAGGAGAGTATGTCTTAATGATGTTGTACGGATGAAAAGATCAGACACCACAGTGTCTATCTTTTGAGTCCCCTTACTACTCATGAAATATTCCCGGACTCTCATCCTGCATAAGACAGATAGGATTAAAAAAATCCTATGAGATCTCTTTCAAATATCCTTGTGATACAGATCTCAGATCTTTTGTAAGCATCCATATGATGCAGATCTTTCATTCGACTATCTTGTTTAAGTCACGACTATAAATCATTTGTCTAATGATTTTGACTTTAAACTAGTCTAATCTCTATCTTATCCATCTGATAAGATAAGGCGGTTGCTCATGTGAGAGAGTCAACCTTAATCTGTCCGACATACACACAATAAAATAGCTGAGACTTAAACACAAATGTATATAAAATCATTTGTAAGAAACTTGTATGCAAATTAAACTTTGATCTTTTATAGACATGGGAAATATTACATGATACAGCTCAGCACCTACGCATTCCCATAGATGATAAGTGTTTGAAAAACACATCTCTGGGGATCGCCTTAGTAAGGGGATCCGCTATCATCTCATGCGTGGATATGTATCCTATGTCTACTTCCTTCCGTTTGTCATAGTCCTTCGCAAACTTGAATCGAATATCAATGTGTTTGGTCTTACAATGAAATTTAGGATCTTTGACATAGGCAATCGAAGCTTGACTATCACTGTATATAGGAACAGTGCTCGAGTCAGTGGCATCCGTTAGCCTGTCTAAGAATTTCCTAAGCCAAACAGCTTCTTGGACCGCCATGCTGAATGCTACAAATTCGGCTTCCATGGTTGATAGGGCGATGCAGGTTTGCTTCTTGCTGCTCCAGGATATTGCACCATTCCCGAGCAAGTAAACAAAGCCTGAGGTAGATCTTCGCTCGTCGAGATCACCCGCCCAATCAGCATCGGTATAGCCTTCGAGTCTCAAGGTATTGCCTTGATAGCATAACGCATAGTCCGCAGTCCCTTTGAGGTATCTTAATATCCTCTTCACCGCTTTCCAGTGTGCCTGTCCTGGGTTGGATTGGTAACGGCTTACCATACCAACAGCATAGCAAATGTCCGGTCTGGTACACATCATGCCGTACATCAGACTCCCGACAGCACTGGAGTATGGAACCTTTTCCATAGCTTTCTTTTCTTTTGGATCTTTGGGACACATTTCCAAACATAGACCCTCGCCTTTGCTTATTGGAGTATCAATTGGCTTGCAGTCCTGCATATTAAACCGTTCTAAAACTTTCTTTATATATGTCTCTTGAGAGAGAGAAAGAAGTTTCTTGGAACGATTCCTTGAGATCTTAACCCCAAGGATATATGCAGCTTCACCCATGTCTTTCATCTCAAAGACAGATGAAAGCCAAGCTTTGATATCCATGATAAGACGCTTATCATTTCCGGCTATAAGTATGTCATCTACATAAAGAGACATAATTACATACTTGTTTTTAATCCTCTTAATATATACGCAGTTGTCTTCGTCGAGCATGGAGAAACCATACGACAAAACGACTTCTTGAAAGCGCATATACCACTGCCTTGAGGATTGTTTAAGACCATATATGGATTTATGAAGTTTACAAACCTTATGTTTGTTTTCTTCTTGTACAAAACTGTTTGGTTGTTCCATGTATATCTCCTCATCTAATTCTCCGTTAAGAAAAGCAGTCTTTACATCCATCTGATGTAACTCGAGGTCCAAACAAGCCACCATTGCCAGAATTAAGCGAATGGAGGTAAAACGCACGACAGGAGAGAAAGTCTCTTCGTAGTCTATTCCTTCCTGTTGCGTGAAACCTTTCGCAACAAGGCGAGCTTTATATTTCTCGATGGAGCCATCAGCCTTATGCTTGATTTTGAGAACCCACTTGTTCCCAATGGCTCTACGTCCCTTAGGTAAATCAACCAAGTCCCAGACTTGGTTTGTTTTCATGGATTAAAGTTCTTCTTCCATTGCCGCTATCCATTTATCTTTAGCAGGGCATGTGACGGCCTGTTTGAAATTTGCAGGTTCATCATCATCTTGTAGTAATGTCATGAATGATTGAGGAAATTCATCCTCAAATCTCAGAGGTGTTAGCCTCGTTCGATTACTACGTCTTGCTTGAGTTTGATCACTCCCACTTTGAATGACATCACTCCCACTTGGAATAATATCACTCCCACTCGGAATAGGATTGGTATCGTTCGTATCATCCGTTGGTGAAGTTTGAAACATATTTTCTTCTTCACCAAGAATTCTCCCACTCGAACGTTCCGATCCTACTTGATCCCAAGTCTCAAACAAGGATAAGTCTTGACTTATCTCACATTGTATTGGAAACTCGTTTTCCAAGAAGACAACATCCCTCGATTCGAATTCTATTAGACCCACATTGTCCTCTTGACCGACGAAAACATATCCTTTGGAGTTTTCAGCGTATCGGATGAAGATACACTTCCTCCCACGTGGCCCAAGTTTGCCATATTTGTGAGAGGATAAATGTGCGTAAGATGCACAACCCCAAGGTTTTAGAATGCTTAAGTCTGGAGTTCTATTGTTCCACAACTCATAAGGAGTAGAACTTACCGACTTCGAGGGCACACGGTTTAAGATGAATGCTGCCGTCAATAATGCATCACCCCAAAAGGTGATGGGCAAATTTGCCTGAGACATCATTGATCGGACCATTTCCATCAATGTCCTATTTCTTCTTTCCGCAACACCGTTTTGTTGCGGAGTATAAGGCATAGTTATTTGATGAACTATGCCTTTTTCATCACAGAGTTCCTTAAAACTCGTTGATTGATATTCTCCACCCCGATCGGTTCGCAAGACCTTTATCTTGCGATCTAGTTGATTTTCCACTAAACTCATATAGTTTTTGAAGCAAGATAAAGCTTCATATTTGTGGGAAATCAAATAAATATGACCGAAACGGGTGAAGTCATCAATGAATGTGATGAAATAGGACTTCCCGCGTCTTGTCTTAACATTCATTGGACCACAAATGTCCGAATGGATAAGTTGTAATGGAACTTCGGCCCTTGTGCCAGTTCCAAACGGCTTGCGACAAGTTTTCCCTACAAGACAATGTTCGCAAGTTGACATTTCAACTTTTGAAACATTTGATAGCAAGCCACTTTTGGCAAGTCTATCCATTCTAGTTGGTCCAATATGACCAAGTCTTGCATGCCAACAAATGATCTCAGATTCAGAGTTAGGAGCATTTGTCAAATGGAAACTTTCATTTATAGTAGAAGAATCATCATACATTGTGTTTAAAACAATTAATCCATTACAAACATTACCATACCCAATTAAAGAACTATTACAAACAAGGTCAACCTTTTGTTTATAGAACCTCCATTCATAATATAAAGACATTAACATGACCACGGATACGATATTCCTTCTAATATCTGGAGCAAAGAGGACGTCGTGCAATAATAAAGTCCGGCCGTTGTCGAGAACTAGCTTGCATGTTCCGATGCCTTTGACTTCAACACGAGTGTTGTTGCCGACGTATATCCACTTTGTTCCTTGAGTTATCTTTCGATACTCTACGAAGAACCTTCTGTCCTTCGCTACGTGGTCTGTGGCCCCTGAATCAATCAACCAAAAATAGTTAGATTCAGCAAGAAACACGGAACTAGAAACACACATGTAACTAGCCCTACAAGTTACCTTATCTCTTCCATCCGTACACGTACGGGCGAAGTGACCGTACTTGTTGCACTTAAAGCACTTGATCTTCTTCAAGTTTTTCTTCTTTGAGTGCACATTCTTTTGCCACTTTTTGTTCTTAGTCTTCTTTGAGGTTTCCGGTTCTTGCTTTCGTTCGTTCACAAACCTTAAGCGTTTATTCTTCCGCTTATTTCCTCCATGTGAGGAACTAGCGGCCATGTGCACTTCTGCACTTGGTTTTGCGCTTGAATCCGCTCTTCCTCGAGTTCGAGGTGTTTCGATACATCGATTAAAGTTTTAATGCACTCATTATGAGTGAGGTGCATTTTCATGTTATCCCAGCTATCTGGGAGTGAACGAATGACTGCTTAGATCTACTGTTCGTCAGACAACGTAACACCCGCATCCTTTAATTCAGATATGAGATTCGCCATGTGGCGGAGATGCTTTTTCATAGAATGATCTCGCCGCATCTTGTACGAATCAAATTGAATATTTAAGGAGCGGAGTTTGGTAACCGAAGTTCCACCAAACTTTATTTCTAGCTCAGACCATATGTCTTTGGCTAGGTCGAATTCCCAAAATAGACGCATTATGTCATTGTCCATTGCGGACAGTAACGTAATACGTGCTATTTTGTTCTTTCGAGTCCAAGTATCATAAGCTTCCCGGTCCCTCTTATGTTGAGCCGTATTGCCCAACTCAGGTTCTTCCATTATGTTTTGGAGTGTTTCAAGCACATCTTGCTCCTCCAAAACATATTGGATTTTTATTGACCAAAGTTTATAATTGTCGCCGTTGAGCTTTTCACCTTTGTTAAGCTCTGCGACAATGTTCTTAGAAGCGGTAGACATATTCGATTCAAAAAACTGCAAAGAGAATGAAAAACACGATCAAAATTCTATGCATATATTTTCGATTCTTTAAACACTTGATAAGTTCCTTGGATGCGTTGAAATGTTACTCTAGAATCGAGAAGTTCACTACGTTCCCAACTACCATCTAGAAGTAACTTTCAAAGTATCCCTCTTACTTATCTCAAGTAAAAAGAAATCAGAAATGATACCCGTATGGTACCAGCAGCGGAAAAATATTTTGAAAAACATATCTTTCAAAATAGAATAGGTGAGAGTTTGCGCAAAGAATTTTAGCGCAACAATTGCCAAGCCACGAGACCTGTTCTACACACCCATGGGTTAGATGACCATGGCCGGATCGTGGTAGGACTTGGAATTCTAAATTGCGCTATCCCGATTTAAGGACGGGACATAACCTATTTGAAAACATCTTTGTCAAAAATTTGAAATACATTGGCTAATCTCCGTAGAGTAGAGCACAATGTCACAAGTACATTGGCTAATCTCTGTAGAGTAGAGCACAATGACATGGCTAATCTCGCATGAAGTAGAGCACTATGGCTAATCTTCAAGGAGTAGAGCCCAAGAAAAAACTTCATTAAAATGTTAGCCCCGTATGGGCTACTCGGCACATTCGAGTTTGACCAAGGCCTTTTGTCACCCCGTATGGGTCATTCGGCAAGTTCGCGATCGACCAAGACCTTCTGTCTGATTGGTCGACCAAAACGACCAAATTGGTCGACCAATTATTTTTGGTCTGCAACTTCTCTCGGCCAGGGCCTCTGCCCTGGCCGAGGCTTGGCCAAGGGCCGGCCAGGGCCTCTGCCCTGGCCGGCCAGGGGTCCTGGCCCCTTGGCCAGGGCCTCTGCCCTGGCCGAGGCCGGCCAGGGCCGGCCAAGCCCTGGCCGAGGCCAGGACATTGGCCCTGGCCCCTGCCAGGGCCGGCCAGACCCTGGCCGAGGCGAGGGCACCGGCCCTGGCCCCTGCCAGGCCCAGCCAGGCCCTGGCAGTGGCCAGGGTGCCAGCCCTGGCCTCTGCCAGGGCCGGGCAGGCCGGCCATGGCCGGCCATGGCCTTGGCCGGCCACTGCCGACCTGGCCATGGCCGGCCATGGCTTGGCCATGGCCGGTCATGGCCAAGGCCATTTTGGCATTGGCCGGCCATGGCCCCTTTGGCCATGGCCGGCCACCCCCTTTGAATGGGGTTGCCGCACACCCCGTCGGAGGGGTGGCCGTGGTGGTTATTGGCCGTAGCCAACCCCCTCCGCATGGGGAGGGGGGTGCATGGCCTTCATAGCCCATTTGGCCATAGTGCACATGCACTAAAATTCATCTTCCCCGATGGGAATAACCATCACCTTCTTCCTCGATGAAGCACCCGTTCGTCGATGAAGCACACGTTCATCGAGAAAATGGTTATTTTCTAATGGCCGTGTGCCAAAAAAGAAAAATAACATACTACGTGAACGGTCGGTTCTTCCCGTCACGGAGAGTTCCTACCATATCTGTAATGATAGGAGACCCTAACGTGAAAAGAACAACCGCTGCGTTCTCTCCGTCACGAAGCGTTCCTACCATATCCGTAATGGTAGGATACCCATTCGTGAAAAAGACAACGACTCGTTCATAGTTTCGACGGGACGACGGTTTGACCGGGGCGAACCCGTATGGCTCTGATACCAATGTAGGATCCTGTCAAAACAGCGTTAGGATCGATAAAATGAAGTTGAGACTTACGCTTGCGTATGCGGCACGGTAGTCTCGGAACTTTGCCTTCGGATTCGCCACGACGGATCGAGTCTTCTCACGAACAGAGTAAGGCTACTAAATCCACAATCTAAATCTCTACTTTAGATTAAGAACTTGGATAAAGAGAGAGGAAGTATTTCGGCAGAGCTTCGCTAGAATGAAAATGCATGCAACAATGCCATGCAAAAGTGTAAGGAAATGGCTAACCCTTGGGTCTTATTTATAGCCCCCAAGGTAGTTATTTTAGGGTAAATTGTTCCAAACTAAAGCGTACCATCATACATGGCACATTATAAGCTTAAGTTGTACCATATGCATGGTACAACATAAGCTTAAGATATTCCCCCTTTATTAGCCATATGTCGCATGCACTTATGCATATATAATGCGACTTTCCCACTCATCCAGAGATCCTCTCCGCAAGGGAACAGATTCCCTTTGCACACGACTTCGTGTACGCGACGTTCGAGGTCCGTATTCCCTCGTACATCCCCCACAAGGGTGTACAAATGTCTTCCATATCCAACAACTTGAAAAACACAGATTGGGAAAGACCCTCCGGTTAACTATCGTAGGCTGGGTGCCACTCCCCCAGCAGAACGATTAAAAAAGACTCAAATCAGTCGTAAGGCTGGGGTCGCTTCCCCATCTGGCTGACCAGAGACTCAAATCGACTGTAAGTCTTGGGGCCACTCAGCAGAACGATTAAAAATGACTCGGATTAGCCGTAAGGCTAGGGGCCGCTTCCCCAGCAGGCTGACCAGAGACTCGGATCTGTCGTAAGGCTTGGGGCCACTCCTATAGTTAGACCGATCTACCAGATCAACCGTAAGGCTAGGGTCACTCCACAGTGGGCTGACCAAAACCTCGGATCTGTCGCAAGGCTGAGGGTCACTCCCCCAATAAGCTGACTAAACACTCGGATCGACTGCAAGGCTGGGGACACGCCTCCAACAAGATGACCAAAGACTCGAATCGGCTGTAAGGCTGGGGCCACTCCCCCAGTAGGCTGACCAGAGACTCAGATCAGTCGTAAGGCTAGGTGCCACTCCCCAAGTGGGCTGACCTACTGGATCAGCCGTAAGGCTATGGGCCTCTCCCACAGTGGTCTGACCAAAAACTCAGATCAGCTGTAAGGCTGGGTGTCACACCCTTAGCAGGCTGACCAAAGAATCGGATCAACCATAAGGCTGGGGCCACTCCCCCAGCGGGCAGACCAGAGACTCGAATTGGTCGTAAGGCTGAGGCCACTGCCACAGCAAGCTGACCTACCGGATCAATCGTAAGGCTGGAGGCCACTCTTCTAGCGGGCTGACCAAAAACTCGGATCAGTAGTAAGGCTAGGGCCACTCCCCCATCTGGTCGACCAACCGGTCTGTCGTAAGGCTGGGGGTCACTCCCCCAGCGAGCCAACCAAAGACGCAGTCTGCTGTAAGTCTGGTGGCCACTCCCCCAGTGGGCCGGCCAACCGGTCTGCTGTAAGGCTGGGTGCCACTCCTCCAGCGGTCTGGCCAGTCGATCTTTCGTAAGGCTGGGGACCACTCCCCCAATATATTGACCAAAAACTTAGATCAGCCATAAGGCTGGAGGCCACTCTCCCAGCGGGCCGACCAACTGGTCCGTCGTAAGGTTGGGGTCACTCCTCTAGCGGGCCGACCAACTGGTCCGCCGTAAGGCGGGGGCCACTCCCCTAGCGGGCCGACCAAAGACTTGGTCTATTGTAATGTTAGAGGATACTCCCCCAGCGGGCTGACGAACCAGTCTGCCGTAAGGCTGTGGGCAACTCCCACAGCGGGCCGACCAAAAACTCTTATCAGCCGTAAGGCAACGGTCTGACCAGAGACTCGGATCGGTCGTAAGGCTGGGGCCACTCCCCTAGCGGGTCAATCTACCAGATCAGCCGTAAGGCTCGGGGATACTCCCCCCCAGCAAGCCAACTAATCGGTCTGCTGTAAGGCTGGGGCCACTTCCCCAGCAGGTCGACCAACCGATAGGCCGTAAGGCAATGGCTATTCCCCCAGCGTGCTGACCAAAAAATCAGATCAGCCATAAGGCTGGGGGTCACTTCCCCAGCATGCTGACCAAAAACATGAATCTGCCGTAAGAATATGGGCCACTCCCTCGGCATCCGACCAAGGACTTTGGTCATAGACTCTGTAAGGATGCCAACATGGTGAACTCGGCTCCCCGCACCCCATGCTCCCTACCTGTCAATGCGAGCTTGGGGCTGCGAGGGGGCCCATGATGTTTCCACCATGATGCTACCACGACGTCAAGACTCATGCAAATTCGGTCTAAAAGATGACGACACTACCCCAAAAAGCTGGGGGCTCCTTGGGATTTCACACAAAATGCTTTGAACGACAATACACACTTTCTTACAATGAAACATGTATTCAAAGGGAAATATATATAACCAAAAGGGATGTTGATACAGCATATGAAGGTGGAAATGCTTGAATCGAGACTTTAGAGGGTGACTCGACATCTTGTATGACTTCGTCCATGCCACCGACATCACTCTGGGCCCGCCAGAACCGGCCCCGAAGATAGGAAACCGTTGCATGATCCATTCTTGACACCTGAGAAAGCCATCACGAAACAAATCCGCCAACTACGAAATGATGGCCTCGTTATAACTCTTCATAACTTCGAAGGTGATCTTCTTGGGGTCGACCTCACTCAGCTCTGCTATCTGGGGCTGAAGCTCGGCCTTTTTCTTCTTCAACTTCTCCCTCCTGATGTCCAGATTCTCCTCAGCCGCCTTCTTCAAAGAAGATAAAACCTCGACGCTCTTTTTAGTAACCGACTGGCCTACGTCGGTGGCTGACCATGCACCCTTCTCCTCAGACAGTGCCTTCTCCAGCCTCACAACCTTTACTGAGATGTCGGAGACTTGAGTGGAGAGTTCAATAACCTTGAGCCGCGTCGAGTCCAACTAAATCTGCACTTCCTCGGCATCCTTCTCGGTGGCTGATGTGTTAGTTTTAATATTTATACCGCAAGCACACAGTGTCAGTGTATCACTTACTGGTCGATCCACATGGAGGTTATCTGACGGAGTTCTAGCCAAATCCTAGGTTATGGTTAGCTACGTGGGTATTTTTATAAAGAGAAAATAAAGATGGAAGAAAGCTCTAAGGCTATGTATCCCCTCTATTGTGGTTGACATGGAAGTGAACTCCTTATCTAGCTATCAATTATTCATAGGGTGATGTTGTCCCACCTATTGTTGTTACCTACCCCCATTATCGTGATGCTATGATAGGACTACCCCGCGTATGACAAAGCCAACTATCGTTTGTCATTATCATATAATGAGTGCATGATGCTCGATAATACTCCACAATCATCGTTCATGCCACTATCGTGGATAGAACTCCAGTCATTGCATGGAGCTTTAATCTATGCCCAACTATTGTTGGCGACATAGAAAGCGAATAATTACAATAAAACATCCATGTCGAAACTGATTGACTCTAGAACGTGCACAGTCCAAATAGGATGCACATGCTCTCTTCCAAAGTGTAGGAGTGTCAATTGCAATATATTAACCCGGTGAGTACAGGGTCGAATCCACAGGGACAAGTCGTTTCGCAATCAAAAGCTCAATCAGCTAAGGAAAGCTAAAGGTGTTGATACAACCAACTAGACTAACATGTGTGGTGAGTGAAAGTGGGTGGTAATGTTAGTGGTTTTGCCCTAGGCCAAATATTTGGACCTTTATGTTATGTCATTTTCATTTATAAAATGTTTCTCTTATTGTTATTATTATATTGCTTGTATGTTTCTTTATAATAATGTTTGAATAGCTGTTTTATGTTATTCTAAGCATCCCTAGTCATTCATCATTAAAGGTTTAATAAAAAATTAAGACTAGTATGAGTTTGGTTGATAATTGTGAGATAATTATATGCATGGTGTTACAAATCAAACTTATAAGTACTTGTTGGAGAACATATACTGGATAGACTCGCTATGAGATCATTATATAGATTAGTGTCATAAATGATCTCATAATAGTTATGTCATAGAATTCTAAGACCTGAGCTCATCATAGTTTTCTACATAAGGAACATCATGTTTTGACATAATCAAACGTTATCTTTAATCAGATAATCATAAAGGTTATGATTGAACATGATGTGAATTATGCAGAGGAAAGTGAACGAACAAGATGGAATTTGTCCCTCTCCTATGAGAGAGATATCTAATGGTCCCCCTCGATAAGTAGGACTGAGAAATGCATGGTCGTGCTCAAATGAATGTCATTTGATTTTATCAGTCTACTTAGAAAGCGAGAAATTAAATGTTTGAACAATATAAGTATGACACAACCCATGACTTATGTTCAAATAAGATATCGTGTGACAGAAGGATTATGACATGTGATATTGGTTAGGTTAATATCGGACTAACGATATTCATATTAATTGGGTAGTCATAATGTCTTGCTAGAGACCAATTATGATTCGTGGGCTTTTAATGGGATTAAGCCCACTGCCAATTTGATATGAGCCTATTGGGTCGTACATAAAGAACGTAATGGATAGGATAGGATTTAAACATGATTTCGAATTTGATTTGAAATTCGTAATAAGGTGAAATATCTAACCGTCAGATATTGTATCTCGTTAAGATATTATCCCTAAGATATCGACGCATAACTGAAATACATTAATGGGTTAATGTGGGATTCTTATCCCTAAGATAGAGTCGTGTAACTGAAATTTGTTAATGGGTTAACGTAGGATTCTATATAAAATATAGAATCGGGATTTTCAGTTTTTACGTTTTTAATCTATCTCCTCCGTTTTTGAGAAAAACAGAGAGTGAGAGAAACCCTAGTTGCGGAGAAGGAGCTAGCACCCTCGTAATTCATGTTCGTGACATTCGCGTGTGGATACCAATTGAGGGTGGTCGTTCGTAGAGCAGCACCTGTAGTCCGACATATTCAGAACGTCACAAAGGTTAGTAATCTATTCGAATCAATTAGAAACACATGGATCTTTGTAGGTTTCTATTTTTCGCTGCATATAAACTAATTATGTATGATAGTAACCCTAACAGGTAACACTGTTAAGCAAAACCTAGGGCAGGTATGGTGGAGACCAAAGTAAGAAGCTAGTCAAGAAAGGAGAAGTGTGTGGGATAGGATGTCTGATCGTGTCCCCGAGAGGAGGAACGATGCTAATAAAACCGCAGCGCATGGGTCGTGTGTAGTCGCTTACGGGTCGTAAACGAGTAGGCAGTCAATGAGTATTGGTTTTATGGGTCTTCGAATGAAAGCTACACGATAGTCATGGTGATTGGTTGATGAATGGTAGAAAAAGTGTGATCAAGGGGTAAAAGCTCTAGGGCATGAGGAATCCCTGCCATTTGACTGGGGTTAAGGTTAAACTAATAATCGACCGGTTGTCGGGTTCATTGGGACTCGGGAGAGGTCGTGTGACCTAAGGGCATTCATCTATCCGCCACTGTCATGATGCATGATATGTTATTCCCTTATGTCATGTCATACCCTGTGTTGTCGCGATGCAATGATAGGCCAACCCAACCTACATCGATGTTGGTGGTCTCCGATGCATCGGTGTACGTTGGGCGTATTACACTCGACGAATATCCCCAATCTTCCTCCCGTCCACAGTGGCGTTCGGGGATCAGACCTACATTGGAAGAGCTCTAATCGGTACCCGTTAGCGTTCAGTCACACCGATAGTATGGATCGTCTTTGGGATCGGATCCCCGGATCGGTTCCGACTTTTGATCAGTGACCAATTGTAACGACCCGCTTCCGGGGGGCCCGTTACTTTTTGATATTTGCGCAGGTCCTGCAGGTTACCAGTGAAAACAAAATATCCACGATGCAGAGATGTACAAAAATACTCAAATAGTGTCCAATTATTACAATCCGAACTGTACAAGATATCCCAACAAATATACATGAAAGAAGAAAAGTACACAACTGAAAATAACTCTGGGAACTGCGGTCGAAATCTGGCGCTATTAGCTCAGGAGGATCTACCTCCATATGTACGTCGTCTGCGGTGCCATGGAGATGGAACTGTAGGTAAGTCACAACAATTCTAAATATAGAAAAGAAGCAGTGCACAAGTATGACAAAAGTAACTACGTACAAACAGACCAGAGTGAAAGTAAAGTACTGAGCAACAACTGTACACAACTGAGTAGTAAAGGCAAACTGAACTGAAAGGAGAGAACCACTGTACTGTGGTAGTGCAAGTGTAAATCAGGCTAGGTAAGTGAAGCATACTACTGCTGTAGCTAAAAGTACGACAAGTAAAGTACCGGTGACTGTAAAAGTGTAGTAAGTAACGTGCATGGAAAACGTAAAATAAAAGTGACTGTGCAAAAGTTGCTACACTACGTGACTCAAGTCGGAGAGTACAATATGTGACCATCAAGTCCATCTCTTTCCTGGGCGCGACCCAGACGAATGCCGAAACACAGGCACGGTACATGTATTTTGCCGAAACACAGGCAGCGGGACGGTATGCTGAAACACAGGCAGCGGGACGGGAAGATTGAACTCCAGTCACTCACATACTCTCTCAAACTATGAGTTACCCCAAAACCCCAGTGAAGTGTCAAGTGATCTATGTACATGTTCCTTTCATGATGTTCCACGAGATGTTCCACAAGATATTCCACAAGATGTTCCACAAGATGTTCCACATGTTACTAGTCAAACCCAGACAACTGGTTGACTTTCTTATTGAAAACCAGAAAGCCAGACATTCTTTCCAAAGCAAGCTGGCCAAGCAACGTGAGGATAAAGACAAGTCCAACATTCGGGGTGTCTAGTATTGTTTAGCACACAATTTACCCAAGTTGATGATTGTGTGTTACAACCATCAAAGTTGAAAGTTGGCAAAGTAATCTGAAGTTGATTACTTTCCTATTTGATTTGGTTTTTAGTTCAGTTCAAGTCAAGTAGCCGTTCAGAGGCTGTAGTGTTGTCCTAAGTTCATACGAGGACACTAACTAATTTTCTAATTTTAGAATTAGTCGTGACTTACTGATTTCGAGCTCGTCGTGGCAAGATGAGGTTGGAGCTAGAGAAGCTGGTGCACGAGGATTGGTACCTGCAAACACAAGAAACAATTGGTTAAAGCACACCCTATTTTCTATTTATTAAACTTAACGTGTTTGATTTAATAATCGATTGAAACTGTGTCAGAAAGCATTCTAAATTTTTTCTATAGGCTAGATATGATGAAGATAATTTTATCGTAGGAGAAAATAATTTTCTGAAGCTTACATTAATTTTTATAATTTTTAAAAGCTCAAAAACAATTTAAAAATATTTTTCAATTAGTGACGTAATTATTCAAACATTTATTCTGGATGCAATCTGCATCGGAATGGTTCAAGTGAGCTGTCAAAATGACCGTATCGAAGAGTACTATAGCATATATTTTTCTCACATATTAGTGTATGTGAAAATATCAAGTTACGGATTTTTGAACGAAAATAACATTTTTAAAATTTAGGCTTAAAAATTAATTTCGAAAAAAACTAAGCGTCTGCTTGAGATGAAACTAGCGTCATTGGGTCCAGAATGTCATTTCTGATTTTCTGGAGCTAGTCACACATTTTCTGAGGCTTATATAATTAGTTATGAATTTAAAACCATAATACCCATTTAATAACTAATTAATAATACGTAAATACGAAATTACTTCGTATTTACGATCATGCCATCGAGAGTTACCGTTGATTTTCGCTTCGTCCTCACGTCGATAGGGGTGGGGGCTCTTGACGTCGTCGGCGACGTGGAGCGGGGCGGACGGAGGTCAGTGGCGACGGCGATCTCGGTGGCGGCGGCGATGCTCGGCGGCGGCGGCGGCGGCAGTGAGTGCAGGTGGCAGGCTATGGTCGAGGCAACAAGAACGAAGGATGGCGGGCGAGCTGAGTGGTGGGCTTGGCGGGTGACCTTGTAGGCTGCTGCGGAGGATGGCGGGCGGCGCCGGACGAGCGTGGGTGAGGCGAGGAAGATGGGTTCGTGTGTGCAGCTGAAAAAAACGAAGGGGGTGTCTTTGGGATTTTCAAACGGGAGAGAGGGAGAGGTTTGTGAGCGGGAGCCTGGGTATGTGGTTGGGTTTCTTTGCGAGAAGTTGAGGGAGCTGAACTTGGGTTCGTGGGTTTGCGTCGATCGCCGTGGGGCTGGGCAGAGCTCGAAGGCAGGTAGGGGCAGCTGCTTCACGGCGAGGGCAGAGAGCGTGGATGTGATGGGCGACGTTCAGGCGGGGATCTCGTCGGAGCATGGGGACGCGAGCTCTGCTCTCGGAGGAGGGGGAGAGTGATTAAGGGGTTAGGGTGCGGGTCTGTGTTAGAGTGAGGGAGAAAGAGAGATGGAGGGATTAAATAGGTAATTTAGTTAAAATGCAATTAATACTTAGTCAATAGTTTTAAATGGGTTAGGTTAGCCTTTTTGACTAAGGTTAGAAAAGGGGTTAGGCAAGTTTCACATGGGCTGCCATCGGGTAGGTTAGGTAGGTGATGGTAATTAGTAATAAGTAAAATCCCATTAGCGAAAGTAATTAGTGAAATACAAAACCGAAATTATGATTTTGCCCCTACCAGTAAACGTGTCCGAAAAATTACGAAAATATACCCACAGGATCGTATCGTTGCGAGGATCACGAATACGAGATCCGTTTCAGGTTTTGAGCTACAAGGATACTAGTTTTAGGCCAAAACGTTTAGGAAGCGGGTTCGCGGATTCTCTATCAATTCGACTTCAGAAAATTACAAAATTAATGTGCAGAACCCTAAATGATCATAGAATGATACCGTAAAAGTTTGAAAACGTTTTGATGTCGTTTGTATAGAAAATAAATTTATTAAACCAAAACGATAATAACTGAAAATGAATTTTTATCAGAATATTTAGAGGTATTTGGTGAAACCCGAACTTATTAAAATACTTCATGACTAGTCTGATATCTCAAAATATTTTTATAAGAAATTTTTGAAACCGTAAAATTCCTGACAAACCATTATAAAAAAATTGGAAAATTGGAAAATTGGTCAAATATGTAAATAGTTTGTCTTGATGAAAACAGGCGGTTACACCAATCCGATCACCCCTATGGGCAGGGGTCAAGTCTATGACGATAATAATCGTCCCAATGTACCCCTAATCTCAATTAGCCCAACAACTGAATCAAATAATTAGTTCAACCCATTGTCCTAATCCAATGGGGTTCATCCTATTGTTCTAGATGAAAACTACTCACTACACATTGTAATAGAAGGAGTTTCTAGCAATGGGTAAGTGTTCAAAGCCATAAATTGAAGCTAGAATGGCAGTAGATGATAAAATAAGGCAGTAATAGCAAGGACAGAAAAATTCTATTGAGCAAAGATAGAGTATTACACTAATACAAGATTAGAACAACCAAAACAACTAAATAAAGAAGTTTAAAATTTTTACAAAATGGCCCAAAACCCTAGAAATAACAGAAAAACAGCTAAAAGATCGATTCCTCTCCCATGAGGATGAATGGGCGCTTTTATATGCGCACCTAAAAGACTAAAATAGCCCCAGATCCGCCCTAGCAGCCGCAGAAATGTGGTTTGACGCGACCGTATCAAGAAACGACGCGGCTGCGTCGTTACCTTGAAGAGTAGGGATTTTAGGGGCTCAGCGACGTGGTCATGCCAACAGATACGTGGCCGCATCAAAAATGATTACGCTGCTGTGTGGTCTGTTGACGCGGCTGCGTCGTTCTGCTCTGGATGTCGCAATTTCGCGACCGCGTCGTCTTAGTTCGTGCGGGCCGCAAAAGTCTCTGATCTTCAATCTTTTCTCCACTCTATGAGTCTTCTGACGCAACCGTTTGATGGAAATTGACGCGGCCGTGTGGTTGATGCTTCTTTAGCAGTTTGATGCGGCCGTGTGTACATGGTGACGCGGCCGCATGGAGCTCAATTCTTCACAAACTCTCCTCCTTTGCGCTAATTGACTCCCCGACTTCGCTCCTTTCGCCTCTTTGCGTTAAGATCTTGCTATATGATCCCTAATCGGCATATTTCTCATGCAAAGCATGTAAGGGACCACACAATTAAAAGATGAGACAAAACCGAGGAAAACGGGGAGGAATATGGAATGAAACGATAAAAAATGTGTATGAAAAAGAGTGGAAAACTATATACAATAAACAAGATGGACATCCTGACACTGCATTTAACCCAACTGAGAATGGGAGATGCGTATTTCTTATTTTACAGGTGTATATAGGTTTGTACGACGATGTTGGCCACGAGAACTGCACTAGCCCTTGCAAACAAGATGGACAGCCTAACACAACATTTAAGCCAGCTGAGAATGGGAGCAGCTTCCTTCAATCCAACTGTGTCGGTGAGCCATGGTGTATACGGTTGGGGTTTTGGCGGACCCCCAGAGCTCGGATCCGTATCCGTCCTAAGTCGGACGGACCACGGAGGCATAAAAGCGCAGCGGAAAACCAGAATTCAAAATTTCTACACTAGCTAAACTATTTAGCTAGGCTCTGGGGAGCCAGAACCTAGCCCGATCTATGCCAACTTGGGGTGGATCTGACCACCCCAAGAAGGATCTACATTAAAGCGACTAATAAAATCTACACTAAAAATGCTTAACCACATACCCGGAATCTTGGCCCTGGGGCAGGCAAGATGTACCACACCGTCTTGAGAAGCTCCTCGTAGCCGAGCCGCGTTGACTCGATCTGCCTGAGCCGCCTCGCACCCTCGCACCGATCCGCCCGAGCTGCTTTCGCCTCCGAGCCGATCACACGCGGTAGAAAGTTTCACTTGAGAAGAAACCCGCGTCTTAGACGTCTGGATCAGATCCAAACCCCCTTTGTAGTCGTGCTAGGACTACTCCGGAGAACAGGAAAATAGAGAGAGAGTTTAGTCGCGGATCGAGCTTGCTCTAAAATTCTGGAGCTACTCGATCGTTGACTGGTGTGTGTTTCAACGAGGAGAGTGCACCCCTATTTATATAGGGAGTGAGCACTCACTCACTCGTTGCGGGCAATGTGGGACATTCCGCATGAAGAGGGAAAATCAATTAAGCCATTTGGCTTAATTTCAACTTTAAAGTTAGCCTTTCATAAAGTCAAACTTTAACTAATTAATTCTCCTTGCATACTAAACTTCAGACACCAAACAAGCTATCAATCAGAAGAGCTTGGAATGGCGAACGCGTAGGAACTGACGGTAACGAATTTCGACTTCGTTTGACCCCTCAAACAATTGCTCAAAGTTTAGCAATTTCTCAAAATTCGTAGCCGTCATTAGGGGTTTCAAAAAACCCTAATTTGACTTAAGTTGCGGGCGCGCCCGCCCAAGGGAGCAAGGGCGGGCCACCCGCCCGCTGCCGCAGCGGGCGCGCGCCCGCTGCCGCAGCGGGCCGCGCCCGCTGCCGCAGCGGGCCGCGCCCGCTTGCAGCGGGCCGCGCCCGCTTGCAGCGGGCCGCGCCCGCTTGCAGCGGGCCGCGCCCGTTTGCCCTTCCCTATGGGCTTTTTAGCCCAGTGGATCTCACCCACTGCTCCTTGGACCATTGTTGCGTTTCCGGACTCGTTTGAGCTCCGATTTGGACACGGTTTGAACCTGTGTTTAAACCAGGACGATCCCGTCATCCAGGTAACCCTTTCCAACATTGTTTGTTCCTACTAAATTTGTCGTAACCAATTTACAACACGTTTAATCATGGTTTGCATCAAATGCAACGTTTTGTCCCTATTGCTATTGCGACTAACTTTCACAACTTGACTTGTGAATATCATCAAATGATATTTCTCTCTATTCTATATTCCTATTACTAAGACACGAACACTACTCGGTGTGAGACCCTACAGCCTGACCTTACTACAAGTTGGGGCTCGAAACCCCTAGACGACGGTCACTACGAGCAGTAGCTGTCGTCCCTGTTTCAGAGTCATCATAACGTGATCGACCCTTTGACAAAAGTATCATAGGGTTTGCATTGGCTGTGTCAGTGATGAATGCCGTTAGCTAAAATCCCTTCGTCAAGACTGTGTTATTGTTGGCCTAGGGTATGGTTTTCTGTCAACCCTATTAGACAACATTGGTCAGTATACGGCGGTCTTTATTATATACACGTTGTACTACTTGCAACGTACCCCGGCCGAGGATTAACATAAAGACCGTACTGAGCCTGTAACACTAACTTCCCTTTAATGGAAGTGACGAATCCCAACTTAGTCACTTACTTACCTCGAGAGCTTCAGGTGCAACCCAACCTAAGATCTTTCATCAGGACTTGTCCTCGAAGCTAGATCATGGGTCTAAGCTACACCGTTCGCTCACAGGTTGGTACAGATGACTTCAGGTCTTAAGGATCAACTAACCTATCATCACCCTAGAGTTATTAAAGACAGATTATTAAAGTTAACCATTTAACAACTCTAACTTGGTCGTTCAGTGAACTCATTCCCCAATGAGCACCTGTGTCTCGTCTCCGACTTCACCAAGTCGAATGACTATGAGATCACCATTACCCTAAGGTAAGACGAAGACACAGTGATCTATCCGATGTGTCGATATCCAGTTCTCGACACATCTATGATCACGAACCGTTTAAGACTTACGTTTCTATTCGGTCGCTTACTTACTCATAATCGAGATCTCATCTAGATATGTAAGGACCTAACTATAAGTCTATGGATATTATCTAAGTATATTAATACAAATGATTTTATACTTAGAATAATACGTACCATATACGGTATGAACAAGACGTATAATCAAGATAAATTGCCTTATGGGCATATATCTTCCTACATCTCCCACTTGCACTTAGGCTATTTATCTCGGTATCTCATACCGTTATAGCATATCAGTCACTTTGACATTTGATATGGCAAACCTAAGAATGGTTCTACTAACAAGTATCTACAACGAATTTTAATGGATTGAAATTACATCTCTTGATCACACATGGTTGATCCTTTGGAAAAATGATCTGGATCAATTTTCCTAACTTTGTATAGCTAACAGTTAGCTTATACGATTTAGATGTGGGGTCTAACATTTCCGTAAGTCAGTTCTAGCTCACTCCACTTTATTGTGTCAATATGTCAAGTACATATTTGACACCCTAAGTCTATATATATATACGATTAAATCAAAACAATTTTGACTTAATGATTTATATAGAAGATTCATTAAAGTGAAATATCCTTTTTACTTAGTCCGAAAAACGGAACTAAGTATATGAGCTCGCTCCCACTGACTTTAAGAATTACCTGGTTAAATTACTGCAACATAATATCTAAATCATATTTAGATTTTATGTGCAAAAAATAACCATTTGGTAAGTGCCTCAGATGGAATGCACAAGTGTCAGGTTCGGTTTGACGAATGAGTCAAGTCAAGATCGTTTTAAGGAATCTTGACATTGACTCGTTCAATCAAAACGTCCTACACTGTACTTATTCCTTTAATCACATTTAGTATTAACTCTTTTAATAACTAAATGCAGTTCATCAAGAATTAATCTTGATATGCGTATTATTGTGATCGCACACAATTTATACCCCCCTGGAACCTATACTTAACTACTGATTGACTTTTAACATTAAGTCAGCTCCAAAAACAATATTATCGAAGCTATGCATTATTATTCGCTACCATCACAGAAAAGCCACATCCACAGAATTTAAGCCGATTCAATTTCAATTGCAACAAACGAGACATCCATTCCAAAACAACGGGTTCATGAAAAGAACCTTAACTTGTTTATCAAAAATAAACCTTGAGTGCAAAGCACTCATGCATTGTTTTCAACCTTTAAAGATGATACAATTTTATTCAAGTAAGAAAAATATCATCTCCATCATGGTCATCGTCTCCAGAAGTCTTTGAAACGGTCCCATCAGCAACTGTTGCTTTGATTGCCGACCGATCTCCGTACTTCTCCAATCTCCGGTTCATATCAGCCACCTGTATACATTACACAGATGTCTATAAGTATCGCATACTATATGAATGGAAATAATTGCATTTAATCGAATTTAATTTGTACCTGAGGTAGAGGCATCAGTATGCCCCTTCTTCTTCTCTGCAAGATAAATCTTACAGTTCCTCTTCCAGTGGCCAACCTTGTGGCAATGGAAGCACTCAGATTTCGACGGGGTCCATTTATTCTTCTTCTTCCCATTCTTAGCCTTCACAGGTTGTGGGACCTGCCTCTTCTTTCCTTTGCCTTTCGGCTGGTCGAAAGTAGCAGAGCCAACAACCAGTGCAGTCGGCTTCTTCTCAATTTCCTCAAACTGCCGGAGCATATTGAGGAGACCAGGAAGATCCGTCTCAAGGCTGTTCATTATAAAGCCAGTTATAAGGGCTTAAACTAGGGAGTTAAAGACTTTAGGATAATATCCGTGGACATCTCATTGTCCAGGATAAATCCTAACTGGGCAGCATCCTCTACGTACCCGATCATCTTGATAACATAATCTTGTACGGGCCCTGTCGTCATCTTTGTGCCCCAGAGGTTGCTAGTAGCTTCGAAATTGGCAGCTCTGGATCGCTTGCCATACAACTCTTGTGCATTAAGGAGTATGCTCTGAACATCCATATGTTCATGCTTCCTTTGCAGTTCGTTGGTCATCGAAGCTAGAGTAAGGCACCTTGCCTTCTCTGCATACCTCTGGTACAACTTAAAGGCTTCTTTCTCTTCGTGGGTCGAATCATCATCGGGCTTCTCCGGAGCGTCCTCGAACAATATGTATCCAATCCCAGCTAGGGAAAGGACCAACTTAATGTTCCTAAGCCAGTCTTTGTAGTTGGTTCCATCCAGCACGTTCTTTTCTACCATGTATTTTAGACCTGAGTCCATTCTGCATTTTATAGATACTTTAGTTAGGATATGTTCGTAGTATAGTTTTAATGGTTTTAATAAAACTATATTCTCCCACTAAATTTATTAAAGCCATTATAATAAACAATTTATTTATAAAATAACATTTGTGAGAGAGGGATCCGACTTCCCTGAGTCTGACAACCTTGAGTGTATCTCAACAAGTTGTCCGACTCTGCAGTCGGTAGACGAACTCGTCGTCAATCATATTTACTATGATTCCCAATTGATTTTACCCCTAGTCATTTGTGATCATGAGTGTACTCAACCGGATCACAATGGCTAGCCTAGTCGGACCCTTGTTTTCGTGTCTAGCCTGACTTGCCCCTTTGCTCGGTGTATGCACGACGCGCCGGTTTGGGTCAGGTCTTAGACTACATTCTTGGTTAGACTTACGCCGAAGCTCGAGGGATGAGACAACGGTTTCAGTCAGGTTAAGATGTCAATCAAGAAATCGGTTTCTATAAGATTGACATGTCACGGCTTGAGTGTAGCTCAACAACCGAAACATGTTTCTTACAGTTGCCAACTCCTAAAACAAGGAGGGCTACGATTTATCTTGAACAAGATTATTATCGTATTGACTTAGATATAGTCAATGGACTTACATAGTCATGAATCGACTCCTTGCGGTCCAGCGGACGCGGCCAGGGAATTGACTAAGCCAGGACCACTTGTTACCCAGTCTAGCTAGGTTGGTCCAAAAACTTTAGCCAAGCACATTGGCCGACATCATGATCCATTGAAGGAGTTGTCATCAATTTTATGTTTTCCAAACAACTAAATGGCTTTTAATTAAGAGAACTAGTTAATCCTTATCAACTAGTGGATCCTAAAATTCAAAAAATTTCGGATTGGTTGAACATCTTTTATTAAGTCCTTATCAACTATAAGGTTCTTCGTTCAACTTGCTACCCCAATCTAATTAGGATTTTAATAAAACAATTCAACATTGTCTTTTATGAAAATCATTAATTAAACGTTTTAATGAAATGATTTACAAACAAAGGGACTACCCTAATCTGGTATTAGGTTCGAATGTTGTTTTGTTTTATCAAACATAGCATGTCACTAATTAAAATTTCATCTCATAAAATTTTAAACATTTAATGGCTAACCTAATAAGGTTCACATGTCCATTAAAAAGAAACAATTAATTTATCAACATAAATAAAATTTCATTTTGTGACATGCATGAGCATTTGCAAGTATAAAATTATCTACATAATAAAAACATGCAAATCTAAATTTTAACACTTAAAATTTAAGATTAAAATTTAAAGCCTCCATAAAAATTTCATCGCATAAAACTAGGTCGTATAAAATTATCAAATAATTTTTAAACCTAGGCTTTAAAATTTTTTAACCTTATTTCAAAAATTAAAATATCACATAATAATTTTTAGAAACATCTATGTAATAAAAAGAAATTAATTTATGTTTCATCTCATGAAAATAAAACATTTCTATTATTTACATATTTTAAAACAATTTTAAAACTCTTTTAAAATCTTTTAGAAATCCTTTTAGAAGCTTTCAAATAAAGTTTAAAGATTTCTAGCCTTTATGTAACTAAAGAAAACTTTTAGATTTCAAAAAATAAAAAATTTTCTATAAAGTTTACATAAACTTTAAATACCCCAAAATTTTTATATCTCATAAAAAATTTATAAAGTATTTAAATATTGGAGACCTATTTAAAATTTATCGCATAAGGTAAAATAGTCCCAAAAAAAAATTCTGTGTTGCAAAAACAATTTTTAAAACACAAAACAATTTTTTTTTAAACTATTTAAAACATAAAGCTAAAATAGTTTGTACATGTAAAACAAGCATTTTTAAAGATTAAAAAAGTCGATATTGTAGATCTATAGCATAACCGTGGCTCTGATACCACTGTTGGGGTTTTGGCGGACCCCCAGAGCTCGGATCCGTATCCGTCCTAAGTTGGACGGACCACGGAGGCACAAAAGCGCAGCGGAAAACCAGAAATCAAAATTTCTACATTAGCTAAACTATTTAGCTAGGCTCTGGGGAGCCAGAACCTAGCCCGATCTATGCAAACTTGGGGTGGATCTGACCACCCCAAGAAGGATCTACATTAAAGCGACTAATAAAATCTACACTAAAAATGCTTAACCACATACCCGGAATCTTGGCCCTGAGGCAGGCAAGATGTACCGCACCGTCTTGAGAAGCTCCTCGTAGCCGAGCCGCGTTGACTCGATCTGCCTGAGCCGCCTCGCACCCTCGCACCGATCCGCCCGAGCTGCTTTCGCCTCCGAGCCGATCACACGCGGTAGAAAGTTTCACTTGAGAAGAAACCCGCGTCTTAGACGTCCGGATCAGATCCAAACCCCCTTTGTAGTCGTGCTAGGACTACTCCGGAGAACAGGAAAATAGAGAGAGAGTTTAGTCGCGGATCGAGCTTGCTCTAAAATTCTGGAGCTACTCGATCGTTGACTGGTGTGTGTTTCAACGAGGAGAGTGCACCCCTATTTATATAGGGAGTGAGCACTCACTCACTCTTTGCGGGCAATGTGGGACATTCCGCATGAAGAGGGAAAATCAATTAAGCCATTTGGCTTAATTTCAACTTTAAAGTTAGCCTTTCATAAAGTCAAACTTTAACTAATTAATTCTCCTTGCATACTAAACTTCAGACACCAAACAAGCTATCAATCAGAAAAGCTTGGAATGGTGAACGCGTAGGAACTGACGGTGACGAATTTCGACTTCGTTTAACCCCTCAAACAATTGCTCAAAATTTAGCAATTTCTCAAACTTCGTAGCCGTCATTAGGGGTTTCAAAAAACCCTAATTTGACTTAAGTTGTGGGCGCGCCCGCTAGGCTTAGCGGGCGCGCCCGCCCAAGGGAGCAAGGGTGGGCCGCCCGCCCGCTGCTGCAGCGGGCGGGCGCCCGCTGCCGCAGCGTGCCGTGCCCACTGCAAGCAGCGGGCGCTGGCCCGCTGCAACAACGGGCCTCGCCCGCTTGCAGCGGGCTGCGCCCGTTTGCCCTTCCCTATGGGCTTTTTAGCCCAGTGGGTCTCACCCACTGCTCCTTGGACCATTTTTGCGTTTCCGGACTCGTTTGAGCTCCGATTTGGACACGGTTTGAACCTGTGTTTAGACCGAGACGATCCCGTCATCCAGGTAACCCTTTCCAACATTGTTTGTTCCTACTAAATTTGTCGTAACCAATTTACAACACGTTTAATCATGGTTTGCATCAAATGCAACGTTTTGTCCCTATTGCTATTGCGACTAACTTTCACAACTTGACTTGTGAATATCATCAAATGATATTTCTCTCTATTCTATATTCCTATTACTAAGACACGAACACTACTCGGTGTGAGACCCTACAGCCTGATCTTACTACAAGTTGGGGCTCGAAACCCCTAGACGACGGTCACTACGAGCAGTAGCTGTCGTCCCTGTTTCAGAGTCATCATAACGTGATCGACCCTTTGACAAAAGTATCATAGGGTTTGCATTGGCTGTGTCAGTGATGAATGCCGTTAGCTAAAATCCCTTCGTCAAGACTGTGTTATTGTTGGCCTAGGGTATGGTTTTCTGTCAACCCTATTAGACAACATTGGTCAGTATACGGCGGTCTTTATTGTATACACGTTGTACTACTTGCAACGTACCCCGGCCGAGGATTAACATAAAGACCGTACTGAGCCTATAACACTAACTTCCCTTTAATGGAAGTGACGAATCCCATCTTAGTCACTTACTTACCTCGAGAGCTTCAGGTGCAACCCAACCTAAGATCTTTCATCAGGACTTGTCCTCGAAGCTAGATCATGGGTCTAAGCTACACCGTTTGCTCACAGGTTGGTACAGATGACTTCAGGTCTTAAGGATCAACTAACCTATCATCACCCTAGAGTTATTAAAGACAGATTATTAAAGTTAACCATTTAACAACTCTAACTTGGTCGTTCAGTGAACTCATTCCCCAATGAGCACCTGTGTCTCGTCTCCGACTTCACCAAGTCGAATGACTATGAGATCACCATTACCCTAAGGTAAGACGAAGACACTGTGATCTATCCGATGTGTCGATATCCAGTTCTCGACACATCTATGATCACGAACCGTTTAAGACTTACGTTTCTATTCGGTCGCTTACTTACTCATAATCGAGATCTCATCTAGATATGTAAGGACCTAACTATAAGTCTATGGATATTATCTAAGTATATTAATACAAATGATTTTATACTTAGAATAATACGTACCATATACGGTATGAACAAGACGTATAATCAAGATAAATTGCCTTATGGGCATATATCTTCCTACATATACCACATGCAAGGACACATACATGACCAGTATCGACTTGCAATTCACCCCTACGACCCTTTTCCTCACCTACCCTACCATCATTGGGCGGACTACCCCACCCCTCCACATCAAGATTTACAGGTGGACACATCGTGTGCTTCGCGAGGACAATGTCATTGTCCCCCACTATATCCTTCACGCTGGGTCTTGGATCATGCAGAGATTTCTATATACCATAGCCGACCCCAGATCACATATCTGTTGTGGATGACAATTCATCTTCTGGGTGATCTTTTCATCTTCTGGATGACAATTCATAGGATAGATGCCTCAAAAATCTATCTAGGCAATAAAGGAAATAAGGAGGAAATTCGTAAGGGTATGTTGACACACTATCCACAACAACATAGCCCAAAATTTTCATTTGCCAATCGCATGGTTTTCGCAACTATGACCAGGGAGCCTGATGCATCAGTTTAAATAATTTTGTAAGTGAGTCAAGCTCATCTTACTTGATTACTTTCTGGTTTCAGCGAAATAAACCTCTAAGCTATAGCGTGTTGCTTATAGCATACGATTTTATTTATTTATGTTTGTGTTTATACAATACTCATTTAGCCTATAGGTTTGATATCTTTTGATATCAGGACTTCAGGTCCAAACACTTCACATTTCATAAGTGAGTCCAACTCAACTTATTAATGCATCGTGCTACATTATTGGCCAATATCTACGTTTGCTTTAGGAAACGGAGTGTGGAACGATATTTATAATTATCATTTAAATGGCAAAATGAAATGTGAGTAATCGTCGACAAGTGTGTTTTTATCCAAACACCTCCCCCCTCTACGTACGTTATTCAATAATTTATCAATTTATTCCAGATTCATCTTTTCTAGAGGTTCTAGAAAAGGAGAGGATATGGAGATGAGCTCACTTTCCTGTGGTGGTATTGTTTAAAGGTCTCTAGGAGTTATTTCTCGCTTTGTAGCATCGTGGTATGTCCTCTCATCTATTGAGGACATCCACTTCTGATACTGGTAGATTGCATCCATTATATTTGGTATGTTAATCCTAGCTGGATTTTTAGCCGCAGGGATGTGTGAATTTGACAATATTTATATTTTCGGTAACTATGTCTAATAACTGTTTAACAGTTTCATAAGTGTGGATCTTCAGGATCTCATCACAATTCATGATAATCAGATCGTAGGTATTAATGTGTTGAAATGGTCAATTGAGCATCAGGCTCATGGATGATTATAATATTTCTGTTGAACCATATACTGGAAAATTAAAGATTTCTGAATGTGAAGGATCTTCAGGATCTCATCGAATCTTTAAAGGAGGGTCCATCAATGCACATCTTAGGAGAAGTGAATTTAAATGTGTCCCCTGTTTGGAGTGCATTTTGATGGTTTTAGTTGTGATATGGAGATTTGTACACATCATGGCACAATCTGTAAGTTGTACTCTAAACGCTTCCCCCGCTAGCGGTTCTCGAAAACTGTGTATATGAGGTGATCAGGCTCATATAAATAGGTTCTAAAGAGACGTTTTGATGGTTTGCATTGTAATTGCATGTTCCCGTGTAGTCACCTACAACTGAATTTTTAATGGATACGTAATCCGTTTAAATCATTTTAATGATTTATTTATATAACCCATTTTTGGGTGTGAACACAAACTTCAGGGTGTTCGACATTATTCCGGTTGTAAATATTATTTGATTTTCCAGTGTTATCTATTGTTCCCGACATTTATTAATGTGTCTTATATGCTGTTAAAAGACAGATTGCAGTTGGATAATAGGTTTGATAAAGATCATTTTTAAAGGATGTATGGATAAGTACTCTTAAGTACATCAGCAGCCCTATGTAAGGAGTGGATAAGTCCACTTTTATCCCTCAAATACTCTCAAGAGTCCTAAAGGTCTTATGATGATGATGATGATAGTAAATATATAATCTTAAATTCTTTTGAG
Source organism: Scilla litardierei (assembly GCA_030789695.1). Taxonomy (NCBI): domain Eukaryota; kingdom Viridiplantae; phylum Streptophyta; class Magnoliopsida; order Asparagales; family Asparagaceae; genus Scilla; species Scilla litardierei. The sequence goes on along the minus strand of CM061140.1, from coordinate 140,755,642 downwards.
GAAGTGAAGATAGTCAATGTCCACGTGAATGGAGATGATCTCCTAATCATTTTTCTCTTTTGAATGGGCCAATGAGAGTTTCACCCTTTTTGAAGAAACTTCGGGTTCGTCAGATTTATAGGATCGGTTAATGATGTCTTGCATCATCAATCCAGGGTGACATAGTTCCTATGTTGGTCGATTCTGAACACTTCTGGTGTTCCAAATTAATTCCTCTTTTCGAATTTATGTGGGATTTTTGAAAGTCCATTAAATGCTCAATTTAATTTTGACTAATAGTAGGTGAACTGTGTTCTAAATGTGAAGGATTACATCTTCACATTGACTATTATGTGGATCATAGTGGGACAAAACTTCAGGCTTTATTGATTTCTTGAGTCATTAATTAGGGATTTTGTTTTGACGAATATCCATCGAAACTTGGTAAGTTTCTTTTATCGATTTTTGAGAGTACTGGGCATCCTCATATAGAGTATTCAGGTTTGCAAAGCCTGAATCTCAAGTAGACGTCCAAAAAAAGTTTTCAATTGGACTATTATTAGGGTTACATGTTTTTGAAAGTATACGTCTGTAACTATACTCATTAAGAATTATGTTATGACAACAGATTAAATTTGTTTTCAAAGTTTATTTGTCATCGGGGAGTAGCTAGATTTACATAAGGTCAATTGACTTTCATCGTTTAAACTAGGTATGTATATATTTTTATATGGCATAAGTTAATGCTCATTCATGTTACAAAAACATTTTGGGTCTTATCAGAACTGCTGGTCTGATATTGGTTTGCTATTGCTTACTCCATGTCAATGTATATCATATCTTTCCTTTCTCATTTTATTCAGGACTTCCCCTGTTTTCAGTCTTCCTTATTGTTATTTATAAGGGAGAATGAATATTAGTCTTACTAAATAGACGTATATAAGGGAAATAAGTTAGTTTCTATATTTCCACTTTTCTAATTTACGAGAGACTTTTAAAAGTTTATTTTGAATGCTCAAGTATGGTCTCCAGGCCATTTTTATTGAGTCATTCAAGTATTATGTGGATATAGAATCATGCTCAAGGGGAAACAAATACGTGGCTACAAAATTTATAATTTCTCACTTATCTATTAAGTCATGACTTCAGGCGTACGCATAAAATTAAGGCTAGATTCAAGAATCATACCTTGTAAAGTGAGATTACTCTAAATGAGTTTAGCGGTGTAATGACAACTGATGGTGTCAATATTGGTTTATATAGACCATAGATCTGAGAGATTTATTTACCGCAAAATGTGTCTATCTAAAAAGATCGCATAAATGGTTTTCGCATAATCCATCATATTTGGTAATTTTTAATTTATTTGAGTAGAAGAATGTTGACTTTTGATTTGATTTAAACTTCGGGTTCAATTTATCAAAGTAGATATGATTTTAAACTTTGAAATTATGATTGGTTTGTTGGCATAAAACATTGTCATATCATGAGCATGAGCATAAGCATGGGATGAGCATATAAGAATGCATTATGTAACATTTAATGATTTATCATGCACATAATATAAAGCTTGTAAGCTAAAAAGGCATGCTTAATAAAATAGTTGAAAGAAACTAAAATATCCATGCAAACAATATCAAGTATGTGAGGTGAAAATGTATGCTCAGTTAATATGAATTGAAACATATATGATGTATACACATGTTATTTATATGATGCATGTATATAAATAATTTCATCGCAGATATATAGTTATGCTACAGGCATTAAAAATATAGCATAGAGATTTTAACATGCTAAATAAAATGTGCATCAGAGAACAAATGATATGCATCAGGCATATATAGTTTCATCGCAGGCATGTAGTTATGCAACATGCATTTAAAAGATTTAATCGTAGATATATAATTATGCAATTAGCATTTAAAATATATCATATAAAATTAACATGCTTCAGACAATCCAAATTAAAGGCATGTATGGACCAAAATAAAGGTGAATATTGAATTAATTTATTCCGTGTCCCAAAAATTTCGGCTTTCAACAATTTATCCCAAACCCCCTAATTAGGGTTTGTTATATTTTTCGTTTGTCGTCGGCCATCGGAGCCGCGAAAATTGCGCAAGCGCGCGTTTTCGTCCTATGGGGTTGCGAAAATTACCGTTTTAAGGTTTTGGCCTTCGAGGCCATTTTCTACCAAAAACGTCCGTTTTCCACGAAAGTGGTAACGGTTTTGATCTGGTTGGGGGCGGGGGATGCCGGCCCACCCGTGAAGTCGCCGTGAGGGGGGTTGCCGGCCCCCCTCGGTCTGCAGTCGACGGCCGGTGGGCTGTCGGCCCCCTGCTCGGCAGTCGCCGTAAGTGGGCGGCAGGCCCCCCGCCTTGCAGTCGTCGTAAGGGGGCCGCAGCCCCCCCTGATCGCTATGAGGGGGGTGGCATGCCCCCTGATTGTCGTGAGGGGGCGACAGACCCCCCTGATCGCCATGCGGGAGGGCGGCAAGCCCCCTGATCGATATGAGGGGGCGGTAGACCCCCTTGCTTGCCGTTTAGCGTAGCGGCGACGACAATGGGGATTTTGATGGCGAAGTGACGGTGACGATGGGGATTTTGATGGCAGTGATGGGGAAAACACAGATCCAATAAGAAAAACACCTTTTTTTCCAAACAAAAACTAATTTTTGTTGTAAAAATTTGATTTTTATTATTGATCAATGTTTTCATCATAAAAATTTGAATTTTATTGTTTAAAACATCGATTTTGGTCCAAGATTTAGTATATCTAAACATATTCTACGAAAAAATGGGTTTAGATCTAGTTTTTGTCTGATTACCTCTAGATCCGTCCTCCAGATCTAGCGACGTTTGATGAAGAATGCCCAAAAAAATCCGCATCGTCTCGCGAAGCTTTGCGTCGCAAAAAAAAATCACCGGAGCTTTGCGGGCTGTCTCCCTCTAACGAGCCGTCATGCTAATAACGTGTTATGAAGGGTTAATGGCTAGAAAATCCCTAGACTCATATATATATTATTCAATGTGTGTGGATACCCAATAGGCCCATTAGGCCCAATTCATAACAATCATAATTATATTTTTTGCATGCATCACTTAGGATTTTTTTCATGCTTCATATGAATTCCCTATGATGACACACTTAATATACATATAATCATAACTGTGATTATGTATTATGGCACACGATTAATTATAATTTTCAAAAGTTTAAAAATCATATCTATATTGATGATTGAACCTGAAGTTCAAATCGAATGGCAATACCCTTCTAACCAATAAATAAAACAATACGAGGGATTATGCAATTTATGACATCTTAAAAAGATGCACACTTCGCGATAAATAGATCTCACAGATTTATGGTCTATATAGACTAATATAGACACCAGAAGTTTGTCTTAACATCGCTAATTTTTTATACAATAATCTCACTTTATACGGAATGATTTCTACATCTAGCCTTGTATATCAGCATACACTGTAGTTACGGCTAAATAGATAAGTGAGAAATATATTCGCACCCACGTATTTATTCCCCTTATGCATGTTTCTCTATCCACATAAAAACTGAATGACTCAAGAAAATAATGACCTGAAGACCATATACGAGCATTCAAATGGACTTTCAAAAGTCCCACATAATAATGGAAGTATAGAAACTAGCTCATTCCCTAGTATATGTCTTCTAGTAAGACTGATGTTTCTTCTTCCTAATAAATAACAATATGGAAGACTGAAAACAGGGGAAGTCTAGGACCAACGATGTCCTAATATATATAAAGAAAGGGAAGATATGATATACCTCAACATGGAATAAACAATGGCAAACTAGACAAAACCAAGAAGTTTTGGTAAGACACATACTGCTATTTGCAATATGAAAGGTCATTAATTTATGCAATAGATAATATATACAAAGCTACTCTAATGACAAAATTCGATGTAACTATTGTATACTAAGATATTCCCGGAGAACACATAGACTTTGAAAAACTATAATTAGTTGCCATAACATAATTAATAGGAGTATGTTTCTAAAATTATTAATATGTGTATATTTTTTATAAACTATTTTTGTTTATATGTATTTCATTATAATGCAAAATTTTATGCTTTATTTTGAACAAATGTCAAACAATTATAAATTGACACCTCAAGACGTATGCTATTAATAGCATTTCACCCTAAGAATAGTCTGGTAGAAAACTATTTTGGGATGTCTGACTTGAGATTCGGGCTTTGCTAGCCTGAATACTCTATATGAGGATGCACAATACTCTCTGAAAAAGAAACTAACAAAGTTTTGATGGATATTCGTCAAAACGAAATCCTAATAAATGACTCAAGAATATAATGGCCTTGAAGACCATACTTGAGCGTTCAAATGGATTTTCTAAATTCCTATTTAAATTCGAAAAGAGGAATTAAATGGAATCCTTGAAGTCTAGAATCGTCCAAGTTTTAAACTTTAGAACGATACAATATACCACCCTAGATTGATGATGCAAGACATCATTAACCAATCCTTAATTCTGAAGAACATGAATTTTCTTCAGAAGGGTGCGTTTTCATTATCCCATTTAATGGGAAAAGTGATTACGAGGTCATCTCCACTACACGTGGACATTGACTCTCAAAACTTCCTCTAATAGAATTTAAGATGATATATTTACTATTATCATTAAAATAATAAGACCTCTAGGTCTCTTGAGAGTATTTGAGGGATAAAAGTGGACTTATCAACTCCCTACATAGGGCTGATGATGTACCTTAGTGTACTGATCCATTTATCCTGTAAAAATGATCATAATCAAACCTAGTATCCAACCGCAGGCCAGCTTTTTCACAGCATATATGACACATTACTAAATGGTGGGAACATTGGATAATACTGGGAAATCAACCATAATTTGCAACTGAAATAAAGTTGAACAACCTGGAATCTGTGTTCACACCCAAACTGGGTTATATGAATAAATCATTAAAATGATTTAAACGGATTACTCATCCGTTAAAAATCCAGTTGCTGGTGACTGCATGGGGACATGCAATTACAATGAAGACCATCAAAATGCTTCCTTAGAACATATTTATATGGGCCTGATCACCCCATATAAACAGTTTCCGAGAACTCCTAACAGTGAAAGCTTTTAGAGCACATCTTATAGATTGTGCCTGATGTGTCCACATCCCCATAGCACCAACTATAAGCCATCATAATCTCGTCTTAGATCTATTTATCGGGCTTAATTACCCCAGAAAAATAGATTTCGAGCACTGGAAACGGGGAAAGCATTTAGAGCACATCTCAAAGATTATGCCTTGATGTGTCTCATATAGAGAACTGATAGTGAAGATTAGATCCTGAAGATCATTTACATTCAGAACTCTTTAAATTCACAGTATTAGGTTCAACATGGGTATTACCATCATCCTTGAGCTTGAAGCTCAGTTGACCATTTCAAATATCATGACTAGTGATGTGATCCTGAAAATCCACACTAATGAAACTGTTATACAGTTTTCGGACATATTAACTGACAAATCGAATATTGTCAAAATCACGCATCCCTGCTGCTAAAAATCCTGCTAGGATTGACATACAAAAAATAATGGATGCAATCCACCAGTGGCAGAAGTGGATGTCCTCATTGAATTAGAGGACTACCACTAGACTCCAAAGAGAGAAAAACTCCTGGAGATCTTTAAACATTACCACCACAGGAAAATGAACTCATCTCCATATCCTCTCCTTTTTCAGAATCACTAGAAGAGATGAATCTGGAATAAATTGAAGTATTACTATATAATGTACGTACATGTTGAAGTGTTTGGATAAAAAACACACTTGTCGACAACTTATTCACGTTTCATTTTGCCACTTAATGTGATAATTATAAATATCGTTCCACACTCCGTTGCCTGAAACAAATGTAGAGATTAGCCAAAAATGTGAAACAATGCAATAATAAGCTGAGCTGGACTCGTTTATGAAATACGAAGTGTTTGGACAAGAAGTCCTGATATCAAAAGATATCAAACCTGTGGGCATAATGAGTATTGAATAAACACAAATATAAATAAATAAAATCGTATGCTATAAGCAACAAGTTATAGCTTAGAGGTTCATTTCGCTGAAACCAGGAAATAAGTAAGATGAGCTTGACTCACTTATGAAATAAAACTGATGCATCAGGCTCCCTGATTATGTTTGCGAAATTCATGCGATGGACAAAGGAAAATTTGGTTTTTACTGCTATGGTTGTTGTAACAGCATAACCTTATAGATTTATTCCTAATTTCCTTATTTACCTGAATAGACTTTGAGACATCTATTCTATGAAATATATATAATACAACCAAGAAAATCCTAACGAAAATAAGGACTCTTTCTAAAGGTTGTCTTTGCATCTTTAAAAGAGCAAAGAAAATGATTTGAGATAATATTTGTAAATGACTCAAATCTCATCGGATCTCTTGAAGAGAAATCTGAAATATTTGTTTAAGCATACCTATCAAATATGATATGCAAGACCTAGGCAAAAATATTGGCTTACAGACTTATCATCCAGAAGATGATCACACCATCTTAAAGATGAAACTCTCATCCAGAAGATGAAACTCTCATCAAGAAGATGAACACATCATCCAGAAGATGAAACTCACATCCAGAGGATGAAATTATCATCCAAAAGATGAAAAAATCATCCAGCAGATGACAATAACATCCAGAAGATGAAAATCATTTGACATTTAACTTCATACACCCGAAGTTGATGAAGAAACATGGACAATTGTAATCCACTAAATACAACTATTGGTTGTATGGATGTACATATAGACCCCTTCCGTTCGCTGGAAGATGTGAAGGATATCATAGGTCCTGAAGTGCCTTACTTGAGTGTCTTTGGTACACTCCTATATCTGGCCAACTCCATGCTTCTCTATATAGCGTTGGCAGTAAATCTGTTAGCCAAGTACAGTGCAACGCCTGTAGCGCGTCACTAGACCGGAGCTACGCATCTTCTGCGCTACCTCAAAGGGTCAATTTATAAAGGATTTTCCTCTATGTTAAATGTATTTGTAGATGCATGTTATAAATTATCGCGATGACAACAGACTTTGGGTACATGTTTTACCCACGAAGGAAAAGCTATCTCCTGGAGATCTGCAAAGCATGTGACTGAGACAACATCATCCTACCATTCTGAGAAGCTCATCATCCCAGAAGCAAATCAAGAGTATGCATAGCTACACCCTGAAGTAACTCGCAGATACTATGACGGCTGAGTCAGAGACTAGAGACGTGGAGCTATCTACCGAGTTCGTAGACTATGACACTTTCCTAGCTCATCCTTGAGAAGGATACATCAAAGGCGATGAGACAGATCACACCTCTTCAGTGGAACTCCCTTGGATTTAGTAGCTTCCATATATGAGTGATACGTGTATAGATGAGTGATGCTTGTATTTTTTTCTCAGAATGTTGTAGATAAGATTAATGTATAGGTGCCTAGGAGATCTGCAAGCCTGAAGCTTGTACAGATCAGGGTGGTTAAATGTTGTGTTGTATTCTTTTCCCTTTGTTATGGTTTTTTTCCACTGGGTTTTCCATAGCCAAAGGTTTTAACGAGGCAACCACATTTACTCTGGATCCAGAAGTATCCACCACTAGTGACATTCACAGATTATGGGAAGTTAAAGAGACATGTACTCTTTTTCCTTAACTATTGGTTTTTTCCCACTGGGTTTTCCATAACCAAAGTTTTTAACGAGACAAATCCCTTTAACATAGGACCCAGAAGTGTCCAACCCCTATGATACTCATAAGCACTATGAATCCTGGAGTATTCATATGACGAGTTTACAAAGATGGATAGATAATGGGAAGTGTTATGAATGGGGTTTGTGACCTTTAGTATCAAGACCATTGGTATCCACCATCATTGTGGATACACTTGATATCATATTCTTGTAACAGCTAATTCTAACATATAATTCTAACATATATATGATCTATGATTTTCACCATAGATGTTGATTCTTAACACAATAGTTTTGAGAAAGATCACAAAATTTAAGGAGAAAGCAGACATCATAGGGTAAAAAACTGATATCATCTAAACTGTTATGAATGAGGGAGGCCTTTGGCCTCCCCTCCTTCATTACCCATTCATTAGGCCCCCATTACTTAGAGTAATGGGGACCCTTGGTCTCCTAGAGGCTTTTGGCCTCCCCACTATGAGATATATAAATAGAGCACCATGGCTCTTAGCTATGGTGACTTATTCTTAGCAATGCAATTCTCTCTCTCTCTCTCTTGAGTTCATTATCATACAACACGTTATCAGCTCGTTTGCTCTAAAATTCTTTGAGCTTTTCATCCCGTCTCCCCTCAAAAATTAAACCCGTACGCGCAAAGGAATCTATTGTTGCTGCGAAGCTTTGCGGAAATTTTTCTTTGGAGCGTATCGGGAGCGGAACTATCTACAGATTTTTATTATCATGATCTTCCCTAGATCTTTGATCTAGAGGTAATTTCTTTTCGATCACGTAGATACCTACAAAATATAGTAAACTATGATTTTACAATGCTTCTTTTTATAGGCTTGTATAAATCTGCACTATTTTGTTTAATATCAAAATTTTTAAAATAAAAAAAAATTGAGCAGCTCACGGAAATTTCCCTTAATTAGCCATGGCTCTGACTGTAAAAGTTGACGATGAGACATGCATATATCTGCTTGATGTCAATGCATCTATGTTGAATATGTTCGGCATTTGAATTAATTTAACAGTTCGCAGTTAAGAGAAATAGACCGTGACATTTACAGAATGGGAAAGGGTTTCATGTAGTCAACCCCAAATTTTGAAACAGAGGCCTTATTTCTGCTGATGTTGTTATTGTTTACTAAAAACAATTTATGCTTTAAAAGGAATTGTCATATGACCGAGACAAGAAAAAAAACAAATTGAAATTTTAAAAAAAAATCAGTATGGAAGGGGGCCATGGGTACCATTTATTGAGAAGGCATGACTTGTATGAGCCATGTAACTACCATCTCCTTTCTGCTATCTTTTTTCTTCATACTTTTAATCATTTATCAACTGCACACTCATAAGCTACAATAGATGTGGCCAGGGCAATCATATAACTTGCAGGCTATGTGACCGTGCATGTATTAAGTCATACTATTTATGCAGTGCCCATCTAATGTATGCAGTAAACAAAATATAGTACTCTGCTCCTTTTAGCTAAGTATTTGGATCCTGCCGGCTGCAGCCATTAATTTCTTAATATTACCCTAAATCCAAAACAGTCACCCAACCGAGTCTCCCTATTCATGAAGGAAAGAATTATTTATAGCAGGCAGACAGGTTAATTACCACATGATATCATGCTGGTACATGGTCAATATTTAGGGTTCTTGAGGATTATTTGTATTCCCTAATCCAATAGTAGACTTAATTTAATTAAAATTGAGAGTTGGGCCTGCAGCCCATTTGTGACTATCAAATATTTTAATTGGGCCTGCAGCCCCTATTACCTAACGGTATATATTTTAGCATATTATATAATGGCCTTATGCCAATTCCTTAACGGGACTCTCCCCTAAGTAAAATCAAAAATAATTTATATATTCCATGTTGACAAATTGTTTTAAACATCCCTCTTGCATATTATAATCTATGGTTTACTAGGACTCTATTTTTCAAAATATAATTATCTTAAAGATCCTGAGACCGCTCTGCCGTTAGTCAACTAACCTAACGGTGTATGACGTTTCCACGTGGTCTACAAGATATTTATATTTTCTAATTTCCCTTACCATATGTTTTGCTTGAGATATATGCGTGGTTGTTTACTTTTATGCCCGTAGCATATTTAGAACTGCGTGGATGTTTAAATCAGTAAAAATGTGTTTTTCGGGATCGGCCATTGTATACCTATTTACTTTCCTTGCACTTTTATTTTCTTTTGAGAGAATTTGTAGGTGAGGAAATTTGTATTTTAAAGCCAAAGCTCGATGCAACAGCACATAGAATTGATGAAAACTCCTTCAATGGATCATGATGTCGGTCAATGTGCTTGGCTAAGTTTGCTGGACCAACCTAGCTTGACTGGGTAACAAGTGGTCCTGGCTTAGTCAATTCCCTGGCCGCGTCCGCTGGACCGCAAGGAGTCGATTCATGACTGTGTAAGCCAAAGCTCGATGCAACAGCATATGAAGACGGAGATATAGGGACCCAGTTCAGTTTGGGTTTCCAAAGTTGTATTATTATTTTTTCTCTAATATGGACTTTAAACGAACTTTGGACTGTGTACTATTTTGGGTATCTGGCCGATCCCCGCATTTTTACTTGTTTATTTCTTTATGCATGAATTTTTGAATTTTAATTAATTCATGCTCATTTTAAAATACGTAGATAAATGGCAAAATTGGCAAGCGTCGATTTCGAGGTCCTCGATTCTGCAGGGACAAATTACCTGAGTTGGCGAGTGGACCTGAAGTTCCACTTGCGTTCAATGGCCCTCCTTGGGTCCATTTTGGCTCCTTCCTCGGCCCCAGCAGCGGCCGAAGCTTCTGCTACAGCTAGCAGCAGCCCCACAACCACTGTATCCGATGTAGATAAGGCGAAAGCCATAATCTACATTAGGAAGCATATAGATCGGACCTTAAAGGCCGAATACTTAACGGTTGAGGACCCGAAGGACCTGTGGACAGCACTGGAAGCACGGTATAAACATCAAATTGATGGTATATTACCCCGTGCCAGTTATGAGTGGGAAAACCTCAGACTTCAGGACTATAAGTCCGTCGTTGAGTATAATTCTGCACTTCATAACATCACCTCACGCCTGAAGTTGTGCGGTGAAGAAGTGACAGAACAGCGCATGTTGGAAAAAACATTTACCTCGTTTCACGAGAAAGATGCAATCCTCATGCAGTAGTATCGTGAACGCAAGTTCACGAGATTCTCCGATCTGATCTCATGCCTACTTAGAGCAGAGCAGAATCGAGATTTACTGCTAGCAACTCATAACTTACGTCCAGCTGGCATTGCCCCTATCCCTGAAGCCCACCACGTTTCTCCCCAGAAGTGGAAAAACAAGAGGAAGACTAAAAATACTAAAGGGAAAGCGGTAATGAAGCAACCAAGAGGTGCAGCTCCCCAGACAAACAAAAACAATAAAGGGAAAAGAAACTTCACTTGGAAGCGAAAGGACACCAAGCACGTGTCACTTCCAAAGAAGACCTGGGAGGACAAATGCCATAGATGCGGCATGACTGGCCATTGGTCCAGAAACTGCCGCACTCCCCGCCACCTACAGGATCTATACCAGGCGAGCCAGAAGTCTCGACCTGAAACAAACTTGGCAGGTGTACAGCCGCCAACAGTCTTTACTGCTAAAGACTTCGAGAACGACGATCTGCTAGATTGAGCATCATCATTTATCTATGCATTTAGAATTCGATGTATCTTCATCTGTTATTTGCTTTAGTGCGGACTTTTATTTATGAATGTTGTCTACATTTTCCCTCAAATAAAATTTCTTTTTTTGGCTTATATAGATGATGTCTGAGTGCCTAGTGGACAGTGCCTCGACGCACACAATCCTTCGCGATCATTGCTATTTTAATAGCTTAAACAAATATGACGGTCCTGTTATCACAATTTCAGGACTGTCCCAAATAATCGAAGGAACCGGTGAAGCAATTATATTGCTCCCAAATAATACAAGACTTCAAATTAATAATGCATTATTCTCTCCTATATCAAACAGAAATCTCGTAAGTTTCAAGGATTTCCGTTTAAACGGATATCACTTAGAGACCAGGGATAAAAATAAGGTTGAATATCTAATTGTAACTCGTCAAAAAGATGACCAGAAGATCATCTGCGAGCGATTCAAGGGACTCCCGTCGGGTCTATACCAAACATACATTCAACCAGTAGAAGCCAATATGATTGAACACCAGACGTGCCAATCACTACCAGAATTCCAACTCTGGCACAATAGACTTGGTCACCCTGGAACAGCAATGATGCGCCGCATCATCACTGAATCCCGTGGACACAAATTGAAGAACCTGAAGATTCTTCAAAAGGGTGAATTTCCATGTCTCCCTTGTTTTAAGGGAAAACTAATAACGAGACCATCCCTCCTGAAAGTGGGATTAGAGTCTCCTGGCTTCCTTGAGAGAATTTATGGTGACATTTGCGGGCCTATTCACCCCGCAAGTGGCCCATTTCGGTACTTCATGGTACTGATTGATGCATCAACCAAATGGTCTTATGTGTGCCTCTTGTCCACCCGCAACCTAGCTTTTCCAAAGCTATTGGCACAAATAATAAGGTTGCGTGCTCATTTCCCCGATAACCATATCAAGAAACTACGTCTTGATAATGCGGGAGAATTTACTTCACAAGTCTTTGAAGACTATTGCCGGGCAACGGGTATTGAAGTTGAACATCCGGTAGTACATGTTCACACCCAAAACGGATTAGCTGAGGCTCTTATAAAGAGACTCCAATGGATTGCACGTCCATTGCTTATGCAATCCCAGTTGCCTGTGGATGCTTGGGGGCATGCTATTTTACATGCCGCATCACTTATTAGGATAAGACCCTCTGGAGGTCACACTTTATCCCCGATGCAACTAGCATACGGCGCACCTCCGGATATCTCTCATTTGAGAGTGTTTGGTTGTGCGGTATATGTCCCAATAGCACCATCGCAGAGGACCAAAATGGGTCCTCAGCGTCGTCTAGGTATATATATTGGGTTTGATTCGCCCTCTATTATCAGATACCTTGAACCCCTGACGGGTGACGCATTCAAGGCACGTTTTGCAGACTGTGAATTTAATGAGAAATGTTTTCCAAAACTGGGCACACAGTTTAAGAAGCCAGAAGCTTCTGAGACCATTAGTTGGGACCAGAAGTCTTTGTCCCTATATGATCCGCGTACTAATCTGTGTGAAGATGAGATCCTGAAGATCCTTCATATCCAGAATACAGTACATCTTTTACCGGATAAATTCACGGACAACCAGAAGATTGTCCGTTCACACGTCCCTGCTGCCAATACGCCAGCTAGGATTGACATCCCCATAGATGGATGCAGCCCACCGGCAGCAGAATTGGTTGTACCTCAAATGAAAAGAGGACGCCCACCAGGTTCAAAAGATAAAGTTCCTCGAAAGAGGAAGACTCCTAGCGATACTAAGATTATCCCTCCACAGGATGCTGAGCTCAGACCAGCTACTTCTCCCCTCCTGATTTCCCCAGCAGAGGAAACAATAGGAGAAACATCATTAAATTTTGTACGTACTGGAGAAGTACTGGACAGAAATAGCATAGTCGTCGACGACGATTTTGCGTTCGATATTGCCGTTCACGTCACTGAATATGACGATGACGTCGAACCACGATCTCTAGCGGAATGTAAACACAGAGATGATTGGCCAAAGTGGGACGAGGCAATAAGAGTAGAGCTGGACTCACTCTTGAAACGCAAAGTCTTTGGACCAGTAGTCCAAACACCAGTAGGTGTAAAACCTGTGGGATATAAGTGGGTTTTCATAAGAAAAAGAGATGAAAATAATGTGATCGTTCGCTATAAGGCACGCCTTGTAGCCCAGGGATTTTCCCAAAGACCGGGGATTGATTACGAAGATACGTATTCCCCGGTCATGGATTCGATCACCTTCCGATTTTTAATCAGCCTAACTTCTCTGGAAAACCTAGAAATGCAGCTCATGGACGTTGTGACTGCATATCTATATGGCGATATAGATAAAAATATCTATATGAGACTTCCTGATGGGTTTAATCTACGCCCAGAGATGAAAGAGATACCTCGGGACGTATTCTCTGTAAGGCTACATAGATCATTATATGGTCTAAAACAATCGGGCAAGATGTGGTATAACAGACTAAGTGATTTTCTTGCACAGCAAGGATTCACGAATAACGAAGTCTGCCTGTGTATCTTTATCAAAAGAACGGGAACAGCATTTGTCATCATAGCTGTATATGTAGATGACTTAAATCTCATAGGATCTCCTGCAGAGATCAAAGAGATATCTGAAAGCCTTAAACATACTTTTGAAATGAAAGACCTAGGCAAAACAAAGTATTGTCTTGGCTTACAGATAGAACACCTAAGAGGTGGAATCCTATTACACCAATCTAATTATACAAAGAAACTTCTACGCAAGTTTCATATGGATAAATGTCATCCTTTAGGTACTCCTATGGTCGTAAGATCACTAGATGTACATAAGGACCCCTTCCGGCCACTGGAAGAGGGGGAGGAGATACTGGGTCCTGAAGTACCCTACCTCAGTGCCATTGGAGCACTTCTATATCTGCCTAACTGTACGCGTCCCGATATAGCGTTTACAGTTAATCTACTAGCCAGACACAGTGCTGCGCCCACAAAGAGACACTGGAACGGAGTAAAGCATCTTCTGCGATACCTTCAGGGTTCCATTGATCTTGGACTTTACTACCAGAGAGGTGCCTCCCCCAAATTGTTTGGTTATGTTGATGCAGGTTATCTCTCTGATCCGCACACGGCAAAATCTCAAACAGGTTTTGTATTTACCTACGGAGGTACTGCTATCTCTTGGAGATCGGTAAAACAAACCACTACTGCTACATCTTCCAACCATGCAGAGCTCATCGCGATCCATGAGGCGAGCAGAGAATGTTTTTGGCTACGCTCCGTCGTCCAACACATCCTCCAATCCACTGGCCTGAAGACCAGTGATCTGGAGCCTACTACCCTATTCGAAGACAACGCTGCATGCATTGCTCAGCTTCAGAAGGGCTACATCAAAGGCGACAGGACAAAACACATTTCTCCCAAGTTTTTCTGGACGCACGGGCAGAAGAACGACAAGCAGATTGAAGTTCGACAGATCCAGTCATGCAACAACTTAGCTGATCTTTTTACTAAGGCATTGCCTAAATGTACTTTTGTAAAGCTTGTAAAGAACATTGGTATGCGACAGTTGAAAGACCTGCAAGCCTGAAGCTTGTACGGATCAGGGGGAGTAACATGTGGGTTGCACTCTTTTTCCTTAAGCTGTTGGGTTTTCCCACTGGGTTTTCCACAGCTAAGGTTTTAACGAGCCAAACACACTTACTCTGGATCCAGAAGTATCCACCCCTTGCCTCAGTAGCTGAGACCGAAGTGATGAATGTGTAAGGGGGAGTGTTATGAATGAGGGAGGCCTTTGGCCTCCCCTCCTTCATTACCCATTCATTAGGCCCCCATTACTTAGAGTAATGGGGACCCTTGGTCTCCTAGAGGCTTTTGGCCTCCCCACTATGAGATATATAAATAGAGCACCATGGCTCTTAGCATGGTGACTTATTCTTAGCAATGCAATTCTCTCTCTCTCTCTTGAGTTCATTATCATACAACATAAACGACATTATTAGCCTTAGCATTTTTTGACCTTTATTTTACATACTTATGCAAAACAATAAAATTAAGAAAATGAATTATATGAGCATTGAAGCAAAATACAACCATTGACAAAATCCTGGCACAAGGGGCTGTTTGGATCCACGGAAACCTATTCATAAACTGGCGCATTTTTAAATAAGATTTTTAAGAATTATTTTATCTTCCGATATTTCGTTGCTTAGAAAAAATGTTCGAAACAGAATGTCTTTTTAGGAAATCACTTTAAATTTTTTTTAAAAGATGGATAGGATTTTTGGTTGAAAACCCGACGCATTTGATTATTTAGTTATTTAAAGGTGCTGCATGAATGCTCAATGACGGTATGTAAACATGAAATAACAATAAATTTGAAAGAAATTGCATTGAAAATCAAGAAGCCTCCCCTCCCCCAACTCCGTAATTGTTCAAGAAATCATCTTGCAATTTTTGTTAAAATAGTTGGCACAACACAGCACATATAGCTAACCTTGACGGGAACCAATCTGAGGACGGCTCCAATAAAATTTGGATGAACGCAATTAAAATGTATCTGAACCATCAACAATCACAATTAGAAACTTCAAGCAGATGCAGCGAATCGATGGCAATTGAAATTGAAATTTTTTCTAGACGCAATATGTAATGTACAATTGACTTCCTCTGCCCTCTCCTTGGAAATCTGTCATGGTAAGCAGCAGGCGAGAATAGAGAACGACATAATGCAGTGTTCCCCATTGCCCTGGTTGGGATGTGGAGCTTGCGATCTGCTGATTCTTCGGGTCTGTTACCTAAACGATGTGATGTACAAATGTCATGAGCTTCGAATAGCATGGGAGGAAGAGGATGGCCGTCGCAAAGCATCAAGACAAGGGCTCTTGTGAATCTCCAAGCCGGGACAGATGGAGGTATGCATCAGTTCCTGAATCAATAAAACAAAACAGCAATGTCACGTAAAAAGAAATTGAAGTACACTTGGAGCGCAGAGATGTGAAAGCTTTAGTTTGATAGCATGCCGGTTACATGCAATCACACAAGCAAAACAGCAATTGAGAAAATTGTGTGGTTAACGGATAGCATGTTTTTTAAGCAGTAGCATAATTATAGAGATCATATCTGGGTCCATGTCTCTGCCGTACGTAGGAAAGCCATGTAGACCGTTAACAACCTCTCCTTGTCTCACTCAATTCATGGGCAAGGATGATCCAAAATCAAATGATAGCCTTTTTTAAAAAAAAACATAGTCAAAACAAAGGGGACAGCATTAAGATGAGCCGATCATACTATAACAGGAAACTAGCATAATATAAAACTGCCTTGAAGCCCTAGCCGCCTTACTTTTTTGGATCTGGATTCTCAAGTTCAATCCTCCTGTATTCCCATGATCCAGTGTTGTGGTCATTAGATCCACTTTCATTGACTACCTCAACTTCATGGTCTCTAAATTATGGGACGTGTGTTTCATTGAAGGGCTAAGAACGTGGAAGACATTGTTACCAGCTTCCAGTATGGAATAATGATGACCTACGTTGCACCGATACATACATGGATACAGGTATGATATAAGGACACGTGGATACAGCAAATATGGGATGTTTTAGGATATGGATATGACAAGATGTTTGAAATATCTGTTTTAGTCACTTTAAAATGATTTATAAAGAAAAAATGGTTAAATAAACACAATAATATAGATATAATGAAAATAAATTTAACATTATCCAAATCAATTGTTACTGGCACAATAGGCAATCACTTGAAAACATATAGCACAGACATGTGTCTTCTTAATTTTGGATGTCTCTGGGAAATGGTATAAAATTTTAGGGTATGTCAGAAAGAATCTGAGAAGTATCCATACCCTATCAGAGTATCTTAGTATTGGATGTCTTTGACACGGTTACATATTCTATATCGAAGAATCAACATATTGTAATGATGACCCCTTGCTATTTCATAAAGGCTGGGCTCAGGTGATGACCGTTACGTGGATCCTCTTTTGCTTTGAGATGCGGATGGGTCTGGTAGTAACAATCAAAAACCAACCCGCCAACATGACCCGTACCTGACCCACTATAAACACCATTGGGTCCAGCACACACAAGTCATGACCAGTAGTTGACATGACCAATCAGTCCGTTTATTTAACAAGTCAGTTACGGGGTAGACAAATTAACATGGTTGCACCTATTGACCCATTAGTTTAATTATTTATACCCTACTCCCCATCTAATCTGCCGTCTCTAACCCATTAGCCTCGTCTTTTCACTCTTATCTTTCCTCTCAAAGTCTATGTAAGGTGTAAACAGGTTGGACTCGGATCGGATGTATGTAAGATCCAAACCCGACACTGATACAAAATAGATCCAAACTCGGTTTTAGGTAGGAATCTCTTCTTTTGTATTGGGCTCGGATCAAATTCAGGATTGAAGTAAAGATATGCAAGTACCAACATATTTTAAGTGATAAGTTTATTTTTATTATATGAAAATTGGCAAAATTTATACTGAATCTTTTCATCGATATTATCAGGTGTTGTTTTATAAAACTTTATCAAATAAACAATTGTGATATTTATCATACTAAGCTTTATCTCATAAGGATTGTTCTATTTCAATGTAGTTATTAGGGTTTCGGGTATGGGAAGGAACACCCGATAAGGATTTTGAGTTCAAATTTTAGATCCAAACCCAAAAAATATCAGAATGGTTGAAGGAATATGGGGTATCATTTAGAGTCCTAAGTCTAACCCATAACCCTCTCACCCGTTCTCAAACCCTCAAACCATACAAGGTGCTGGTGAGGCTTAGGAGACGATGGTGAAGAAGCTAGTGGATTATAATGGTACATGTGGTGACGTTGAAGAACTTGGAACGCGTGATGATATTGAAGAACTTGGAAGAGAATCAGAGTCAATTTTAAAGCATGAGATGAGTAGGAGCAGAGATCTAGAGGTTGTGTCATCGAGAGGTGCGTGTAGATGCTTTAATGGAAGCAAGAAAAGCATCAAGATCAAGAGCTGCAAGGGGCAGATTCTGTTTGGTGATAAGGCAAGTGGGTTGCTACTCACACTTTTGCAGGTTTTTTCACTCTTTCGGCTAGGAAAACAACACAAAACCAACTAGCGGTCAAACGGGTCATAGCGGGGTAACCTGCAAAGCCGCATGTCAAGTATGGGTAACACATCTTTGACCCATGAGTTAGCAGGTCTGGTACGGGTCAATGGTAATCAAGTTAACCTGGAAACAATTCACCCTTTGTATAACCTGATCAATCCCAACTGACAACCCTAGCTGGGTCCTAAATAAAAGTACACCAATAGCTTTGTCATTCTACTTGGCAAGGTTTCTCTATTGGCACATCTTACCATCAACTGCCATTCAATAAGCTGCCTTGTTAAAGAAATAATATGTTTCTAGTTTATAATTAGTTTATACACTAGCGATAGAAAATATAATTTCCAATTGTAGAATAGAATTAACTAGTCAAATATGAGTTTTACTTCTAGTTTTATCTATTTTGTATTTTCCTATATAAACAACATCAAAAACTAAGTTTGATCTGTACCTTTTATTCTAAATAATATTCTCCTTTAATTTGAACATGATATCAGAACCACCATCCAATTTTTTCTGCTTCTATTTAATTCTATGTTATATTGACTTTTGACATTTAAAAACATAAGGTAAAAAAAAGTAAAATACTCTCCTTTGTAGTCTTATGCCCCTTCTTTTCTTCAATTTATAATTTTCTTATTTTCCTTCAGCTATTGCTGCATTGATCTGAGTCCAACCGTTGACAAAATTCTGATTGCTTCAGCATCTTCCTCTTTGTTACCTTTTTAATATCACCTCATCTGCTTCTTTGTTCTGATTTATGCTAAGAGATAGAAAGTTGGTTTATTTCAAATAAAAGAAGAAAGAAAGAATGAAAATGAAAATGAAAAAACAAATATGGTTTGGGTTTTCAAGAAGTTGGTTTGTGGTTTATTTACCAAAAAGTTTGGTTTCGTTCGATTTTCGAAAATTTAGTGAAGTTTGTTGGGTCCCAATAGAGTATCATGGTAGTCTGAAAATTTGTTTGCTACTAAATCTCAAAGAAAAATCTAATTAGGTCATGGGAGGTTCATTATGGTTACCTTGAAAGTTGTCTTGTTCCTAGATCTCAAGAGGAGATCTAATTTGGCTATAGTAAGTTTCATTTTTTAGAGTTGCCATATTGATAGATCTCATTAAAAATCTAGTTTGGTTTTCGAAAGTTTTCGAAGACTTGGTTTGGTTTAGGAAGTTTGGTTTTCTACAATTTGGTTTCGAGAATTTGGTTGACTTGTTTGGAGAAATTACGATACGAGTTTAGTTCACTTTATAAGAATTTAATTGGCTTCAGTTCATCAGTAATTTGGAGTTTGGTTTCTTTGAAAGTGTCATCTTCATGAGATTGATTTGATCTTTAAGAGTTTGAAGTTTGAAGAGCATATTTAGTTTCAGCAGTTGGTTTTGGGAGTTTCAGAATTTAGTAAGCAAGTTGGTGAAGTTTTGGATTTTTTAAGGATATCGTTTGGTTCCTTTTGGTTTAAAGATTTTGGATTTTGGGAATTTGGTTTACCTTGGTGCTGGGTTTTGGAGAGTGAATTTAGTTCTTCAAAAGTAAGTTTTCTTTGTTTTCAAAAGTTTGTTTGATTTGGTTTTGCAATTTGGTCAAAGGACGATGTAGGTGTTGAGGTGATTGTGGTCAAGATGGTGGTTACGGGGGAGACTTTGGGCATGGAGTTAGTCTATTTGGAGATCGAGATGCGATAATTGATAATGGTACATTGATTTGAGAATTTAATAAGATCAAATGTTCAAGCAATTACAAACGGTTTAACTATCAGACAAACGGTTCAATTATTTCAGAGGGCTAGTTTAAGAGATTCAGATAAACAGCTCAACTTCAACTGTTTCTAGAAATTCAAACACACCAAATTGACACATTTAAGTTTATTTGTAACAATCTGGGCATGTATATCTAAAAGCTTGAGAAAGAGCATTAAGAAATAATGTGTCTTCAGTTTAGATATATTTCAGACTTTAAAGATAAGATTTATAATTTTCAACTTTAAATTAGAATCAAACAAGTTAAATATGAATATGAGTTTTACTTCTAATTGTTTGTATCTTGTACTGTTCATATCGAAACATCAATACCTAAGTTTGAGATGTGTTTTTATTCTAAATAATATTTTCCATTTTAATTTGAATACACACTATATCATCATAGGTTCCCATTCAATTACGTTCCCAAACAAAAAAATTGATTGGCAACTACTTTTTGACAAGGTCAATAAGAACCTTGCTGATTAGAAAAGAAACTTTCTTCAAGAGTCGTATCACACAATGCTAAACTCATCTTTCATGCATAGGTATATACTCTCTCTTCTTTTCACAACATGAGTAGAAAAGGAGCACCATTAGAGATCTTCTCTATGGACTGAGATCCTTAAGGAGAGATGTTATTATCTAGTCAAAGAGTTAAGCCTGAAGAAAAGAGACTTTTCATTGTTTATAATCTTTAGAATCTTAAAGTTAAAAAAGCTTGGTGGGGACAACAACATTTAAAACGTTCCGACTCAACCCACTTAGTCAACATGTGCATGCCGCTCAATTTTATTTTTTAAATTATATTTAATTGGGTTTTGGATTTGGCTTATTAGTTTTATATTAGTTTTCATGTCCACACTTAATTAAAACGGACCTAAAACTCTAAAATTAGAGGGAAAACAAAAAAAAATTCTAAAACCCCAAGATCACCGATACTCCCTCTTGTTCTTTCCCCTTCAATCTCAATCATCACAAAACTAAGAACTAAGAAAAGAGGTTTCTTCTCAAGCTACGAGATCCGTAAGATTCTTCATAAGCACAAACCAAGGACCAATGTGTCTTAATACTCATCCTCTTCTTCTCCTTTCTTTTTTTTCTTTTTTTTTCTTTTATTTTTCTTCCTCTTCTCCCTTTCATTTTCCTCCCCCAACGTCTCTGTCATGGCTGCTAAAGCAACCAGATGCCTCCACCACCACTGTTTAAGTGTGTTTTCTCACCACGTATATTATTACATGATACAGCCATAGTAGCTAGCGTAGGGTGACGTTGGAGATTGGTTGGAATCTGGGCGTGCTAGCCCCAGGCCGAGCTGGCCTCAATCTGTCAATGGATGATGGATGACCTTGACAGGACCGACGTTGCAGTGCCTTGGCGTAAGGGCAGCATAGACCAAAGACTGGATGTTGGGAGAGCTAACCATGGGTAGAACACGCCTCGGTCCGAGCTGACTGAATGTTGACTGGAGACTGGAGGGGCTATTGGCAGCTGGTCCAAGCTATTCCTGCCAAGTCCGAGCAGTTGGAGTCAAGTCCGAGCTATTGACGCTCTGGTCCGAGATGTTCCAGGTCACCTTCAGCCTCCTGGGTACTGGGTGAGTCGGGCCCTGGCCAAGAGGCCCTCGATTCGAATTGTTTTCGCTGGGTCCAAGCTATCTTCGGCTTCATGCACTACAGAGCTTGGTAGTGAGGGTTGGATCTGGAATCTGACCTAATCTCCTCCGATACTTAAGTCAGATGGTGACTCAAAGGAGCCTCGTGGTAACTATGGCCGATTTGTTGGGAGATCGACCGATAATTATTGCGCCGAGCTATGAAAGAAATGCAGAGAGTTAGGTCGGAGCAGATCCTGAGTGTAGGAGTACCTGATCAGAGATTGTCAGCGAGAATGCATATGAGAAGTTGGCTGAGAATGAGTCCCCGGATTGTGGTAGAAAAAGTTGTATCAGAGATTATCTCTGAGAAGTCCCACTCTCCCATCATCCGAGAGAGTACTTATAGACTGAACGTTGGAGGGTAACGTCCGAGGGGTTTATTTACTGAGATGTCACTATTGATGACAGGTGTAACGATCTGTCATTCAAGGCTGACGCTTTAATTGAGAACGTCCAATGGCCAGTCCTGGCTGTCGTCTTTGAATAGGAAGATGGTCAATTGCACGTGGTTGACTCCATGTTGTTGGACCAAAGCTATGGGCCTTACTGGGCTGAGATAATAATGGTGTAATAATGGTTCACATCTCTTGAGCTCAACCGCATCAGCAATTGAGGTCGGGTGATGTGGCAAGCATTACCTAGAAGTCGACAGTCAAAGCGAGGTCGACCGAGAGTGATCCGAGGTCGTATAGCTAGATCGGCCCGTATGACAGTGACCCCTGATCGTTTAGCCAAATCAGCATGCAAGGTCTTGCGAGTTGTCCCGGTTCGTATAGTTAGATCAGCCCGTAAGAAAGTGGCACCCGATCGTATAGCCAACCAGCCCGCAAGATCTTCTGACATTCTCTAATCGTATAGCTAGCTTAGCATGCGAAGGCGTCCCCCGATCATATAGCTGATTAGCCCGCAAGGTCTTCTAGCATTCTCTGATTGTATAGCTATATCGGCCCGCGAGGGAATGGCCCCTGAGCGTATAACCGAGTAGCTCTCGAGATCTTTTGACATTTTCCGATCGTATAGCTGAGTCGGCCCGTGAGGGAGCAACTTCGATCGTATAACCGAGCAGCCCGTGAGGTTTTCTGTAATCCCCAATCGTATAGCTGGATCGGCTCGCGAGGCCGTCCCCCGATCGTATAGAGGTCTTCTAACTAATCCTACACATTTCAGAGAAAGTGAAATGGGAGAAGCTGTTTAGGGTCTTCCCGTTAGTGCTCCCTTGGAGTTATCAGCTCGGCATACTATAAATTTCTTTGAAATGAAAAGGAAACAGAGAAATCGAAATAAAAAACATCATGAGTGTTTGCTAGAGTTACTTGTTTTGTACCGACAATATCTCAGCAGATGCTCTGCATTTCAAGGATTCTGGCTCGAGTATCCCAAGTAGCTCTTACAAGTCGTCCTGTATGACCACGATATTCCTGGGAGCTCTTTCGAAGAGCACATTAGCTGCCATCATATATCACTCTGCTCTGACAAGGAGCTAATCCAAGCTGCGGGGTGGTTTGTGGTGCAGAGACTACATCAGATGTTCGCATCGAACCCCCTTCTTGAGTGCAGTGATGGTCGTCTCGTCACTGCAGTTCTCGACGTTTAGCCTTTCTGAGTTGAAGCGATGCAGAAGGTTTCTTAGTGTCTCCCCCTCTTTCTGCACCATGTGAATATGTGGTCCGAGCTCCGCTTTCTCCTCCTCTGCCATGAATTTTTGGCAGAAGACTTAGGCCAAGCTTTTAAACGACCCAATAGATCGGCCGGTACCACTCTTTCGCAGCCTTTCGTAGAGTTGTCTAGAAAGTACGACAAAGGAGGGAGTCGTCGGCCCATGTATCTATACAACCAATGTGTAGTTTTGGACGTGCTTATGTGAATCGTCTGAACCATCATATTTGTCCATGTCGGACATCTTAAATCTGGTCGGCGGTGTAGCTAAGATGATTTTCTTCTTAAATGGGGGTTTGCTCCACATCCGAGCTGTTGGGAGAGCTCTGATGGTGAAGGTTGTCTCTCTAAGCCTTCCTTTTATGGCCTGCATGAGATCCACAATGAAGGCTACGACTTTACACACGAGGGCTTCCTCTCTGTCGATCATCAGTCAGAATAGGGCAGTGGTCCTCAGCTTCACCCAGTGAGGGCCGCTGGCCCCTGAGACTGGCTGCAGTTGAGATGACTGGTGGGTTCGCGGTTGGCTGGGGCTGCGAACACGTCAATCGTTCTATCACGACAGGCAACGATCAAATATTGGCACTCACCTCCCGTGAAAACGCTTGGAACTGCTCCAAAGTAAAATTGCAGCTCAGGCATTCCACGAGTGGAAGAATTGGGATCTTCGGGGTGCAACGTAGTATATGTCGTCACTGCGGATTAACCTTTCAGGCCCTTGGTTGGTGGGCCAAGTCATCGTCGGTGTGCCTGAAGACGTGGATGTCAACTCGTTTCTCATAGACGGCACCAATTGTTTACGAATGTTTTCTTGCAACGTATATTATTACATGAATATACAGTCACAATAGCTAGCATAAGATGACGTTGGTGACTGATTGGACCATGCACGAACTAGCCCCGACTGAGCTGGCCTCAATCCGTTAATAGATGATAGTTGACCCCAGCGGGGCCAACGTTGTGGTGCCTCGACGTGGGGCGGCGTAGACCAAAGACTGAGTGTTGTGCGAGCTAACCCATGAACACGCCTCGATCTGAGCTGACTGGAGACTGAACGGGCTACTGGCAGCTGGTCTGAGCTATTCCCGCCAAGTTCGAGCAGTTGGAGTCAAGTCCGAGCTATTGGCGCTCTGGTCCGAGCTGTTCCTAGTCACCTTCAGCTCCTGGATACTGGGTGAGTCGGGCCCTGGCCGAGAGGCCCTCGATCCGAACTGTTTTCGTTGGGTCCGAGCCATCTTTGGTTTCCTACACCACAGAGCTTGTTAGGGAGGGTCGGATCTGGGGTATGACCTAATCACATCCGATACTTAAGTCAGATTGTGACTCAAAGAAGGCTCGTGGTAACTATGGCCAATCTGTTGGAAGATCGACCGACAGTTATCGCGCCGAGCTACGGAGAAAATGTACAGATTTAGGTTGAAACAGATCCTGGTGTAGGAGCACCAGACCGAAGATTGCCAGAGAGATTGTATGTGAGAAGTTGTTTGAGAATGAATCCCCAGATTTTGGTGGAAGTTGTATAAGAGGTTGTCTCTGAGAAGTTCACATCTCCCATCATCCGAGAGAGTACTTATAGTCTGAACGTTGGAGAGTAACATTCGAGGTGTTAATTTGCTGAGCTGTTGCTATTGATAATGTGTGTACCGGTCTGCCATTCAAGGCTGATGCTTTAATTGAGTAAGTCCAACTGTCAGTCCTGGCTGTCGGCTTGAATAGGGGGATGATCGGCTGCATGTGAGTGCCTCCAGGTTATTGGGCCGAAGCAGTGGGCCTTACTGGGTGGAGATAATAATGTGGTATCAACTACGGCCGCCATCATTGATAATCATCATCACCGATGATTACCACGGCTGTTTTCCTCAACTTTCTCTCCTCTTCTTCCTCTTTCCATCCACCATCCACCTCCTTCGTTTCCTTTATTGTTGCAGACTGCCGTCAATAGAGCAGAAGAGTTAGTAGATGAAATGAGTACAAAGAAAAAGAAACATAAGAAAAAGACAAGGAAAAAAGAAGCTGAGAGAAGATAACATCATGAGAAGCATAAGAATAAAAGATTTGTGATTGATTCCGATTATGTCAGTGAAAAGGAATGACAATAACATGACTCAAACAATGATATTGACCTTCATAAGGATATAAAAAAGAAACATGAAATATAGGTTGAGAACAACGATTAAGACTACTAGGCTCTTAGCCTAGGGTGAGACCAGTCACCTAAGCAAGTCTTCACAATTGTGCTTTGATTTATATTTGTTAGCATTTTTTCGCTTATTTTGAATAATCAAAATATAATTGCTTCACCAGCCTTTATATTTACTTTCAATATTGGAATTTTCCAAGAAGTGAATTCTTTGACAGTTGTTGAACGTGAACTTGTGTGTTGTTATTTATTTGCGTGCGATGGGCTTTGCTTTATGTTACTTAAATTGTTTGTTAGCTCTTCACTTATTACCAAGGTTTAAGGTCTCGGTATCGCTCTCCCGAAAATTTAGGTTTCGAGATCGGTTTCGATGGTTTCGGAAGTGAATTTCGGTTTGTCCGTATCGGTGATTTTAAATACTTAAAACCTTATCAAATACTATCAAATCCTTAAATAACAAAAGTAGTAATCATATATTATCAAATACTTATCAAATTTATATTACTAATATGTATTTATAAATTTGTATATATATTTTATTTACAAGTTTGTCGTCCCAAAAATATCTGCAAATATCCCTTCAGTTATTCACAAGGCTTGTCATGACAAATCAAATGTTGGGTTGTTGCTTTGCGCACCCACCATTTTACTCTGCGCACATAGCACTTATTTACAAGTTTACCATTACTAAAATCAGACATAGGAGTTGCTCTGGGCACCCACCATTTTACAAGTTTGCCATTAAAAATCTATAGCCCTCCTCCCTTCGGCTATCTGTTTGCAAATTGCAATCTCTCTTTTTCTCTCTCTCGGGGCGGCGACGCGTTCGCCAAGGCAGGGCGACGAGGCTGGAGGGAAGTTTGTCGATGCAGCGAGGCAGTGAGACGGTCGGAGAGTTCATCGGTGAGTTCAATTTTCATCTTCTTCTTTTTCATCTATTCTCCTGCAATTTTTTTCTGTTTTCGCCTCTTCTTCGTCTTAATCTACAATTTTGGATCATCTTCAACATCCTTTTCAAGCCGAAACCCTAGGGTTTCAGCTGAAACCGAGACCGTTGGGTCGTTTCGGTACCGATAGGGCGCGGTAACGATCCGACACGGTCAATACTAGTTGGTATCGGCCGATACCTCAAACCTTGCTTATTAATAATTAATCTATTTTTTATTTACCGTTCAGTGTTTTAAATATCGGCCAATAAGGCCGATATCATCTATACTGAACCCAGTCTGATCTGATACTGCGATAGTCGGAGGAAAAAAATCCTGATATTTAGATTTATCAGCCATATCGGCCCAATATATCGGCCCAATATCTGCAGATAAGAGCCATTATTGTTCATTGCATGTTTACAAATTTTTTTATACATGTTTGGATCGATTTGATCTAAACCCATATGAATAAAACTCAAATTATCAGTTGAAGACGCCCCAAATCACTGGCGATCAACTCTAATCTCTCTTTTTGCTCTCTTCGCTCGTCCGACGGAAAATTAGGGGGTTTCTACCTCAATTCTGAGAAGTCAGCGGGAATTTGATGTAAATCGCAAAAGGTAAGTTTTTATGTTTTTCAGCTTAATTCTACATTTATTTACATTTTTGTAATTTTTTAATTAATTCTTCTTCGCTTTCTTCTTCATTAACTCTTCAGTGCAGCTGCTTCTCTTCTTCTCTGTTGCTGCTGCCGCTTCTTCTTATTCTTTGATGATGACATTTTTCTCGAAGTTGTTAAATTGAGACTTGAGAATTAGGATAATATTGGTGAGTTGAGACTTGAGAAATATTTTTCGATGACGACATTGTTCTGATAAAAAAATTATCGATTTGAGAAAAATTATTTCGATGATGACACTGTTCTCAAAGTTCTGAGAATAATATTGTTGGGTTAAGACGTGAGAAATATTTATTTCGATGACGACATTATCCTGAAAAAATAATAAATACTGTTGGGTTGAAAAATATTATTTCGATAATGACATTATTCTGAGAAAACTGTGAGATGAACATATATAATTATAAAATGAAATTTATTCTAATAATCTATGTAGTCAAGTATTGGGTCATGTTATTGCCGTATTGCTTTGTTGGAGATATAACACTTGGATTGGTTGGGATTTCATTCATTCACTTGTATAGTTGGATAACCTGGCTTATTATATTATTGGATTATAGATATTATATCATTTTGGGATAACACTTGACATTGAGATTATGGATTAAATATCGTCCCTTACCAGCTAAGGCCCGATTCTTAACTCTATAGATTGATACAAGATATTACCTTTAGGCTACACATAGAGACGTTTTCTCTTGATTCCTGAATATATGATATCTACATTTAAATCCCACAGTTACTTATAGTCATGAGTCATGATATATTTTAAATTATTTAAAATTTTTGTATCTCAAAATTTTAATTTTATAAATTTTCTATTTTTTGTGCTCTTTGATAATAGGTATCGGAAACGTCTTTGGGAGCATTTAGCAAAGCAGCATTCGTCATAGCATGAACAAATTTTTGGGATCATGGGAAGAAGATGACATCTAATAAAATGATGTGCAAGTTTTGTGAGCATGTTATAAGCGGTGGGCTTAGCCATTTCAAGAGACATCTTGTAGGAAAAAGAGGAAATTGTGCTTATTCACAAAAGTTCCTGAGAAGATTAGGTTGAATGTAATTAATGCATTAAAAGCCTCAATCATCGAAAGAGATCAATGAAGCAAAGATTCAACCTCTTAGAGATGAGTTGTAATGTTGAAGTAGAGTCCTCCCATGAAACTAGGCATGGTCCTAGAAGTCTAAGGTTCAAGGACATATGGACAAGTATGTGCAAGTTCAAAAATGAAAAAATTGGAGCAGATTGAGAAGGATAATGAAAAGAAATACAAACCACCCTTAATAAACACTGGAAGAAGGAAAGAGAAGATACGTGCAATTGATCACACGATGTATTTTTGAGACATGACCACCATTTTCTACAGTGAGTCACTCATCTTTTGGCCAGATGTTACAAGCTGTTGGTAAATGAAAAGAGAAAGCCACCCTTAATGAACACCGGAAGAAGGAAAGAAAAGATGCGTGCAATGGATCACACGATGTATTTTTGAGACATGACCACCATTTTCTATGGTGGATCACTCATCTTTTGGCCAGATGTTACAAAATGTTGGTAAATATGGACCAAATTTAAAAGGTCATATATCTTATGAGATAGCTAAGAAATATCTTTTTAAGGAAATAGCTTCTAAGGAGTTGGAAGTTTTTCTTTAGACATGTAGACCGCATGGTTGTAGTCTAATAACATGTTATTGGACTAATCAGAGAGTTAGAAACATAATGAACATTGTCATTCATGCTTTTGCGGGAACGATATTTTTATGATGGCAAATATACCTATGATTTGGTCAATGCAATAATTGAAAAGTTAAGAGAACAATCTGTCAGACAAATAGTGACTAACAATGCATCGAACAATATGGCTACATTGAAGTTATTAGCTTTGAGGCATCCCTCTATTTTTGGATTTCATGTGTTGCACACACATTGAATCTCTTATTGCATGATATTAGAAAGATCAAGCATATCCAAAATGCAATTTTAGATGCAAGAGTTGTTAGTGTCTAAATGTATGCACATACTACCATTCTTGATATGATGATGACACATATTAGGGGCGATCTTGTTAGGCCCGGTGCTACCCGCTTTGCTACAGTAATTTTACCATTGCAAAACTTACAAAAGAAGTCTAAATTGAAGGCTTTTGTCAATTTCACTGAAGGGAAAGAGTTGAAGTTTTCCTGTTCAAGCAAGAAAAGTAAAAAACCAAATATCTAATCTAATTTGTTTTTTGGTTCGCATATTATCGCAATTAAGAGTTAACTAATTAATTGATATTTTTGATTTACTTTATACTTTATAGATATATACCATCATTAACAGCCATTCATTTCGAAGAATGTTACATTTGCATTTAACATTATCCAATCGTCAACGTTCTTCGAAGGACAGATATCGACACTCTATCAATGAGATAGTGTATGGAGACTTGCACATGTGTAGAAAGATCGCGTTGAATTTGAAGCATAGTGGGAGAAAATTCAGGTTAGTCACCATTCTAATTGATAAAAGATGGAATAATAAGCCGAAGATTCATTTGAACATACCAGGTCATTTGTTGAACCCATATTTTTATTATTAAAACAGGAGGCTATTGCTAGAGATAATTACAGATGGATTCACAAATTCCATGTTCAGGATGTGTATTTATGATCATGAGATGCAGGACAAAATTAGCTTCCATTTATCTTTTTATCAAAATCGAAGCAAATCTTTTAGTAGAGAAGTAACATAAAGGCAAGCTAAAATCCTTCACTTGATCCAAGGATAGCTAAGAAACTGTTGGGAATGGGAGTTGCGGCCACACGAGTGACAATTTTGTAATTTTTGGGCCCAAGTGGCAAACTTATAACTTTGGAAGTTGAGGGCAATTTTGTAATATGGGTAAATCAGCCATATATATTGGAGTGAAGAGGTTAGAGCTAGGAGGAGAGGAAAATTAATGAAGAAGAATAAAATGTAAAGAAGAGTAGTTTATGGCTAGAATAGAT
The DNA here is from genome assembly GCA_030789695.1 of Scilla litardierei. Taxonomy (NCBI): domain Eukaryota; kingdom Viridiplantae; phylum Streptophyta; class Magnoliopsida; order Asparagales; family Asparagaceae; genus Scilla; species Scilla litardierei. The sequence continues at coordinate 140,725,279 of CM061140.1, read as the reverse complement.
TTAGATCTTGGGAAGATTTAGAGCTTCTTCTCGAATCAAAGTGTAGAAGAGTGGTCTTCCACTCTAATTAAGGCTATTTATCTCGTATTCCACCTAAAATATATAAATATCTTCCTTTTATCCTACAAATCCCTAGCCTTAGCTATTCCTATCAAATTGATATCAGATCTATGGATCCTGATGAGGGCGACGAAAAAGATCGAATCTTTCAAGAAAGAATTGCGGGCGGAACTTGAGAGATGGGGACACTCGTTGAAGCAATAGATGAATAAAATATTTGCGGAGACATCGTCAAATAGCAGAGGATTTTGTAAAGTCCGATCACCATTATCTTCTGTTAAGAGGGCGAAGACAGATCTGAAGACTACGAGTCCAGATTTGCCAGATCTGAAAGGGAAAGAGGCGAATAGCGCATATCTAAAGCCAAACGTCGTCGTCGACAAAGATCCGTGGTCGGTGAAAGTGAGGGAGCCCTCACCGGCGATCGGCGACCTCCGGCAGAGCCGCCAGGGGGTCGCCGCATCCAGGCGGCCCCGACTGGGGCGGGCGAAACCTTAGCGAGTTGCATGGGGCCTCGTTGCTTCCAGTCGACCCCGCCAGGGGCCGACGAGCCCCAACAGGGTCGCCAGGGGCCTCTCGACCTCCAGGCGACCCTGCCTGGGGCTGGCGACCCTCCAGCGCACCGCCGGAGGCCCGGCGAACCTCTGCCGAACCGCATGAACCCCGTGAGTGTTCTTTGTTGACCATCAAAACATTCAAAGTTCACCGACGACGCATCCGGCGACATTTGGAACCACCCAACTACCATCTTCTTCCTCTTATCTGGGCGAATTCAGCGATGCAAGATTCATGGCAACCCGCCACCGGAGATGCCGGAAAAAGACATCGGTGCCAGCGAGCTGCTACAACTACATTAGCGACTCGATCCAGCCAATCCTGCGGGGCAGCTGAGCCGTGAGCCATGCCAAGCCGTGAGCTGACCGAAGGCGGCTCAGCAGAGCCACCGACCCGAGCCGGCTCGAGCCGAGCTGTTGACCAGTCAACGGCTGCACAATGCGCGGTTCTATTTTCAATGATTTTCTGGGCTATTTTCGGAGGAAGTTCGGTACATTTTCTGTATTTTAACGGTTTCGGGCCGGTCTGTAGCCCAAATTCAGAACGAAAAGCCCCAGTGCCTAGACGACTTTGCCACGGACACACTATCACTCCTGCGGCGACGTTTCGAGGAGGACATGGCTCTTGAGTGACCTTTTGATCCAGAGTAGACTAGGAGACAAGCTCCAACACTCGGAGAAGCGTACCCACGAACTTCGTGCAACACCTTAAGGACAAAGTGATTTTTCGAGGGCAGAGTAATGTTGGGAATGTGGGTTGTGACCACAAGTGGCAATTTTGTATTTTTTGGTCTCGAGTGGCAAACTTGTAATTTTGGAAGTTGAGGAAAATTTTGTAAATATGTACAAATCAACCCTATATATAGGAGTGAAGAGGTTAAGGCTAACTAAGAGGAAAATTGACGAAGAAGAATAGGAAGTATAGAAGAGTAGCTTAGGGCTGGAAAAGATTTAGATCTTGTGGGGATTTAGCGCTTTATCTCGAATCAAAGTGTAGGAGAGCGGTATGGGCAAATCATCCCTATATATAGGAGTAAAGGGGTTAGGGTTAGGGTTAGGCGAAAGGAAAATTGATGAAGAAGAATAGAAAGTAGAGAAGAGTAGTTTAGGGCTAGAATAGATTTAGATCTTGAGGAGTTTTAGTGGTTTATCTCGAATCAACTTGTAAGAGATCGGTCTTCCTCTTTAATTAAGGCCATTTATCTGTATTCCACCTAAAATTTATAAAGAGCTTCATATTATTCCACCAAATCACTAGTCATTCCTATCAAATTAGTATCAGAGATGTGGATCCTGATGGCGGTGACAAAAAGGATCGAATCTTTCGCAAAAGAATTGCAGGCATAACTCGAGAGATGGGGAGACGCATTGAAGCAAAAGATGAATAAAATATCTGTGGAAGAATGATCGCCTCTATCCTTCCGTTGAGGGCAAAGACAAATCTGAAAACCACGAGTCTAGATTTGCCCGATCTGAAAGGGAAAGAGGCGATTGTGCAGATCTGAAGCCAAACGTCGTCGTCGTCGAAGATCCAAGATGGCGGAAGTGAGGGAGCCCTCACCGGAGGCCGGTGACCTCCGACAGAACCACCAGATGGGTTGCAGCCTACAGGCGACCCCGAATGGGACGGGTGAACCCCTATCAGGTTCATCTCCAGGCAACCCAGCCAAGGGTTGGTAAGCCCCGACAGGGTCGCCAGGTGCCGCACGGCCTCCAGGCGACCGCATGGGGCTGGCGACCCTCCGACAGGCCGTTGGAGGCCCGTCGAACCTCTGTCGAGCCGCTTGACACCGTGATGGTTCTCTGTTGATCGTCAAAACTTTCAAAGTACACTGGCGATGCCTCCGGTGACATTCAGAACCGCCACAACCACCATCTTCTTCCTCTCATCCGAGCGAACTCAACGACGTAAGATTCACGGCAAACCGCCACCGGAGATGCCGAAAAAAGACATCGGCACCGACAAGCCGCTACCGTTACAGTAGCGGCTTGATTCAACCAATCCCGCGAGGCAGCCAAGCTGTGAACCAATCCAGAGCCAACGTCTGGAACCAGCTCAATCGAGCCGTCGACCCGAGCAGGCTCGAGCCTAGCCGTTGACCAGTCAACAGTTGCACAGTGCGCCGTTTATTTTCGGTGATTTTCTGGCCTATTTTCAGATGACTTTCTGCGCAGCTTCTGTATTTTGACGATTTCGGTCCCGTCTGGAGCCCAAATTCAAAACGAAAAATGCCAATGCCTAAACGACTCAGCTACGGATGCACTACCATTCCTGCGGCGATGTTTCGAGGAGGACATGGCTCTTGAGTGGCCTTTTAATCCAGGAGGTAGGGGACAAGCTCCAGCACTCAGAGAAGCACACCCATGGACTACTAGCACTACCTTGAGGACAATGTGGTTTTTCGAGAGCGGAGTAGTGTTGGAAATAGGGGTTGTGGCCACGCGAGTGGCAATTTTGCAATTTTTGGGCTCGAGTGGCAAACTTGTAATTTTGGGATTTAGATGGAATTTTTGTAAATATAAGCAAATCAGCCGTATATATAAGAGTGAAGGGGTTAGGGATATGGTTATGGAGATGAAAATCGATGATGAAGAAAAGAAAGTAAAGAAGAGTAGTTTAGGGCTAGAATAAAATTAGATCTTGGGGAGATTTAACGTTTTATCTCGAATCAAAGTGTAGGAGAGCAGAATGTTCAAATCAGCTCTATATATAGGAGTGAATGGGTTAGGGTTAGGGGAGAGGAAAATTGATGAAGAAGAATAGAAAGTAGAGAAGCGTGGTTTGGGGCTAGAATAGATTTAGATCTTGGGAAGATTTAACGCTTTATCTCGAATCAAAGCGTAGGAGAGCGGTCTTCCTCTCTAAATGAGGCCATTTATCTTGTATTCCACCTAAAATCTATAAAGATTTTCATTTTAGTCCACCAAATCCCTAGTCATTCCTATCAGAAACTAATATCGGTTTCCCATTATAACAGTTTTTAATATTTTAAAGTTTAAATTAACTAAAAGGAATTTGAATTTAGTTTTTTATTTTTAGTTAATTGGTGTCTTTTGCATAGTGACACAACGCCTTATTTGGAGAAGATGGCCATGAGGATTTTGAGATTAATCACTAGCTCGAATGGTTATGAAAAATAGAGCATTTTTATATGGTAAAAATTTAAATAAAATTTCTTTTCCATCATCCATTCATCATATACTCATTTCTCATGATAAATAAGTGGTTATTATATTTTCATTAACATATTCACACGAAAAGAAGGAATAGACTAAGTACTGATAAATTAAAAACCTTGATATGATGAATGGATGATCAAGGCCTTTTAATCCAGGAGGTAGGGGACAAGCTCCAGCACTCGGAGAAGCACACCCACGGAATACTAGCACTATCTTGAGGACAATGCGGTTTTTCGAGAGCGGAGTAGTGTTGGAAATAGGGGTTGTGGCCACGCAAGTGGCAATTTTGCAATTTTTGGGCAAAATTAAAAGCCTTTTAATCCATGAGGTAGGGGACAAGCTCCAGCACTCGGAGAAGCACACCCACGGACTACTAGCACTACCTTGAGGACAATGTGGTTTTTCGAGAGCGGAGTAGTGTTGGAAATAGGGGTTGTGGCCACGCGAGTGGCAATTTTGCAATTTTTGGGCTCGAGTGGCAAACTTGTAATTTTGGGATTTAGATGGAATTTTTGTACATATAAACAAATCAGCCGTATATATAAGAGTGAAGGGGTTAGGGATATGGTTATGGAGATGAAAATTGATGATGAAGAAAAGAAAGTAAAGAAGAGTAGTTTAGGGCTAGAATAAAATTAGATCTTGGGGAGATTTAACGTTTTATCTCGAATCAAAGTGTAGGAGAGCGGAATGTTCAAATCAGCTCTATATATAGGAGTGAATGGGTTAGGGTTAGGGGAGAGGAAAATTGATGAAGAAGAATAGAAAGTAGAGAAGCGTGGTTTGGGGCTAGAATAGATTTAGATCTTGGGAAGATTTAGCGCTTTATCTCGAATCAAAGCCTAGGAGAGCGGTCTTCCTCTCTAATTGAGGCCATTTATCTTGTATTCCACCTAAAATCTATAAAGATTTTCATTTTAGTCCACCAAATCTCTAGCCATTCCTATCAGAAACTAATATCAGTTTCCTATTATAACAGTTTTTAATATTTTAAAGTTTAAATTAACAAAAAGGAATTTGAATTTAGTTTTTTATTTTTAGTTAATTGGTGTCTTTTGCATAGTGACACAACGCCTTATTTGGAGAAGATGGCCATGAGGATTTTGAGATTAATCACTAGCTCGAATGGTTATGAAAAATAGAGTATTTTTTATATGGTAAAAATTTGAATAAAATTTCTTTTCCATCATCCATTCATCATATACTCATTTCTCATGATAAATAAGTGGTTATTATATTTTCATTAACATATTCACACGAAAAGAAGGAATAGACTAAGTACTGATAAATTAAAAACCTTGATATGATGAATGGATGATCAAGGCCTTTTAATCCAGGAGGTAGGGGACAAGCTCCAGCACTCGGAGAAGCACACCCACGGACTACTAGCACTACCTTGAGGACAATGCGGTTTTTCGAGAGCGGAGTAGTGTTGGAAATAGGGGTTGTGGCCACGCGAGTGGCAATTTTGCAATTTTTGGGCAAAATTAAAAGCCTTTTAATCCATGAGGTAAGGGACAAGCTCCAGCACTCGGAGAAGCACACCCACGGACTACTAGCACTACCTTGAGGACAATGTGGTTTTTCGAGAGCGGAGTAGTGTTGGAAATAGGGGTTGTGGCCACGCGAGTGGCAATTTTGCAATTTTTGGGCTCGAGTGGCAAACTTGTAATTTTGGGATTTAGATGGAATTTTTGTACATATAAGCAAATCAGCCGTATATATAAGAGTGAAGGGGTTAGGGATATGGTTATGGAGATGAAAATCGATGATGAAGAAAAGAAAGTAAAGAAGAGTAGTTTAGGGCTAGAATAAAATTAGATCTTGGGGAGATTTAACGTTTTATCTCGAATCAAAGTGTAGGAGAGCGGAATGTTCAAATCAGCTCTATATATAGGAGTGAATGGGTTAGGGTTAGGGGAGAGGAAAATTGATGAAGAAGAATAGAAAGTAGAGAAGCGTGGTTTGGGGCTAGAATAGATTTAGATCTTGGGAAGATTTAGCGCTTTATCTCGAATCAAAGCGTAGGAGAGCGGTCTTCCTCTCTAATTGAGGCCATTTATCTTGTATTCCACCTAAAATCTATAAAGATTTTCATTTTAGTCCACCAAATCTCTAGCCATTCCTATCAGAAACTAATATCAGTTTCCTATTATAACAGTTTTTAATATTTTAAAGTTTAAATTAACTAAAAGGAATTTGAATTTAGTTTTTTATTTTTAGTTAATTGGTGTCTTTTGCATAGTGACACAACGCCTTATTTGGAGAAGATGGCCATGAGGATTTTGAGATTAATCACTAGCTCGAATGGTTATGAAAAATAGAGTATTTTTTATATGGTAAAAATTTAAATAAAATTTCTTTTCCATCATCCATTCATCATATACTCATTTCTCATGATAAATAAGTGGTTATTATATTTTCATTAACATATTCACACGAAAAGAAGGAATAGACTAAGTACTGATAAATTAAAAGCCTTGATATATGTCAAATTAATTGCTAAACTGGAAGAAAGATTTGAGAGTAGAAAAAATGATATTCTATCTACTAGTTCCATGACAGATGACAACGTGACCGAGTGGATGGCCCAAAAATCAGTTGATGCTTCTATTGCATCAGATGAGAATGATGATAAAGTCTTTCATAAGAAAGGTTAACATGGCGACAAGTTGAAGAAGCGATAGGGGCTGATCCAATGCCAAGAACGGGTAAAACGTTAAAGACTTTAAAAAAGGAAATACTATCGCATCACCATCATCAAAGAAGGGGAAGTGAAAGAATCTAATGCTCTAAGAGAAGAAAGCTTTAGGTTCTGAATCATGAATCATGGATCTCATATTCATCATCTTCATATAGTTCATCAGATGCGGAATATGCTAAAATATTTGTCTAAGAGTTATGTGAAGAATGAGCTTGTTAAATAATATAGGGTAAGTCACCCTTTTTAGTGATATTTTAATTTATTTTCTATTCATGCAGTATTTTAAATTTTAATATTTTGTTAATTTATAGATTTACAGTATTACATACTAGTATGTTAGTGATAGCAATTACTTAATGTATTTATCGTGACTTTCTGTGATCCTATTGATGATATTTTGATAATGTAAAACAAATATGGATATTTATTTATATTTATATATTTATAATTATATATTTATACTGTCCAATATGAACAACCTAATATTGACATGTATCTCCAATTTATCACCCTATATCCGATATCCATTATTGAATATGAATCAAGAATGGCAATCATAATACGATTTTTAGGTATGTTCCACAATTTCACTTTTTAAATTGCTTACTTCGCTTGTGTAGGTTTAAAACTTAAAATGTTTGATGAATATTGATTGTATAAATTTTATTTTTCATTATTAGAATTTTTTTCCTAGAATTTTTTTCCCAAATTTACTCCTTTTCCAATTTATTACTAATTTGTTTATAATAAACCACCCCCCGTAGGCAGCAGCAGTGCATGAGGCACCACCCCACGCCCTCACCTCCAGCTCCATGTTCCAAACCATGAGGAACATGCAATATTTTCATAAAATTGTTTAGATGTAATCTTATAAGTTGACAAGTAATGAAGGCTATGGAGAAAACCACATCTAAGTAGAAATATATCATGTGGCATTTACTTTCCTCGGGATGATGGCAATGGACATTTGTTGTGAAAAGAAACAAAAGAAGTTTAAAAGATCACTACATCAAAAAATTCTAATTAAATTATATATGAGATTAACAGACCTCATATGACATTTGAGAGATCTCTCATATATGATGACGTTTGTGCATTCTCATTTACATGGTACAAAGGATCATATGGGTTGTGCTTTTTGTTCCATATGACTCTTATGAAGAAGAACGTCACAACATCGTTCATGAGAGAGATCTATCATATGTCATATGAGGCATCTCTGTGTGTGTGTGTGTACGCGTGCGCACGCACGCACGCGCACATGTATGTGTACGAGCTCGTGCGCGTACAACCAAAAAGAAACTATATACAGAGGTTGCATTAAGAGTGAATCGGCTATGAAACAAACCTCAACAAAATATATAGCAAGTTTGTAAGGAACTTTCATTCATTTCAGTCACCCAAAGAGACATGCTGAGTAGAGGTATGTTCATCAGTAACAGTCTAAAAACAGGTGGAAAACATGAGGAAAATATTTTCGGAAATGTCTTCTACAATCATGATGTGGAAAAGAAATATAACAAATAAAAAGGGCGATGGAAGTAAGGAATGTGTGTGGTTTGGCCCTTCTTTTTTCTTTTTTTGGCCATGACCATGTGCGCGCAAGAGGGGCTGTGTGGATGTATGTAATAAAGATCGAATTCAACTTGGAATTTGAACGAATTGGAAGTCGAATTAGAGATGGAATTTGAATCCTTAAAAGGATTCTAAAAAGTTGAGTCTTTTTGATATTTTAAGAGTTTTAGGTATTTGAGTCTTTTTTGTTATTTGAGTCTTTTTTATTTGAGTGTTTTAGTTGATCTAGAATTTCTAGTTCTAATCAGTTTCAGAGAGTCAAGTTGTAAACATATATAAAGGTTATAAACTTCTTAGTTTTTTCATAAAGAATTCAATGAAAATTAGTTTTTCTGGTGTAAACTTTTAGTTTCTCCACAAGTAAATCTTTTGCATTGGTGTGCGCGTGATCTTGGTTGCATGGGTGAGATGTTCAAAGAATCTCCACGTATGAGGCGTGCGATTCGGTAATCGTCAGATTTTCGGGGTGCGAGATCCAAAAATTTATCAACTTTCTAATCTACTCCTTCCCCAAATTTCCACCACATCCCTTCCCGCATTCGTCTTGCGTCAAATTTGTATCAGAGCTCAACATGATATATTTGATTTTCTTCTTCTTCCTCAAAAATTTTCTTTTTAGTTAGATTCAAAAAAGAATTTTGAAAAAAAAGAGCAAAGCAAAAAAAGAAAGGAAATCAAAAAAGAATTTTTTTGAAATAAACAGAGGAAAAAAGAATTTCAAGAAAAAAAATCTGTGAAAACGAAAGAGAGAAAAGAAAGAAGAAAAATCATAAAACCCTCTAACGCCGAAACTTGCCACCGTCTCATCCTCGGCTGCCGCTATCCCCGTCGGCCACCATCGTGTCCGTCACAACCTCCTGGCACTCCCGCCGTCCCTAGCAACTCCAGCGTCACCGTTTCCAACAACGAAAGCCTCCATCACCCTAATTCTCTCACCCGACAACGCCGTCGTCACCTTACGTGGCCTCCTGGACTGACGACATCACCTCCACAAGGTTCCCAATCCTTTGCCATAATCCCCTGCATTCAACGGCACTACATCAGTCGACAAAGACCCGCTACGTAACCGTTCGAAATTTCGACGAAGTTTGCCGATGCCAGCTGGAGTCATCGACGCCCCTAAAATATTGCCCAAGTTGGGGCAAACTTACAGCGTAAAGGAGGATGTGATTGGCCTTCGTTTTTTCCAGAGAAATCATCGTCGGTGCGATCAGTGTCGAGTCTGTCGACGAGCTACAATGCCGACTTGATTGAGTTGACCCCGATAAGCAGCTGAGCCGCCAGAGCCAAGCTGACCTGTAAGACGTGGCTGCACAGTTCAACTTGCGATTTTTCGGGATTTTTCGCCAAATTTCAGCGTATTTCAGTCATATTTCAACCGTATTTTCAACCTATTTTGGCATTTTCTCGAGCTTTTTGAACAAAATTTTCGACCATGTTCGTCTGGATTAAAGCTTTACAAGTTTTATAAGCCTTGTGTGATGCAACAAAACATATTTGCACTCTAGTTAACATCTAATCTGATCAAATCCTCAATTGCTAAATTCAAAAAAAATCATTTATTTGGTTTTGTTCAGATTAGTCGATATTATTGAAATTGCACATTTTTTAATCTCAATCTGTGCAGCATTAGTATATTTAGGATTGTATTTATCAAATAGATTTTGACCTTAGAATTTTTATTTTATTTGCATAATTAGCGCACACATTTACTTGATGTTTAGGGCCTTGCATCTGTATCTGTGATTGATTGGCATTGCATATTATTGCGTAGTGACCAAACCATATGATAGATGATTATGCTATTCAAAGAGTAGAGAATCGGCTTCAAAAGATATATCTAGAACTAAAAACTGACAATCTAGAACTAAAAACCGACATAAATCGAAGATGAGATCGCCTAAAAGCCATAGGAAATAAGCCGAGTAAAGAGCATAATTTGGAGGATGATGTATATAATAAATTTGAAGATGAACCTAGGATAAGAAATGAAAACAATTGAATAATACGAGACAAAATAAGAATACTGAGGATAACTTTGGACGAGATAATATTGCACGATAACTTAAGGTAGATGCTCCTAATTTTGATGGAACTTATAATCCTCAGACCTTATTAGATTGGTTAGCAGAGATGGAGCATTTGTTTGAATGGTACCAATTATCAAATGAGTGAAAAGTCCAATTTGCTAAAATCAAATTGATTGGGTCAGCAAAAATTTTCTGGACATCCATAGAGAGACAACGAAAGAGTATCTAAGACCAATACAAAACTGGAATGAGATAAAAATCAAGCTCAAAGAAAAACATTTGCCCACTACATATATAGATCGCCTACTTGAAAAACTAAACGATCTACATCAAGGAAGCATTATTGTTGAAGAACATATGACTAAATTCAATGATTAATTTATTAGGTGTGAGCTTCAAGAAGACACTATATCTTTGCTAGGTTTCGTTCTGTATTGAGAGTAGACATTAGACGTGAGATGCTTCTCCACACTGTGGACAACGTGCAACAAGCATTTAATACAACCTTAAATTTGGAATCTATGATATCCCCTATGGATAAAAAGCCTACTTTTAAAGCCGAGTAACAATTTAAGCGGCCTAGTGACAACATGACTAAATCAGAAACGAATGTCGCTAAGCGTGGAGAATTATCTCAACAAAAATATAAAGAGGTCCAATGTTTTAAATGTCGTAGCTTTGGTCATTTTGCTAGTCAGTTTATTTGTGGAAGAAAGTAATATTGATAATGAAATTGAAGAAAAATATACTCCTGAGGTTACTGATATTACATATACAGAGAAAGATGAGTCTAGTGCACGATTACAAGTCATTTGATGATTGGTTGCTACACCTAGGATTAAGGTTGACTAGCGAAGTACTAATGTTTTCTTTACCTATGTCAAAATTAGGGATAAATTTTTCAAAGTGCTTATTGACAAAGGTAGTTGTACCAATTTAGTTGCCAACTCAACTATTGAAAAGATGGGACTAAAAGATGAACCTCATCCACATCCTACTAAGATTACATGGGTTGATGATCAATCACATTTTGTTACCCAACGTTGTTTAGTGCCTATCCAGTTTTTAAGATATCACGATGGTATTTGGTGTGATATTATACCTATGGATGCTTTACATATTTTGCCAGATAAGCCTTGGCTGTATGACTTGGATATTGCACATTCTACGAGATCCAACACATACACATTCATGTGTAAATGAAAGAAAATTGTTTCGACTCCTTGTAACCCAAGAACATAATTAAAAATAAAAAATCAAAAGAATGTGTTAATCCTTAGAAAGCCACTAATTCAAATATCTCATCATATGAGTCTAACTTTGACGATATTCCTATAGTGCCTTGCATATCATGACCTATGGTATTTTTGCAATAAAGAAGGATACTTACAAGTCTGCTATAGAATCAAATAAATATTTACAAAAATTTACAGCTATAGATGATAAGATGATTCGAGGTTCTCGATGAGCTTTATTGAGTTACAGTCCTGATGTGACTGAGTTGAGTATTTCACAAGAGGCTAGAACCAGGGAAGAGGCTTTGATCATACAGGTTCTCGATGAGCTTTATTGAGTTACAGTCCTGATGTGACTGAGTTGATTATTTCACAAGAGCTTGAGGAGATTGAGTATATTGAGTTCATCATCCCAGATTCTCCACATCCCAAGAAGATTCTATATGCGTTCATCTCTTTTGCTATTTGGGAGAATTTCACATAAAATGTTCGTCTACCTATCCACATCCTATTGTACTTCAAAGGTCATGAACGTATCTTCTCCAGCTTTAAGTGACTACTGATTTCTGCTCGGCTATAAGCTCTTTCTATCGTTGTTCGCCATGTGGTTAAGTTCTTAAGCCAAAAAGAATGATAGAGATCGAATTTGAATTAGAATGTGAACAAATTAGAAGTCGAATTGGAGATGGAATTTGAGTCCTTGGAGGATTCTAATTAGTTGAGTCTTTTTGTTAGTTTAAGAGTTTTAGTTATTTGAGTCCTTTTTGTTATTCAAGTATTTTTGAGTCTTTTTTATTTGAGTGTTTTAATTGATCTAGTCATAATCGGTTTCGGAGTCAAGTTGTAAGCCTATATAAAGGCCACAAACTTCTTGGTTTTTTAATAAAGAATTCAATGAAAATTAAATTTTTTATGTAAACTCTTAGTTTCTCTACAACTTAAATATTTTGCATTGGTGTGCAAAAGTAGGCTTGGTTGCCTGAGAGAGATATCCGAAGAATCTCCGTGTGTGGGCGTACAAGTTGGTGATCGTCAGATTTTCGAGGTGTGAGATGTGAAAATTTATCAAATCACTAATCTACTTCTTTCCCAAATTTTCACATCCCTTTCCGCTTCCGTCCTGCGTCAGTATGCATGGAATTTTGATTATCAAAGTATGCATGGAAATGTTAAGCCCACAGCTAACTCCACAACACCACATTGATATATAGTCCAATCAAACTAAATTTAGCTAACCCGAATTTCTTTGATCCAATTACATCAGCCAGCTACATCAACCCCTCATTCATTCGGTTCTAAGTGTTAGGAATAAACTCTCTTATTGACCATCAGATCTGGCATTGACCTTGTAAACCCACTTGCACGTGATAGGACGAACACGGGCAGGCAGGGGTACAAGATCCCACGTACCAGTACGCTCAAGCGCAGCAATCTCCTCTGCCATAGCATGCTGCCACTCCTGGTGAGCAGCGGCATCCCGATAAGAGGTCGGCTCGGCAAGAATAGCACCCAGAGAAGTAAACAGAGCAGGAGGGCGTAGTGACTCACGATCACGAAGGTGGTAACGAGAAGGGTCACTGGAGGAAGAGGGCAACTCAGGATGGTCACTGGTGATGGAGGGCATCTCATGAGAAGGCACGGCAGGAGGCTCCTCGACTCGCTGACGACGAGTGTAGTGAAGAGGAAAGGGAGAAACATGTTCTGGGGTAGGTGCAGAGGTGACAGGAGGCACAGGGGGCACTGGTGGTGGAGCTGAGGGCACAGGTGATGGAGGGATGGGTGGTGGAATGGTGGATAGTGGACTATCAGGAAAAATGAGAAACAAGAGAGGCTCAACAATAGAAGCCGGACTGGAAGATGAAGAAGGACGAGGGAAGAAGGGACGAGACTCATCAAAAGTCACATCACGAGAAATCCGCATCCGTCGAGCTACAGGATCCCAACACCGATATCCCTTGTGCACAGCACTATATCCAAGGAAGACACACTCAGCAGACTGGGCTGTCAACTTGGTGCGCTCACGAGGGGCCAACAAGACATAGTAGACACAACCAAAAAGACGAAGCTCAGGATAAAACGGCAGATCTGGAGGTGGTGTAGGAAGGCGCTCAAGTGGAATCGCACCCTGAAGAGGGGAAGATGGCTGCATGTTGCTGAGATATGTAGCAGTAGATACAGCCTCAGCCCAAAACTGAGGGGGAACAGAGGAAGCAATCATAGGGGCACGAGCAGTCTCAAGTAAATGACGATGCGTGCGCTCAGCAACGCCATTCTGGGCATGAGCCCCAGGACAGGAAAACTGTGAGAGAGTGCCCTGGGTATCAAGAAAGGCACGAAGGTGCCGAGATAAGTATTCTCCAGCAGAGTCAGCACGAAGAACACGAATGGGAGTGCTGTACTGTGTACGGATCATGGTAGCAAAAGATTTATAAATAGACAAAACCTCAGTACGAGAGGACATAAAGTATATCCAAGTGTAGCGAGAGAAATCATCTATAAATATAATATAGTATCGATGACCCCCTTTCGAAACGAAGGGGGCCGGACCCCATACATCTGAGTGAACAAGATCAAAAGGACTCTGAGAGACAGACTCACTAGTATGATAAGGTAGCTGTAACTGTTTGCCAAGTTTACAGCCCATACAGTCTAAAGACATATCACCAGAGACAGACCCTAATAAACCTCGACGAACCAAAGAAGAAAGACGCGAACCACAGAGGTGTCCTAAGCAATGATGCCACTGGGCAAACGAACCGGTGGAGGATGCAGCAGAGGCGGAGGCAATAGTGGTGATGGGAGGACTGGCAGAGGCAGCAGAAGGAAGATGAAGCCAGTCAAGCTCCCAAAGACGCGGAGAATCACGCCTGCGGGGGCCAGAACCAACTAGACTGCCCGTGCGACGATCCTGGATAGTACAAGAGTCAGAATCAAGAATAACACAACAGCCATGATCAGTAAGTTGGCCTGTCGACATAAGCTGCATGGTGAGTTTCGGAACGATGGACACAGCAGGGACATGAAAAGTGGGATTAGAAAGTGTGCCTAGCCCTGTAACTGAAAGTGGGGTGCCATCTGCAGTGAGAACTGTGACAGGGCTGGAGGGAGTACTAATGGAATGTAAAGTGGTAGAGTCAGGAGTCATATGAAATGAAGCACCAGAGTCAAGGATCCAAGGAGAGGTACCTGAGGTGGTGGAAGATGGTGTCGCAGTACCTGGAGGCTGACTGGCAGAAGAAGCAGAGCCTGATGCCCCAGAAGCAGACATCCGACGAAATAACTTGAGAAGCTCCTGCTCAGTATCAGATGGGGTAGTGCTCCTCTGATAGGGGAAACTCCCAGTGTCAGTCTCCTTCTTCTTCTTGGCAGCAGCCTGATCCCTCCGCTTCTTGTGACACTGCGCCTCCACATGTCTGTCTCGGTGGCAGTAGGTGCAGCGTCTGGTGTCACCTCGCACAGGTGTTGTAGCAGAAGGCAGATCTGGTGTGATAGGAGCAGAAGAAGCAGGAGCACGGGTCGCCAAAACAGAAGCAAAAGGTGCCACAAGACCAGCAGTACGAAGACGAGTCTCCTCAGTACGAATAGCAGCAAGAACCTCCAAGAACGTCACGCGTGGGTGACGGGCAAGGAGCTGGGCACGTATCTGCTCGAACTCAGGCCGAAGTCGGGTCAAAAAGTCATAGACCCGACAAAGCTGCAGGTGGGAGTGCTGATGCTGACAACACTAGCAGATACGACAGATCGCTGGTCCCAAAGAGTCGAGCTGACGCCAGATAGCAGATATCTGTGTATAGAACTCATCGACCGTGGCATCACCCTGCTGAAGAGCATGCTCCTGTCGGACGACAGCAAGGTAGAGGGAGTCACCGGTAGGCTCATAGTGAGAGCGAAGATGATCCCACATCAGCTGAGACGTCGCCAAACTCACAATGTCGCCAGTCAGGGACACATCAATGCTAGCGATGAGGATGTTGGCGGCACGAGCATCGTCATCACACCATCGCCGATAGAGAACATCCTAAGAGGAATAAGCAGCAACAGCAGTCGCATACGCATTGGTTGCCGCCTTCTTGGCGGTGTCATCAGCAGTGGGGGGAGTGGTGTCTCGCTGGGAAGCACCGGTCGTGGGGGGCAAGGACGATCGCCGGTGAGAAGGTCCCAAAGGCGCTGACCGCGCATATGGAGACGAATGTGCGGTATCCACTCCTTATAATTAAGGCCATCAAAAATCAACGAACACCGAGGGATAGCAACATGATGATGATGAAGAGGTAGATCCGTAAGAGACGCCATATGAAGGGGGGCACCGGCAGCGGCGCGGCGCGGATCGGGCGCGGGCGCGGGCGGGCGCGGGCGCGGGCGGGTGCGGGCGGGCGCGGGCGCAGGCGGGCGCCGGCAGCGGCGCGGGCGCTGGCGCTGGCGCGGATCGGGCGCGGGCGCCGGCGAGACACCAAGATCGGGCGCCGGCGCGTGGGAGACGCGGGCGCGGGCGGACGGCGCGGGTGGGAGACGCGGCGGGGGAGAGAGCAAAAAGACGGCTAGGGTTTAGGTTAAACCTAGCTCTGATACCATGTTAGGAATAAACTCTCTTATTCTATTCCAAGGGCAATAGCCCGATATATATATAGTACAGGGAATGGTAAATAAGCACAAAAGACCCTATACAAAAGGAGTATATACATCTAACACTAAGAAGGATCCCTCTGTGAAATTAACGGCTACAATGTCTTTCTGCTGCCTCAATCCAGGCTCACTTTCCCCGAAGTCCTAATGGATCCACATTGTCAATATCTCCTAGTAGAAATAATTAAGATTAATGAATACGCCTTACTTCAAAGCTTCTTATGCATATGGCTAGTGAATTTTCGCTATGGTATTGTTTATCCTTGGACCAGACTTAACCAGCATTGTTATTAGGCCATGTTGTAAAATATAATCTTTGCGCTGTAATGAAGAGAAACAAGCTACAGTATTATCCAGAATATTTCCAGTCTGGCTTTGATTTTGTGCATGCAAAATTACTAGGCAGTTCTAAAAGGAATAGTCAAAACACATGCAAACACTTCCAGAACAAAATTGTGAATCTTCAATATAACATTTCCTCAGATTGACAAGTATTGATAGGATTTTCCAAAATCTGAATTTAAATCCAATAAAAACAGCGAATAATGAAGATAAATGGCTACAATAAAGGGGCAACCACCCTCCCAAGACGCCGATAAGCGACGACGTCCGCACTCTCCTAGATCTACCTAAGAACTCTCGAAGAATTCTCTCAAAATATCAATAATCAAGCCCCCTACAAATGACGGCTAGCTCTAATTTAAATAGGAAAACCATCCTCCTAATCAATAGAAAATAAGCAAAAGACCCAAATCCCTAATTTGGGTCGGCTCCCCTTGCCCATGTGCGCGCGTCCCCGTTGCGTGCATCGGGTGCCCGTGGGTCTAACACTACTCCGCCCCTGAAAATCCACCTTGTCCTCAAGGTGGTGCTTGACATCACTGGCGGTGCTACTCCGAGGGGGAGTCGTCATCATCTCCGATTCTCTCGTCCTCCACATCATCATCATCGTCTGCCTCTGCGATCAACACTTGCAGCTTACGACTCCCACAGTGGTGTCCTGTAGTGAACCTCTCATCGCATCTGAAACAGAGCCCATTCTGCCTCTTCTCCCTCATCTCGGCGTCAGTCATCCTCCTAAACTGATCCCCCGCTAGCGGTGCGCTGCTCTGCTCTCCAGTCTTCTCAATACTTGCTTGATCTGCCCCCGTAGCTGCCTTCTGTTCCCCTGTCGCGGTCGGGACATTCCGTGAAACCAGTCCACTCCAACCACCTCTTGCCTTTCTCTCCTCCATCTGCCAGTCCTCCGCCATCTGAGCGTACTCCAAGGCCTCCATCAGACTCTGAGGCTTATGCATGCGTATCGCTGCGCGTATAGTGTCCTTCAGCCCCTTCATGAAGGTGCTCTCCATCGTCTCATCGGTCACCCCGTGCACCTGTCCTGAAAGAGCCTCGAACCTCTCTAATTAGACTCTCACCGTACCATCCTGTCGGAGAGATAGCAGCTGCTCCCGCACGTTCCCCACGTGGGGGTCTCTGAACCTCTCTATTATCTGGTCCCTGATCTCATCCCATGAGCGAAAGGGACGCCTCACTTTCTTCCACTGAAATCACGCCAGGGCCTTCCCATCCAGGCATATGCCAGCAGCCTCCAACTTCTGCTCCTCTGTCATCTGGGAGACTCTAAAAAATCTATCCGCCCTGTAGACCCACGAGACCGGGTCCGCTCCATCGAATATAGGCATCTTCAGCTTCCTCAGTCGGTCCATATTGGATCCCCCGGTCCCCGCGACCTCCTCTATGTCTAGGCTGGTGGTAGTGCTGATACCTCTCCTGGGGCCGCTCGTAGCCCCCATGGGGCCTCCTCGGTCTCTGTGCCCTTCGCCGCCTCCAAATCTGCCCCCTGGCCACTCCTGATAGTCTCTGTATCCCCCGCCGGCGCCTGCTGTGCGTCTCTCCTGGTGGTGGGACGGTGGCTGCCACCTCCCGTCGTCAAAACGAGGGTCGGGAGGGTCCAGATAACCCTCGCCGTAGTCCCTGTGCTCCTAAAATCCCCCGGGTCCCCAATCATCCACGAAGTTACGTGACGGTGCCTCTCGCCACAGCTGCCCCTGCTGAAAATCACTCCCACTAGCTCCCGGAAGGCCGCGCGCATGCCTGGAGGTGTCGGCGTGGCCGCAGCCTGCCTGGGGCAGGGCTGCCGGCCCCGCCCGGATGTCTTGGGGGCCCAGCGCCCCCCGAGGGTCAGGGGAGGTCGCCTACCCCCCAGGGGGTTCGCCCATCGCCGGCCCCCCAGGGGGTTCGCCGCCCCTGGGCGAAACCCGGGGAGGCTCGCCTGCCGCCTGGGGGGTTCGCCGCCCCTAGGCGAGCCCAGGGGGCCCGCCGCCTCCCTGGTGGCTCTCCTAGGGGCGGCGGGGCCCTGGGGGCTGCCGCGGCCCCCCATGTGCCGCGTGCGCTTGCTGATGGGGTGGGGAGTGGCCGCCGGCCCATCCTTGCGCTTCCGCCGCCTTTCGCCTCACTTCTTCGCGGTAGTCGACCTTCTACGGCTCCCTTTCCTCATCTTCAACAAAATGCTTCACCAAAAAATCGTTTTCCGGGTCAAAGTTCTCAACTTTATCCTTCCCCTTGCCCAAAGGTGGCGCCTTTCCCGCTGATTTAGTGTTCACATCCCCTTTGTTGTTCGTCGCCAATTGATTTAGGATTCCCATCAATTGCGTGAATTGTTCGTCGTGCTTCGCTTGATTCGCCGCCAATTGGTTGATGGAAGCCGTCAACTTTGCCATGGATTCATCGTTTGCCGTCAACGATTTCTTGATCCCTTCGATCTCGCTTGTAAATTTCGCCTCCAAAGCCTCAATTTTGTCTTGCGATCTTGTCGAAGCCGCCATGTATCGTCACGTGCTCTGATACCAAACTGATAGGATTTTCACAAATCTGAAATTAAATCCAATAAAAACAGCGAATAATGAAGATAAATGGCTACAATAAAGGGGCAACCACCCTCCCAAGACGCCGGTAAGCGATGACGTCCGCACTCTCCTAGATCTACCTAAGAACTCTCGAAGAATTCTCTCAAAATATCAATAATCAAGCCCCCTACAAATGACGGCTAGCCCTAATTTAAATAGGAAAACTCTCCTCCTAATCAATAGAAAATAAGCAAAAGACCAAAATGCCCTAATTTGGGTCGGCTCCCCTTGCCCATGTGCGCGCGTCCCCCCTTGCGTGTGTCGGGTGCCCGTGGGTCTAACAAAGTACTAGTTGACATTTTAATGATAAGGTTTCATGGTCATGACAGTATCCATTAATCAAGAATTGGAACATTCACAAACAACCACAAATGAAGGGGGGAACAAACATATAGTATTCAGCATATAAAATATTGAACGTACCGTAGCCTTCCATGGAGATCATTTGTAGATCACCACCAAAGTATCGAGCATAGAGGCGACTTATTGGAAGTCCATAACCATATCCAGCCATAGTTACACCATCCGCAAACTCGTAGTTTTCGTCTAAGGGATTGTTTGCCGTACTATAAAGATAAGTGAAAATCTTCGGGAGACCACTCCTTGGTATACCGCCCCCTTCATCAGATATCTACAAATGAAAGGTCAAAGCAGAGAATTTATAATTCTTCTATTGTCACAAAAAGGTAATGAGATGCAAAACTCTCAGTACACTGTAGACATGTGTAACATAAGATCTGCTGTGATGCTGGATTTTTCATTGAAAAGAGAAATCAGAGAAGAAAGCACTTTCGATAACAATATATGAATAAATTAAAACATATGCAGAACAAAAAGATCCAACATCAAAGCACATTATCTTAATTACTTGGTACTTTATCCCTAGTGGAGTGTTCATAAAATTAGACAGCTTCTACATTTTCAGATGATATTAGCCATTCTTTGACTTTCCCGTCAAGAAATCAATTATTAGGGCATTATTTCTCATACTAGAGAGAAGTAAAAGGGTAACTTTGTTTCTAAAAAGTATCAAAATTGAATATGAACATAGAAATGACAGAAATCATAATTCAAGAGGAAAATATATGACATGCAGCCGCACAGTAGTGATGATTCCTAGCAAGCAACAAGGCTAGAACACTCAGATCAGGACATGATAATAGTAAATTATGTTCTGAAAAGAAGACATCAATTGTTAGATTGCTTATAATTTAAATTATGCTCCTTAAATTTGCAAAGGCTTGTGCCTAATAAAACGATGCAGAACATGAGACAGAGAACAATTGTAATGAAAGTAAGGATATGGATAAGAACATGATATGCTCATACATTAGACCATCAATATAGCAGTTAGCAAAAAAAAAGTAAATCCTATTATTAGCAAACACAGATACGAGTGTCACACGATTACAAGGACACGGCGTTTCGACCGTGGCAATGGTAATTATCCAAAATCCAGACACAATGACATGGATGTGTGCGTGTGAACGCGCGTGTGTGCGTGTGCGTGTGCATGTGTGTACATATACATATACATATACATATTCATACATACATCTGTATATGTAGATATATATATGTATGCGTATGCGTATAATTTCTTTTGAATATATGCATATTTAACTCATTTAGGTATGTATGGTGGGTTGTCATTCATAAGCGAGAAGAACATAATTAGGAAGATGATGTATAAAACAATTAGCTTTTGAGAAAAGGAAAAGAACATATTTCATTTTATACACATCTTTAAGGTTAATAATAGATTACACAATTGCAAATGTCAGATATAAATGGACATGTGTACTGTGTCTAGATGTGTTGAACACACCAATTTTTCGTTGGGTGGAGTGTCCCACATTATTATAGAATATATTAAGATCAGAGCTTCCAACATAAGCAACTGTGACAAGCATACCTTGATTGTAACATCCTCTATTCCATCCGCCACTATTATTCTGATAGGAGGGACATCTTTATCAGAATTCATGAATCGTTCTTGAACCGCACGCAAAGAGTTCTTCACTAACTCAAATACCATAAGATGCAAGTGTGACGGAACATATCTGTTTAAAAATTGAATGGATATCAAATGTCAATTCTTTCTCTAGATATGGACTTCATTAGTTACAAGTAATCAATATCGTATATGAAAGGTGGCAGTTTATGAATGTAGTTGACATAGGCGAATCAATGGGTATGCATGTTCTTAATGAGAAACATGAACATGAAGCGTTCATAAAATACTAAAATAAACACATGATACAATTTGTAGTCCATATATGCTATCCAACCTGTTGAAGTTGAAGGGTGAAATTGTGAGTTAATTTGCATATCCAGAATAGCTTCATGTTTCTCAATGATAACACCTCAAATGGTAGATGTGGATGTCTAATGCAAGTCCTCCCATGCGGCCATGCCTTTATTTGGTTTACGTTTATTAATTGTGGATAAAGTGCTGAAAATGGATTATCTATTATACAGATGAGGGATGAGGGATGTTTTTGAATGGGTTTGCTTACTAGGACAAAAGGGTTAATAGAAAGATGGTTGGGATTAAATCTTGAAAAATCAAGAGCTGTGATTAAAACTTCTTCTGAAAAAATTTAGAGGAAACCCCCTATAGGACCAGTTGTTTTGGGGGTAATTCTTGGGAATCGCGTCATAATGTGATCTTGAGGCTAAAAATTTTATTGCTTTTAGAGGGAAAACCCTAGATGAATGATTTTTTTTAATTTGGAAGATGACGAAAATATTTGGGGTAAAAGATTTAGGGGATCCAAGATTTTGAGGGGGGTGGGGGGGTCTTAAATGAGCCGTGCCCTAAAAGGGCATGGATTATGATTAGTACCTTTTCAAAACAAACACAACCTTACTGGTAAATAAATATATACACCAACTGTATTAATTAAATACTGGCAAGATACATAGACCATTACTTATCAGATATTGCAGTCTCTCGTAACAGTGCCTGTGAAAGAGCTAGAAATTTATATAGATTGTAATTGTAGGCTAGAAAGTAAGCAACCAAACCTAAATAAAATAGAAGGGGACCACATAGGCAAGGCAGTCTTGAATCTTGATAATGAATTGATGAGGATGAGTATGGTGACTTGTATGTTCTCAGCATGATGCTCATTACGTGTGATTGATAGCAACACTTACGGGAATGTGAAATTTGGATCTCCGTAGATGTTCACTTCAGGAGCACTCCCATACTCCCGTAAACAGACACCACGAGCATCTTCGCTAGCAATTCGGGCCACAAGCATGGGAGACATTGTGGTATTTATTTGACCTATAACACCAGGTTCTGGGTCAGGATCATGCAAAGCCACATGTTGTCCTGCATTTTCATCAGATTTATCCCCGCTTAGTATGATTACCATATTAAAGCTTCATATTTGAATCTCTAGAAATATTTAGACTTTGAATTTAGTAGGGGAAAACTATGTATTAAGTGAAATAACATAACCAGTCTCGACAAAGTTGAGGAAATATTCACTGACCTATGAGCATGCGAATACCAATTCTTGACATGTAAAAACGATCAAGAAATTGATGAATTTCTTGTAGATCTTTAGGCACAGCTTTGGGGTTCAGCTCTTTATTTAGCTGTTGCATACCTAAAGCCAGAGCCGGCACCACATTATTATGCCTTACTTTAATCATTTTGATCATTTGGGTGAATGCCAACTCATCGCTTGAATCTATAATCTCTGGGAAGGACCGAAGATCACGAAAAGAATCCAAATACCAATTTCTTACCTTAAAAACAAAAGGCATCATCATTTAGGCAAGCTTCCCATCAAAATCCATAAATTCACATAAATATGGAATGCCAGATGAATCAGTGAGCAGAATACATTATCAAATAAAGGAACTAAATATGGATTGCCAGATGAATCAGTGAGCATAATAAGGTGTCATATAAAGGAACACACACGCACACAACCTGTAAATTACTCTGCTCAAATAAATGACAATCAGGGAGATGGACAACTGATTGTTCAGGAAATATTAGTTAAATCGAAATAGTAGTTACAGTTTTAGTGAAGGATACACTCATATCAATGAATGATCAGTTTAATTAAAAAACAAAATCCAGGAACAGCAACATGTCAGAAGCTCGTGCACGATCTAGTGTAACTCAAAGTAATCAATTAGTACAATGCTAAAAATAATGACCAGTTACTGAACAGAAATCAATATAGTTTGGTCATTGTGCATTCTCTTTAACACATACTCATGGACCCATTAGAAGAAATGTGCCAGCACTTTTACCGAATACAGGACCAGTATTATTAACAGAACAATGTAGGAATCAAAGTAAACAAGAAAAAATAAGAGAAACTGTTGGGTCACACGTTATGTGCTTTTTAATGTTGTCATTAGTGGCACTTGAATTTTGTCTACAGTGGGTTCTTAATTAATTGGTATATGGCATGAGTCATGTTCTATGTCATGTCATAACATTGTCCACAACATGCAGCATCTGGAGTTCATGTTGTAAGTCATGTGGTAACATTGTTCACAACATACTTATTCGACTTTCGTATGCAAGATTTCTAGTTTCGGGTAGATTTATGGCTTCGGGTATTTAGATCTGAAATTGCTGCTTCGTTCAGATCTATTTTATTCTCACAGAATCTCGTTGTAATCTTGTAGTTGATATATTTATTGGGGAAATATCCGCTCGAGATTTGTCTAAACTATTTACCTGAAATGGTTAAATGGTTCCTTGATTATGGGATTCCTTGTCCGAAGTGATTCCTAGATATATGGGTGGAAAATCTGCATGAGATTTTATTGAACTATTTACTCGAAACAGTTGTTGAATTGATGGAGGCTGGTTTATGCAGATTCTACTAGGGTTTATCTCTTTCGAGAAGACTGTTGATTAATATCATGTTAAGGAGGCCGAAGGCTACAAAGGTAGGGATCGAATGGAGTTTGATCTAGTCGGTCTATGCAAGTGAATCTTGCGGTGATTACTCCATGTGGTTGATTGAGATCCGCCCATTGCGGTTTGTATTGAGTGAGAGTGTGTTTCTCCTAATGAAATCGCAATATTAGTGATTGTAATCGTTTTTGTTATAGTGGAGTAATCTGATTTTCTGTGCGTGGCCCCGCAGATGTAGGTATACGCATTGTATTGTGTTACAAAGTTTTGTATGTTCTTGAGTTTTTCCATATATGTACTCTTATTTATATGATTGATTCCTAAGTGCTGAATTACAATTGGTATCAGAGCAGGTTATCTGTGTTGCTTTGTTGTCAAAGTGGGTGTGATCTTGGTTTATCAGTACTTCAATCATGAATACTCGAGAAGGTGCGTCCGTTACTCGTCCTCCAGTACTTGTAAGTACCAACTACACATATTGGAAGTCAAGGATGCGAGCCTTTATCAAATCTCTCGATGAGAAAGCTTGGATTGTGGTGGTTAAAGGATAGTCTCCACTTGTTGAAGTTGACAAAGATGGCAAGGAACGTCTCAAGCCAGCAAAAGAATGGAGTCAAGATGAAGATCATGCAGCTTTCGGAAATTCTAAAGCCGTTAATGTTATTTTCACTGCAATGGATGAAGTTCAATTCAAACTTATCTCTACCTGTGAGTATGCTAAAGAAGCATGGGACATCATTCAGAATGTTCATAAAGGAACCAATACGGTAAGAGTCTCAAAACTTCAACTGATTGCTTCATAATTTGAGGAATTAAGAATGGGTGATGATGAGACCATTGTTGAATTTAATGGAAAATTGAGAGATATAGCTAATCATGCTTATCAACTTGGTAAAAATATTCAGATGTGAAGTTGGTACGTAAAGCTCTAAAATCTCTCCCTGAACGTTTCTCTGCTAAGATAGCAGCTATAGAGGAAGCTAAAGATATCTCAACAATGAGACTTGACGAACTAATGGGATCCATGCAGACTTATGAGATGAATCAGAAACAGAATAAAAGAGAAAAAGGAGTGGCCTTAAAGGTCGATTCTGGAGATGTCTCTAAAGATGATGAGTCGGGTCTAGATAAGAATATTGTTCTGTTGACTAAAAACTTCAGTAGGATACTCCTACTTAAGAAGATTAGTAGTAAAAGACAATTTCAGGGCACGAAATAATGTGCCTCGATTGAGTGATATGTCTCCTAGAAAAACCTTCAACCGAAATCAAAGGTATGATCAGAAGAAGAAAGGAAAAGGAATTCAGTGTAGAGAGTGTGAGGGACATAGGCATATTCAGGCTGAAAGTGCAAATACTCTGAAGAAGCAAAAAGGGAGGTCCTTGACTAGTACCTAGAGTGAAGATAAGTCTGAGGGCAGTGCTGAAGATGAGGAAATCACCAGTAATTATGTTGCATTTGCAATCTCTATGAAAAAACAATCAGACTACAACACTAGGAGTCGTGTTACATCTGATGTTACAACATCAGTCATACATCTGCCAACAAATTAGACAATGTCAGATCCAGTGTTATGACATCATCCATGACATCTACAACCGAATCAGACTCTGAGGTTGACGGCGATGAGGAAGTTAAGAAGAAGATATCCGAACAGCATACCAGATAATGTATGAAAAGTGGATAAAATCTGCAATATTAACAAAATGCTAAAGAAGAAAATGAAAGACTGAAGGAAGAGGAGGAAGTCAAAATCAGATATCTGAAAGTTAAGCAAAACTTTAGAGAGCTGAAGAGTACCCTCAGAAATGTTCTCCTCATGGCAGAAAAAGCTGAGTGCACATTGAATAAGTGGAATTCTAGAAAAGCAAAACTGGATAATATCTTGAACATGTGTAAGATTTCAGGAGACCGTACTGGAGTGGGCTATAATAGAGGATTCAATTATAACATTTCTACTGCAAAAAGGATACAAGTCACGAAAGAACTAAAGAAAATTGGTCAGCACAAGGACAATGATGGTAGGAAGAAGTTAACAAGAACTGTCAAAGGTGGAAGTCCAATGTGTGGATATTGCAGATTTGTTGGTCATTCTGAGAAGAACTACTTTAGTCGTATGCGTCATTTCATGGAGTGTAGAATAGTTAGTTCTCTCGACAGGAAAGTGAAAAAGCAATGGGTCAGGAAGACTGAGTTATACAGCATGGTGGCCTATACATCTTTAATAGCATCTTCAGATAACATGTGGTATTTTGACAGTGGTTGTTCACAGCACATGACAAGCAACAAGGAATTTCTTGATAACTACAAAGTCAGTACTGGGAGTCGCGTGACTTTTGGTGATGGTCGAAGGAGCAAGGTTATTGGAAAAGGAAATCTGAATGTAGTCAGACTTCCTAAACTTAAGAATGTTTTGCATGTCGAAGATCTTAAAACTAATCTTATTAGCATCAGTCAGCTGTGTGATCAAGGGTTGCTGGGGAGGTTTACTAAGAAGAAATGCTTGGTTTTTTATGCTAATGAAGAATGCATTCTGATGTGCAAGGGGTCAGTCGACAACTGCTATCTTCTTCAAAACTCTAATACTTGTCTGCAGACGGTTGCTGACGAATCTGAATAATGGCATCAGAAACTTGGACATTTAAATTTCAAAACTCTTATGAAGATTTTCTAAGCTTGGGGCTGTCAGAGGAATGCATGTTCTAAACAGAAAGAAGGATGGTATCTGTGGTCTATGTCAGTTCGGCAAGCAGCAGAAAACAACTCACGAGCAACTGCAGAATATTACTACATCTCAAGGGTTGGAATTACTTCATATGGATCTCATTGGTCTCACATCTGAAACAAGTGTTGGACGGAAGATGTATATATTTGTTTATGTTGATGATTTTTCTAGATTTACCTGGGTGGATTTCCTTGAAGAAAAATCTGACACCTTTGAAGCATTCAAAAAATTGTGTATCCGTCTTCAGAATGAGATATAAGAATTAGAAGTGATCATGGTAAGGAGTTTGAAAACCGTTTGTTTGCTGATTTCTGTGAATCACAGGGAATTGCTCATGAATTTTCGGCTCTAAAGGCTTCTCAACAGAACAGAGTGGTGGAAAGAAAGAATCGGACTCTTTAAGAGATGGCCCGAGTCATGCTAAATGCCAGAAAAGTTGGTGTGAGGTGGTGGACTGAAGCTATAAGTACAGCTTGATATACTATCACTAGAGTATACCTTCGTCCAAGAACTGAGAAGACACCCTATAAGATCTGGAAGGGAAGAAAGCCGAATGTATCTTATGTCCATATTTTCGGAAGCACGTGCTATATCTTGAATAATCGTAGACAGAGAGGGAAGTTTGATGCTAAAAGCGATGAAGGAATCTTTCTGGGTTATTCTATATCAAGTTGTGCATATCATGTACCAAAACAATGATGGAATCTATAAATGTTGTTGATGATTTTGATCAGTAAAGAGAGACAGTAACGGGTGAAGGAAGCTCCAGACAAGAAGAAAGTACTTAGGAAGAAGAGCATGTTGTGACTGATGTTGCAACACCAGGAATGACTCACAACGATGATGTAACTGATGTTGTGACACAAGAGAACATCTTCTGCTGACAATCAAGGTAAGTAACCAGCCACTAATTCTTATGAAGTTACCACCAGAGTTATCAAGAATCATCCACCTGAGCTGGTCATAGAAAATATATTTGAAGAACATCGAATAAAAGGCACAAGAAGTATCACCTATCGTGATCTCGCTGGGTATGTATGTTTTACCTCCTTGTTTGAACCAAAGAATGTGAAGGACGCCCTTGCAGATGAATACTGGGTGTCAGTATGCAAGAAGAGCTTAATCAGTTTCAAAAAATTGATGTGTGGACTCTTGTTGAAAGACCAAATGGGGTGAATGTAATTGGCACCAAATAGATCTTTAAGAACAAGACTGATGAAAAGGGAAATATCACACGCAACAAAGCAAGACTAGTTGCTCAATGATACTCTCAAGCAAGGTTTTAGGTCTCGGTTTCGGTCTCGGTATCGCTCTTCCCAAAATTTAGGTTTCGGTATCGGTATCGTCCGTTTCGGTGGTTTCGGACGGTAGTTTCGTTTCATCGGTATCGGTAGTTTCAGATACTTAAAACTCTATTAAATACTATCAAATATTATCAAATATTAGCACAAATACCTTTTTACTAGTCACACATTTTGTTAAAAGTATTATGCTAAATATATTACATTTTTTTGATCAACAGGATTGAAAATAAATGAGAATGGCAAGCTTCTGAATAAATGGAAGGGTTTGGTGGCTGAAAATGATAACTTTGTAAATAAATGAAAAACCTTTAGTGGCTGAATGTCAAGCTTGTAATTAAATGGAAAGCCTTTAGTGACCAGCTCACTCAAAAGGTCAAACTTCTTAATAAATGCTAGCATGTGTTGGACAATTGCACTTGCACCGTGCAAACAAAATTTAAATTAAATGCTAGAATATGCTACCATGTAAGATCTCAAATTGCAGGAGGCGGGTTTCTTCGGGGATGCGACGGGAGGCGGGCGACCATGAGGTACGTCCATCTCTTCGTTTCTTCTTCTTTTTCTGGATTTTGGTGATGTTTCCCCCTCCTCCTTGTTTTCATTTTTTTAAGTTTCAGTCGGTATCGGACAAGTTTCGGCCGGTATCAGTCAATACGGTCGAAACCCAGGCCGATACGACCGAAACCCAGGCCGATACGGCCGAAACCCCGGCCGAAACCCGGCCGATACGGCCGAAACCGAGAAGTAACATGTGGTTTCGGACCGGTCCCCTCCGAAACCGATCCGAAACGGCCGAAACCTTTAGGTTTCGGCCGAAACCTAAAACTATGCTCTCAAGTGAAAGGTGTTGACTTTGATGAGACATTTGCTCTTGTAGCTCGGTTGGAGTATATCAGACTTCTTGCTGTTGCGTGCAGTTTTAATTTTAAGCTTCATCAGATGGATGTGAAGAGTGCCTTCCTGGATGGCATTCTTAATGAAGACGTGTATGTTAAGCAGCCCAAAGGATTTGAAGATCCTCATTTCCCTGGTCATGTATATCAGTTGAAGAAGGCTCTCTATGATTTGAAGCAGGCACCAAGTGCTTGGTATGAGAGATTGACCAAGTATTTACTTCAGAAAGGCTATGAAAGAGGGGGAGTTGATAAGACTTTGTTTGTTCAGAGAACCAAGTCTAAAGTGATAGTTGTGCAAATCGACGTTGATGACATTGTGTTTGGACCAACTTCACAGATACTGGTTCGGGAAATCATTGATTTGATGCAGAAGGAATTTGAAATGAGCATGGTTGGTGAACTTAATGTCTTTCTTAGATTATAGGTGAAACAGATCAAGAAAGGTTTGTTTATCTCTCAAAGCAAGTATGCTAAGAATCTTGTTAAGAGGTTTGGGTTAGAAAACTCAAGACATGTTCGCACTCATATGTCTGTAAGTGAAAAGTTAACTAGAGATGATAGTGGAAAGTCAGTTGATGTCACTCTGTAAGAAATATGATTGGCGGTCTCATATATCTCACTACTAGCAAACCTGGCATATGCTTTAGTGTGGGAATTTATGTTCGCTGCTAAACAGCTCCTAAAGAGTCTTATATTACAGCTATCAAGAGAATTATCAGCTATATTAATGCTACAGCAGACTATGGTATTTGGTACTCTAAGGATACAAATACTCATCTCTCTGGATACAGTGATGCTGATTGGTCAGGAAATACAGATGACAGAAAGAGCACTACTGGTGGCTGGTTTTATGTTGGTTATAATCTAGGTTCATGGTATAGTAAGAAGTAGACCTCAATGTCATTGTCAACCGTTGAAGCAGAATATATTGCTGTTGGGAGCTGTTGTACTCTATTCTTGTGGATGAAGCAGATGTTGACGGACTATGGAGTACAACAAGCAGTTTTAACAGTGGTATGTGACAATCAAAGTGCTATAAATATCTCCAAGAATCATGTGCAATATTCAAGAACGAAACACATTGATATTCGGCACCACTTTATCAGAGAATTAATGGAGCAGAAAGTTATTGTTATAGACTATGTTACAACATCATGTCAGCCGGCAGACATTTTTACTAAACCACTTGACACAGGCAGGTTCGATGAGTTACGACAAGCTCTGGGGCTTTGCCGTATTTAACTTTACAGTTCAATTGAACTGCATAAAAATAAGAGAAGAGGGGGGAAAGCAATAAAAGGCGGTTGTGATGTTAGGGCTTAAAATTTCTTCCATTCTAACTCTCAAAAGGGGGGAATTTCTGGTGCTTCTCTACTCTCAGCGAAAGATCCATCTCCTCCATCTCAATTACTCGCACTCAAGGTGATCGTCCCTCGCAGCCTCGCCGCTATTCTCGTAGATCAGCCTCTGCAAATGTTGTTGCCTCCTCATCTACTCTTCCTCCAATTAAACGAAAAGGCACCGTGCATCGATTTGCCCGGACATCTATGTCGTCTTCAACCTTTGTTCCTCAAAATTTCACTGCATCCTCACCAACTTCAGGGTCATCCACGGACATGCAAGTCGCCGACGCTTCATTTCTGGAAATTGTCCCATTCGTCCAAACCTCGATTAAATGTGAGGTACCCTCTCATTCCTCAAAGCCTACTGCATCTGAAGATCTTTTTGACTTGTTTTGCACTTTGAGCGAGGCTGTGGAAAGTTTTGATTTGTCTCATATGGACTGTTCTGGGCTGAGAATTGGTGATGTATGACTTGACCGTCTTGTTGGGGTGTTAAAAAGCATGCGTATTGTGGATGGAAACACATTGGTGATGTCAGGCAGTGTGATTTGGGGATCTTTTGTTTGCTCCGCAAGGTAGGTAGCCAGAGCCAGCCATTTTTCATTAAACAGGTATGATAGTCTTCAACTCCTACGGGGTACCCACTACTCGGAGTACCCTCCCACCAAAAAAAGATGTGTGGTTCGGTGGTTCGACCAAAAATGATATGCTTACACACAAGACTACCCCTCTTCCCGAAAGCTTCGCGGGGACGACTTGACTCTTTGCCTCCCTCCTTGGAGCTCATCCATTCGTTGGGTGATCCCTTGCTCTCGCGTTCAAGTGTTCGCTCGTCGTTTAGACCGGTGAGTAACATTTCTGCTCATTGCAGTCACCTCCGGGGTTCTTCGCACCTGGGTAGTACCAGGACCCTTGTGGTGCATACGGCTCAAGTGGCGAAAGCCCTTTCCTTCGCGCTTGGTAAGTGCTTCGCTGTAGCGAAGCTTACTGCTAGCCTATTGGCTAGCCCATGGGCACAAACTGAATTCTGTCTTCCTAGGAGAACTTTGCAAAATCTTTCATTCAACCAATCTTAATGGAAGCATTGATGAAGGGGTAATTGCTCAGATTTAGTCGGTAAGAGATCTCGTCCTCGTCCATCATCGGTTGTATTAACTGAAATAGATGTGTTGGATGAATCTGATTCATCAAAATCTGCTGATATCGGGGGACGTAAGACAAGTGATGAGGAGTCTTCTGTTTCACAGGATTCATATTTTCAAGATCATTGGTGTGGGCTGGAGATTCTAGATGATATTGTATCTAACTATCGAATTGATGAACACGCTGCCCCTGATGAATGTCATGTTGCACCTGATGTTGTACCTGATGTCATAAACCATGTTGTAATACAAGACACTACATGCACCTCCTCCCCTCCAGTTGATACTCCAACTTCACATGCTCCTGATCATCTTGTGTCAGATCATATCTCTGCTCCTACTGATCTGGAAGTTTCTCAATCATGTCAACATTGTCGTAACTCTGCAAAGCGACGTGGTGCCCCTTCCAGTTCTCCATCTCCCTCTTCGTCAATGCCGGCTTCAAAAGGGCCAGAGTTACTCTTGAAGAATCTGCTCCCTCTACACCTCTATTTACAGTGTCAGATGCTTTGAACAAAATGTTCTTTGATCAAGACTGCAAGAAACACTGGGCTTTGTATTCTGATCGGGCCATTTTGCAGAAAAGCATGTGTCTGTGGATGCGTTCTCCAAGACCTGTTTCATCTCAGTTTTGAAGGATATGCAGCTATTTCACTTATGCCACATACTTCAAATCCTATCATCTTATGCTTGTTCGAGAGTTTTACTGCAATCTCTCCAAATCAGTTAGTGACTCATAGTCAAAGTGGTCATTTCACTCATATATATATACGAGGAAAAATAGTTGCATTTTCCCCTTCTTTGATCAATAAGCACCTACACTGGTCATGTCCTGCCTCAATTTCTTCTTATGTTGATGTTGTTGGTGATGACAACGATTATTTCATTAGAGTGGTTACGGCTGAGAAGTTGCTGCACTTGCCGAAATCCACTTCATTTCTGTCACCTTCTTTTCAGCTAAGTACTTTCTGTTGTATCGTGTTGCAACTAGAAACTGGCTTCCTACATCGAATGTGTCTGTTGTAACCAAAGATATGTGCAAACTCTTACTCTGCGTTGGTACCAAACAACCTCTAAATT
This sequence comes from Scilla litardierei, assembly GCA_030789695.1. Taxonomy (NCBI): domain Eukaryota; kingdom Viridiplantae; phylum Streptophyta; class Magnoliopsida; order Asparagales; family Asparagaceae; genus Scilla; species Scilla litardierei. The sequence continues at coordinate 140,693,019 of CM061140.1, read as the reverse complement.
TGGGGAGGATTATCTTTGACTCTATAGTAGCTCGAATCTTCTATTGCATCCACCACTTTGCCACATTCGTGTCAGATCTCTCAGCTGCTTCAGTCTCAAAAGGTTGCACTTAAGCCACATAATTTGGTTCTCGTCTGAAGGACTTGGTTTCAATGTACGGACAATTGCAGGTAAGACTCATGACATCTCCAATGCTCATGTATCTCTTATTGCTGGAGGCTCTGCTTCACATGAGTCAGCTTCACCTACTGCTAAAGGATCTGCTCCACCTAAGTCAGCTTCATCTACTCCTTCATCTACTCCTGCTCATCCTACTTCTGGACCAGTATCTGAGTCTCTTTCAGCTGCTCGCATTCTTGATGACATAGCCACCTATGAGACTGCCTCCAAGGACATTGAGAGTCAGATTGGCATCCTACAGTCTCAGAAGGCCATATTTGATAGCAGAATTCAGACCATCCGAAGCATGTTGACTACTCCTTGTGTTGGCCCCTCAGTCACTGCTTCTGGCCCGTCTTCATGAGGTAACCTTTAGTATTTTGTGGCTCAAATGGGGAGGTTATGATGCTGTGGTATATCTGTTGTGGTTATCTGTTGGTGCATTAGTGATGCTGCTGTGCTACTCGGATAAATGCTATTTCTATTTTTTGGTTGTGCCACTAAATGTCAAAGGGGGAGTTTGTTGAGTCACACGTGATGTGCTTTTAATGTTGTCATTAGTGGAACTTGAATTTTGTCTTGTCTACAGTGAGATCTTGATTAATTGGTATATGACATGAGTCATGTTGTATGTCATGTCATGACACTGTCCACAACATGCAGCATCTGGAGTTCATGTTGTAAGTCATATTGTAACATTATTCACAACATACTTATTCGATTTTCATATGTAGGATTTCTGGTTTTAGGTAGATTTCTGGCTTCGGGTATTTAAATCTGATTTTGCTGCTTCGTTCAAATCTATTTTATTCTCCCAGAATCTCGTTGTAATCTTGATGGTTGCTAAATTTATTGGGAAAATATCCGCTCGAGATTTGTTTAAACTATTTACCCGAAATGGTTAAATGGTTCCTTGATTTATGGGATTACTTACCCGAAGTGGTTCCTAGATATATGAGCGAAAAATCTGCACGAGATTTTATTGAACTGTTTACCCGAAACAGTTGCTGAATTGATGGATGCTGGTTTATAAGGCACTCATGCGGATTCTACTCGGGTTTATCTCTTTCGGGAAGGTTGCTGATTGATTTCCTGGGAAGGAGGCCGACGGCTACAACGGTAAGGATCGAGGGGAGTTTGATCCAATTGGTTTATGCAAGGGGATCTTGCATGCAAGGGGATCTTGCGCGCAAGGAGATCTTGCAGTGATTACTCCATGGAGTTGATTGGGATCACCCATTGCGATTTGTATTGAGTGAGAATGTGTTCCTCCTAATGAAATTGTAATATTAGTTATTGTAATCGCTTTTGTTATAGTGGAGTAATCTGATTTTCTGGGCGTGGCCTCGCAGATATAGGTGTGCGCACCGAACTGCGTTACAAAGTTTTGTATGTTCTTTAGTTTTTCTGCTCTTATTTATATGATTGATTCCTAAGTACTGAATTACAGAAACAATCGACACCCTTTTTTGAAAGATTCATGAAACAAACAATCATTATAATTAAGAATTACAATAACAATTGGTCTGCAAAATCCAAATTCAAATTCCAACAACAGAACTTGATTCCTTGTATTTCATAACCGAGTTGCTCGCTTTGTGCTAGCATCAGATGCTTAAAAGTATCAATTGCCTCCATAATTTAAAACAGTCTAATAATTACACCCATAGGGATTGATAACAAAATTAAAAAACTCATCATCCAATCTAATGAAGATAGGAAACAATGGATACATTGGACACAATGGATACTTTGCAGGACACAATGGATACTTTGCAGGACACAAATAAACCCATGGTGACCAGCTTCGTTTCTGGAGTCCACATTGTAATAACACATCCAATTAATTAAAACAAATTAGTTTAATTAATCATGTAAATTAAACGTAAAGAGAAAATTGTGCCAAAAAGATATAATCTACAAATAAAGGACACTTGGTACCATGAAAACAAAACAACAACAAAAATCTAAATGTATCCAAGGGGTGACACTTGTCACACCACTAAGATTACATTGCACTCACCCAGCATTTTCTTCTCCCTACTTCATTCAAACATCCCCATTTGATTCAAAAAACCACCACCACCAACTCCTGTCTAATTTCTACTTCCCCTTGAGAGATTGAGATGGAAGGGCATCTCGAGATTCTTGGATCAAATATGAGAATATGAGAAATGAGAAAAGTATAAACTCAAAACTCATTCATTTTTCCTATCATCGCTAAAGCTAAAAAATTAAAAAACATGGGTGTCGGCGGGTCGCTGCCGGCGAAGTTGTTGTCGGCCACCCGGGTCCGACGGCCGGCCCTGGGCTCCTCCAAGTATGTTGCCCCCGAACCTGGGTGAGCAGCAGGAAGAAGAAGGGGAGCAAAAGGGGGGAGTTTCATTTTAGCCTCTATATTGTCACAAATTTGTTTTTAGGCCAAAAATTTTCACATAAAGACCCAGATATGGTTCAGTTTGCAAACATAAATTGCAACTTGATGCCAATGTTGATTATTGTCTACATAAGAGCTGAATGCTACAAATTTTACAGAAAGACCCATGTACTTTCTAGGATTTTGCAGAAAGACCCGTGGACTTTCTAAAATTTTCTGAAAGGCCCTTCATGAAATAAAAATAATAATTTAGAAATGAGTACAAATATTATGAACCTTGATGAAACAAATATGAGTAAATTTTTTAGATTTAGGGATCATTGACATTGATTGCCATATAATAACTTGAAACTAAAACTAATCTTCGTTTTTTTTGTTTTAGGAATCGCATACATCGTGGGTGACTGAAAACGTATTCTAGTTGACCGTTACGAAGTGAGTACAACTTTTCTTTCTAAAATAGTTTTTATACAAAATCTATGATTGAAATGTAAGGTTTCATTGATTATTCTACATAGCAAAAAAGTTTGGTTAAATTTATTTCATATTGTGCATGAAATGTTTGATCTAGTTAGAATGGTTTACTCCATAACTATTTTAAAATGAAAACGTTACAAAAAATGTGATTATCATTAACATACTAATTCGATTATGATAATTGTGAAATTTTGAGAAACTATGCATTTCATCTGTCCACATAGTCTTTACCATTTTATACTCATCAAATGATTTTATATTGTAAATGACATAAAATATGAAAAGTGACTCATATATGCATACTACATGCACATGCTTTAAAATGAAGGATAATGAGAAACAATTTATGTACTTTCAAACCCTCAAAGTCTGCTATGTAATGAACTGTATAATATATGAGCCTGCCATATGGTATTGAGTGTATTTGTGTATATATATCTATCTATCTATATTACATTTGAGGACTTTCTTTGAATTGCCTTGCTGACTAAGACAAGCTGATGTCGTGCTGATATATAAAGAGGTTGATAGAAGAATGGCTAGAATTTAATCTTGGTAAAAGAAGAGTTGAGATTAGTGTTTGGAAAAACCAAAAAATCTCTGCACATGAATCGCTGACGTGGCTAGATTCAATGAGACCTGATCACATAGATTGATGATGTGGCAGAAATCGCATCCATTAATAACATAAATTAACACAGATGGATCACACCCCAAAATTTAAGTACCCACATGTTCCCAAGAAAAGAAACTTTAACACCTCTCACTCGCATTTACTCTCCCTCATCAAAACCAATCTCTATCTCCCGAAGGCGCCCGCTAAATTTTTGCTCTTTTAAATTATGAAGTGGAATATTATGTCCCAAAGATTTGGAGTGGAAATAATTTTTGGGGAAATAATTTTTAGGGAAACAAATATTTTAAATGAACCGTGCCTGAGTGCACGGGTTATGACTAGTGTGTGTGCCTTCGGACAGGTGTTGAAAGCTAAGTGCCGCACCATGATAATGGTGGGGCCACCTCTAGAGTCTCACATCCATACATGTGAATTGGCCTTTGTGCAACATATGGCAAGGATTGGTACAATGTCCCCGGGTGACTATCGATTGACTAATTGATTTAATTATGTGCTTGCGCAGTCCCATGCTACTAAGTCATAATTCGTAGCCTTAATTGGATATTAGATAGGGTTTGCAAAAAAAGAATTTTTATTGTTACTCTGGTTATGTTTTTTGTTAATATCTTAACATGTCATAATGTCCTCTATGTTATGTTTCTTTATTATACTTCTGATACAGTTCAAGTAGTATTGCCATTAAATTGCATGTTTCTTTAAACAAAGTTTATATTTATGCCTGATTTACTTGGGAGAAATTTTGTACTCACCGACTCGTAGAGCTCACCCTGTGGTTTTTCGTAAAACCATTTTAGATGCAACTTAACCTACAAATTAGTGCTGGTAAGAGCTGCAGAAGTTGATACCAAGCGGAGTGTTAAATTTTGTGACACGTACACTAAGTTACCATAGAGGTGTTTTGTTTTTAAGAACTCCTTATTGTATGATATATTTTGACAAGACATCTGTGATGTATTATATTTTATCTTACTATAAACCTTCTTTAGTCTTAAAGAAGCAATCTGGATCTTATGTATTTGGGTGAATATCAAGCAATGACCACTGAGGCTTGGCACGTGTAAGAGTTCATTCTCGTATGCACGACGCCGCTGTTATGTACCCCTGCTTGTTTAAGTTCTTTAAGTAATCTGTTGCGGGGTTTGGGGCGTTACACACGTTACACACACTGAATGCTTCAAAGACCACACACAACTACAAAACCTAGACAAAGAACCAATGACCTAAAACCTTAAACTTCACAATGCCTCCAGAAAAACGGAATTAACTGAATTAAAAAAATTACTGACAAGTACCAAGAGCAAATATAACCAGAATGCACAAAAGCTTAGACAAGATTATTCCAATAAAAAATTTATATATATCATACAAGAAAGATGTATCATGATAAATAAGCATCAATCATTAGAAAGTCGTCTCAGTATAGAAGAAAACAAAACACCAATAACTAGATGATTTCTATAATCTAATAGTATAGTCAAACAACCAGACCACAGCAATCTTAAGGACTTGATAATTACAATTTATAGCATATCTATATAACGCGTCACCTCATACCAAATTAACACCATTTTAAGAAATCCAGCGCCGCATTAAACGATAAATGCTGAGCAAAAGTTGAGAAGCCAGTGACAAATCCATTTGGGTGCCAGAAAAACACTTATCTGTAATGACTTCAAGCTCTGCATCACGACCGAATTTATCAAATCAAACAACAAATAATTTTAGAAGTTACAACCTTAATTGATGGTAGTCATTATCCTATTTATATTCTCACACATGGTAACCAAATGAATGCAAACGACAAGTATTTTGATTCAAGATATTCGTTAACCAGGAGTAAAAATCACATCTAGCGTCATGTGACCAATTTTCTAAAAGACGATTTCATTATGCGTGCAGTTCAGAAGCGCATAACACATATACAGATTATGCGGCCGATTATACGGATTATGCGGTTTACGTGAAAATGAATATTTTAATAAAAAATAAGTAGTATGTATATATACATATATATACAAATATGTATATTAAATTAAAAGAACCCTAAAAGATGGTAACAAGAAAAAAATCATATTAACTTTTAAAAATATGGATAAATTTATACTAAAATATCGGTACCATTAATGCGATCAATACATAAAATAACTAAAGTCTAAAGCAATATATCTACACACACAACATAAATAGTTAGTTTTACATCCAAATCAAAAGCATGTCAAATATAAGAATTTTGAAATAACAAAAGATCCATTATATATCTACTCATCATCTTCCTCGTCAGCTTCATAACAAACATCATCATCTAGACCCAATCTGAAAAAAGAAAAGAAGAAATGAAAAAACATGCGGCGAAGCCGCTGGTTCCTGCTGGGAAGCAAAGAAAAGTGAATAAAAAGAATAAAAACATGGGTGCATACCTGTTTCCCATCGCCACTTCGCTTCGTTGCTTCCCTCCTTGATCCGCTGCTACTTTGCCTTCGATAGGATGGAGAGAGTGGCCGGCACTTTTTGTTTTGGAAAAATTCTTAAAATCAAAAAACTGATTTTTATGCTTAACGAGCCAAATTTCTTAACGTTTTTGTGTTTTTTAGTTGCTGATTATGCGCCCGTATATTCGCATATGCAGGTGCATAACAGTTTTACAACTGATTATGCGGCCAAACTGCATAATTTGATTTTGGCCGCATAACTGATTTTTCAGGCGACCAAAGGCCTCCTCCTTATATGCGGGCGCGTATAACTTGTTTTAGAACATTACATGTGACTGAATATTCAAAGGCATACAATAGTAGAACACAACAGCCTAAAAACAAAACCTATGAATTAAGACAATTTAATGAAGAAATGTAATCAACATATGAGTTCCTTGGTCCAACCTAGAAGCAAGTTTAAGCCCAAACCAGAAAATGCTTAATCTAATGTTCACTTAATTTCACATGAGGCCAAAATGTAGAAAATAAAAATAAAAATCATTTAAAAATGATTATGACGTGAAGCCCATATACCACAATTCCACTCCAAACATAGCCGACGGAAACATAACCTATGATGCCAACTAAGGGCATGTTCTTTTGTGTTTAAATTTGTGTTTGTTGGAATGGGTGAATAGTGTTGAGAAGGTAGAGTATTGTGTTTTTTTGGGTTTATGTGGGGTTGTGAATGTGGATGTTGGAATTTTTTGTGGAGTCCACACAACTTTATTGTGTTTTTTTTTGTTGAAGTGGGTTTTGAATGTTATTGTGAATGTTGGAGAGAGATAGAGAGATAGATAGAGAGATAGATAGAGGCGGGCCCCCTCCCCATTCCAACACCCGTATTCACAACATTTTGTGGCTTCTACATTTGTTGGAATCTAACTGCCACGTATGCGAGATCAGCGACGAAATAATCCAGCACAAAAGAACACATTGTGTTGAAGTGGCTGTTGAAGTGAGTGAATAGTGCCGTGAATAGTGGAATCTCGCCACTTCAACGCACACAACAACACAAAAGAACAGGCCCTAAAGTGACTCTCAAATGCAAAATCAAATCAAATCAATCATGCTCAAAAATACAACTATACCCCCAATAAACTTTAGCACTACTATGATCAAACGAGACTTTAAAAATAAAAACTGACCCCAAAACGGAAACAAAACCAATCATTCAACCAACATCCCATTTCAGCAAATATCCCTAAGCATACAAAATAATACATAAAGAAAACCCATTAATCAGAATCAAATCCAACATTCAACAATTCACGAAATCTGGAAAGTGGGAAAAGGTAGCAGGACTCCACAAAATACGCCTAAATTTAAGAAAATCAATAGCTACAGAATACGAAACCCAATTCCAAAATCGCATCAAAAACACGAATAAATGATCAAAATTTTACCTTTAATACGGCGGGTTTGTGTGACAAGCCAGAGGGCAGGTTCTCGAGCTCAATGGCTCTCCTGGCGATCCTAATGGGAAGCTCCTTGTGTAGGAATTGGGCGGAAATCAGGAGGTTTTTCTCGGTGGGCTTCGATCCGAACTCCATCATGTACCTCAGGCTGACTCCCGTCTGCCTCTTTTCTCCCCATCGCTGCACTTCGTCGACGATCGCCTTCGAGAAAGTCTCTGAGGCCTTTTTGGCCGCCATTACGGAGAGATCGGAGAGAACAAACGCATGCGCGAGTTAAGGGGGAGGGGGAGGGAGGGGGAGGGATAAGTGACTGAAAATGAAAGAGATTACAAGGGGCGGGTCCATTTCGATGATTCTGTACTCGTTAGGGGTATGTTTGCAAAATAAACAATTAATTAAAAACCCATGTGTGGACGTCTTTCGTAATAAAATGTTAATCGTTAACAATATTTTCAAAACAAAATGAAAAATAAAATGAGTCGCCCTGACTTAATGATAAAATCATCAGATCTATGTCACGAGGGATCTCAAATTTAAGAAGAAAATTAGGATGTTGTCTTTGTTTTTATTACTAAAAAAGAAAATAGAAGCTAGTGAAAGTGATGCAATTTCATTTTCAGTCCGTCTTCAAATTTTCATTAGATTTATTTTATTTCTTGTATAAATTCATTATTTACACTTGATGAACTAGCAAAATTTCTTGTAATAATTTGCATTCAATTAATTGTTCTGTTTATTTTAACATATATTTAATTTGTTTTTATTAAATGTATACAAACACTAGTTGTCTGAATTTTCGAGATCATATTTCCCTTTTTTAAGCAAGCAAGGTGTACCTATTCTATATGCATGTATCTCTTTTTTGTCCGATTTGTTCCTTTTTCCCCCTTCTCATAGCAAAAAAAAAATGTAAGGTTGGTTATGTAATGTAGCTGCAGAAAATCTTTCTAATTTTCATACCACCTTCAAATCAACATAATTTTATATTAATTGTATATTTATTTCGTAGCTTTAAAATCTTTTGTTACATTATTCTTCGTTAGAAACTTAGAAACATGCAAAAATGAACCAATAATGACTACAGTACTCATTGTAATGTTAAGGAGAAGACAGAGAAAAAATTAAGAAAAATGTTTGGTTCGATGGGCGGTCGGAAGAGACAGTGAGGATGTTTTAATGATTTTGGGATTAACGCCGAATTATGCTTATCTAGAAGGGCGTGTGCAAATTTGCAAGATTTAGGTATTATACAAAAAAGATCCCAAAACGCGACAGTGTTTGCGCCTACGATGCCACGCGTGAGGCCGCAATCTCTTGCTCCTTGTGGTGGCAAACGAGTTTCATCCCCACTGATCCGATCCGGATCTCGGGCTTCGGATGGGTCAAAACGGGTTCGGTTCATATGCGGGTTGACCCGTCTACCCCGATAAGATCCGGCTCGTGTACATGTTCGATATAGCCAGGCCCGGTTCTACTGCTAGGCAAGTTAGGCAGCCGCCTAAGGCCTCGAAATTTCGGAGGCCTCGTATTTTCATTTTTGGGTCTAAGCCAATCTCAATTTTCATTTTATCTCAAAGCCCGATGCTGCGGCCCACCTCATTGACTCAACTCCACGTCTCCAACGGGTTGATTGAAAGAGTTTGTGAATAAAAAATTAAAAAAAGAGAGATCTCAAACGACTCCTCCTCCAAGTCTCCAATCGCCGCCGCCGCCTTCTTCAATCGTCGCTGCCCTCTGCGCTCAGACTTCTCGCTATCTCTCTCTCTCTCTGGGCCTCTGTCTATCTCTCTGGCTCTCCCAGGCCCAATCTCCATCTGGCCCCGGCTCGGCGCTCCGATCGAATCATCGACAGCATCGGCGGTCTCTGCGACTGCGGATCGGCTGATTCGGCGCCTTCGTGAATCGTGACTCCGTCTCTCTCCCTCCAGCATCGACGGGCCCGTCTCTCTCCGAGACTTCGACAGAACGGCTCGGCGGCATCTCTAATCGGTGAGGACTAAAACCCCTAATTTTTCTTCCCTCGTCCTTCGACTATCTGTTTGAATTTTGGATGCGTATATAATTTCTATGCTTTAACTGTCCCTTTATATCTCTTTAAGAAATTGAAATTGAATTCCAATTAAGAAATCGAAGGCTATGGTATAATACCTGTTATTTCAATTAAGAAATCTTAGGCTGTTGAATTAATGGGTCCAATGGGTCCATTACTATTAGCATAACTTTCGACCAGTATGTAAGGAACCCTGCGGGGCTACACACACACTAGAGGGGGTTAAATAGTGTAATGGCAAGCAAAGTGCTTAATTAAAAGTTACTGAAATTAAAGCACAATAAGCAGCGGAAATTAAACAGAGTGCTCAACAACAACTTTCGCAAACACAAGGATTTTACACTGGTTCCCCAAAACTTGGGTACGTCCAGCCACACCAGTATTCACTATATTCCCACACAAAGAAGTGAATACAAATCCCTCAAAGAGCTACCTCACACAGAGGATTTAGGATTTCCACAAAGAGATATTCTTACTCTCACACATAGAGACCTCACACAGAGGATTTTGTTCTTCACACAGAAAGAACAAAACTCTCACATAGAGCGTAACTTCCACAAAGAGGGTAACTAATTCCCACAAAAAGAATTAGGGGTATCACAAAGGTTAAACGAAATAACACTTACCTATGCCTTGATATGATCGTACCAATGCGATGAAGAAGGCATGCAAGTGAAACTCAAGTGCTTGAGATGAGGCTTTGATTGCACTTGATGACCTTTCTCTCTTCTATGAATGAATCCTAACACTTCCCACTTGAGTGTATGAAAATGAAGAGAAGAAAGATGATCTCCAAGAAAGGAATGAGAATTAGATCCCTTGGAGAATTTCCCTATGAGCTAGCTTCAATGCATGAAGAGGAATGTGCTCATGAGAGGGAAATGGGAGAGATTAGGAGTGGCTATTGATTCTCAAAGATATTCAATATTAACCAAGAGTTCTAAATGAACTAAGCCATCTCCTATATATAGGAAGCCCAAAGGAACTCTCAAAAGCCATGAAAACAGCCAAAAACAAAAAGCTGTAACGGCTAGATTTTGGCAGTATATGGCCCAGACAGTCGACTGATGAACAAGTGACAGTCGACTGTTCAACGGCTAGAAAAATCCCAACGGCTATAATCTGAGCCAGGACAATCGACTGTAGAAGACTACACAGGCGACTGCAAAACAGACAATCGACTATATATCCTTCATCAGGCAACTGCTGCAGGGATGGAAGAAAAACAGATAGAGATGCATTTTTCGCTCTTACGCATTTCAGACGACTGATAGCCATTTCACATGCGACTGTAAAAACTTCATCAGACGACTGTTTTGGAAATCAGGATGAAGCTCAAAAAATGCAAGAAGCGCACAGTCGACTATCGACCAATTCACATGCGACTATAGAAACACAGGCGACTGTAAATTGAACATCAGTCGACTGATGTGAAAAGCTCAAGAAGAGTCAATAGAAATGTTGACTTGAGCTATGCACCACAGTCAATTGTAGAAGGCTCGATAGGCGACTGGAATCACCCAGTCGACTGTAAAACCTGTTGGATCCTGTGGATGTCAAACAACACTAGAAGGGGTGTTTGAACAGTGTTGTATAAAAATAAACCTTTTCGTTCTAATTGGTTAGTACAATTCAAAACCTTCTAATGTTGCCTAAGAAACCAAGTAGAGTGATCTACGCTTGGTTCTTAATCAACTTAAGTAATCTTAAAAACAAATCAGAAAAAAAACTCTTCTGGTAGTCGACTCGCTATGAACAGTAGTCGACTCCCAGAGGGATATTATGCACAGCTCAGCTAAAGAATGAGATAGATGCGATTGCAGATAATACCAATATTATATATATATTCACAACGGATAACAGAGAGTTAATCTTTGCAACAATCAGCAAATAATAATATGAGTGCAAAGATAAACAAACACAGAAAGAATCAAACGCAAACACAAGGATTTTTATCCTGGTTCCCCACAACCTTGGGTACGTCTAGTCCCCGACCAATCCGGAACGAGATTTTCACTATCTGCCTTGGCAAATACAAGCACCTAACTCCACCCGTTAGGATTTTCCCACACACCTAGCCTTGACCAGAATTTCTGATTGCAACACTGCAACACCTAGACTTGTCTAGGATTTCCAACACCCTTACAACAAAGGGCCAAACACAAAATGAAAATCAATATCCAACTTACCACAATATTTGGTGGAGTTTGGATTTACACCCAAATTCTATAGCCAAGAGTAATAGATAACAAAGTGTATTCGTGGCAAAATAGAATATGATCTTAGATCACACAAAGATATGAATTAAGTCTTTGTGATCTAAATCAATGTTTTCAAAAATCCTTTCAAATAGAATCAGAGAATAGAGAGCATGGATTTTGAAAAACAAAAGCCAAATAAAATGTTGATCTCAAAAAATAATAATTTAAAGAAAAGAGATCAGAAAGATAAACGCAGATTTGGCTAAAAGAAATGAGAGCTGAAAATTAGAGATCCTTTAGAATTTTGCACAATAGAGAATTTTGAATTCAAGTATATTGTCTATTTGATCTCACAAAATGATCCTCTATTTATAGGTAAAATGAGAGGATTTGAATGTCAAATTAGTTTGACTTTTGCCCCGAAAATCCTGGAAGCAATAAGTTGGAGAGATAATAAAAATCAGGTCAAAACGTTGAAATTCGACAGCTGGTAGTCGACTCCCTATGAGTGGTAGTCAACTCCCAGAGTGTTGCAGGAGAAAAACAATTTCCAGCTGGTAGTCGACTCCCACTCTTTGGTAGTCGACTCCAAGAGCAATTTTCTCTGAAACACAGCTAGCAAGAGATGTAATTAACTCCAGGGTGTAATGAAGATTAACAACAAAGATGAGAAGTAACTAGCAATTGCTCTCAAGAGTTTGAAAATGATTTTAAAACATTTAAAAACATTTAACTTCGAAATCATTTTGAGTGTGTTTGTTATGATTACTTTTGGCCTTAACATAATCCTAAGAAGAACGCAACTCACACACTATGGACTTAGGACAAGTCTTCGTGAAGCTTGATCAAAGATGAAGTATATGCGAGCTTTTCTTGAGCTTCTTTTCCATTTGAGCGTGAGCTTCATCATCGAGCTAGCAACGTTTGTCCTCGTCTTTGCTAAGTCAGTCTAGATTGTGCTTCTTCGGAGTATGTATAAAGCTTTTCATTCATCGCATAATCTGCACACTTAATAGTAGTGTAGTTACTACACTAACCTCATTTGGTGTGCTCATCATGAAAACCACTTGGGGTGGAATTCAATGTCCATCAAAACCTTCATCAGGCGACTGTTGGAGAGCCAAAGACTCCAATTGAGTCTATGGGCTAGATGAACATATTGGGTTGGATTCTATGATAATCTTAGGGCTCACTAAGATGGTGAAATGCCTGTGCATGAGAGTATGACCATCTATCAAGGCATCACAATAGTCCTAGACTCAAAAAGAGAAATGCAAGTAATTGAAATTACATGGATTACATATTGCATCTCATAGAGTCTAAGTCTTCAAGCTCACGATACCTTGATGCTCCCCATCATCTCCAAGCTTTGGCACTCTTTGATGAGCTTCCCTTCATCGAGCTCCAAGCTTTGCAATGCTCCTCTAGATGTCCATCCATCATCATGCTCCAAGCTTTGGCTTCATTAGATGATCTTCATGACTTCATCCAAGCTTGAGCACACCATTACTCTTGGAGGTCTTTAAGATATCCCTTGTAATATCCTCCAAGCATTATGCTTTGTCTCATCAACATTTAATCATTAAGATAAACTGAGACTAAAATATAAGATTGATTAGCACACTAACGTAATGTATTAATCATCATCAAAACAACGTTAGTCTTGAACCCAAGAACTAACAATCTCCCCTTTTTTGATGATGACAATCTATTATGTCAAAATATAATAAACATTGAAATAAACAATATATGCTAACAATCTCCCCCAATCAATATGCAAATGTGCACAAGATATAAACATATAAAGCACAAATCATATTGATGGTTGTTATGCAAAAACATACCAATTGATAATAATGCATAAACAAGCATAAGGTATATTTTTACATAACATATTTCTCTCCCTCATTGGCATATCAAAAAGATGGGTAATAGCCAAATAGGAAAACCAAGGGCAATAGAAATAACCATCCCATATGCACAAACATAATGTTAATGACATTCAATGTGACATATGAATGGAAAAATGATGCTAGCAGGCAAAAATTCCTTACTCCCCCATAATCATACAAAACATGCAAACATGGGAGTAATGGACACACTCACACAAATATGGGTACAAAATGTAAACATACGAGTATGGTACCCAAGCAATGAATAACAATATGAGTGAGCTAGCAAGTTGGAAACCAAACAAAAGTGGAGTTTGGTTTCCATATATAATCATATGAAAATATAACATTACCACATATGAATCTATATACGAATTCCTATCAAGCCTAGAAACATTCTTAGGAATCCACAAAGAAAGTGATTTGGGATTCTTAGGAAGAGGTTTGGTTAAGGCATGAGTAGGAGGTGAGGGTGCACGCTTATAAGGTGGAACATAACATTGGCGTGTCCCGTGTGTGAAACATGAGATCTATCATTAGATGCATTCACACAAGACTTTCTACCATGCATAGGAAGATGTAAAGCATGCAAAGGTTTAGCATCAATTTTAGCATGCAAGCAAAGTAAGTCATTCCTATGGGTAGATTTATCATGCATATCAACATATGAAGAAGCATTCACACCAATAGGTTTTTGAATAGACTTCTTATGCAATGAGGTGTACATATAATGCAATGAGGTGTACATATATGCATGATTATTCTTTGGCTTAATATTCAAGGTTGATTTTTTGGCCAAAAGAAGACTTGGATGTGACTAACCCCTTAGAAGACTCCCCCACAAAATTTATTTGGGTGTTTCTAGGGGAAGAGCTTAGGTTGTTCACCTTCAAAGTAGAGGATCCCAAAACATTGTTCGTACTCAATTTGAAGTTTTCAATTTGAGTAAACAATAACTCACATTTCTTCGAAAGCGAAGAATGTCGTCATCCCAAGCGGATAGGTGTGAGATAAGCTCAAGACATTGAGATTTGAGAGCCGATGTCTCATTTCTCAAAGCGTCAATTTGAGAATCTCTCTCAAGAATGACGGAGTCACACTCCGAAACGTGAGTACATTTAAGTGAAGCATTCTCCTCACATAACTCACGAATTTGAGAAAGAAAAACTTCATTCTCGGCATGCAAAGATTTAATCATATTAATATGTGAAGCATGCAAAGAAGTGCAATTATAAGAATCAACATGAAAAGAATTTGCACTACACTTATGAGCAATTAAAGAATCTTTATCACTAAAATCATTATGCTCATAAGTAGATTGAGTTTGAGATACCTCATTATCGCTAGACTTAATCTCATCACCTCCAGTGTACTTGGTCTCAAGATAGCTCCACATTTCATGTGCCGTCACCATGCATCCAACTTCTTCATTTTCATGGTCCCACGTGGAGATGCACAAAGCTCTTTTAGCGTGGACGTTCATCATGAAGTTTGAATCTGAGACATCCGAAGTCATCGCATCCAGAAGATTGTTCTTCTTGAGGTGCTTGATCATTGTGCTCCTCCATTGAGTATAGTTCTTTGGATCGAACATGTGAGGATGTTGTTGAGACTTAGAAGTCATGCTTGCAAAATCCACCAAACCAAGGCTCTGATACCAATTGTAAGGGACCCTGCGGGCTACACACACACACTAGAGGGGGGTGAATAGTGTAATGGCAAGCAAGGTGCTTAATTAAAAGTTGCCGAAATTAAAGCACAATAAGCAGCAGAAATTAAACAGAGTGCTCAACAACAATAATCGCAAACACAAGGATTTTACCCTGGTTCACCAAAACTTGGGTACGTCCAGCCATATCAGTATTCACTATATTCCCACACAGAGAAGTGAATACAAATCCCACAAAGAGATACTTCACACAGAGGATTTAGGATTCCCACAAAGAGATATCCTTACTCTCACACAGAGAGACCTCACACAGAGGATTTTGTTCTCTCACACAGAAAGAACCAAACTCTCACACAGAGAGTAACTCCAACAAAGAGAGTAACTAATTCCCACAAAGAGAATTAGGGGTATCACAAAGGTGAAATGAAATAACACTTACTTATGCCTTGATATGATCTTACCAATGCGATGAAGAAGGCATGCAAATGAAACTCAAGTGCTTGAGATGAGGCTTTGATTGCACTTGATGATCTTTCTCTCTTCTATGAATGAATCCTAACACTTCTCACTTGAGTGTATGAAAATGAAGAGAAGAAAGATGATCTCCAAGAAAGGAATGAGAATTAGATCCCTTGGAGAATTTCCCTATGAGCTAGCTTTAATGCATGAAGAGGAATGTGCTCATGAGAAGGAAATGGGAGAGATTGGGAGTGGCTATTGATTCTCAAAGATATTCAATATTAACCAAGAGTTCTAAATGAACTAAGCCATCTCCTATATATAGAAAGCCCAAAGGAACTCTCAAAAGCCAAGAAAACAGCCAAAAACAAAAAGCTGCAACGGCTAGATTTTGGCAGTATATGGCCCAGACAGTCGCCTGATGAACAAGTGACATTCGACTGTTCGACGGATAGAAAAATTCCAACAGCTATAATCTAAGCCAGGACAGTCGACTGTAGAAGATTACACAGGCGACTGTAAAACAGACAGTTGACTATATATCCTTCATCAGGCGACTGCTGTTGGGATGGAAGAAAGAGAGAGAGAGAGAGAGAGAGAGAGAGAGAGAGAGAGAGATGCATTTTTCGCACTTATGCCTTTCAGACAACTGATAGCCATTTCACAGACGACTGTAAAAACTTCATCAGGCGACTGCCTTGCAAATCGGGATGAAGCCCAGAAAATGCAAGAAGCGCACAGTCAACTGTCGACCAATTCACATGCGACTGTAGAAACACAGACGACTGTAAATTGAACATCAGTCGACTGATTGGAAAAGCTCAAGAAGAGTCAATAAAAATGTTGACTTGAGCAATGCACCACAGTCGACTGTAGAAGGCTCGACAGGCGACTGGAATCACCCAGTCGACTGTAAAACCTTCATCAGGCGACTGTTGGAGAGCCAGAGACTCCAATTAAGACTATGGGCTATATGAACCTATTGGGTTGGATTTTATGATAATCCTAAGGCTCACTAAGATGGTGAAATGCATATGCATGAGAGTATGACCATTTATCAAGGCATTACAATAATACTAGACTCAAAAAGAGAAATGCAAGTAATTGAAATTACATGGATTACATATTGCATCTCCTAGAGTCTAAGTCTTCAAGCTCACGATACCTTGATGCTCACAATCATATCCAAGCTTTGGCACTCCTTGATGAGCTTCCCTTCATCAAGCTCCAAGCGTTGGTAATGCTCCTCTAGATGTCCATCCATCGTCATTCTCCAAGATTTGACTTCATTAGATGATCTTCATGACTTCATTCAAGCTTGAGTACACCATCACTCTTGGAGGTCTTTAATATATCCCTTGTAATATCCTCCAAGCATTATGCTTTGTCTCATCAACATTTAATCATTAAGATAAACTGAGACTAAAACATAAGATTGATTAGCACACTAACATAATGTATTGATCATCTTCGAAACAATGTTAGTCTTGAACCCAAAAACTAACACAGTACTATTTCAATTACTAGTAAGAGGTTCTCAATGGGTGTTCGAACCAAATTGAAATAACTCTGCATTGTTGGCCAAAGGAATTTGGCCAAGTATAACACGGTGCATTGGGCTGATGGGATCATTTAAGAGAAGGGAAGAAGTTATGCTAATTGAAATTATTTACTAGTGAGATGTTCTCAATGGGTCTAACCGAACCATTAATTTCTTAATAACTCTACTATTTCGAGGTAGTCTATTATTCCGGAAAGTTCTTTTGATAAATCACAACCTGCTTAAGTGGTGTGACTGATGATACCTTTTCTAGGGAGAAAATAAGAAAAGAAGAAAGAAAATATGGTATTTTTTGATCTACTTAAGCAATTTACGGCTGCTTATGAAGCCGAGCTTAATCATAGATGTTGAGCTTAGTTTTTTCTGCATATTTCATTTGTATTGAAGGTTTCACTTTTAGAACATTCTTTGAAAAGCATAGATTTGTGCAACATAGTGAATTCTTTCCCTTTTAAAATTGAAGATTTAATTAGTGGAATGTTTAGTGACATTCGGTACTAATCTATCATATTATGTTTTTCTTTTGCAGTTTAAGAAATACTTTCATCAGATCAGCTAGAAAAAGAGGAGATTGATTCAGACAGGAGACCACATTCATAAATCTCAGGTCGTATCTTTCTAGACTAAAGCATTTAAGTATTGATCTTTGTGCAACATCGATTATTTTATTATCTATTTATTGTGTTATGTTATTTAAACAATGTCTACTAGAAAATTTGTAAGTGGATATGAAAAACTAATGAAGAAAAAGTGGAAAAATTGATTCAATCTCAAAAGGGAGCCCTTGATAAGTTTATTTTTAACAAGTAAAATGAGACATCTTCTTCAAGAGAAGAAATAACAATTGAGGAAGAATTAGTAGACATTGTAGAAGATATTATTGGTAAAGATGATCATATAACAATAATGAAAAACACTTCAACGTTTAATGAGGAAAATAAAGAGAACACAAAAGAAGATGAGATGAATTTTATGACTGAAGATATTTATGACCCTGGTAGTTGGAAAAATATTGATGTGAAGTTTAGAGATATTGATAGAAAGAGGTCCTATTCGACTAGGGGTGGCAAAATTGACCTGACCCGACCCGACCCGAACCCGGCCTCTCGACCGACCCGGATAAAAATCCGGGTCGGTACGGGTTTGACCACTCGACCCGGTTGACCCGAATTCGACCCGTATCTCACTCTTTTCACCCCGAACCCGACCCGTGATAGTGTTTTTTTGCAAAATAATCACTATTTTCACCCCGAACCCGACCCCAACCCGAGCCGTGCCCGACCTGTAAGACAAACCGGGTCGGGTACGGGTTACCTGGGTTGCACCTGGTCGAGTACGGGTTCCTGAACCTTGACCCGAATTTTATCCGGGTCGGGTTCGGGTTTACCCCTATTCGGGTCAGGTCAAATCTGACCCGACCCAAGCCCGACCCAACCCGACCCGACCCGATTGCCACCCGTGTATTCAACAGTGCAATTTGAATTCTCCAATTGATGAACATAATCGACACTTCTCTACCTTGTTTTATACTAGGAAATTAGCAAATGGAGAAACATATGATAGAAAATGGCGTGTGTATTCCAAAGTAAATGATAGAGTATATTGTTTTTGTTGCAAGGTGTTTAGTTCAAAAGTTTGTACTATCCAACTTGTGAATGAAGGAGCAAACGATTGGAAAAACCTTAGTGCTAAGCTCAAAACTCATGAAACAAGTCACGAACATATAACTAGAATGAGTAAATGGGTTGATGTAGAGAATAGATTTAAGAAGAATGAGACAATTGACAAAAAAATTCAAGAGAATATCAACAAAGAAAAGGAGCATTGGAAACAATTGTTATTAAGAATTATTTCTGTGGTTAAACATCTTGCAAAATGTAATCTTGCATTTCGTGGGACGAATTATAGGATCTATGAACCGAATAATGGAAACTTTTTGAGCATAATTGAGATGATTGCAGAATTTGATCATGTGATGCAAGAACATGTTAGACGAATACAACATGGTGAGATTCATAATCATTATTTGAGTCATGTCATACAAAATGAATTGATAAAATTGTTAGCTTCTGAAGTTAAACAAGTAATAATCAAAAAATTGAAACAATCAAGATATTTTTCTGGCATGCTTGATTGTACTCCTGATGCAAGTCATCAAGAACAAATGAACAAATTGAAACAATAAAAAACAATCAACAAATGACTCTTGTCATAAGATGTGTGAATACTTCGGTAAGTCCAATCAAAATCGAGGAGTACTTTTTAGAATTTTTGTAAGTAAATGATACATCTAGAAAAGGTCTTTTTGATGTACTTGTAGGTGCTTTAGAAATGCATAATCATGATGTAAGTGACATAAGAGGTCAAGGCTATGACAATGGATCTAACATGAAAGGAAAACACCAAGGCGTGCAAAAGAGGCTTCTAGATATAAATCCCAGAGCATTTTATACACCATGTGGTTGTCACAATCTTAATCTTGTGTTATGTGATGTGGCTAATTCATGTGCTAGAGCTTTATCTTTTTTTGGTGTGGTGAAACATATATATTGTCTGTTTTCTTCTTCTACAAAAAGGTGGAATGTCTTGCAAGACCATGTGCCTAAGTTTACTATTAAACAACTATCTAATACTCGTTGGGAAAGTCGAATTGAAAGTGTAAAAGCCATAAAATTCCAAGCGTTGAACATAAGGGATGCTCTTCTTGAATTAGCAAATGTTAGTGACGATGCTATGACAAAAAGTGAAGCAAACTCTTTAGCCAAATATGAGTTAGAAGAATTTGAATTTATATTGTCCATGAATATTTGGTATGATATATTGTTTGTTGTAAATGTTGTGAGTAAAAAGTTACAATGATATGCATCTTGACATTGCTATTGATCTATTAAAAGGCCTTATTTCTTATTTTGAAAAATATATGGAGAATGGGTTTGAGTCTGCCATGAATGCTACAAAAGAAATTGCAAAAGAATTAGATGTTGAACCCAAGTTCCATGAGAAACGTGTGATTCGTAGAAAGAAAATATTTGATGAGATAATGATGATGAGGTTAGACTTTCAATTGAAGAATCTTTTCGAATCGAGTTTTTTCTACATATAGTTGATCAAGTTCTTGTTTCAATTAAAACGAGTTTTGAACAATTATGGAGTATGAGAAGATAGTTGGATTTTTATTTAATTTAGAAAAATATTCAAATGAAAGTATTTTGAAGAGTCGTTGCATAGATCTTGAATTTTTTTTGAAAGTTGGCGAGCATTCTGATGTTGATGGGTGTGATCTTTTTTCAGAGTTAAGAGTCCTAACAGAAGTCTTACCTGCAGAAATTAATACTCCAATTTTGATTTTAGATTTTGTTAATAAGATGGATTCTTTTCCTAATACAAGCATTACATATATGATATTATTGACCGTCCCAGTAACAGTTGCTTCGGTAGAAAGAAGTTTTTCCAAGTTGAAAATACTAAAAACATATTTACGATCAACCATGACTCAAGATAGGTTAAATGGGTTGAGTATTCTTTCTATTGAGCGAGATATACTTGAAAGTATTGAATATAAACCTTCGATAAAAAACTTTGCTTCTCAAAAATCTAGAAAAATATTCAAATAACTTGATCTTTGTTTCTTTAATTTTAAGATTGTAACATGATTGATTTGAGAGGGGGTTCTGTCTTCTAAATTCAGTTATATTAAGGCTCCTAAAATTTTTGCTTTAATACTTAGACCTCATATTTTGTTTCGCTTTTGTCACGCCCCGCTTCCCAAAAATGTGGAGGCGAGACGTGAGAAGGTCCGCACAAACTTGAAGCGGTGAAGCTTCAAGTCTGATAAGCGTAAATAAAACACTTATTACGGCAAGTCCTTGCAAAGCGAAACGAAACAATAATGATAATAAGGAAATGAGATGACATTTTACTGAATCTCCAAATGCCCATAAACAAATTACAATACCGCAGAAAAGCCACCAAGCTAAATGAAAAAGGATCTAAGGCCCAAACATGGCCAACAAAGAATAATATACATATAAGGGTGCCACGCACCAACGGCTAACAGCAAACCTAACAAAGGAGTGAACACGAGCGGTCTTCAAGACAGGCCCCCGGTGTCCACTCACCAACACGGCAAACATCAGCAACAGCAACACCATATTCCCTGCAACAAGACTCTGGCTCTGTGTCTAACATGTGACACCCAAAGAGAGAGGGGCACATGTCAGCAAGTCTGGAAAGACTTGTGCAAGGAAACTGGAATAAAGGTAAACTAGCAACCTAGCAGTTATAGTATGATGTATGGCATGGTAAGTATAGTATGGGAGTGACAAGTAAAGTACAAGTGGTAAGTGTGACAAGTATAGTCAAGTAACAACAAGTACAAGGGATCACCCACACATGGATGCCCTATTGCCCGCAGGCTGTATTCAAGTATCAAGTACAAGGGATCACTCAACGAGTGCCCTTTGCCCGCAGGCTGTGTTCAAGTGTCAAGTACAAGGGATCACTCAACGAGTGCCCTTTGCCCGCAGGCTGTGTTCAAGTGTCAAGTACAAGGGATCACTCAACGAGTGCCCTTTGCCCGCAGGCTGTGTTGAACTCGTCTTCTGGAACACGAGCCAGAAAGTGGATTTAACAAGTATGGCGTAGGGGTGCACCTAGCCGGAACAAGTAACACTAGCATGTAGCAAAGCTACGCAATCACGATGAGTATTCAAGTGTGCAATGACATGAGCAGTTAATTCGCGTACCGTTAATTGTAATTAAACATGGCAGGCAAAATGCAATGACATGAATAGATATTCGCGTACCGTTTATTTAAATGAAACATGACAGGCAAAATGCAATAGCAGTTAAGGATGCATGGATGACATGAACATTTAATACGCGTACCGTTTAATTGGAAAGTAAACGTGACATACAAGCATGATGAGGGTGACGGAACAAGCTTCGTTGTCAAGCTAGGTCAAAGGCGTCTAAACGGCTATCCTTTCACCGTCTAGTCTCTTTTACGCTAAAGCAAGGTAAATGGCCTAAGACATGGCCCAAATCAAAAGATGCAAGTTTCACTTGCCTAGCACCGAGGAAGACGACCACGAAGGTTCGTCTCACGAACGCTAATCTACGAGGAAGGGAATCGCTGTCATGGAGAAACAATCATCAAACAACATCCATTATTATTAGGGTTTCACAAATCATAATGGGGTTAAGAGAATATTAAAGGAAGAACACTACCCGAATGGAAGCGGAAGATTAATGCCGAGCAACCACGGCAACGGATGAACGATCCGGGAGAACTACCACTCAGATCTGGAAATGAGAGAAAACCTGGAGAAATGGGTTTGGATGAGGCTTTTGGGGATTTGATGAGGGTTTGAGGTTGAGGAGAGGTAGGATATGTGAAATGAGGGTTTGGATGATGATGGATGAGCTTGGGATGAAGGAGGAAGGGTTTGGGGATGAAGGAGGATGATTTGGGGAAGGAGGAGGTTCAGGAGAAGAGAGGGAAGAGAAGGAAACGATTGGGGGTTTATATAGAAAATCGTGTGGCGGCTAGGGCAAACTAGGGTTTCCTGGGCTGATTAGTCGGTCAAAGAAGGACTGGTGACCGACTAGTTGAGGATCTAGTCGGTCGGTCGTCCAACATGGACCGACTAAGAGTAAACAGTAGCTCGCTCAGGAAAACTGGACTATGAGTTAGTCGGTCTGTGAAGGCTTGTCAACCGACTAGTTTGAGAACTAGTCGGTCGGTGAGTGTTCATTGACCGACTAAAGGCTGAATTCTGAGAGAGATCATGGAAATGAGAGTTAGTCGGTCTGAGAAGGATTCCTGACCGACTAGTTGAGCATCTAGTCGGTCGACAGATGTTCTTAGACCGACTAAAGATAAACAGTAACTCCTGAATTATTGATTCAAAGAACTAGTCGGTTCCAGTTGATTTCCTAACCGACTAAATTGGAATCTAGTCGGTCGGTCGATCTTCTTGAACCAACTAACGTGCACGAAAAGTGCCGATTCGAAGCGCGAAGCTTCGGGAAGATTTCTATGGCTTCTAGGATCGATTTATACTCTAAGATATGATCGATATGAAGCTCGTCACGAGTGACTTACTCCGAATTCAATGATTCTAAGGAAGAACCTAGAAGATCACATCAAAAGAAAAGAAAACGAAAGATAGGAAATCTCAACGGGATGAATGAAAGCGAGAACTATGGAAATGGAAACCACACAAGGAGAGAACCCACCATCACAAGCAAAACACACTGATAATCCAATCATACAAAAAACCAGTCGTTACAGCTTTAGGCCTCATTTATGCTTGAACCGGCCCTGGATATTGCAAGAGAGGGAGTTGGAAGGCCGGGAAGAAGCAAATGGGGAATGCAACGAGTGATTGCGACGATGGCAGCGATGACAACCAGCCATTGGTGCTAGCGATAACGCAAAGAATGTGGATGGTGGCGACAGCACAACAACGACGAGCGGAAAAAATAATTGAAATCCAGGGTCGGACTTGAGTGATCCAGACTTCAACCAAGTTAGGTACATGTTTCGATTTTCTAACCAAGATGGAATCGAGATTGAATTCATAGGTAGATCCTTAAACAGTTGGATCAAACCTGGTTAGGACTGAGAGTGGACGCGGGCCAGCACGCTGTCCAATCGGGTTGGCCCGAAAAACCCGGTCCTTACTCATACCTGAATGGGTATCGGGCCTACCCAAACCCAAAACCAAATCTCAAATAAAATTTGGGTCAAACACCGAGCCACCGAAATGTGAGGATTGAGCTTTTTTCCGCCCTAAATCAATTCTCCAGATGAAATGATCGGGCTTTTTTCCTCTAAAAATTAAAACCAAAACCCAACTCGACTTTCTTAGCAGCTCGAAGAAAACTTTAGACGAATACCCTAGCCGTCTCTCTCCGTCGCTCGCCGTCTCACCCACCATCTCGAAGAAAACCCTAGCTGCTCGTCGTCGTCTTCTGATTCGGGATATAAATTGCATTTTTTCCAAAGCTTCATGAATGATGCAATCTCATCTCCCACCACTTAAGGAATTTCTTTTGGTTTTGGCCATTTCCATGAAAATTGAAAATTTTGCCATGTGCGCATCTTCCCAAAGAATGTGATACATGCTTATTTCCTTACTTTTCTTAGAATTGGATTGGGGAGAATATCATTTATTGTTTACTTTCATACATTGCGTATATTAGCTTTGGAATCAATTGGAAATAACATGTGAAGGATGCCATGATGATATTATGAATTTGGTGCATGTTTTTCCATTTAATCAGAAATTATCGCTTATTTTGCTAGGGACTAGCAAAAAGCTAGTTGGGGGGTGTGATTCGGGATATAAATTGCATATTTTCCCCCTAACTAACCCGATTTTGTGCTAAAGATTAGGCTTAAACTTGCTCTTTTTGGGTGTATTTGCATTTCATTTCATTTTAGGAGCTTACTCTCATTCTTGGCACAAAATATGGTTTTTATCGTTCTTATTGGCTTCCTACTATTTTTCATATGCTCCTGCTATTATTGTGATCATATTGTCAATTTTTGAGAATTATTTGAGCAATGAATTGTTTTATATGAATATTGGAAGACAATATTGTTTTATACGAGTCATTATATTAATTTTCTCATCAAACGGACTAATTTCTCCTTCTCCTATTTTTCAGGTACTCCTGGGAGTCTTGGGGATTTTCCAGAATTTTCTGGGATTTTTTTGGGATTTCTAGGTATTTTTGACGAATTAATTGGAGGAGAAATGCAGTTTTAAATGGGGAAAGGGGATTTTAATGGGCGCCGCGTGGCGCAATCTCGCAGCGCCACGCGGCGCAGATCGGACGGCCAGAGCCGCCCGTTTCGCACGGGCTGAAGAAATGCGGGGGCGGGGCACATGCCCCCTGCATGATTTAATTACGGGCTGCCCCGCGGATTTCTCGCGGGCTGGGAAGCCCGCCCGCTCTTCGAGCGGGCGGGATGATGGGCCGCTGGCCCGCTCGAATTATTCGAGCGGGCTTCGCCTCGAATTATTCGAGCGGGCTTCGCCGTGAGATTTTGCGGGTGGCCCGTGTTTCATTGCGCAGGCATGCGCTGATATCTTGCGGGGAGCAGGTTTCGGGCGCTGTTTGCAAAGCCCGCAAGCCCAATAACTCGATTTTGGGGTTATATGGCGCCTGTAGCGATTTCCAGCAGGACACTTCGGCCAAGGGGGTTTTTACTGTTCTATTGGGGCTAGGAGAGCCCCATCTTCTTCCCCAAGAGCTAGGGCTAGGCTTGGAGGCCATTGGAGGCTAGGAAAGCTTGGAGGAGGAGCAAGAGAGGGGAAAGTTTGGTTTTCTAGGGCTTCTCTTGGTGATTTCTTTCCCTCTTTTGTAGCATTTGGTCTCTAAACGAATTGAATGTATTTTTGAATGATTATTGAATGAATGTGAGAATCATTGAATAGTTATTTGATTATTGCTTGTAATGAAGATTGGTGTGTTCATCTTGCATTATTATTACCTTATTTTCATTATGAAGGCCTAGGGCCATTTGTGTGTGGATTGGGCTAATTAGGGCTTGTGAGGTTGATTATTAATTGCTCATTCCTAGCATTTAATTGGATTAGTATACCTAGAGATGGGTGCTAACAGTGTTGAGTGATGGGTTGTGCCCTAGGGTTAATTGAGTCGTGCACCACTCTTGGCGGGGCCGTAGAACGGTGGTGTACCTTAAGGGTCACACCTACATGCACCATCCTTGCACCCTATTGACACGGATGCAAGGATTGACTCACAGGCTTAAGTTAGGGATTCCAACCCACAAATCAAAACACGAATGAATCGTGCATTACTCTTGGTGGGGCCGTAGAACGGTGGTGTGCCTTAAGGGCATTACCTATGTGCACAACTCCGCATACCTCGAAATGGATGCGAGGGTTGATTCATTTGGAATGAACCGATTGCTAATTAACTCACAACCATAATGACATCCCATTCCACACACTTCTCCTCGCTTGACTAGCTCCCTACTTTGGTCTCCACCCTACCTACCTTGGGCTTGGCTCGATCGTCCTACCACCACACTCCACACGATACTTGTTAGTTTAGTTGGTTGTGTCAACACCTTTAGCATTCCCTTAACCAACCGAGATTGTGAACGTGAAACGAATTGTCTCTGTGGATTCGACCCCGTACTCACCGGGATTATATTGCTTTGACACTCCTACTCTTGGGAGGTGAGCGTGTGCATCCTACTTGGATTGTGCACGTTTCGCGGTCAAACATCTTCTTCTCTTCTTCTTCTCTATAATCTTTGATCTCCTCTTCTTCTTCTTCTCTATAATCTTTGATCTCCTCCTCTTCTTCTTCTTCAACTTCTTCTTACTCGCCATCGTATGTGATTTGTTTGTATTTATTAGCTGATTTTACTGATGGGTATTCAATATGTGATCGAGATGTGATCGGTGGGGAATTTGGTTTAGCGTTTGAATGGTTAAAAATCCCATTTTGTGTATTTGTTTGGATTAATTTGATGAATTTTGGTGTTCAGATGTGATCGTTAGGGAATTTGCTTTAGCTCCATTCATATGCTCAACCTAGCTTGAGTAAAATCTTTGCTTATACATAATCTTATCAAATTGAAAGCGCTACGAGGATCTCAGACTGCCCTTGATTCACTCTGTACACCGCCTCCCTCAAGTGTAAGATGACCCAATTTCTTTATTTGCTCGATTTCTTACTTATTTATCGTTAATCCACCATTTTATCAATTTTTATTCCGAACATGTTTCAACAAATGAAAGCAAAATTCTCTCAGTTTCCAACAATTTAGGATTAAACAATGGTTGTTGTAAACTTTGGCACCGATTACAAATGCTACATAAAAATTGCCATTGGCAGTGAAATTTCACCAAGGAAAGACATGTTGGGTACCAAGTAACTAAGATTTAAGTCATACTGCCTAGTTCAATTTGCAATCAATTTTAAAAAATTCACCAAAAATCCAAGAGCTAGTTCATAAGATGAATGTACTTGCTTCTTATCGAATGAAAAAATATATGAATGAACAATAATTTGCTGCATTGAGTTTTCTACTGCTCACCATTAATTTAGATATATAATTTCAGTAATATATAGTTTGAATATTAACCATTTATGAACAATAGTCACTAGATCATCCAATGTCCTAAAATATAAACGGGAGAGTTTGAATACGAGTTCAATCATGTACCAAATTGCCTATATTTTTCTACATTTTTGAGTTTATTGCAACCATTTTTTTTACTTTTCTTTAGGGGGAGACTTAGACTAATTGGATAGAAAAATGTTGCAATTACAGAGTTAACTATTTATCTCCCGGTTTCTACAAGACACTGCTATATGAATTAAAGAATCTTCATCACTTCAATGCTTATGGAAATAGCCATGTCAGCCTTACAATTCTAATTGTAACTTTGTAAACCATATGAAATTTAGTCTTCCTTAGCAAGTTTCTATCACCAAATCAGTAAGACATGCAAACATGAAAGCCAGAGATGAAATTGTAATAAGAATAATTCTTTTTTTAGTTTTCACCATGGAAGCTAAGTGATACACATGAGTTCCCTAACATATAATAGTTTTTCTGAGCTCAAAAATCCAAGAGTTACATAAATAATATTTTTAAGTCTATTAAAAGCTCTCGGTATCGTTTGTACTTGTTATGCTGCTAAAAAAATGGTGTGATGTGAATTGTGAATAGCATACTAGAAAACATAGTACAAAAAGTCTGGGTGATTGCCATTCCAGACCAATCTTCTTACAATGCTGATCTTAGTTTATGTTTAACACATACAAATTGATTGCAAAATAGTAGGAATAATATTGTCAATTCTTCTATGCAAGTAGATTTAATTGAAGCTATCTTTACTCATATGTGGTTTGTAAGTGTGCAAGTAGATTTAATATTTTTTCTAGTCTGCGTGCCAAGTGTTAATGCATTCTTTTTTAAATTTCACCCTTCAGTTATCATAATGGCACGGACTCCATTCAATAGCTCCCGTACTCCATCAATGTCAATAAATCCATCCATTCAAGATACATTCAAGATGTCTCGAGATTTAGATGATGAAATAGAGGATGTCGAAGTAATGAAAAGCAATAGCAAAAGAAGATCTGAAGTGTTGAAATATTTTACAATAGAAAGACAACCCGATGACACATCCAAAGCAATTTGTAAGTATTGTAAGAAAATACTTTCATGTTCAAACAAATCAGGAACAACTCATTTAAGCCGACATCTTAAGTTCTATTGCAAAAACAAGACTCATAAAGATATGAAACATATGTTGCTCAACAAATCTGATGACACAAGAGTTTTTAAGTTTGATCAAGAAGTAAGCAGAAAATGCTTGGTGAAACTCCTGATTTGTGCAGAACTTCCAGTTAAAGTTGTAGAACATCCGTTATTTATCACTTTTGTGAGGAGCTTACCGCCTTTGTTTACCACAATTGGAAGTCATACAATTAGAAATGATTGCATTTCTTTGTTTCAAGAAGAAAAACAGAAGCTTCATAATTTTTTGAAAGATTTAGATTGACATGTGAGTTTTACTACTGATTTATGGACTTCAAATCAAAAACTTGGCTATTTGGCTCTTACTGCCCATTATGTTGACGAAGCATTCATGTTGAAGAAGAAGATATTAAATTTTCGAAAAGTCTTTTTTCCTCACACAAGTTTTGCCTTCAATGATGTTCTTGAAAACTGTCTTGCTGAGTGGAATTTGGATGCTAAATTATTTTCAATCACCGTTGATAATTGTAGTACGAATGATGCCATGATAAGAAATTTTAAAAGAGATATTGGTGAGAAACTGTTGTTCAATGGTGAACATATACATATCAGATGTTGCGCATACATTTTAAATATTATGGTGCAAGATGGAATTAAAGTCATGGATAATTCTGTTAAACACGTTCGGAATTTAATCACACATGTTGTTAGCAGTCCTTTCCAGATGCAAACTTTTAATGGAATTGCGCAATTGCTTAAATTGCCTACTAAAAAAGGTTTAGTTTTGGAAGTGGCCATACGGTGGAATTCTACATATGAAATGATTCGTAATGCTTTATTATATAAGAATGCATTTGTTAGATATACAGAAGAGTATTATAAGTGTACAGATGCTCCTACCATTGATGATTTGAATAAAGCTAAGATGATAACAATATTCTTAAAAGCTTTTGTAGACATAACTGAAGTATTTTCTGGTTGCAAGAATCACACTGCTAATATGTATTTCAAGGAAATTTGGACCATTCGGGATGTTTTAGAAGAGGAAGTTTTAAATGGTGATGAAATTGTCAAAATTTTGGCATTAGAAATGTAAAGAAAGTTTAAATTTTTTGGGAATGAATGCAATAAAATTCTAACTATTGCATCTGTTTTGGATCATAGATCAAAATTGGCTTATATTGAGTCTAA
Organism: Scilla litardierei; assembly: GCA_030789695.1. Classification (NCBI taxonomy): domain Eukaryota; kingdom Viridiplantae; phylum Streptophyta; class Magnoliopsida; order Asparagales; family Asparagaceae; genus Scilla; species Scilla litardierei. Next base: position 140,663,197 of record CM061140.1, on the reverse strand, counting down.
GGATTTCAAAGCATTTGGAGATGAAATATGTGGAAAAAAAGGTTAGAGACCTTAAAGACTTTTTTCATCAAATATATGATCAATATGAGATGTTGGCTAAAAAAGGATAATGTTGGTGATAAATGTACCGGAGCAACAGGTATAGAATCGAACTCTTCTTTTAGGTTGACAAGAAAAAACAGACCAGAATTTTGCAAATTTTTGGTCCCAAAATGATATGAAAAGAGCTAAAAGCAGCGAGGTCGATAGCTATTTAGATGAACATTTACTTCCTCCTATGTCAGATGTGGATTTTAATATTTTAGATTGGTGGAAGGAGAATGCAACAATTTATCCAGTTCTTTCGAAAATGGCTCGAGATGTCTTAGCAATACCTGTATCTACAGTTTCATCAGAGTCAGCTTTTCGTAGTGGAGGCAGAGTTGTGGATCAATATCGTAGCCGACTGAGTTCAACCACTGTAGAAGCTTTGGTATGAACGCAGGATTGGCTCCGAAATGAGTATTATATAGGTAACAATCAATATATTTAAAATGTTTATATTCTATTTGTATTTCATTAAATGTTAATATAAACATAGTATCATTGAATTTGATGTTATGCAGATGAAAGTGAAGTTTCTTTATCATCTTCTAGCTCATCCTTTTTGGATGAAGGATTAATATACGAGTGCTTAGCAGAATAAATTCAAAGAATCTTCTGGTAATCTATCAGAATAAATTCAAACCGTATAAAAATAATTCATTTGCCATGTTGTATTTAAGTTAATTTGATCCTTTTATAACTATCAATTTGCAAGTTGTATCAAGTGCTATTAAAACTTGTTATCAAGTTCTAAAATCCAGGTTCTCTTTGGTTGGTTTAAAAGATTGCATACAGGAGGGTTCATTGATAACATCTGAAACAAAAAATCAATATGCAAGATCCCAGGATGATATTTTAATGCTGGTCTTATGGTTTTCATGGAGCAATGATGTGTTCCGATTGACTATAGCAAGGAGTACTCCATTATATCAGTCTCTTAAATTTGTTAAACTAAATTTGAATACTTCAGTTTAACAGGCTTTATATTGTTAGAGGGTAATCAAACTCAAGAGAAAATAGAGATAAGATTTCTTAGAGATAGAATGAGTAACCATGGCCATAGGCCATGGTTCTCTATATATTAAATTAGAGAGGGGGAGATGAAGGGCCTCAAGGAGACCAAGGGTCCCCATTACCCATAGTAATGGGGACCAATGAGTGGGTAATGAAGGAGGGGAGGCCAAAAGCCTCCCTCATTCATAACACTCCCCCTTACCCATTCATCACTTTGGTCTCAGCATCTGAGGCAAAGAGGGGTAGATACTTCTGGATCCAGAGTAAGTGTGTTTACCTCGTTAAAACCTTAGTTGTGGAAAACCCAGTGGGAAAACCCAACAGCTTAAGGAAAAAGAGTGCAACCCACAGGTTACTCCCCCTGATCCGTTCAAGCTTCAGGCTTGTAGGTCTTTTAATTGTCGCATACCAATGTTCTTTACAAGCTTTACAAAAGTACATTTGGGCAAAGACTTAGTAAAAAGATCAGCTAAGTTGTTGCAGGACTATATCTACTGAACTTCCATCTGCTTGTCCTCCTTTAGCTCATGTGTCCAGAAAAACTTGGGAGATATGTGCTTCGTCATGTTGTCCTTGATGTAGCCCTTTTGAAGTTGAGCAATGCATGCAGCGCTGTCTTCAAACAGGACGGTAGGCTCCAAATCACCGGTCTTCAGGCCAGTAGATTGAAGAATGTGTTGGACGACGGATCGTAGCCAATAACACTCTCTGATTGCTTCATGGATCGCAATGAGCTCCGAATGGTTGGATGATGTAGCTATTGTGGTTTGCTTTACTGATCTCCAGGAGATAGCAGTACCTTCATAGGTAAAAACAAAACCCGTTTGGGATTTTACCGTGTGCGGATCTGAGAGATAACCTGCATCAGCATAACCAAATAATTTTGGGGAGGCACATCTCTAGTAGTAAAGTCCAAGATCAATGGAACCCTGGAGGTATCGCAGAAGATGCTTTACTCCGTTCCAGTGGCGCTTTGTGAGCGCTGCACTGTGTCTGGCTAGAAGATTAACTGTAAACGCTATATCGGGACGCGTACAATTAGCCAGATATAGAAGTGCTCCAATGGCACTGAGGTAGGGTACTTCAGGACCCAGTATCTCCTCCCCCTCTTCCAGTGGCCGGAAGGGGTCCTTATGTACATCTAGTGATATTACGACCATAGGGGTACCTAAAGGATGACTTTTATCCATATGAAACTTGCGAAGAAGTTTCTTTGTATAATTAGATTGGTGTAACAGGATTCCACCTCTTAGGTGTTCTATCTGTAAGCCAAGAAAATACTTTGTTTTGCCTAGGTCTTTCATTTCAAAAGTATATTTTAGGCTTTCAGATATCTCATTGATCTCTGCAGGAGATCCTATGAGATTTAAGTCATCTACATATACAGTTATGATAACGAATCATGTTCCCGTTCTTTTGATAAAGATACACGGGCAGACTTCATTATTCGTGAATCCTTGCTGTGCAAGGAAATCACTAAGTCTGTTATACCACGTCTTGCCCGATTGTTTTAGACCATATAATGATCTATGTAGCCTTACAGAGAATACGTCCCGAGGTATCTCTTTCATCTCTGGGGGTAGATTAAACCCATCAGGAAGTCTTATATAGATATTTTTATCTATATCGCCATATAGATATGCAGTCACAACGTCCATGAGCTGCATTTCTAGGCTTTCCGGAGAAGTTAGGCTTATTAAAAATCGAAATGTGATCGAATCCATGACCGGGGAATGCGTATCTTCGTAATCAATCCCCGGTCTTTGGGAAAATCCCTGGGCTTCAAGGCGTGCCTTATAGCGAACGATCACATTATTTTCATTTCTTTTTCTTATGAAAACCCACTTATATCCCATAGGCTTTACACCTACTGGTGTTTGGACTACTGGTCCAAAGACTTTACGTTTCAAGAATGAGTCTAGCTCTACTCTTATTGCCTCATCCTACTTTGGCCAATCATCTCTGTGTTTACATTCCGCTAGAGATCGTGGTTCGACGTCATCGTCATATTCAGTGACACGAACGGAAATATCGAACGCAAAATCGTCGTCGACGACTATGCTATTTCTGTCCAGTACTTCTCTAGTACGTACAAAATTTAATGATGTTTCTCCTATTGTTTCCTCTGCTGGAGAAATCATGAGGGGAGAAGTAGCTGGTCTGAGCTCAACGTCCTGTGGAGGGATAATCTTAGTATCTCCAGGAGTCTTCCTCTTTCGAGGAACTTTATCTTTTGAACCTGGTGGGCGTCCTCTTTTCATTTGAGGTACAGCCAATTCTGCTGCCAGTGGATTGCATCCATCTATGGGGATATCAATCCTAGCTGTTGTATTGGCAGCAGGTACGTGTGAACGGACAATCTTCTGGCTGTCCGTGAACTTATCCGGCAAAAGATGTACTGTATTCTAGATGTGAAGGATCTTTAGGATCTCATCTTCACATAGATTAGTACGCAGATCATATAGGGACAAAGACTTCTGGTCCCAACTAATGGTCTCAGGAGCTTCTGGCTTCTTAGACTGTGTGCCCAGTTTAGGAAAAATTTTCTCATTAAATTCACAGTCAGCAAAACGTGCCTTGAATGCGTCACTCGTCAGGGGTTCAAGGTATCTGATAATAGAGGGTGAATCAAACCCAATATATATACCTAGACGACGCTGAGGACCCATTTTGGTCCTCTGAGGTGGTGCTATTGGAACATATTGTTCGATCTGGATCGTAGCCTAGAGGGGGGCGAATAGGCTAATAAAAATTCTCGTGCAACCCACGAGAAATCCCACGCAGTTATAAGCACAGACAGGGCAATAAAATAGCAATCACAGCATACGCACAGATATACCCTGGTTCGGTCATCCCCACGACCTACTCCAGCCCTGAAAGCAACCACTAGATAGATATGTAATCAAGTACAGCTACACAGTGAGTCAAGATCCCAAATCTACTCTCACCTAGCTCGTACGCACACCACGTGCTCTACACTCTCAATCTAGTCAGATGCTCTCCCTCCGTGACGACTCCCAAAGTCGTCAGGTCCCCAAAAATAACACAGAAGGTAATAAAGTTTCCCCTACAGAGATTGCTACACCAATACAAAGATAAATAAATAAAGTTTTAGAAATGCTCAGTAATGGTGTGTCGTCCCTGTCGTTCAGCACGGCGTCAGATCAATCTGACAAGTATTAGTCTCTGATGTCCCCTCAATAGTTTGGCTCCCCTCTCGATGAGACTTGCGGCGCTTGAGAATTTTTGTACTGCTTCTTTGAATCTTGCGGCTGCCAACAAAATAAAGAAAGAAATAAATATCAACTTGAGTCAACCTGAAATTTGCAAAGATAGAGAAACTAAGTACTGCCCTTTTAAGATTATCAAAGAAGATGACACGCTAAAGATGTGGCCAGCCTCTGCACAGAACGCGACTCCAACGAACAGGCTTTGATGCGTTTGTCTTGGGACTTGTTATTCTGTTTGCTTGGATGCACAGCTTCAAAATTTTGGCATGCCTCTTCAAAGTTTGTACGGCTTCCTCTTGTACACGTGATTCAGAGGAGCAAAAAAGACACAGGCTTTCTCGTTATAATTCCAAAAGTGAAGTGCTTAGTTAATTTCACAAGAGAGAAAAAAACCTTAAGATATGCCAAATTGAAAACGTGAGAGCACTAGTGCTCTATGAGATTTTTTACACACACAATAAGAGAACGGCCCTAGGTTGTTCTTTTATTTATCTTGAGATTACTTTCCTGACAACAAACAGGATGCGGCTGTCCCTCTCTCTTCCAACGAGGTGATCCTTGGGTATGACGTGCGGCTCTTGGGGCCTATCAAGGTGCGCAGGCTTTGATGTTTGAGTATGAAAAGAAAGTGCACCTGTGCTTCAAAAATTGAAAAGGAGATCTCCTCATATTAATAAAAATGTTGGATTTCTTCAAGAAATTAGTGCGGCTCTCACAATATAACAATAAAATTTAGGGGATGCGCCGCCTAAATTTTGCAGTGAATGGCCTTTGCGTGGTTGCCTTTGCGTGGTTGCCCTTTTTTTATTTGTTTGCCGCACACCCCTAACTATTGATCCTTGGTTTATATAGGGATAGCTAGGGTTTTTGTAACCAATAAGATTTGCACCCATCTCTGAATAGGAAAGCAATAGGAATTGGTATTGGCTATGGAGATTTGATCAAATCCCATTTTGATTATATTAGTCTCCATCTCACCCAATATTGACCAAGTCAAAAAAGCTTTGAGCACACCACCTCTTCTCCATTCAACTTGCTATATGATTAGCAATTACTCCAACTATTGAGAAGATTATCGTTTCGTCTTTCCTGAAACACACTTAGCACACACGTTATATATAACACAACGTTTGTCATCATCAAACTAGGGATCCTATATCATTGCTACCAACAATCTCCCCCTTTTGATGATGACAAACCCATAAAGGATTTGTACAAATAAAAGTGTGGGTGTGGAGTGTGATGAGGAATGTAATGCAATATGATATATTCAATGAGATGAGATCAAGCAACACAAGTTACTAGCATGCACAATAAAACAATAAAATTAGCATGCTCCCCCCTTTTCCAAGCTCCCCATTCTCATGTATTTTCACAACTCCCCCTTTAATCAATAATACCGTATTTTGAGATCAACATTGATACCACAAACCTTTCAACACTTTTCTCCCCCTTTGTCATCATCAAAAGTGTATTCTTGAAGACGAAAACATATCACATGCAAAAAGAGAGCATTATTAACTATAACTAGCATTTGCATGTCGTCATTCTATAAGTAGCACTTCAAATCCAACGGTAATAATAATTAGAATTCAACACCATCGTGTAAGTGCAATTATTAAACATAGAAGTACAAAGGGAGATACTTTTATAAACTCAGCCAAAACCAATCCATCATTTTCCAAATAACTTTATATCACCAAGGATTGATTTTCCCCACCTCATTAAAAATGAGTTCAAGGTATCACATCCCAAAACATAGCCTAAAAGGACTCTTAGATGTGGGAGTGACATTGCTTGACGAGTATAAACACCAACGCTAAAGATTACCCGTAAAGCTTATGTTGGATACTCGTGGGTAGTGTATTTGCCATGAATTGTATCCATTTTTCATACGGAGCAATATATTTTTTTACATTCATTTCCTTTGTTTTGTGCTCAATTTTTATTCATGGCAAATCACATCATGTTCCTTAGATTTTTCAGTTAATAATCATCCGTCATTCACTTTCCAATATTCATAAATAGTATCTCCAAAAGTACGACATAGTTAAAATTCGTGGAAGTGAAAGTAGGTGTAGAAATCATATTATTAAAGCATTGAACTTGACATGGCTATTAAGAAATAAAACATACGCATGTAGCCATGAATAATAATACTACAATTTCTACAAGGATATGATCATCATTCATTTATATCACTAGAATAATGCAAAGAGGAAGATATGCAATAAGCTCATTTTTTTTGCTTTTGTCTTTTTCATTTTTTTTGTTTTTATAATGAACTAAGAAACACACTAAAAACAATTAAGAAAACAAAAACAAAAACAAAAACAAAGAAAATCCAAGCACACAAAAATGTTAAAAAAAATGCTATGAAGGTATGCATTAAGTTCAAAGAATGCGATATACCTTCGCGTCGTTATTTGACTAAGGAGCTAAAATAATGAGACTCTCAATTTATTGCTCCTCGCCAAACTTCCGTCTCACCTACAAAAGAGGTGTTGTGTGTGACCTTGGAATCCAACAAGGTCCACTAACGTTAGTCATCAAAGATTTAGGAACCCATATTTGTTTGAACTTAATGTTTTTGTTCCTATATTTGCAATGATATGAAGTATGGCCAACACATCCACATGTAAAGCACTTAGCATGAAAATTTCCAACCTTTGTTGTTTCAATGTGAACGTTTCTATATTTTGATTTTTCAACATTTTTAAGCCCATATCCTAGTCCTCGCCTATTATTGCCATAAAGTTGATTTCCAAGAATAATGTCCAAATTTTGTTTTCCAAAAGAAAATTTCTTTAATGACAATTCTAGACTAGCGACTTTGGATTTCAAATGAGCATTTTCGTTCACAAGCAAAGTGCATTTACTAATGAAAGCTTGCTTGTTTTCCTCTTCTTTCTTTTCAAAATCCCTCATTTTTTCTTTAAGTTCAAGATTTAGCATGTTAATCTTTTCAGGAAGCAATTCATTTTCAACTTCAAGCTTTATCTTATCTAGTTCATACATGCTAATATCTTTTAATAAAGAGGGACATGAAAGACAATCAATTTTTTCAGGCATGCTAGCTTTCTCCTTATTTAACATGTCAATTGTACTGTTACATGCAACAATTTCAGTTTTCAGTTTTTCAATTTCCTTAGACATGTCATACTCAGATTGTTGCATATCAAAATTATCATTTCTATAACCTTCCACATCAGCTTCTAGCTCATCAATTCTATGTTGCATTCCTTTACAGATTTCTAAAAGTTCGGCTTTAGTGGGAGATTCTACCACATTGTGTTTGGCCATCAATGCCATGCAGGAGTGGGCTTCATGTTCCTCATCATCCTCCTCAGCTTCGTTGTCAATGTCCCACGTCAGCACTTTCGTTTTTCCTTTTGCAACTTGAGCTGTGTGTTGTTGTGGGCAATCTTTTATGTGGTGCCCTTTCTTCCTGCATTTAAAACATTCACTTCTATTAATAGCTTTCTGATCATAGGAATTTCTACCAAAATTAGCATTATTAGAACGAATGAACCTTTTTCCCATCTCGGTTCTTCCTTGATCAGTCTGAATGTATCTCCTATAGTTTCTGACCATTAAATCTTGCTCTTCATCAAGATCGTCATCGTTAGCTTGAAGAGCTAATGGGGTGGAAGCTTTGGTTTTCTCTTTAGGTTTCTCTCTGGCTTCTATACTCTGCAACTCAAGCTTGTGTGACATTAGGTTGCCTATCAAGTCCTCCACTTTCATTATTGATAAGTCCTTAGCTTCTTGAATAGCGGTGACTTTAGGCCTGAACGAGCTTGGTAGCGCCCTTAAGATCTTTCGTACCTGTTCATGGCTAGAGTATGGCTTACCGAGGGAACTGGATTTGTAGACGATGTCCGTGAACCTCGCAAACATCTCTTTCACAGATTTTGTGTGTAGCATGCGAAAGCTCTCGTATTCTGTGCTCAGCAACGCAAGTCTGGATTCCTTCACTTGCGATGTCCCCTCGTGTGTCACCTCCAGAGTATGCCAGATTTCCTGCGCAGTTAGAAAATGTGAGATACGATTAAAATCAGATTTATCAAGAGAGCATATAAGCGCATTCATAGCTTTACCATTAAGTGTATAAAGTTTCTTATCAGCTAAATCCCACTTGTCTTTAGGCTTAATCATAACAGTGTCTTCAATTTTAATAGTGGGTAGACTGTAACCATTTTCAACAATATCCCACACATCATAATCTACAGACACTAGATAGATTTTCATCCTAGCCTTCCAAGATGCAAAGTCTACACCGTTAAATTTAGGGGGACGGGCTATAGACTGACCTTCAGCAAAAGCACAATCTGATATATTCATGGTCATAAAAAAATCTAGACTAGATCCTTTAAACTGGCTCTGATACCACTTGTTGGATCTGGATCGTAGCCTAGAGGGGGGGTGAATAGGCTAATAAAAATTCTTGTGCAACCCACGAGAAATCCCACGCAGTTATAAGCACAGACATGGCAATAAAATAGCAATCACAGAATACGCACAGATATACCCTGGTTCGGTCGTCCCCGCGACCTACTCCAGCCCCGAAAGCAACCACTAGATAGATATGTAATCAAGTACAGCTACACAGTGAGTCAAGATCCCAAATCTACTCTCACCTAGCTCGTACGCACACCACGTGCACTACACTCTCAATCTAGTCAGATGCTCTCCCTCCGTGACGACTCCCAAAGTCGTCAGGTCCCCAAAAATAACACAGAAGGTAATAAAGTTTCCCCTACAGAGATCGCTACACCAATACAAAGAAAAATAAATAAAGTTTTAGAAATGCTCAGTAATGGTGTGTCGTCTCTGTCGTTCAGCACGGCGTCAGATCAATCTGACAAGTAGTAGTCTCTGATGTCCCCTCAATAGTTTGGCTCCCCTCTCGATGAGACTTGCGGCGCTTGAGAATTTTTGTACTGCTTCTTTGAATCTTGCGGCTGCCAACAAAATAAAGAAAGAAATAAATATCAACTTGAGTCAACCTGAAATTTGCAAAGATAGAGAAACTAAGTACTGCCCTTTTAAGATTATCAAAGAAGATGACACGCTAAAGATGTGGCTAGCCTCTGCACAGAACGCGACTCCAAAGAACAGGCTTTGATGCGTTTGTCTTGGGACTTGTTATTCTGTTTGCTTGGATGCACAGCTTCAAAATTTTGGCATGCCTCTTCAAAGTTTGTACGGCTTCCTCTTGTACACGTGATTCAGAGGAGCAAAAAAGACACAGGCTTTCTCGTTATAATTCCAAAAGTGAAGTGCTTAGTTAATTTCACAAGAGAGAAAAAAAACCTTAAGATATGCCAAATTGAAAACGTGAGAGCACTAGTGCTCTATGAGATTTTTTACACACACAATAAGAGAACGGCCCTAGGTTGTTCTTTTATTTATCTTGAGATTACTTTCCTGACAACAAACAGGATGCGGCTGTCCCTCTCTCTTCCAACGAGGTGATCCTTGGGTATGACGTGCGGCTCTTGGGGCCTATCAAGGTGCGCAGGCTTTGATGTTTGAGTATGAAAAGAAAGTGCACCTGTGCTTCAAAAATTGAAAAAGAGATCTCCTCATATTAATAAAAATGTTGGCTTTCTTCAAGAAATTAGTGCGGCTCTCACAATATAACAATAAAATTTAGGGGATGCGCCGCCTAAATTTTGCAGTGAATGGCCTTTGCGTGGTTGCCTTTGCGTGGTTGCCCTTTTTTTATTTGTTTGCAGCACACCCCTAACTATTGATCCTTGGTTTATATAGGGATAGCTAGGGTTTTTGTAACCAATAAGATTTGCACCCATCTCTGAATAGGAAAGTAATAGGAATTGGTATTGGCTATGGAGATTTGATCAAATCCCATTTTGATTATATTAGTCTCCATCTCACCCAATATTGACCGAGTCAAAAAAGCTTTGAGCACACCACCTCTTCTCCATTCAACTTGCTATATGATTAGCAATTACTCCAACTATTGAGAAGATTATCGTTTCGCCTTTCCTGAAACACACTTAGCACACATGTTATATATATAACACAACGTTTGTCATCATCAAACTAGTGATCCTATATCATTGCTACCAACACATATATCGCACAACCAAACACTCTCAAATGAGAGATATCCGGAGGTGTGCCATATGCTAGTTGCATCGGGGATAAAGTATGACCTCCAGAGGGTCTTATCCGAATAAGTGATGCGGCATGTAAAATAGCATGCCCCCAAGCATCCACAGGCAACTGGGATTGCATAAGCAATGGACGTGCAATCCATTGGAGTCTCTTTATAAGGGACTCAGCTAATCCGTTTTGGGTGTGAACATGTGCTACAGGATGTTCAACTTCAATACCCGTTGCCTGGCAATAGTCTTCGAATACTTGTGAAGTAAATTCTCCCGCATTATCAAGACGTAGTTTCTTTATATGGTTATCGGGGAAATGAGCACGCAACCTTATTATTTGTGCCAATAGCTTTGGAAAAGCTAGGTTGCGGGTGGACAAGAGGCACACATAAGACCATTTGGTTGATGCATCAATCAGTACCACGAAGTACCGAAATGGGCCACTTGCGGGGTGAATAGGCCCGCAAATGTCACCATGAATTCTCTCAAGGAAGCCAGGAGACTCTAATCCTACTTTCAGGAGGGATGGTCTCGTTATGAGCTTTCCCTTGAAACAAGGGAGACAAGGAAATTCACCCTTTTGAAGAATCTTCAGGTTCTTCAATTTGTGTCCACGGGATTCAGTGATGATGCGTCGCATCATTGCTGTTCCAGGGTGACCAAGTCTATTGTGCCAGAGTTGGAACTCTGGCAGTGATTGGCACGTCTGGTGCTCAGTCATATTGGCTTCTATTGGTTGAATGTATGTTTGGTAGAGACCCGACGGGAGTCCCTTGAATCACTCACAGATGATCTTCTGGTCATCTTTATGACGAGTGACAATCAGATATTCAACCTTATTTTCAGCTCTGGTCTCTAAGTGATATCCGTTTAAACGAAAATCCTTGAAACTTACGAGATTCCTATTTGATTTAGGAGAGAATAATGCATTATTTATTTGAAGTCTTGTCTTATTTGGGAGCAATATAATTGCTTCACCAGATCCTTTGATTATTTGAGACAGTCCTGAAATTGTGATAACAGGACCGTCATATTTATTTACGCTATTAAAATAGCAATGATCGCGAAGGATTGTGTGCGTTGAGGCACTGTCCACTAGGCACTCAGACATCATCTATATAAGCAAAAACGAAATTTTATTTGAGCGAAAATGTAGACAATCAATGGAAAATAAAAGTTCGTACTAAAGCAAATAAAAGATGAAGATACATTGAATTCTAAATGCATAGATAAAAGATGATGCTCAATCGAGAAGGTCGTCGTTCTTGAAGTCTTTTGCAGTAAACATTGTTGGCTACTGAACAGCCGCCAAGTTTGTTTCAGGTAGAGACTTCTGGCTCGCCTGGTATAGATCCTGGAGGTGGCGAGGAGTGCGGCAGTTTCTGGACCTATGGCCAGTCATGCCGCATCTATGGCATTTATCCTCCTAGTTCTTCTTTGGAAGTGACACTTGCTCGGTGTTCTTTCGCTTCCAAGTGAAGTTTCTTTTTCCCTTATTGTTTTTGTTTGTCTGGGGAGCTGCACCACTTGGTTGCTTCATTACAGCTTTCCCTTTAGTGTTTTTAGCCTTCCTCTTGTTTTTCCACTTCTGTGGAGAAACGTGGTGGGCTTCAGGGATAGGGGCAGTGCCAGCTGGACGTAAGTTATGAGTTGCAAGCAGTAAGTCTCGATTCTGCTCTGCTCTAAGTAGGCATGAGATCAGATCAGAGAATTTCATGAAATTGCGTTCACGATACTGCTGCATGAGGATTGCATCTTTCTCCTGAAACGAGGTAAATGTCTTTTCCAACATGCGCTGTTCTGTCACTTCTTCACCGCACAACTTCAGGCGTGAGGTGATGTTATGAAGTGCAGAATTATACTCAGCGCCGGACTTATAGTTCTGAAGTCTGAGGTTTTCCCACTCATAACTGGCACGCGGTAATATAACATCAATTTGATGTTTATACCGAGCTTCCAGCGTTGTCCACAGGTCCTTTACCTCAACCGTTAATTATTTGGCCTTTAAGGTCCGATCTATATGTTTCCTAATGTAGATTATGGCTTTCGCCTTATCTACATCGGATACAGTGGTTGGAGGGCTGCTGCTAGATGTAGCAGAAGCTTCGGCCGCTGCTGGGGCCGAGGAAGGAGCCAAAATGGACCCAAGGATGGCCATCGAATGCAAGTTGAACTTCAGTCCACTCGCCAACTCAGGTAATTCGTCCCTGCAGAGTCAAGGACTTCGAAATCGACGCTTGCCAATTTTGCCATTTATCTACGCAATTTAAAATAAGCATGAATTAATTAAAATTCAAAATTCATGCATAAAGAAATAAACAAGTAAAAATGCGGGGATCGGCCAGATACCCAAAAAAGTACACAGTCCAAAGTTCGTTTACAGTCCATAAAAGAAAAGAAAAATACAACTTTGGAAACCCAAAGTGGGTCCCAATATCTTCGTCTTCATATGCTGTTGCACCGAGCTTTGGCTTTTTATACAAATTTTCTCACTTACAAATTCTCTCAAAAGAAAATAAAAGTGCAAGGAATGTAAATATGTATTCAATGGCCGATCCCGAAAAACACATTTTTACTTAATTAAACATCCACGCAGTTCTAAAATATGCTACAGGCATAAAAATAAACAACCACACGTATATATGAAGCATAACATATGGTAAAGGAAACTAGAAAATATAATTATCTCGTAGACCACATGGAAACGTCATACACCGTTAGGTTAGGTGACTAACGGCAGAGCGGTCTCAGGATCTTTAAGATATTTATATTTTGAAAAATAGAAACCTAGTATTCCAAATAATAATGCCAGAGTAATGTTTAATATTATGTTTAGCAAAATGACAAATTTGGCGTAGAGTAAAGTAATATTATGATTGGGGTTCCAGGTCCATCAGAAAAATATTATTAAAATTAAGGAAAGCTAGTCCAATAAGTCAATTCAATGTGTGGACTTCAGGCCCATTAGTAAAATTTTACTGGGCTTCAGGCCCAATAAACAGCCCATCTACCGTTAAAAAAATTAATTTAAGGCAATATAAATTTATACCCAAAATTAAAACTTTTAGGTATGTAGGGGATATCAAGAGTCCCCAAATCACAAAAACTGTAGCATCAGTCATGCCACATTTGCCGAGTCCCCCTGCCGGAGCACCCCCAATGTCGGGGATGGGTTTCAGCCGGAGCCCCCCTTGCAGCCGGGGGAAGTTGCCGCATGCCCCCCAATTGCGGAGGGTAACTGCCGGAGCTCCACCCCCACCCGTGCAGTCGGGGGGGGGGGTGGATTATTCCGGAGCCCCCCCCCGATTCAGGGGGGGTTGAAGCCTGCGCCCCCCCCCTCTGCCGGAGGGGGGGTTTGACTGCGCCCCCCTCTGCCGGAGGGGGGTTTGACTGCGCCCCCCTCTGCCGGGGGTATGTCACGAGCCCCCCCTCTGTCGGGGGGTATGTCATGAGCCCCCCCTCTGTCGGCGGGGGGGGGGGGGGGGGTTCGCCTGCGGCCCCCCCCGCTGCCCGGGGGGGTTTCTCCTGCGGCCCCCCCCCTCTACCGGGGGGGGGGGGGTTTGGTCCGAGCCCCCTCGCTGCCGGGGGGTTTCTCCTGCGGCCCCCCTCTGCCGAGGGGGGTTTGGTCCGAGCCCCCCCGCTGTCGGGGGGTTTCTCCTGCGGCCCCCCCTTCCGGGGGGGTTGTCGCCGGACGGCAGGCGGCCTAAGCCGACGAGGCGTACGTCGGGGGGGGAGCAGATGGGTTAAAAAAATTTTATTTTTATTTTCATTGTATTTAGCAGATTTTAAACAAGCCAAAAAAGGGCTGTAAAAAAATCATGGCTAAAATATAAATTGTTTATCTACGAAAATTAGAAATATACCTCTAGATCGATGATCTAGGGACGACCGTAGCGGGAAAAAAAATCCGTAGAAATAAAAATCCTAGCTCCCGAAAACTTCGAGAATGCCGCAACGCTCCAACGAATCGCCGCAGCAACCAAAGATTCCTAGCGCGTAGGGGATCAATTTGGTGGGGATTTTTGGCTTGGATTTGTGCTCAAGGAAGAACACGTGCTGATAACGTGTTAGAGAGTAATCAAACTCAAGAGAAAATAGAGATAAGATTTCTTAGAGATAGAATGAGTAACCATGGTCATAGGCCATGGGTCTATATATATTAAATTAGAGAGGGGGAGATGAAGGGCCTCAAGGAGACCAAGGGTCCCCATTACCCATAGTAATGGGGACCAATGAGTGGGTAATGAAGGAGGGGAGGCCAAAAGCCTCCCTCATTCATAACATATATCACTTTATGCGATTATTGAAGAATCAGCTGCTCCAAGTCTTGTGTGTTAAACTTGGTTATGATATTATGTGACATGTCTCTAAAACCACTGAAAATGTTTGATCGCCACTGAGGTATGCTATTTTGTTATGGGGAATGCATATGCTATTTTGTTATGGCATGTTGTTAAGATCATTATACATAATAAAATTCTATATATGTTTTGATACAATTTGTTATGGGGAGTCCCTATTGCACCATGATACAATTGTTTCAGTTGTACTCGTTTCTTATCCTCATTTCAGTTTGTTTTGTGGATGAGGAGCTCAGTGTTTCTCCTGCCTTCAACTTACGTCTTTTGCTCTCCGTCTTAAAAATTACATGGGCAGTAGATCAAGCAGCAGCAATAGTAGCAAGGTAACGAGGATTTCAATTTCTTCAATCAACGGCCGCTTCCGTCGACCTGTCTGCTACCGCCAACACTAGTACATGTTGTACTGTACACCCGGCGCTGTAAACATTTCCTGGCAAATCTTCGTGGGCTCATTAGGTACACTACACACCATACATACATGCACACTCTTAATTCACACGCGCAAGAGAATTAACTAGTTTTTCATGTCCTTGCATTGCAAGATTTTCAGTTCAATTCATGAGACATCCACTCTCTTAACCGAGATATATCGTATTCACTTATCATTCCTGATAGCTTACACAATTAATTGAGTAGAGCAACCAAAGTACTGTGTAAATTTGGGTAAGCGGCAATTCGTTAATTCGTTCATATGTAAAGGATGCTAATTTCCAAGTCATCATAAGATGGACATGTATGAATAGACTGAATTGCACACAAGGTAAGAAAACTGGATAATAGGCTGTCAGATGATTATTAATGTTAAGATAGAAAAATATTCCAGAGCTTTACAAACAGAACATGAACATGCATATGCAGCATGTGCAAATTGGTGGGAAGCATAATAATCATAGTCAATTAAGTAAGATTGGATGTCCATTCTCTTTTCAGCTTGCATGCACTACACTACTGGAACCTATTTATCATCAGCTGTGTCACTCTTGGTTCCCTTTTTTGAGTGAAATATGATTTCTATCCCAGGTTGATGCACTTGAAATATGATGGATGGATGATACCTTGATATTGTTTGTAATCTTCAGTATAAAATCTGTTTCATGGATAGATTTATCGGACCTTTTGTGTGCGAAACCAAATGAGAAAATATTAGATTAGTGGAAGATCAATGGTTCAAACTTATCATCCGTAATTTTGGTCTGTATGTAGTCTACAATCTTTTTGTGTGTGAAACATGATGATGTTTATGTGTCTGCTTCTATTGGTGCATGTGCAAGCTGGGCCTTCGAATCCCAGTTTGGTGCTGGGTGCATGGATTGCATAATTTCCTAAAGTAAACAGGTAAATCTTCCATATGCACTTTTTTCATGTAGATCTCTTATTTGATTGTTTTTTAGAAGCTAATAATATTGCATAATTTTGTTTTTTAGATAGCTATGCACAAGGCATTAGAGAGCATGGTATGTTAATTAAAACAATATTATGACTAATATATGTATGAGCTACAATAATCTAAACTGACATTTTTCTTTGGAACCTGTCAGCTGCTTTGGCACCGAAGATATCTAAAACTGTCAAAGGGAAGTTGAGCTTCGGGGCACAGATTCTTCAAGCTGGAGGAATCGAACCAGAATTATATTCAAATTGTTATTGTCGATGATTTCGAGTTCTGTTTCATGGGTTTTGTTTTAGCATTCTGTTGTTTTAGTATTACATATGAAACTTAGTGAGTTGCTTTGTTCCTGTGTGGCTTTTAAAATGTTGTTCTGTTCTAAGCCTTGAACTTGTGTGTTCTAATGTTATAAAGTAATGATTGTACAGAGTACATACAATGCTTCATTCTATCTTTCTCATTGATTTATATCTTGTTTCATTTAATCCATTCATAGATATGACCAATTCATCGTTTTGTGATCAGGGTGGTATAAATCCGAGTATTAATTTAACTATGATATATTTTTTGACATGGTGGTTGTATTATTCTTAATGTTGTATTGTAATTTTATTAGAGGCCCAATGGGCAGGCCCAAATCCCTCTTTAAACCCATTTGGGCATTCTAAAAAGCCCATTTGGGCTTTGGGCCGGCCCGAAAGCCCGCACACTTCAATTGGGCATCTATTTGGCCCGGCCCGGCCCAATTCATTCTCATCCCTAAACCTAATCTAATCCATACCGATCCAACCCAACCTATTTTGCGACAACTCATGCTCCTCCTCATTTCCTGCCACTCTGGCAAAATAACCAAGAGCGCAAGACCCACCCTAGTAGCAGACCGCTCAGTGATACAAACGTGTCCATGAAATCATGGGCGCATAATTCGTGATGCTAAAAATCATGCATCTCATGCTTTTCATCATAACCATAATGGGAAAAAAAAGATGGTTGTGCTATATACACCTCCAAAGAAGGGGGTGTATGTACTTTTTTGCCAAAATGGTAAATATGTTACATCATTTATCTCATCCTCCTCCTCTATTCCATGTTTTGTTATATTTTGCACGGAAAATAACATACACCCCCTTCTTTGAGGGTGTATATAGGAGCACAACCAAAAAGATCTCACAATAATTTTCTTCACAACAGACGCCAAAGAGAAAAAACAAACACAACATGATAAGAAAGACGTGGGCCATGTTGACGACTCTGTCAATGGCGGCCCATGAAAGCAGATTCCACGTGGACGTGCGGAGTAGTGGATGTGATGTTATTGTTTGCCTTAGAAGTAAACGCTTTGGTGAGACTACAATTTGTGGAGATGATCTTGGAGGTCGCTTGGTTGGGTTGAGACGAAGACATGTGGGAAAAAAAATCTTGGCCAATTGATTTGATTCTCTTTCACCATGATGTGTAGCTTGAGGAAGTTAGGGACTTCCAAGCAAGAAGTTTGTGATAATATGAAAATGTTGGATAATGAATAATGAATTACTCGGCGTTTCGGATATGCATGCATTGAAATAGAAATAAACATAAAAGGCATATTAGGTACATTAGTGTAGTATAATTTGTTCAATTTGAGACCTAGTTCCAACATTATATTTTATCGTGACAATTACTTGCATATGTGGGCGATGAGTAGTTTCATTAAAAGCTATAGGTGGTTGTTGAGTCATTGGGCCAGCATTCAAGATAACTCGGTCGACAAATGATTATGGCCCGCAAGGCCCACCTCAAAAGCCCGATACCGACTCAGACAAACCCAATGGTCAGTCGACCGTTGAGTCCGCTTCACTTGAACGTGTGATTAAAGACGGGCTCGTGAATCTAGGGGACGTGCACACTATTTATTCCTATTAATGGGGGAAGATCGTGGCCCTATTATGGGTAGTCGTTATCACCCCAACGTCTCCAAAGGAACCTGAACGTCTATAAATAGAGGAAAGGGCCCATTTTTCAAGGTACGAGGTCTAAGACATAGAACTCTACTTTTTCAGCTTACACTACTTATACATTCAAGCTTGCACCGCCAGTCTTGATACGAACCTCCGTGGGTCGATCTCAGCTGCACCAAGCTCCTCCCTCCATTAAGTTCCATACTAACTTAAGTATCGGAGGGGATTTGGGTCGGAACCCAGATCTGACCCCCCCTAACGAGTCCCTGTGGTGCAGATCAATGGTCATCATCCAACGTCGAAGGTCGACATTGAGCTTCCCGGCCCCGAACGATCGACGCAACTACCGCTCGAAGATCGATCGAACGTCGCATTTCTCCAACTACCATCATTCGACCCTGGTTCTTCCAACCGATGGTCCCACTCCAACTGTTGACGAGACTCCGACTCAGCATCTCGAGTCTACGTCAGTTTGACAACTGTCTCAGTCAATTTTGGCCTTAATAGTTTGGCGCCGTCTATGGGAAATGTTAACCAGCTTGACATCCCAAAGCAATCCAGAAGCTATGATAGCTGGACCCAGCAATGCCGGACTGGTCGAAGGTCCGAAGGAGAAGCTGAGAGCGAATAGCATCCTGGTGAAGGACGTCACAGACTCCGCAACTCCCCCATCACGACCATCAGAGGCCCCAAAGGACCTTGGGGTGACCCGAAAGGAGTTCACCCAGTTCATCAAGCAGGTCGATAGGAGCCTGAATTTAATACGCCAAAACATGTGGGGGCCCTTCCCCCATAAATGAGCCATTGCCGCCTCCAAACCTGAACCTGACGCCAACCAAGGGGTAGCTTTCCTCCGAGATCTGGGGGATCCAAGGGCAGACCAACTGGTGATTAACCTCTACAATTCGACACCCCCCGGCCCACTAGTACGATGGAGTGGGGGTCGATAATCGAGCTTTCATTTTCTAGAGAGAACCCACCCCCTCAAATTACCGGGCAGCAACACGCAGCATCATTGATCAGGTAATGTACGGGGCTCCCCCAGGTTATAACCCTCTGAATCTTGCAGGTGGATTTGTGGGGAGAGAGGAGATCCCAAACCGATCCTCGGGAGCCAACTACGTGCAACTCAGAGCAGGAGGATCCCTACTGGTCCAATCTACGATTCGAAAGACCCCTCTGAAGGAGAATATCATCTCCGCTCCTTCGCTCCCCAAGTTCAAGCTCACTGCTCTACCAGCTTATGATGGCAGAGGCGACCCATGGTCACACATTCATAAGTATCTGAATGTCATGCTGCTCCACGGGTCCGACGAGTCGTACCTCTGTAGACCCTTCCATGCCACCCTGTTCAAGATGACAGAAAGCTGGTAGAAGGGCTACCCCACTGCTGCATCGGCTCGTTCGACGAACTGGCAGAAATATTCTGCAAACAATTCGTCGCAGGATGACGTCCTAAGAAGAGGTCGTCCCACACCTTCTCGCTCAAACAGAATGAGAATGAGTCGATCCGAGCCTTCATCCAGAGATTCAATGATGAGATGCTCGATGTAGAAGAAACACCGGACGTGACCGTCATAGCGGCGCTCACCCAGGCGGTCCAGAACAAACACCTGAGGAGGGCCCTTCACCAGTTCCCCCTAACACCGTCACAGAAATGCTCAATATAACGGATCGGTTCACTTCCTTCGAGGACGCAGAAGAACCAGCCGGAGCTAATGCGAAGAGCACCCCCTCCCGCCGCAGAGACACGAGACGAGAGAAACCAAACTCGGGGACCCCCCGCTAGGAGTCTGGAGATAAGAGGCCCATGGAGAGGAGCCCTCGAAGCAAGGAGTGTCCTACCTACGCTAAACTGGTCGTCCCTAAGACAGAAGCCCTCGTCTACGCCCCACGAGAAGAGCTGATCCAAGAGAGAGCAAAGAAGGGCAAATATGAGAAGAGGGACGACCTCAAATTCTGCAACTATCACAACGACTATGGGCACGATACCAACGCCTGTTGGACTCTCAAAAAGGAGATCGATACCCTGGTCAAGCGAGGATACCCCAAGAACCCGGCTAATGATCCACCAAGGAAGGAGGGATCCTCAAAGCCAAAGGGTAAGATGACGGTATCACCTGTCACCAATGTGATCGACTAATGAGCCATCTAAAGACTTGAGGCGAATAAAGGGGCAATGAACAGCAACAGCTCCGACGTCGATCGAAAAACACCTGTACGCCTTTTTTTTCTGTTACTTCTGTCAATAAAGCATGTCTCTTTTATCGAATAAATTTTCATTCCAAAAGCCTTCGTAAAGTCTACAGAAACTATCCCATCAAAACTCCCCACGAAAAGGATCCGATCCTCGGGATGTTTTGGGAAAACTGAACTTACGCTGATGTAGACGACTCTCCTAAATGAGCACAACCCGTAAGTCGAAGAGGCCACCCCTTCGCTACTAAATGACTCTCCTAAATGAGCATCAGCCGTAAGTCGAATGGGCCACCCCTTCGCTACTGAACGACTCTCCTAAACGAGCGTCAGTCGTAAGTCGAAGGGCCAACCCTTCGCTACTGAACGCTCTCCTAAATGAGCGATAACCATAGATTGAAGGGCCCCTCGTCCTGCCACTGAACAATCCCCGCGCATCGTCAGCTGTAAGTCGAAGGGGCACCCCTTCGCCGCTGAATGACCTTCGCGCGTCGTCAGCTGTAAGTTGAAGGGGCACCCCTTCGCCACTGAGCGATCCTCTCGAGTCATCAGCCGTAAGTCGAAGGGCCACCCCTTCGCTACTTAACGACTCTCCTAAACGAGCGTCGACCGTATATCGAAGGGCCACCCCTTCGCCACTGAACGACCCCCTCGTGTTGTCAGCCGTAAGTCGAAGGGCTATCCCTTCGCCACTGAACGACCATCTTGCGTCATCAGCCGCAAGTCTAAGGGGCACCCCTTTGCCACTGAATGACCCTCGCATGTCGTCAGCCGTAAGTCGAGGGGCACCCCTTTGCCACTGAACGATCCCCTCGAGCGTCGTCAATCGTAAGTCGAAGGGGCATCCCTTCGCCACTGAATGACCCTCGCACGTCGTCAGCCGTAAGTCGAAGGGGCACCCCTTCGCCAACTGAACGATCCTCACACGTCGTTGTCACACACCTCTTTCCATTCTTCCAGGAGCGAGGACGCGAGCGGGTCACGATGTGCTTAAAACAAGGAGGAGTACTTTCTTTTCTTTTCTTTTCTTTTCTTTTCTTCCTCCTTGGTTTAAACACATTAAGCGTCTGTGTAAACTGCAGGTCCTTGCAGGCAAATTTAAGAAGCAACTCAAACAACATTGTTACATATCCAGCGTACAGAATTTAAAATACATGTTTGGCCTAGCATGGCCAATACAACAAACACACAAATTACATTTTAAACAATTACATACTCTAACGTAATCATTACCAACACATACTCTCCATATTAGTACCATAGTATCAAATTCAACGTAATTATCATGACTTTCTTTATTATTTTAAACCATCGACACCATTACCTATATCTCTGATAGGTGGTTGTATTACCGTTTTAGTACTCTTTATAAACTGAGATTCGTGGTTTTACAGGTCAGTTTCCCCGTGGATACGATACCTGGACTCACCAGGATTATTACTTGTTTGATCTCCTACACTTGGGAGTAGCGCTCACACATTTTGAGACGAGTCACCCCCAGACGAGCTTTCTCGTTCGCACAGGTCAAGAAGACTCCACCCTACCGAAGTTACCCTTCGGTGCTCCATCCATCGAAGCTGAGCGATCCCGACCCCGAGCTCGCTCGCCTCCCCACTCGAGGAGGCCGTCGTTCTCCCGAAGCTGCCCTTCGGGATTCCGACGCACGGACCCACACATTTCAGACCGAGCGAACGCGCTGGTACCCGATCTCGGAGGACGCAGGTGTCTCACGCGACCATGTTAGCCTCTGACCCTCGAGACTACTGCACTATGGTGAGAAAACACCCCGAAACACCCAGGGTGTCCAGTTTGAATGTGTGGTATCAGCCTAATTTTTTCTAATGCATATGAGCTCAGCTCCTCATTTCTACCCAAAAAATACGCCTTTTGGGCTCAGCCTGTAACGCCCCGCTTCCCAAAAGACGGCGGGAGCGAGGACGTTATTAAGGTCCGCATGAACTGAAGCGGTGATGCTCGAATTCAATAAGCGTCTGTGGTAAAAATACAAGGTAGGTCCTTTGCATGCTTTTCAGAATAATAAGAATTATTCATACATTAAAGCCACATCCAGAAAAATAAACATCCATACACGAAATAAAGCGTCAAGCCACAGCTGGGCCAAAATACAACAAGTAGAAATGTACACAACAACTGAAAATAATCTAGGATAAAGCGGCAACGAGATAGTCCTCTAGTCCTCTGCAGGGAGAGACTCGGCGTCTACGGCGAACTCCTGACTCTCCAAGTCAGATGTCTCGTAAGGAACCTCCTAGTACTCAAGCTCGGGATCTGACATACATTCAAAAACATGAATGTATGTCAGTAAGGGTCTGCAAGAAGATGTTAGAACCCAAGGCAAGATATATAAATTTATGCTGGATTTAAGAGGCATTAATAAATTAAATGAGATAACGACAACAAGATTAAACATGCTGATTATAAAATGAAATGAAGTAAAATACATCCTATCATGCAGTTCTAAGCAGTTTAACAAATAAAGTAAATCTTTTTCTATTGATTCATTAGCATGTCAATTTAACTGAGATAACAATTTCAAGTTTCATGTTAGCATTTCACATCTATCATAGGGTTCACGACTTTAGGTCGTGATGAGTGAGTTGTTCTTCTCACGGGGGCTTACCGTGATTGGCGCTAACCCACCGCATACGGGTGGTGCCCTTGAAGAGAGTACCCTTTCATATGCCTAGTGGCCGCTCAACCCTAACCCCACCCAAATTTGTGCTGGAACACGAGCCAGCCTAGTCAACTCACATGACATCACGAAAAGCACGATTTCGCCTTCGAGGCGCACGATTTCACGATGTCACACACTTGTTAATTATTTCAAGACATGCAACAATTAAATAATATAATCATTTATTTTTATACAGCATTTTCCAAGATTACAAGAGTGTCGAACAACATTCACAATAATTTAACAAAAGGGTTGAACATGAGAGTTTAACGAATATGTCACGGAAAGCTAACTTTTCTTACTATTGTTCTAAACTAAGGTATGTCAAGTTATATGCCGTTGGATCACATTTATAGTCACAGATGTCATGGTAGTAATTTCATGCGTCATTTCACGTGTAGATTTTGAGTTATACAACTTTACATGCAAAAGACCAAATGAGTAACTAACTTCATAAATTCACTATAAATTGTACACTTGCCTGATTTCAGCGATTTTGGTGTCGTTGGGTTCGTCTTGACAGGTACTACGTAATGATATATCTGGTTCTCTGTTTCGGTTAAACATATCACTGAATTAGATTCTTCGTGAGATAAGCACAATATTAAAATAACCCCTGAATTGGGTTCGTCTGATTTTATTGGGTTCTCTGACTAGGGTGATGTTTATATTATGTTATACTAACATGATACGCCTCATTTTATTTAATATTATTAACCTAACATTATTTAACCATTTAATAACATGATGAAATTAAGTAATACTTAACAAATCATCATTTAAATTTATACTAACACTAACTAACACTAACAACCTACTAATTAACTTTACTAAACTAATTACAAGGGTAACATGTTATTAAATGGGTCTACCTACTCTACCTATAACAATAATATAATAATATACCCCTGTATCTCCAACTCTTTCTCTTCTATTCTTTAATTTCTCCTTAACTCTCTTTCTCTCTTCTGTCTCCTGTCTCCTGTCTATTCTCTTTCTGTTTTTTTAATTTTGTTTCGATGGCAGCAGCTCACGCAAATGGGGGGGAGCTCGGAACTTACGCACGGGGGAGAGGAGATGGCGGCTTCCGGTGGCGCAGGCGGGGGATCTCCAGCGGTAGGCGCTCCCGGCGGACGGCACAGCTCCGGCGCGCAAGGGCGATGCTCGTCGGCTGTGGCAGTAGCACGGCGGCGCACGTGCGCGCAAGGGCGGCCTTCAGGCGACGGAGAAGAGAGGAGGAGGGAGGGAAAGATTTGAGATCTGAAATGGTTTGGGTTCTGATACAAAGAATATGTTTGATTTGATTTTTGAATCTGAAGTTGTGTTTCAGAATTTAGGTTTGTTCCTCTTTGATTTCTGATATCAATTTCAGTTTGGGTTTTGTTCAGGAAAAGGATTTTGGGAAGAATTTGATGAGGGATTTGTGTTGGGAAGTTTGGAAAAACTGATTTTATGTTTTGGGCTGATTTGTTGATCAGGGAGAAGGGATGTGTTTGATTTCTAGTGAAATTGGTTGCTGGTTTGTCTAATGGAATGGCAGAATGATTTTGCAGAAATGAAAACGTTGCTGCCTTAAGAAGAAATTTGGCAGGGGACAGATTTAATTAGTTTAGGTTTTTGATTAGGATAGGTATTTAATTTTGTTGTTGACTTAAGTAAGGGGGAAGCATCTGCCTTCAAAAAGATGTGAGCTGGTTTGAAATATCAAGCGGGTATTAAGTATTTAGTCAATGTCACACGTTCATCAAATTGAGGTGCTGCCGACAGGTGATGGTTGATTAGGGTAATTAGTAAAAGTTAAGAGTAATTAGCAAATTGTAATTAGTAAGATAATTAAGTTAAAGTTTTTAGTTAAACTTGATGGTCAATTAATGATGATACGGTAAAAACGGAAAAACAGAGTCGCGCTCACGTTGACTCGTAGCAAGAAACGTACGGACGAAAAAAAATATTATCCGGACAACAGAAATAAAATACAGGTACACACGATCTAAAACACATCTAAAAATACAGGCCGTTACACAGCCTACCGAAGTCAGTCACTAGCAATCAAGTCACATGCTTAATAGAATCGGAATCGGAAGCGCTCTTTCAGATGAGAGGTCCAGTGTTCGAATTTTCGAATTCCGAGGAGAACATCATTTAAATAAACTTTTTTTAAAAATAAAATTAAAATACTCCAGCCAACAACATAACGAGAATCAAACTTAGGACCTCTTACCACCGCTCTAACAATCATATCGCTAGACAACTTGTCTACATATAAATTATATAGATGAAGTAAGAAACGAAATCGAAGTCAAACTGAAACCGAAGTGCACACGTTGGCTGGCGTGGCAACCATAGCCAATTGAATTTGGTCTCGCTAATTGCGATTTGGTTGGGGTTGACAACCCGGTCAAATTGAAGCGAGCCCAATCAACGCATAGTCACCGCCTATGTGCTGACGTAGCCAAAAGTTCGGCTATTGCTCTAATTATTTTAATTTTTTTGGCTTATTTTCCTTAATAATTTTAATTTTTGGCTTTTTCTCAAAAATTGTTATTTATCTTAAATTTTCTAATGATACCATCAAATAAACTTGTCTAGTTGTTATACACGATGAACTGACACATTTTCTTAACGTCATGGAAACTGTCCACCTATATTTATTTTGCAGTGCCTTTCCATGCAATTTTTCTCTCTATATTTTCATGGCTGCTACTTCTGAGTTCTGAGTACTAAGCGGTTTTGTTATCTTTCATGGGATCCGACCCGTTAACCACCATACTGCTTATGTTGCACACTAGTCAGACTTTAAGCTTAAAAAACTCCGCCCTGAAAACATTAGTTGAAATGGGAGAAAGTTATAAAAACTAAAATACGCGACAACCATTCCGCCTTGGTGTTCCCAAATTCCCAAGGTTTTTGAAATTCGAAGCCCTAGAAATCGAAATTCAAAAATTACCCAGAATTTCCCAAGGCCCTTCTAACCCTACGACTGGTCTACGGTTAGTGTTTTCGCAACTGCTCGCTGTGATTCTCGGCGGAGAGGTTGTGTGAGGTTCCCGATGGTTTGAAGTTTGTGGAGTCGAGAAGGAATTTGGAATTGGAATTGTGAGAGTTTGAAGGAACATGGCGAGTGATATTCCGATGAGTGCTGAGTTGGAGCAGATCGCCGGGGAGATCAGCGATATATTCCGAGCGCTCTCGTAAGATTTCTGCTTCTCTTTTTGAAACTATGATTTCTGCTTCTAACCCTACTAAATATTTGTTAATCCCTTTGTTTGCGGTGATTTCGAATTATCTGCAGTACTAGTTTGGATACATAAAAGATTTAGTGGGTTTATGAATTTATATTTTCAGCTGTTTGCTAGTTAGTTACATGCTGAAACTGCGGTGGTTTTTAAATAGACGATTTATGATATGTTGATCTAACATGTTGTCAACCCAGTATTCACAAATGTAGCAAATTTAATCCATCCATAGCTCATCATTTCATCCCGATTGTTTGAATAATAGAACTTTGAAGGTGTCAGGTATGTAAGTTGGTCGTGGAAGAAGTTTACTGCCAATCATATGTAATGAGGAGAATTTTGGCATCAATAAAACGTGTAATTTGAGAGGTAATCACTAGAAGCAAAATACATCAATAAAGGCATCCGTCCCTTCTTTGGGGGTTTGTTAAATAAATCATTCTACTCCCTTAAACTCTACTGAGGTTCATATCAACAACAAATGTACCAACTATCATGCCCCTTTCTACTTCCTTAGCATTGGTGACCCTCGCCTTCAACTATGATTATCTTTCCAACGAATGCAATTCCTTTCAACTTCACTGGTATTCTAAGCTTAGTTCTATAGAAAAATATCCAAGCTTTCTGCCCTTATTTAATCTTATGTAACATCTTTTGCAGCATTGGTAGCACTAGAAATGACAGGTATGTCTAGGAATCTTGTACTGATCTGGATGAATCAATTGCAATTTGTAAAATTTGCTAAAAATGCTAAATAGGTGATTAGAGTGTTAATGGTTAGCTTTGTTGGAGCTAGAGATCTGTACTTGATAGCCTTCAGTCCAATGTAGCATGCTTCCTTTTGTTAGAAATATGTGTGGAATTGTAATTACATTCAACCATGATTCCCTGTTTAGAAATGCATGTATGCATATCTCACTCAAATGTAAGAATGTAGTTGGTTGTTATTCTCATATGAAAGAACTAAATTAGTAAAGTAATTTTTTGTCCATTAGATTTTGTCAGAAGGGGCATAATGTACAACATGGAGGGACACGTGTCGTGTCTACTCGTAATGGACACATCAATTTTTGGTTGAGTGATGTGTCCTGCATATTAAAGACATCTTCTTTACCAACTAGTCTCATCTAACTCTTTTTTGAACAAGCTTCTCGTCTACAAAGCTTTATGCACATGAAATAGTTTTAAAAAGCGGCACAGGAGTACGCCTCGGTGCTCGCTTAGATTAGGGGGTAGGCATCGCCATTAGGAGCCGCCTCCCCGTACTCAAATTTTTTAAAAAAAAGAAGAGAGGAGAACAAAAATAACTTATCTTTTATGGAGCTTCCCCGCCGTACTTTATCGAGGAAGATTGAAGACAGATGCTGAAAACCTATAGTGGCCACCTTGTCACTCAATGCAAGGGGAAGTGATAGATGGAAGGGTTTAGGAGTGGAAACCCTTAGCCTCCCTTTTAACTTACAAGTGAATTATAACTGAAGCTGGTTGGGTAGCAACCTGCTTCATTAAGTTACACTATTGGGTGACAGATGACATGCAAGCTTCCCAGTAGGTATGTTCTCTCTATTTCTCCTCTCCCTCTCTTCGTTAAAGTGGGGCCCACATGACTCCGGTTGTAATTAAGCCTATATAATGACCTTTTAACTGTAGTAAATAGTGCATAATCACCTACTATGAAATTTGAAATAATTTGTTAGTGTTACGGTTGAAATTAGAGTAAGCGTTAGATTTGAACATAAAGGGGAAATATTGCATAATTTTTCTTCAAATAATAGGAAAAAACCTAACTGTTTTCTTGATATAAACTTGTGTTACTAGATTTTGTTTTTTGATTTCTTTTTTTTGGGCCTCTGGCTAATTGGGGATAGATTTCTAGGGCTTTCGTTAAGATTTTTATGGTATAAATGACTTGTAGATTTGAGTTAGGGTTTCAATTTACTCTCTTTTGGGTAGAGATTTGAATTTCCTGCAAAATTTCTTATTGAACTCATGGAAGGAGCTAGGAATGAGGGGAAAATGATATGGAACCAGTTAATGTCAAAAAACATGCCAAATTACACATGGGATCTGATACCCTGTCTAATGGAAAACCTTAATGTCATCCAAACTCAAGGGCAGAAGTATTGCAAAAATGAAACGTGGGGAGTGTAGATCCGTTTATACTTCAGGCGAGTTGCTAATTTAACCCTTTTTTATTGTGCGTCCACTATATTTAATGCTTCACATATCCTGATTTTCTTGAATTCACCTTTTTGTCTATGTACCCTGTAGTACTGCCATGATATGGTCAATTTTATGCTCCAATTGATTTTTGTAATTTTCACGTGAAATATTCAACTATGCATGTAGCATTGAAGTGACAATTGGCAGGACAGATTCTTGGTTTTGTTAACATCTTCTCCAAGATACATTGAATCATTTGTGTGAAAACAAAGTTGTTATTTGTTGGTCAAACTTACCATGTCCTAATATTCGTAATTATGGTGTTGGATATATTTTAGCATCAAGCTTTTCTAACTATCAAATAAAATTGATGTGCAACTTGTAAATTTGTGCAGAAATGGGTTTCAGAAATTGGATAAGATCAAAGATCCTAATAGACAGACCAAGCAGCTTGAAGAGCTTACGGGGAAAATGAGGGAATGCAAGAGGTGGGCCACATATATCTTTCATTTTTCAATTGTATTGGATGTAACATGACTGGCGTTGGCTACATCATGATCCCGGAGACATTAATTATGAAATTTCATCATCCTATGAATATCATAATAGCAATTACCTTGCAGAGGAACCACAATCTTAGCATTTCTTTAATGGTTTTCTACTATTTATGTACTTTTCTTTTTGTCATAGCATTCAGAACCTGTTGACCGTGTCATATGATTTGAAATCTGCCCTGCTTTCCTTTTTACAGGTTAATTAAAGAGTTTGATCGTCAAATTAAAGATGAGGAGAGTCGAAATCCTCAAGATGTCAATAAGCAACTCAATGAGAAGAAGCAATCCATGGTTTGTTATTTCTGCCTGTCTAATTGCAGCTTGTGCAATATCATGTGTTCCCATTTTATATTTGCTTTTGTGGCTGCAGATCAAAGAGCTGAACTCATATGTGGCTCTGAGGAAAACGTAAGTTTTAAATTACTTTTATGATGACATAGTTATCCTGCTAGATTGAAACTTTGACAACTAGCTTAAGCTAAAATAAGTTTATCTTTTAAATTTGCAACTTGATTCAATTCTATAACCATACCTCATCCACCAACCTGGGGGTGTGATTCCTCTTTATAAACCATTTGCTCCTAGAATACAAACTGCCAGCACTTTTTTCCTTTTATGCATCTTATTTCACCCAATTTAAGTTTTCCACCATTTACATGACATCCAGTGAGCTATGAGGCCAAATTAAGCGACAAAAAAATTTAGCAAATTTGTCTATTGACAACATAGTAAGAACTTTGTCAATGATTTTTTGTGCTCATTTGTGTACTCCCCCTCTCCTCCTTCATTTTTGCCGTTTGGGTAATTTTGATGGCGTAAGTCCCTAGCTTATGAAGTACTCTGACACTTTCTTCGGAATTTGTGTCGAACATTATTATTATTTGTTGTCAGGGATAAAAAGTCATCATCTAATGGTCAAAAAAAAGTTTTCTTCCCTTTACTTTTTATATGTAGGGTTGCAGCCCTTACAATATCAAACTCTCTGTACACTTGTTCTTTCTGGTTGATGTCAATTAATAAATTCCGAGTACTTTATCTGCTTCACTTTTTTATTACGTAATTCATTGTTCTTGGAAGGAAGTTGCACAATGGTGGACTACTTCATGTGCACACCAATTTGATGTGCATCATTGATTAATTGTCGCTATCTCTAGCATATATAATCCAATATTTAACAAATCGTTATGAATAGGCCCATGAGGCCCATTGGGTATCCGGCCCACCATTGAAAGCTATAAATATGAGGGTAGAGTGGCTCTTAACCCCTTACACCTATTTCCCTACTTTTCCCTTCACAACACGTTATCAGCACGATCACGCTCGTTGGAAAAGGCGGCGACGCGCGAGGAAGGAGATCCATCAACCGCTCAGTCTAAGAAGATCGTAAGCTTCTCAACGGGGAGCGAAAAGGGCATCCTTCACCAACCGTCGTCTAGATTCCACCGTCGAATCTAGAGGTAAATCTCAAAATTTTTTAGATCTAAACTTGCGTTTCACGTAGATCTGCATGATTTAAAATCAAAAAGTTTGAAAACACGGTAAAAATCACATTTTTATTTAGATCCGCATGTCTAAAAACAATAAAAATCGTTTTTTGAGATCTAAATGTTTGAAAAATCAATTTTTTACCAGCTCTCAACCTTGATCCATACCCCGCACGCCCGAAGGGCGAAACGGCGGCGCTCCACAAGCGCCGCCGACGGCACAAAACGCCGTGGACTGCAGGCCGCGGCCAGCCGTCGCGGCGGCGCACCGCGGGCTCCCTAGGGTTTTTCCGGAAACCCTAGCCCTTAACGGGCCAATTTTTTAGGGGAGGCCCAATTAACCCTAATGGGTTGTTTTCATGGCCCAAAAGCCTGAAAATTAGCCCATTTACACAATAATTTTTCCTTTTTTATTTTTGGCCCCAAAAGCCCAAAATAATTAAAGAAATTTTAAACTTTATAAAAAGGGTTAAAGCGGAAAATAAAACATTAAAAATATTGATCAAAGGTAAAAAGTTTTTCAAAAATAATTTTTAGCACGTCACACACTATTTAGATTATTTTAATCTTTACATGCCTGTGATATAATTACCTGCGTGGTTGTATATTTTTCATATATTATCAGCGTGGATGTGCGATTAGGCTATGTTTTTAGGGATCAGCCAGGTTTCCGACATCTTTACTTTTCTGCAATTTTTTCTTTTTGAGAGAAATTTGTAAGTGAGGAAATATATGTAAAAAGAAGACCGGAGGCCACCAAAAAGGAGCTGAAGGCGTATGCACAAAGAAGAAATGGGCTTCTCTTTGAAGTTCCCGAGTTGTATTTACTTTTCATGCACTTTTTGATGTAACTTTCGGACTGTCTTTTTCTGTTGATGTCGGCTGGCTGATCCCCATAGTCCTAAGTTATTTTCATTGCTTATACATTAAATGCGTGGATGTTAATTTTCCTTTAATAATTCACGTTATGAAAATGTTAAAAAGCATGCGTGGATGTTAATTTTTCCTTTAACAATTCACGTTATGAAAATGTTAAAAAGCATGCATGGATGTTAATTTTCCTTAATAATTCATGCTATGAAAATGGTAAAAATACATGCGTGGATGCCTATTTTTTTAAGTTTAATAATCCATGCTATTTTTATATTGCTAGATCATTTAATGGCCAGACTTGCGAATGTCGATTTCTCGGTCCCGAAGGCCGATAGGTCGAACTACTTGAGTTGGCAGTTGGACCTGAAGTTCCATCTGCGATCTCATGGGTTCAGTCTGACACCCACTGAGAAGGCAACAACAAGTACTGCCACAGCTCAAAAGGATGTTTCCAAAGAAGCACCTTAGACAGAAGAAGTTTCCGATATACTAAAGGCGAAAGCCATTATCTATATCAGGAAACATTTAGACTCGACCCTGAAGGACCCTGAAGGACGAGTACCTTACTGTTGAGGATCCTTACGAACTGTGGGACGCACTTGAGGAGAGGTACAGACATCAGAGGGATGTCATACTCCCCCGTGCACAGTACGAGTGGACTCACCTCCGCATACCGGATTACAAATCTGTAGCGGAGTACAACTCAGCACTGTTTCGTATCACCTCACGCCTGAAGTTGTGCGGTGAGACTGTGACTGAGAAAATGTTTCTGGAAAAGACGTTCACGTCTTTCCACGAGAAGGACATGATCCTTATGCAACAATACTGTGAGAGGAAGTTCACGAAGTACTCTGATCTGCTTTCATGCCTGTTAATGGCTGAACAGAACCGAGATTTGTTGGTTGCCACCCACAACCTGCGCCCTCCTGGCTCCGCTCCACTGCCACATCCTGCAGAGGCACACCTCCAGTCTTCCCAGAAGAAGATGGACAAGAAGGCTAAATTCCAGAAATGAAAAGAACAGAAGAAGCGGAAGAAGGCCACTCCCCACGCTCCTCCTCAAAACCAGAAGTTCGTGGAAAAGAAGCAAAAGTGGACGTCCAAAGGTGGTACTCTCAAGAAAGACTGGGAGGATAATTGCTCCAAGTGCGGAATGACGGGCCACTGGTCCAGAATCTGCCGCGCCCAGAAACACCTACAGGACCTCTACCAGGCAAGCCTCAAGCCTCGCGCTTAGACAAACCTGATAGAGAGCGCAGCGTTACCAGAGACCTCATGGACTCCTGAAGATTTCATGGGAGACGACACTCTCTAGTTATGGACCATGAACAATTTTTAATTGCTATCAATGTATCTTCCATTTTTATGCATCGATCTAGTTTTTATTCCATGTTGAACATTTATTTGAGCACCTTAAATGAAAGTAGATCTCTTCTTTTTCATATTATTTACTGCTTAAATGTCTTTATTAATATAGATATGGAATCAATTTGCCTAGTGGACAGTGCATCGACGCACTCGATCCTTCAAAACATAGACTACTTCACGAGCATAAGTAGCTACTCTGGTCCACTGAGAACAATCTCAGGACCAGCTAATATAATCGAAGGATCATGGGAAGCAACCATATTGCTCCCCGGTAACACACAAATCACACTTAGAAATGCGTTATACTCCCCTAAATCTATCCGAAACCTCCTAAGCTTTAAAGATATCCGTTTAAACGGATATCACTTATAGACGGTCGAGGAAAATGAAAGGGAATACTTGCTTGTAACGTCTCTTACAAATGGTTCAACAACCATTGTGGAATGTTTCAAGGGACTCCCTTCGGGACTCTACCAAACAAGTATACAAACTCCAGAAACATCAATGCCGGAGCACCTGCAGTGCCTCCAAACACCAGAATTCCAACTCTGACATAGTAGACTGGGACACCCTAGATCTGTTATGATGTACCGCATCATAAAAAGCTCAAGGGGTATAGACTTGAAGAACCTGAAGATTCTTCAAAAAGGTAAATTCTCATGTCGACCCTGTTACAAGGGTAAACTGATTACGAGACCCTCTCTACCGAAAGTGGACCTGGAGTCTCCAAGTTTTCTGGAAAGAATCCACGGAGACATTTGTGGACCTATACACCCATCAAGTGGTTCGTTCAGGTAATTTATGGTCCTGATGGACGCATCTACTAAGTGGTCACATGTGTGTCTACTGGCCACCCGTAACGTTGCTCTGTCTAAGTTTTTAGCTCAGATAATCAGGTTGCGGGTCCACTTCCACGACTACCAGATAAAGAAACTTCGACTGGACAATGCGGGGGAGTTTACATCACAAGTCTTTCTAGACTATTGTCAAGCACATGGAATTGAAGTCGAACATCCTGTAGCGCATGTTCACACCCAAAACGGGTTAGCAGAATCTCTAAATAAGAGACTGCAATGGATTGCTCGTCCATTATTACTTCAATCCCAGCTGCCAGTGAATGCATGGGGTTATGCAATTTTGCATGATGCATCTTTAATAAAATTAAGACCTTCTGGAGGTCAGTCATCTTCTCCAATGCAACTAGCACTTGGAGCCCCACCAATTGTCTCACACTTGAGAATATTTGGTTGTGCAGTATACGTCCTCATAGCACCACTACAAAGGACAAAGATGGGTCCACAACGTCGCCTATGCATTTATGTTGGGTTTGACACCCCCTCCATAATTAGATTCCTAGAACCCCTTACGAGAGACATTTTCAAGGCACGTCTAGAAGAATGCGAATTTGATGAAACATCATTTCCAAGACTAGGCTCACAGACAAAGAAGCTGGAAGCTTCAGACTGCATCACTTGGGATACAAAGACATTATGTCACTTTGATCCGCCCACAAGCCAGTGTGAGGAGGAGGTCCTGAAGATTCTCCATATCCAAAACACTGTCCATCTCTTGCCGGACAAATTTACTGACAACCAGAAGATTGTCAGATCGCACGTCCCTGCTGCTAACACTCCAGCTAGGATTGACATATCGCAAAATGGATGCAATCCGCCTGCAGCAGAAATGGTTGGACCTCTCAAAAAGAGAGGACGACCACCGGGATCCAAGGACCAAGTCCCTCGAAAGAGTAGGACCCTTGGCAATGGTAAACAAATACCACCACAGGATGCTACTATAAGCCATGCTATCCCATCTCTCCCAAACTTTCAAACAGAGGAAAAACCGGGAGAAAATGAAGTTTCGATACACTATGTACGAACTGGGGAGTATTGGGACAGAAAGAGCACAACCATAGATGACACATTTGCGTGTAATATTGTCATCAACGTCGCGTACTGCGACGATGATATTGAACCACGCTCTCTGACAGAATGTCAAAGCAGAGATGATTGGCCAAAGTGGAAAGCGACAATAGGAGTGGAGTTGGATTCACTCACCAAACGCAAGGTCTTCGGACCTATAGTCCAGACACCAAAAGGTGTAAAACTTGTGGGTTATAAATGAGTATTTGTTAGAAAATGAAATGAACAGAATGAGATCGTTCGCTACAAAGCAATGCTTGTAGCGCATGGTTTTACCCAACGTCCAGGGGTGGATTTTGAAGCCACATACTCCCCGGTCATGGACGCGATCACCTTCCGATTCCTCATTAGCTTAACAGCCCAAGAGGGTTTAGATATGCAGCATATGGACGTTGTGACTGCATACCTATATGGCAACTTAGACCGAGACATCTATATGAGATTGCCTGACGGTTATCCCTTGCCTGCAGCACTAAAAGAGAGACAACGTGACATCTACTCAGTGAAATTGCAAAGATCATTGTATGGTCTAAAACAATCCGGAAGGATGTGGTATAACAGACTGAGCGACTTCCTTGCAAAACAAGGATTTACAAATGACCCAGTCTGTCCTTGCATCTTCATAAGAGCAAAGGCAACAGGATTTGTTATTATAGCCGTCTATGTAGATGACTTGAATCTCATCGGATCTCCTGAAGAGATCGCCGAGATTTCTAGAAGCCTGACAGAAACCTTCGAGATGAAAGACCTCGGAAAGTCAAAATTCTGTTTAGATCTTCAAATAGAACATCTTAACGATGGGATCCTGTTACATCAGTCAACTTACACATCGAACTTATTGTAAAAGTTCCAGATGGATAAGTGCCACCCCCTCAGCACCCCAATGGTCGTCAGATCATTGGATGTGCACAAAGACCCCTTCCGGCCGCTGGAATAGGGGGAGGAAGTACTAGGCCCTGAAGTGCCTTATCTAAGTGCTATCGGTGCACTCCTTTACCTGGCTAACTGCACTCGCCCTAACATAGCATTTGCAGTCAACTTACTAGCCAGATATAGTGCTGCACCTACACAGCGGCACTGGGCCGGAGTTAAGCATCTTCTGCGCTACCTCCAAGGGTCCATAGACTTAGGTCTATTCTACAGGAAAGGGGCATCAACTGGTTTAGTTGGTTATGCTGATGCATGATACAGGTCTGATCCTCATACAGAGAAGTCTCAGACCGGATATATGTTTACATATGGCGGCACTGCCATATCCTGGAGATCTGTAAAGCAGACCATGACAACCGTCTCATCCACTCACTCAGAACTTCTAGCGATCCATGAAGCAAGCAAGGAGAGTTTCTGGCTACGTTATGTGATTCAGCACATTCTCA